>CM065592.1:428555101-429242685 GCA_033119425.1 Bufotes viridis
TATAAGGATTAAAAATAAAAAACAGATTTTCTACAACTCATCTGTTTAACTTTATTTGGCAAAATTAATTGTAATAGATCACATACCAAAAAGGGTTAAGAAGGTCCTTACAGAGTATGGAGTTTAGCCAATTCACTTTGAATCAGCTAAATCCCATCATAGTTCCGTACCTGACCACCAGGGGGCTGAGAGGTCCGTACCAGGCATGGGGAATAGACAGCTCCTATAGAGTCGGCTATTCCCCATACTTAGAAAGGACCAGGTCCCTACCGTGTATGGAGTTTAGCCAAATCAATGTGAGCTGGCTAAACACTAGCTCTGTTCCGGACCTGGCCACTAGGGGGCCGAGAGGTCCGTACCGTGTATGGAGTTTAGACAGCTCTTAGAGAGCTGGCTATTTCCCATACTGCAAAAGGACCAGGTCCGTTTGGTGTCTGGAGTTTAGACACAACCCATAGATGACACTTACCCTCTTCACACCAAGTTTGGTCCTCTTCCTGTGCCCTGTTTGGGTAAAGGACCTTAATCAGGTGACTGTGACATCACCAAAGGTCCTGCAGGTTTCTGCTGTAAATGCTGTGTACAGCGTGTAGCCCCGCCCACTCTCCAGTCCTCAGCCAATTGACGGTTTGCTGGGGGAGGGACTTCTTGCTGGCTCTGGAGGAGATTACGTGCAGAAGGAACTGCACAGCCTGGAGGAGACCAAAGAGAAGGGGTGAGTCGAGCGCACGCAGCGCTTCTCTCCCCCTCCTCCTGCAGGCTAGTGAGCGCTTCCAATATGGAAGCGTTCACTAGTATTCGCTTTATAAGATGCACTGCATCTTATAAAACGAAAATAAGTAATCAGCAGAGCACTTCTGGCAAGGGGTGGCCCTCTGGGCCCCCCTGGCTTAGGGGCCCGGTCCCAACTGTGACCTCTGCGACCCCTATAGCTACGCCAGTGAGCGGACAGTCTTGTCTCCCTATGCAGTGGATTTTATTAACTTATATACACTCACCTAAAGAATTATTAGGAACACCTGTTCTATTTCTCATTAATGCAATTATCTAGTCAACCAATCACATGGCAGTTGCTTCAGTGCATTTAGGGGTGTGGTCCTGGTCAAGACAATCTCCTGAACTCCAAACTGAATGTCAGAATGGGAAAGAAAGGTGATTTAAGCAACTTTGAGCGTGGCACGGTTGTTGGTGCCAGACGGGCTGGTCTGAGTATTTCACAATCTGCTCAGTTACTGGGATTTTCACGCACAATCATTTCTAGGGTTTACAAAGAATGGTGTGAAAAGGGAAAAACATCCAGTATGCGGCAGTCCTGTGGGCGAAAATGCCTTGTGGATGCTAGAGGTCAGAGGAGAATGGGCCGACTGATTCAAGCTGATAGAAGAGCAACGTTGACTGAAATAACCACTCGTTACAACCGAGGCATGCAGCAAAGCATTTGTGAAGCCACAACACGCACAACCTTGAGGCGGATCGGCTACAACAGCAGAAGACCCCACCGGGTACCACTCATCTCCACTAAAAAAAATTTTGGGTTGAAAACCTGTCCCCCTTAATGTGATTAATTCTCTGTTCTGACATATAGATTGTTTTTAATGTGCTTTTAGTCTATTGTGACTTTTTAAATTGTGTTGTCCAGGTTACTTATGTCTATGTTTGTATTACTACAGATAATGCATTATTCTGGTCGTCCGCGATGAAGTTTATCGGCATCTATTTGGGACTCCTGTTATATAGTCTTTGATCAATAGTGGTCTCTTTTTTAATATGGGCTGCCACGATTATATTTATGGTCACATTTATTGTGTATTGCTGGTTATTATATTTTTCTACCATAATATATATTCAACCAAACACTAATCTGATCTTAACCTCATCGAGGTGGTACCCAAAAACTTTAAATATGTAACACTGAGGTACACCAATCTCTTATACAAAATATCAATCTTTATTAAATATCATTAAAATACACATTACATACCATAAAAGAGGAGAAACAAGAAAAACATGCGCCAAACAACTTGCTACGCCACGGATACGCGGCTATTAGTGGGTCCTAAACCAGCGGTTCACCGGAATGAACCCTAGACAGAACAGACCATAAACGTTCAAATAATGACTACCCCATCAGTGTGTGGAACATTACTCAAATCCCAATCTGTCTAATGGTGGAGTGCTCATTCCCTCCCGGTGCAAATACACTAGCAACTCGTGCCTTACCTCGGCCACATACACCCCGTCATGCAAGTAGGCGCACCCCTCGACGCGCGTTTCGCGTACAGCTTCTTCAAGAGGAGATCTCCTCTGTAATATTGTGAGTGATGCACACACTTTTTCCCTTTTCACATATATTTTATATATTTTTTTTATATTTTATATCACATTTTTTTCACTATTTTTCATTTTTTCATGTATTCTAATATTTTACATATTGCAGGAGATTTATATACACGTTGTTTGATAAATTTTTATCATCTATTATTCACCTGATTGTAATATACATATAAATTACTGGTATGTCGGTGTTCACACATCAGGCATCGGATCGCAAATCTGCGATCGGAGCCTGCTGTTTGCACATACACTTTAGTATTGGTTCACACCACGCAACCTACTTAATTGGTATACCAGGGGTTAATTGTTTCATCTTATTATGACTGTGTTGCCAGATGTGTTGCGCGTCTGCACCCGACCAGGTTACTACGTAGTTTGCATTCACCTGTTTGCATAATTTGCAATTAATTTGATATAAAAGACTCAGAAGCACATTATGTCTTCACTCCTGAGGAAGCGATGCGTAAGCAGCGTCGAGTGCGTGGACTGCCGTGGTCTGTATATCTTATTGCATATTTTTTGCCTCCAGGTTTATATTTGTGATAATCCTTTGCACTGTGCACTTTGTGATACTGGTTTACATATATTGTAACTCCTGGTTGGGTGGTGCAAGCGATACTAATGTCACATGTGATGCATTGATCTCCGTGTATTTTATTCTGTTTTATTGATATATTTGTAGCAATGTTGCCGTAATAAAATTGAACTGATGTTTTACAAGTGGTTGCGACATTTATTGGTGCGCTTTAAACTTGACTTATGTCGCAACATGTTATAATAGTGGCGACTTTGTTTGGTTGGTCCACTACAAATAGGTAAATGAAGCTACAGTTTGCACGAGCTCACCAAAATTGGACTGTTGAAGACTGGAAAAATGTTGCCTGGTCTGATGAGTCTCGATTTCTGTTGAGACATTCAAATGATAGCAGCTGGGGTGCCCTTCATGTTATAGACTTGGTTTGGGTGCAAGGCAGGGGATATTGGGTGCAGTGGCCAGTGTATGGAAGTGTGGTCAGTAATCAGGCTGATCAGTGCAAATAAGTAAGTCTCTCTTTACTAAAGTGCAGAATAGGAGTAGTAGTACATTAGATAATATCAAGGCACAATTTCAAGTAAATCACAGTGCTATTCTTCCCGAATAGTAATGCATGGATAGCAGCAATGATGGTGGTTCTGCTACTCCTTCCTTCTCCTTCCTCTACAGTCTTTCTGCAGAACCTTAGGGGTTGGGCTGAGAAGTATAGAATGAAGATAAGGGTGGCAAAACGGTCTCAAAGTGTGGAAGGTGAACTTGCAATATTTTCTCTCACAGCAAAAAAGTCCGGAGGAGACCTGTGGTGCGCCAGCAGGAGTCTACAAGCCGGCAGAAACACTGATCCAGACAAGAATTCCTTGGCTGTCACAACATCAGATATGCACTGGAGGGCTCGTCTGGATTGAGTCCGAGCGGATGGACATTAGGCGCATAACACAACCCGTTTTTTATGTGTGGTTTTAGAAGATTTTATTCTGAGACAACGCGTTTCGGGGTTCGATGGACCCCTTTATCAAGTCTACAAAACATGTAATTGATAGAGGATATATATATATATATATAAAATAAATTTTTATCTAGAACATATATATGATATGGAGATGAATGAGTATGTAGGGAGGGTGAACTGTATGTCTGGGCACCAGGTACAGAGCACACACAAACAAAAACAGTGACAAAGAATGAATATTCATCAAGCATCTAATTAATTAATATAGTAGCAATAAAGTAGGCACCCACCAACCTCCATTCATGTATCCTTTCTATACCATCAGAATATTATTGTGCTGAACACATATAGAGTATATACGTCCGCAATACTACACCATACATTGCGAAATTACATGTGTAATTCCTTCACACATTATAATCTGCACTAAAAACTACATGGAATAACCCTCTCTGCTACCAACATTGACCATCATAATACCTGGGAGTACCAGTACCACCATTTTATTTTATATTATACTTTATATTTTATATTATTCTTTATAATTAATACTTAACATTAATTTGTTATCCTTTTATATTTATATTCACCATATTTATTTATGTTTGCGTGTATATATATAGATATACATTTATATATTTAAATATTTTTATATACAAAAACATTTTTCTCATTTTTTATACATGATTATTGTGAAATTCCTCTAAGTCAGAAGCCTTTGAAGTTAATGTTGCCCCCAACATTAAGACTGATCTACAAGCCAATATCCATATCAGTGGCCAACATATATCACATATCTAGGACTGAAAATCTCCCCCATTTGGAAAGACTTATACGCCCTAAACTACGCTTCAATTCCCCAACTATTTCAATCCATTGTGGAATCATGGTCCCTTCCATTCTTGTCCTGGATGGGCAGAAAAAATCTGATCAAAGCTATCTTACTTCCTAAATTGCTTTATCTATATCAGACGATGCCACTACCACTTCCTATTTCATTCTTTTCAGCAGTTAGGAAAGTAGTTAACAAATTTCTTTGGAGAGATAGGAAACCTAGGCTGAACATAGCACTACTGACACAACATAAATCTAGGGGTGGTATGGCATTGCCAGATTGGGAATTGTACTACGAAGCTGTACACCTCACACGTCTGATCCACTGGTCCAGACGAGAGGAGGATAAACTATGGATCTCTCCAGAAGAGGAACTTTCCCCTTGCCCGGAAACTTGAAGATCCAAAGCACTCTCACCCATCCCTGCAAAACGTCCTCTCTAGGGCCACTATGAAAGTTTGGCGGAAATATAGCTTTACTTTGAGTCCAATAGTCTCCCCTCTTATGAACCTAGCGGACATGCCTGAAATATATCAGACGAAACATTCTGATGTTGGGCTTAAAAGGGCTGAACTCCAAGCTATTTCTTTATATCAGTTTCTGGACCCTACAGTCACAGAAGACCCCCTAGATTCGTGCTCTCTTCACTTCCTAAGTAAATCCCACATCCGCCTGATACTCCGCCCGTACCTAGCACTTCCAGGTCACCGAACTGAACTCACTCTATTTGAGAAACTAATCGCTCAAAATTCCCCACCTAAACACTTACTTTCACAAATATACAAATTACTACAAACTTTGAAACACCTACAAGATAGGTCTTATATCAAAGAGTGGAGTAAAGACCTCGATATCAAATGGTCGGAACAGGAGATTAAACATATCTATTCGCATTCCCATGGGGTCACCAGATGCGTTCGGCTACAAGAAAACTCATTTAAATTGATTTCAAGATGGTATCTCACCCCACAACGCCTAAAACAAATGCACTGTTTGATCAACGATAACTGTTGGAGATGTTCCAACCCAGACGCAGATTACATGCATATGTGGTAGCATTGCCCAACAATCAGACCATTTTGGACTGAAGTCCTCTCTATAATTCAACACATCTGCTCCATGCGGACACCCCCTAAGCCAGCCTCAGTACTCCTCCGCGTCTGTTTAGAGGATATCCCCAGTAACAAAAGACGCCTCTTTCATTTTTTGACCGCAGCTGCGAAATCTATCATTCCACAATATTGGAATAGCCCTGTCCAACCCACAGTCCCCCACTGGCTGAATAAAGTAGACCATATTTACCATATGGAGGAGCTCTCGGCCTGGGAACGCAGAACTCATACATCTTTCCAAAAACTTTGGGCTGACTGGATAAACTACCGCTCATCCCCCAGAGTACTAACTGCTTTAGCAGACAAACAATAAATCTACAGTCTTAGTAGCAATACTACTAAATATTCAACCTTCGTGTCTCCCGAGAACCCCCCTTTTCCAATCCCCCCTCCCCTTTTCCCACCCCTTCCCTACCCATCCTTCCTATATTAATGTGATCGTAACTATTCCTCAATTTGAATTATGTACTGTTTCCCTTTTGCTTACGCGTGAAGGATAGGTTGTTAGTATTGTTACATCACTTGAAAATTCAATAAAAAGAGAATTGAAAAGAAAAGAAAGATTATTGTGTTCTAGAAAAAAATGTGTTATATATATATATATATATATATATATATATCCTCTATCAATTACATGTTTTGTAGACTTGATAAAGGGGTCCTTCGAACGCCGAAACGCGTTGTCTCAGAATAAGATCTTCTAAAACCACACAAAAAAACCCGGGTTGTGTTATGCGCCTAATGTCCATGCGCTCGGACTTAATCCAGACGAGCCCCCCAGTGCATATCGTAATACTTACCTAAACTCACCTATGAGTGCCTTCTCTTTCCTCTCTTTGGCCAACCAATTACAACATCAGATAGACCCAGTACCGTTACACCAAGGCTCAGAGACTTAAGCAGTACGGTAGGACACTGAGATTTATGTGATAGCATAATTTTGGCGCCAAAACGCCATATTGAGACGGTACTGGCGCAGGAGTTAAAATTGGGCGCCAAAAAGCCACATAAGGGGCTAACTTTATACATCAGATAAAACATCCTGTACTCTTAACATTATCAACTACAAAAGGCCACGCCAAAAGCTCAAAAGAAACCCTTAGGTCGCTAAACACATTGCAAATAAGACATCGGATGTCATCTCAAGTGTCTCAGAGAGCGAGGATGATGGCGCACCTAACACCCTGATGGAGGTGAGAAATTTCACCAGAGCCCTTCCCTCCAAAGAATTGCATTAAAGACCTTTTAAAGGACTTTTCCTCTTTTATTAAGGAAGAGCTTTCCGAAATTAGGGCAGATATCCGTCAAATTGCCTCTAGAACGAACGTGATAAAGGAATCGACCTCTGCACTCATAGTCCATGCGGAACATGTGGAAAAATGTATACTCACTCACCGTAGAGAACTTGATAACATAATAATTCATCTGGATGACCTGGAAAACAGGTCACTCAGAAATAATATCAGAATCAAAGGTCTTACTGAAACCGTTTTGGACAAAGACATAAGGGCCGTACTAACTCAACTATTTAATGAGCTGCTCCAACAGGACGAACATACAGAGTTACACATTGAAAGATCCCACAGAGTCTATAGACCTAAAAATATTCAAACCGACACACCGTGATGTCCTCTGTTACCTACAAAGTTTTACTACAAAGGAAAGTATCCTCCAGAAGGCTAGAACAGCTAAAAGGTTAGAATGGGAGGATAGTGAGATCACTCTATATCAAGACATCTCCAGGTTAACTCTTCAGTTCAGAAGTTGCTTACAACCTCTAACAAAGGAACTGAGGAATAAAAATATTAAATATCGATGGCTATTTCCTGTTGGCCTCCTAATCACGCATCAAGGCAAATCTTACACGATACGGACACCAGAAGACCTCACACCAATCTACAACAAGCTGGATATCACAGACATTCAACTGAAAGATTGGACCATTCTGGAAGAAGGCGACCTCCCATTCCCAGCTCTACCACTCCGAGACTCTTGAAACACGGTGACTTCGACACACCCAAAAAGACAAAGAGCAACGGAGAAAGCCTTTCTCAAGACTCCAGTCAAAAGCCAAAAAATGATGTTTGGAGACTGACAACAATAAGTATACTCATACGTATCTCTTGGTCTCTATTGTCTGATCTATTGTTTAAAGTTAATGCGTTATCTTAATGCTATGTTGTACTCTGCAAATGATAAAGTGTTTTTGACATTGCCCATTACACACCTTAAACAGTTCTGAAATTGCAGGCGCTGGGGACTCATTGTCCTTCTGCTACCTAACTGTTCTCCGATTTACTAAAACTAAGTTTGGCCCCTCTGCCCTCGACGGGATAATCTTCGGTCGACGGCACAGAGCCCATTATACTTACCAATTGAGGGGCCAGTCCTCTTCCCCCCTCCTTACAAGCCTATATTTAAACCCAGCTTTCATTGGGCTTTAAGGGCTAGCCCACGTGTTGTGGGTGACTTTTGCTTGAATCATTGCTGTACCTTAAGGCTGGGAACACACCTAAGCGTTTTTGGAGTGTGCGTTTTCTTGAGCGTTTTTTTGCGAGACAAACGCGCGTTTTCATGGGCGTTTTTGCATTTAAGGAACGCGCGTTTTTGAGGATTTTTTGGATTGACAGGTTCCAGATCCACTAAAAATGTAGGCCCACCTATATGAAAGTTGCAGACTGTTAGCCAAATTGGGAGTTGGAGTGATTCTGTGTGTTAGAGAGTGTGTTACTGTCGGATAGTGTAGTTTTTGGTTTTTGCCTTTCAAATGGAGTATAGGCGACAAACGCAGGTGGCAGCAATGGTGTGTGGTGTATTGCTGTTGCGTTTGTGTCGACGGAGACAGACCTCACGCCGTTTCTGGATTCATCCGTTGATATTGGACCGTGATAGTAGGGGTCAGTTCTGGGCTTTGTACCAGAACTTACGTGAACATGAAGACCGTTTTATGAACTACACACGGATGTCCATATCCAGGTTAGTAGCCACATGTGTCTGATGTGACCGTTGTTTGTTTTCATGTTCCTAAGATGGCTGTATATGTGTATGTTAGATTTCCTAAACAAGTTTTTTGTTAAAACAGTTTTGATGAACTACTGGGGGTGATGTCTGGACATTTGCAACGCCAGGACACCTTCATGCGTGACTGTATCCCACCTGTTCAGCGGCTGTTAATAACCTTGCGGTAAGTATCATCATTACGGGGACATTAATCATGTTTGAGTGTTTGTTTGATGTATATTCAGCTGTCAGTGTGCTTTCTGTCAGTCTGTATGGTTTCTTCCCGTTGTTCGAATAACACGGGTCCCTGTATGGTGTTGGTGATGTTTGCCCCATAGCCGTTATTTGATCAAGCATAACAATGTGGACAATAATAAATGTACACGGATATTTCTAATATAGAAACACTATTCACATTTTTGTACTCAAACATATTTTAGTATGTGTATTGGGGACACAAAAAAGTATTTACTTATTACTTAGTATGGTACAATCGCACAATGGCGCAAATCAAATGCAACCTAACAATTTTAGACACACATAATGTAAACATAAAATCCGGTCCCTATCTCAGACACACCCGCAGGCCACATCAGATATTTAAATTGGTTTTTACTGATTTGGATATTGGCTTCCAGAATAATCCGCCTCACTGGGCCATGCACTCTCGCGCATGGGCGGCCCATGACCTCATGGAGGCATTTGGGCACTTGTGCTGGGGCCGAGGGATGAGGATCCATATTGATAAGGCATTTGGTGTCTTGGCGGCCATGGGTTGGGTTGTTGAGACATCCGTGGGTATGGATATTGTGGCTGCTGCATGTGGGGATGGGTTTGTGGTGGTGGTGGTATGGGCTGAGGTTGGACGGACTGAGGCGTGATAAATGCTTGGATCCCCCTTATGAGACTTTGGCGGGCCTCAGCCTGGAGATGGCTTTGGACTTTTTTCAGGTCATCCTGCAGGCTTAGTAGAAAATATGCCTCACTACTGAGGCGTGGTGCAGGATGAGCCAGTGCATCCAGGACATCAATTAGCCGATCCTCCTGCCTTTGGCTTTGCGTTCTTCGGGGCCTTTTCGCTGCTTGGCTTGGGGGATTAGCCTCTTGCTGTTCTTGGGGGCTACTTGTAGCCACAGTAGATTCGAAGCTGGGTCCCGGCGGGCTGGTTGCCAGCATGGATGGGCCACCATCACTGTCCTGAGTTGCCTCTTCTTCCTCTTGCCTCTCGGCTGTATCCCAGCTACTGTCTGTGCTGTGAAAACAAATGAGAACATAATGAGTTTAGCGCATATCATAGGCGACGTGCTGACGCTTACATGGGCCATATACGCTGTCATCCTGTACCAGGATGTGGGGTATCTAGCTTAGGCCATGGCCTTATAGCGGAATGCATAAACCACAGCATGTGCCATGCAAATATGATGAGGCCTATTTTTTGGCTGTACCCTAAAATGACATGTGCACATATTCCCCTCTTTTGATGTAATGTGTCGTGTAGCTGATTATTTTATTTGTTGTCTACCGGAGTCATAGTATCATTCTCCTTGGACCCCATAGTTTTATGTGTCTCATTATGTTTTGGTCTGCCTAATCGGTATTGCAAATCAATAGTATGTTGCACTGCGTCTTTTTCTTGTGTGGTATATCTTCTTTTATTAATGGCCATTCCAACATCCCCAGCTACATAGTTCAAACATGCCTTTAGGTGGTTGAATAACAGTGTTTGTGACGTATTTACCTACGCATTTCGGTGCATGGGATTAGAAAAGCCATCTGCTCCGCATGCACATAGGATGTGCTGTAACTTACCCCGGATCCGCTCCTCTGTTCTCTCGTTTTTCTCCTATGTCTGATGAACGCATCCTTCAGGCTCTTCCATTTGCTTTTTAACAAATGAACTGGGAAATAAAAATTATAACATATTTTAATATGTGTTTTTGAATTTTGTTTACAGGTATTTGGCAACAGGGCAGTCTTTGGCCAGTATACATTTTGCCTTTCTGATTGGCAAATCCACGGCTAGCCTCATTATACGCGAAACATGTGTGGCCCTGTGGGACGTTCTAAAGTCTGAAGTGATGTCTCAACCGACGACCGCAGAGTGGCTGGATATTGCGGATGGATTTCAGCGGACCTGCAATTTTCCGAACTGCGTGGGGGCCATTGATGGGAAGCATATTCGTGTCGTTAAGCCCATCCGGAGTGGGAGCCGCTATTATAATTATAAAAATTATTTTTCAGTTGTGTTATTGGGCGTTTCGGACGCAAATTACTGCTTCCGCTACATCGATGTAGGGGCTTATGGCAGCAGTTCAGATTCTGCTGTATTTGGCCACTCCACCTTCGGCAGGCTCCTGGCAAGTAATTCCCTCCAGCTACCAGCCCCTCAACTTCTGCCAGGCACGACTTTTCCCGCCATGCCGTACGTCTTTGTGGCGGACAAGGCATTCGCCCTGGGTGCGAATATGATGCGCCCCTACTCCAGCAGAGGCCTAACTACCGAACGAAGGGTCTTTAATTATAGGCTGACACGAGCTCGAAGGGTGGTGGAGTGTGCCTTCGGCATTCTGGCAAATAAATGGCGGTTCCTCCATTCGCCAATACATTTTAAAATCGAGACCGCTATCAAGGCTGTAAAAGCGGCTTGTGTCCTGCACAACTTTGTGCGCCAACGCGATGGGTTCAATTTTGAGGACACACTCAGTCATAGTCTTGGCCCGACCCAGCTCACCGCAGTCCGTGGCAACACACATGGTGCACATGTTCGGGATCATTTTACCCGAAACTTCATGTCCACAGAGGGTGCGCTTCCCTGGCAAATGGAAGCAATAGAGGCATAATGCCTTACAAACTTGATTTAGTACATTTCAAATGAAATTGGCATGTTGTTTTTGTATCTTTCGTGTTTGTTTATAAAGAGGCAAATGTTTCAACTTTCACAAATCTTATTGTCCTCATTTGGTATGGCTTGGGCACACAAGGTGCATTTGGGGGGGCCTAAGGCATAACTCTGGACAACCACGTTCATAATGGTGCAGGAGCTATGTAGCGGGACAATTACACTGACCTAGGCTTGTCATAATGTTAGGCATGGACCGTGAAAAACAAGTACAGGCATTTGTATAGCAGCAGCAGCAGCACACAGCGTAGTGGTTTGCAAGGAACCTGTTATCAGGCTGCCGCATTAATCCAACTAGACACCCACACATGTGTACACCATGCCCCGCTGATGCTACACAAATGCCTGCCATGATACACACGGGCCAGGCCAGGCCGTGCAACACTGGTGTGTGCATGTTGCTAGGAAAATATAACATGTAATTGTTTGGGAGATAACAGGGGAGGGTGCAGCATTGAACTGTGCGAAATGCAAAAGGAAAAAGGGATAACACTGTGTGACCTAGGAAGCAAGGATATTTTAGATACACGGAGAGCAAGGGACCAATATGGCAACGTTTGGAAACCATACTTTAAATTACCTTTGGCAGTTTGCGCTGCTTTAGCCATTTGCGGCCACTCTGGCCATAGGCTTTTGCCGATATCCTCCCATGCCTGCTGTCTGTACCGCCGGTTTTTATATTTTGGGTCCTTCGTGTCGTATAGCCAACGTTTCGGACGCACAAGCCTGATAAGGGTCTCCGCCTCACATCCAGCTTCCTCCATGCTGGGGCCTAGGATTCTGTATTGAACCTGGAAGCGGCCTTTTTATGCTGGGTCACATGAGAAAAACGCGCGTTCGTATGCGCGTTTTTTAAACAGAAAACGCGCATATCTTCAACTTGGAGCGTTCCCATGCATTCCAATGGGTGGAAACGCTTGAAAAAACGCCCCAAAGAAGCTCAAGCACTAGCGTTTGTGTCAGGCGTTTTTCAGCGGGTTTAAACGCGCTGTAAAACGCCCAAATGTGTACCATGCCCATAGGAATACATAGCATTTCACATGTTGTGCGTTTTTCAGCGCGTAGGAACGCGCTGAAAAACGCTTAGGTGTGTACCTAGGGTAAAGCTCGTTTTCACGAGATGTACAGCTTCAAGCAACCATAACCTTGTTATATTCCCATTGTTCCGGTTTTATTGGTTGACTTAATGTTTTACATCACATGCTCACATTATGTATCATTACTAGGTTCTCTACCATGCAAGACCAGTTAATCGCATCCTATAACGTTAATGGTATGAACTTACCTCAGAAAAGGAACGAGATCCTGGGCTACTTAGGAAAGGAAAAGGTGGAAATCACACTCATACAAGAAACCCATTTAAAAAAAACATATACCACTCAACTTAAAGAAAATGCTTACGCACACTGGTATAATTATATCACTCCCCTCAGAAGGAGAGAAGGTGTATCTATCCTGATCCATAAAAATCTAAATTTCACAGAAACAGATAAAATAATAGATAAAGAAGCGAGGTACCTCCTCATCAAAGGCCGTCTTGACAGCAGACCTATTACAATTGCTAACTTATATGCTCCCAATACCAATCAAGTAGGTTTTCTTAAACACATTTTCAATATAATTGACTCATTCAAGGAAGGTTTGCGCATTCTCGGGGGGGATTTTAACATTTTCCTAGAGCCCACTATAGATACTTCTAGAGGTAAGACCTCTCTCCCATATAAGAGGATTAAGATAATTAAAAACATGTTCCACGAAAGACAACTCATAGATGTTTGGAGGTATGATAACCCTGGAGAGAGGGATTACTCCCATGTCTCCTCTCTCCTCTTTTACTATTACACCCATCTGGCCACTGTCCCCCGTGGCCTGCTTGCTGCAGATCCTGTGGAACGTGCTGAAGAGTTGGGTGTGCATGTTGAAATGGTGCATCTTTCTTGTGAACTTGGCCTGTGGGGAGAATCTCTCCAAAGAATTCCTGGAATACTTTGTTTCAAAGGGAAGCAAGGTTTTCCATTGTACTGACGCTCAATTACTTAGATGTATTTTCAAGTGGGGGATATTACCGCTACTGTAAAAAAGTCATTTTTCACTATTTTAACCCAAAAACCAAAGAAATCTCAGAGAGAAGGTGGTTATGTTATTCTCCATGTAATGGGAAAATACACTGCTTTGCTTGCAAACTGATAGCAGAAACATACACAGAATCAGATCAGTAGGCATGAAATTAATGATATCCACAATCTGATTTTGCACTAGTAGCAAGAGCACATACGTACTAAAAGAAAAGAATTCCAACAAGATTAATTGCTATGTACATGGCAGGAGTTTGTCGGTATCCTCTCTTGTGTTCCTAGGATTTGAATCAAGTAATAACTCATATGGAATGGCAAGGTATTCACTGACATACGGCAAATAAAAATATATACCATCCAGAGGAACAGCAAGTAAGAGGCAACCGATGAACAAAGCCTCCTCTAAAGGTTTTATCCGATCATGTGTTGACATCAAGCCAACAGGAAATGCTGGGGCTGGGTCTATCATTTTCACCCTCTGCTAAATTTGATGTGATTTGATATCTATTTGGCCATAAACTCCTGCTGAAGAAGTTTTATGATGGCAAAAGTTTGAACTGGATACCTTCTACGAAGTAAGAACAAGATACATTACAGATTTTAGATCTTTTAGATGAACAAGGTGATACAATGAAAAGTTCCCATCATCAATTTTCCCTTAATCGAAAAAGTTTAAACCAATGACTCTGTACTCCGATATTGACCTGTTTGTCAAAATGGTCACTAAGAAATTTAAGAAAATTGCCTCTAAGGTCAGAGATGACAACTGCACAGCTTCAAAGGGGAAAATGATAGAGGAGTTGAATATATTGTCTGAAATAGTGATTAAACCATCAGATACAGGTGGAAACACGTTGTGTTGTGGCCTTATATCCTATATGAAATAAAGGCTTTTAGGCAGCTTCAGGATGACAGTTGTTATAGGACATACAATCCCACAGTGGAATTTAAAAATCAGTTGAAGACCATACTCATGCAGTTGAAGATGGTATTACCACAAGAAAACATGTCATCTTTGTGGATGAACGAGCCAAAAGTAGCTTAATTTTACATTTTACAAGTGCATAAAAACATGAAGCAATCACCAGGACGACCAATTGTGTCAGAGTTGGGTAACCCATGTGAGCCAATGTGTAAACTAATTCATTTCAACTTAACACCATTAGTTAAAGCACTTCTTTATATCTGAGAGACACCAGGGATTTGTTGAGGAAGATAGACAACATCCAAATGGAAGAGGATATACAACTGGCATCAGTGGATATAGAATAATTGTTCATATCAATCCACCATGAAGATGGCTTATAGGCAACACAGTTTTTCCTGTCCATGTCCAATAGGGTAAGTTCTGCGAGTTTATTTTGACCCTTTTGGAGTTTGCATTAACACAGAACTACTTCACTTTTAAAGAGACCCTCTACCTAAAGCTCCAGGGCACAGTTATGGGGGTGTCATGTACAACCTTATATGCCAATCTTTTCCTAGGGCTGTGGGAGAGGGATCTCTTTTTGACAGAAATATATTAACTATATTAAAAAGGTGCATTTCTGGGCTTGCTTTATTGATGACAGCTTTAAAATTTGGAAGGGGAAAACAGGAGGAGTTCAAGTAATTTATTGATAAATTGAACATGATTGACAAAAATAAATAATTGATGTACAAATGTGACCAAAAACAAATTGATTTCCTCAATTTTACACTAAAGATGGATTTACAAGGGTTTATCCAAACGGATATCTATAGAAAGGTTACATCAGTTAATAATCTATTACATGTGCAATCCTCCCACCCAAGAAAATGTATTGAAAGCTCCCCGACAGGACAATTTTTAAGAATGAGATGTATATGCTCTACTTAAGAGCATTTTAAAAAGAAGATTCCAAGAAAGAGGATACAGAGACTGGTTGCATGATACAATTCAAGATGAAGGAGATACAACCAACCGCAAATACTGAGACTTCACTTTAGTGAAAAGAGATGTAAAATTGTCATGCGCCAGTCCTCCTCAGGGCCTGTACATCATTGGACCCATGAGGGGGCTGGGCACTCGAGGGGCTGCCACTATATAACTGTTATTTGACAAGTGCCGCCTCATTTGTATCAGATACCGCTGGTTACAGCCAGCCCCCTCTTATACTGTTACTGTTATACCATTGATTATCTACTATACCTGGCTTTTTTTTTTGACCCCCTGATGAACCCTGGATAAGGGGGAAACGCGTCGGGACGATCAGGTGATTCTAGGGAAATCCAGGGTTATAGGGGTAGGCATGAGGATGAGGGCTCACCACCATCAGGTGAGTCCCACGGGCTGAGGGATATGTGAGGGATACGTAAAGGATAGGGTAGGGTTACTTTACCTGTCTTCCCCAAGCCATTATTTGACTAATACTCTCTTACCCCTCCCCTGGGGCCCAATCATGGTGTAAATTGTCTTCACTAATTTTAGGGGATTGAATTTTTGTTTGTTATCTAGTAATTTGCGAATTTCCAGTTTTTAACGCATATCAATAAAGGCATATGGTTTTAGAGTCTACCACATGTAGGGCTTAACTTAAAATTAAATGCGTGGAGACCTGTCATTATGGTCCATTTGTGATTGTTTGATTTGTAAAATTGTCATCCAGCACCTTGCTGAACAAAGCATTCCACTGAGAGGCGAAGATAAAATTATTAGCTTTCCCAATAGTGCAAACTACTTAGGAGTCTTAGAAATAACGGGGCATGATGATGATTTTTTCTTGAAGAGCACATAAAACAATTCACCAACACATCTTACCATTCTTTTACGGTCTTTGAAAAACAAATTTTGTGGTAAAAACTTCTGTGTACAAAAATTGAAGAAAGCCAAGTTTTACTCTATATCTGTAGATTCTCCACCTGATATTGTTCACACTGACCCGTTAACCTTTATTGTACGATACGTGTAACCAACTGGGCCTGTGGAGAGTTTTAAAATTTTTCCAGTATTTGGTCACACTGGCCAAAACATTGCATAAAATTGGAAAAAATTACTATCAAAGATTGTCGGAGGTAAATCTTATGATAACGCAGCCAACATGGGTGGCAAGTACAATGGTGTTCAAACTTTCAAAAGCCAGCATCCGTCTTTAGGAGTTGGGTGAAGAAGAATCCTCTTTCTGGGTGATGAGGAATCATTTCTCTGGAGATTAAAGATCTATAAGATTAAAAGCTCACTTTCACAGCACAAGAGGTAATCCAACAGAGGGGGGGACTATAGAACTCCAGACCACATGCCTCCTAAAAATAACCATCCTATTAAGACATACATCTCACTGGTAAGCTGCTAGATACAGAAAGTACTAATGGAATTTAAGGCAGGTAACATTTCTCTAACAGGGTACGTATCGTTCATGGAAAAAACAGGATAAGCCCACGATTAACGAAAAAACAAAATTGGGATCAATACAAACCAGTAGAAACACTAGATTCAGTGAAAATGGAATTACTAATAATAAACACAGTTATAATAAACATTAATATATATAACCCAGCAAAAGATCACATGCCTTTAATAAAAGACGCCTTTTTATTAATCTAAAAAAATCTAAATGAAAAGAGAGACAAAATATATGCACAAAAGTTGCATCTTCTCAGTCTGTTGTATTTACTACTAAGACTAATACAGCTCTCTCTGATATGTGTATTAATACCAAATCATCTCCAACTACTAAAATTTGTAACAGCAACCTAAATCAAGGGGCCACAGACCAATTCTTAGAGAGATTTGGGGCCTTGCGCAACAAAACCACATCTGAGAACAGCCCCCTTATAGATCACCCATCTATGCCCGCATTAGAAAAACAATCTCATTACACCGAACCACCACTTGTCAATTACTAGATTGTTTAAATAATCCCATAGAGTCTACAGAGGTCATCCCTATAGATAACCTAACGCTACACTTGATACCGTCCCAATCTAGTGACACACCATAGTCTCAGCCCCACTACTGTATTTACGTAGAACACCGGGTCGGCCAGTTGTGCCCCCCGGACCCGATTCCACTTCATCTACTACTATTGTTGTTGACAATACTAGCTCCTCCTCAAATGCCCTAGTTCCTTTTTTATGCCTTGCCAAAAAAAGTATGGGTACAGCCACGAACATTCTGAACTCTCAGACAAAAACCAACACACGGATAAAACATTATTACAAATCCATACCTGGAAAAAAAAAATGGGAAAGAGAGGAGGAATACAAAAAAAAAAAAAGAAAAACTGGAATAAGTCATTACCTTGACTTATTCTTACCACCTTACATAAAAAAAAGTTACCAAGTTGTCTTCACGACTCAAGCCAACTCATCTGGGAATTTCAGACTATAAAATGGTTACCCAATTATGCTTTACCGACACTAGACGTTACCGCTCTTTATTCAAACATACAACACGAACTTGGAATACATTGCGTAAGGAACATACTTGAGAAAGATTTCACCCTAAAAATCACCACAAATAGATTTCATTCTTAAAAAAAAAAAAACTATTTTCTATATAATAATTCCAACTACCATCAATGCAATTGGACCGCGATGGGGATGCGAGTGGCGCCATCTTTTGCTAATATTTTTATGGGGGGATTTGAGGAAATTCATATCTGCAATCACCACATATATAATGAACGGATTATTTCAGAAGATACATAGATGGTAAATATATTATCTGGGACGGTAATGACGACACAGCGCTAGACTTCTGTAATACCCTAAATTCCACAGATTGGGGAACTCTTTCACTCTGAATTATAATAGGGAACCTATCGAATTCCTTGATATTATTGTCACCAACTATAATAATAACCTTACTACAAAAACATACTTCAAAACAGTAGACACAAATAGCTATATACACTATTCCAGTTTCCACCACAAAAAATGGCTAAAGAACATACCATACAGTCAATATAAACGTATTAGACGCAATTGTACCAATGAGGAGGATTTTAATCTACAAGCAAAAATCTTGGAAAAAAACATTTAGAGACAAACAATACCCAAAACATCTAATCTGAGATGCGTAAAGGAAGAGTATGCAACTCCAAAAAGGCCTGGTGGATCATCAGAACCAGCGCCATGGGTCCGCAAGGTTTAAACGATAAAAATGACATGGCAGTATTTTTATGAATACCCTGCTGATTCGTGCGCTTCTATATTTGTTTATACCCGTATTTGTATTTTGCCGCGATGATGACATTATGCTACTATGTTACTTTGTTGCTCATATCCTTTGTTGCACTGTGTGTAAGTGCACACACAGTCCTGTTCACACTGGTCCTGTTTGCATTGCTTGATTTTAATTGCACACCTGTGGGAGCACCTCCCTGTTACTTGAGTGCTGGTCGGGTGGATGCCCATATATAGCACGGCTGAGCATGTGTGTGTCATGCTGCAGGAGGGTCTTCATCTTGGATAGCCACTTTAGTAGCCCCCCTTGAGGGCGGGTACTCTGGTACCTCGCCGGTCACAACAGAGTCCCCCATTACTGCATCTGCAGTGGCATGCCAGGAATCCCATGTAAGTCTGAGATTGCCGAAGGGGAGACCCTGCAGCGCCTGAAGATGCTGGATGGCAAGTACTTTCCACTGCGTCCCTGCTCCCCATGGGCTCCTTCGTGTTAGCCCTCCTTTTTGGCCAGGGGGTGGAATTCCCTATTATTCTGGGGGTCTTTGCCCCCCCCTCTACCTCTCCTCCTGTTTCACTCCTCGAGGGGTGCTGTTTTCTCTACCCTTCTGGGTTCCCTTCTCCTCCCTGGCCACCCACTTCTCTCCCCGGCCTCTCCTTCTAATTTAGTCCTTGGCTTTTGCAAGGACTAGGCCACGTTTTTCTGGCCACTTCATAAATCGAGGCTCTGGCTTTTCCTTCGTCTAGAATGTATCTTCGTCCCGCCCGTCACCGGCAAACCCCCCTGGGGCTTTTTCTCTCGGCCCCTCCCCACTTAGCTCGGCCATTGGGAGGGTCTCCTTGCCCTCCTATCGCATCCTGTGCGCTTTGTTTTGCTTCTTAGCTTCTGGGCCTTCTATTTTGTCAGCACTCCATTGACCTCATGGGCATCTCTCTTGCAAGTCTCCTGCATTCTCCTGTGGCTGCTGCAGCACCTCTTTGGGAAACCAATCAGACCTAAACTAGATGGGGGCCCAAGTTATCACAGGTGTTAATAACTAACAACTCCTATCCGGGAAAACGCAAGCACCTGTACAAAAAAGATAGACACATACACAAGGAGTATGCCAACAAAACAAGGGTCAAAGGTAATATTACATAATGAAACAATATTACATACAGGAATGGTTGACCCTCCTAGATTAAAAAAAAATCTATCAAGATGAATAAAGTAAAGGATGAATAAGGTACAGACCCGGTTAATGCACCTCCAAAACCAAGTCCTCTCTTGTACCAAGCCAGAGGATGGAATTCCTGGGGATGGTCCTCGAAACTCGCCTCGGACGGGTGTTCCTTCCCCAGGATTAGGCCCTGGCTCTCCAGTCAGGGGTGGCTAGCCTTCACGAACCGTCTCCTCTGTCCATCGAGGCATGCATGCATGCATGCGCGTCATGGGGTGGATGGGTGCCACCTTCGAGGCAATCCCTTATGCCCAATCCACACCCGATCCCTTCAGCTCTCAATTCTCGCCCGGTTCGGTCTCCTTTCCCGCCTTCCTTCCCACTTGTTGGCGATCTCCACTGATGCCAGCCTGGCGGGTTTGGTAGTAGTTTTCGGGTCTCTCACAACCCAGGCAAGTGGTCGATACGGGATAACTCTCTACAGATCAACATCCTAGAGATCAGGGCAATTTACTTAGCTCTCACTTGTTGGACTTCCCTCCTCCGCGGTCATCCTGTCCGGATTCAGACAGACAACTCCACTGTGGTGGCTTATTTGAACCACCGGGGGGGGGCACCAGAAGCATGGCAGTCCTGAAGGAAGCCTCTCGCATGCTGCAGTGGGCAGAGATACACGTCGCTACTCTCTCAGCTGTCCACATCTCTGGAGTTGACAATTAGGCAGCCAACTTCCTCAGTCACGAACATCTTGACCCGGGCGAGTGGTTTCTCCATCCAGAGGTGTCTCAACAGCTCTGCCAGCGTTGGGGCATCCCAGACGTGGATCTTTTCACCTCATGTCTGAATCACAAACTTCCAGTTTAAGTCGCCAGGTCTCAGGATCCTCAGGCTCTTGTGGTGGATGCTTTGGTGATTCTGTGGTCCCAATGCATTCTCCTGTACCTATATCCCCCCCCCCTCCTTCCACTGTTTCCTCGAGTACTCCAACGCCTTAAGGTGGATTGGATCTCGGCAATCTTGGTAGCTTCAGAATGGCCCCGCAGAGCATGGTACACAGATCTCGTCTTCCTGATCCCCAACGCTCCGTGGCGTCTCCCACTGCGCCCCAACCTCCTTTCACAAGGCCTGCTGATCCACCGAGTTTACCATTTAACGGCGTGGCTGTTGAGGCCGTGGTCCTGAAGTTCCGTGGTATCTCTGAGTCCATCATCCAAACCATGCTTCATGCGCGTAAACCCCAGTCGGCTAGGGTTTACTATCGTACCTGGAAGGCTTATTTTACCTGGTGTGAATCCAGCAGTGTTAATCTGGTCTTAGATGCCCTTCAGTCCCCCCCCCCCCCTTCGAGCCCTTGAAGGAGATTTCCCTTTCGTTTGTCTCTTTTAAGGTTGCCTTTCTAGTCGTGATCACCTCCATTCGCAAAGTCTCTGAGCTGGCGGGGTTCTTATGCCGATCGCTCTTTTTGTTTTTTCACCAGAAGAAGGTTGCCCTACACCCGGTTACATCCTTTCTCCCCAAGGTGGTTTCTTCTTTTTACATTAATGAGGAGATTGTTCTGCCTTCATTCTGTACCAACCTCTCTCATCCCAGAGAGCGGGGATAATAGAGTCCTTCCGTCGCTCTGACTCCCGCTTTTTCTTCCCTGAGGGCTCACGTAAGGGCTTACAAGCCTTCAAGGCCACCATCTCCCGTTGGATTCGGTCGGCTGTCAAGGAAGCCTATGTGGATAAGGGTCGTGTTCCCCCTTTCCAGTTGACCGCTCACTCTGCTAGGGTGGTCGGAGCATCCTGGGCAGTCAGGTATCAGGTTTCTGCTTCCTAGGTCTGCCACCGGGGCCTCAATTCACACCTTCTCCAAGTTTTACCATATCCATTCCTTGGCCTCTGCTGACGCCAGTTTGGGTCGCAAGGTCCTGCAAGCGGTGGTGCATTATGTTTTTCGTATGGCTGTCTCTTCCCTCCTGGACTGCTTTGCGACATCCTATGGTGCAGTGTACCCCAATGCCATTCACGAGAAAACTGGGTTTTTAGACTTACTGTAAAATCCATTTCTCGTTGGATGCATTGGGGCACACAGATTCCACCCTTGATTTTTTCTTCATTAAGTTTACCTGGTTTTCTGGGATTTTTGGTTGATGGTCCTCTTCCTGGTTTAGGACATGTTGGCTTTCATTCTTCACTCTGGTTCTTGGTGTTCCTACTGCTTTAGTACAAACTGGTTAGTTCAGTGTCAGTGGAGAAGGTATAGCCCATCTGGGCAGGGCCAACACTTTTCTTTTTCTAATGTCAGCCTGTCAGTCTTTGTTATAGGCAGAAAAACATATATTAGGATTTTTACACACAACAGCCTCTATATATGTATCACATATAGACATAGAGACAAGAAACCAAATACCAAACTATATGCTATAATTCGATAGATCTAGATCTAATACAAGGACCATTTCTCTAGTATGTGAGCCCACTGTAAAGTAATAAACAAGCATATTCCATATAACACTCTAGATAATAGCGGTACTTATATAAACAAGAAAAGGAATCGTGGGAATGGCTCCAATGGGAATAAAGTGTTAATGTGTCACCTAATGACAGAATAGATATATTAGAATGGCAACAACTCGTTACAAGTTTACACAATGACAAAGAAGGGAAATGTCGATCACTGAAAGAACGCCCCCCCAATCCTGCATGCTAAAATCTTACCTGTAAAAATGAGTTCTTTTATGCCTATTTGCTTATTTGTATATTGTCCTGATGAAGAGGGCGGTCCTCCCCTTGAAACGCATAGAATGTACTACAATAAAGAATTTTGTTTACATTATTCCTGATGTTCATCTGAATCCTGCTCTGACAGCACCGAACAAGCGATTCCATACTTTATTATACCTTGATACATGCAACTTAACGTCTAAAGAGAGGATGTCATTGGAAACTTTACAACATTACAGCACCATTATAATTAAACCCACTGACAAAGGTAGAGCGATTGTAGTGATGGATAGATCTATGTATCTAGCTGAGATTAGACACCAACTTATCTAATACTCATATACACATATCAGAAACTAATATGTAATCCTGTGTGGCAGATATCAGGAAGGATCAAGGGGACATTGCGAGAATATAATCTTAAGTGCATTTTCTTACTAATTCCAACCTGGTTACATAAGTGTTTTATTTATTACAATTCACAATAATTTGCATAACCCCCTAGGACGTCCCATAGTGGCATCCACAGATGTTTTCTCTCCAATAGCGATATACTTTGATAAAATCCCTGCCCCTCCCCGAAAGAAAAAAGTCTCCTGCCTGCTTGATACTGGAGATTTTTAAGCAAATTATGAAATGTACAGTACCTGTAATTGATGACTATGTTTTGCTAACACTCGATGTGAACAGCCTGTACACCTTAATAGAACATCACAGAAGCATTAGGGCATATTTGCTGATGACTGAGTCCAATCTTAATCCATCCCAACAAGAATTCTGCTTTAATTTACTAAAGATCATTTCCTTTTTGGGAATGATTTTTATGTTCAGCGACGGGGGACCGCTATGGGCCTAACGTGGCGCCCCCGTGTCCTAATGCATACATAATTCTTTTTGAAGGAGAATTTGTTTACACATACCATTTTTTTCAGGAACATGAGATCACATGGATTCGTTTCATAGACTACATATTTTGTCTATGGAAGGGACGAGAAATAACGGTAAATGAATTTATCAAGTTCCTCAATTCCGTCTATCCAGAGGTAAAATTTACACTACATCAGAGCAGTGAGCAAGTCAGCTTTTTAGAAACCATAATCATCCACAACCACATGGGTAGTCTCTCTGTGGATCTTTATACTGAGCCGACTGACCATAATATCCTTCTACACTACACAAGCTGTCACCCCAAGGCTACTAAAAACGTACTACCTCGGGCCCAAATCACCAGGGTTCATTGGATTGTTTCCAATTCATTAAGCAAACAAAAGGAGGAGATGATATGGGGGAACCAAGATTCTACTTACACTGTACCAATCAACAATGGAGCACATAAGGCAGCGACCCCTTTAGGAGAAGAACGAGAAGGGTGAGAACCACAAGAAAAACCTCGCAGAGGAGGCTTTAAAAGAAAGCAAGTGGCGTGAAGACGCTAGTGTTAGATGTGGGGGAGATGCAGGAATTACCGGCAGGCTACAATGAAGTCAATTTAAGCAACATAGAGTTAAATGGGGATTGCTTATCATTATTGTCCAAAGGACTTCATTTCGGTATAGTAAATAAATTTGATGACATTCAATTTGAAATAGATCTATCTAAAGCGGTGAGAAAATTAAATCTACATAGGTATTATCGGAATATGGTGGAACAACCCAATACAAGTAAAGAATTCCACTTTGGGGAACATAGTGATGACACAGACAGGCAGGTCATAGACACACTATTAGAACTACAGGGTTGTAATACATATATACAAGTGGGAGATTTGGAACTACAGGAGAGGTTCACAGGAGGATTTAAATCTACATTTACTCCACCCTTGTCGGCCGGGGGTAGCCTGGATCTCTTTCAGAGACAGGTAATTAAAGATATTAAGGCTTTGATTTATTCCGTGGAGGGGTTCAATTTAAGAGAGGGCGAACGCCGGGCCCTGAATTAGATCCCTGGACGGGATGATATCATTAAGCCGGCACTGTCTTACATACTGACACATAAACAAATATCAGGTACAGCCATGGGGACACCTGTCTCCTGTACCTTTGCTAATTTATTTTTGGCATTTTTGGAGGAAAAATATATTTTTACAATCAATCATCCATATGTACAGTACATAAGAGTGTTCCTGGGATATATTGACGATATATTTATAATATGGACTGGAGACAGGGAAACATATGGCGCTTTTGTTCATTATCTTAAAACTGTGAACGATATGAACATGAGATTCACCAGCAGAATAGAGGAAAGAGAATTGGAATTTTTGGATGTCAAGATAGATGCAAACCTACAAACAACGGTATACAGAAAGCCCAAGTCTACAAATGCATTATTACATTATAATAGCTTTCACCTGCCGCATGTGAAAACAGACGTTACTTGCGGCCAATTCACACGTATAGCGAGAATACTAAAAAATGAAGTGAAGGTTAAGGAACAGTGTAGAGATCTCAAAATACGTTTTTTACAGACAGGGTACCCACAACATGTCATAGACAGAGCGTATTTGAAAGCATGTGTGTTCAAGCAGAGTGATAAACTGTACTTTAAAAAGAGAAGGAAAAAAGCAGGTAGCAGGGATTTTCAGAGCAGTAGAGCAGTGTTAACATTTGATTATTCTCCCATGGCTGCAGCAATTAAAAAGGCAATTGTAAGTAATTGGCATATGCTGGAAAGGGATGTTTTATTGAGAGAAAAAACACAACATAGGCCTATTTATAAGTTTCAGGAAAAGTAGAACTATAAGAGATTTTGTGACTGGTAGTAACTTACCTAAGACAGACATGAATTGGCTAGGAAGTGTGCGCCGAATAGGAATTTCAGGTGTGGACGCTGCTCTATGTGCGATTATATGCACAGAGGTAGCGTCTTACAGATTGGTGGAATGGAACACACTGTGAGGCAATTCAGAAACTGCTAAACAAAGTTTGTGGTTTATGTCATTTTTTGCCGCTGCGGCAGATTTTACGTGGGTAAAACATTCAGAGCCCTATACGTGAGGTTTAGAGAGCATCGAAAATCAATAGAAACTGAAGTAGGTGCATGGAGGCAAACAAAAGATACTCAGATGTGCAGGCATTGAAGTAGTTAAAATGCCAGAGCGAGGAGGAGATAGAAAGTGCCTTCTCTTGCAGAGGGAGGCTAAGTGGATAATAAAAACAAATGCTATGGGATCGTTGGGTTTAAAATAATGACCTGGCTTATTGGTGTAAATTTGTTTTTAATTATCTTCTTTTTATATATATATGTATGTATTGAGCAACACGCTCAGCAGGATCAATCAGATTTATTGCTGCACCTGTCAGCTTGTGATGTCATGGTGAGAGTGTTGCATAAATTACACCTTATCTCCATGTAACAGGGAGGCTTGACAAAGCGCTAGTGAGCGCGAAGCGGCTGTTGCCTGAATTGCTTGTGTGGTGTCCCGCATCTATTCTGTTTTTAACCAGAAAAAAAAGCTGCAAGTTGAAGATATGTGGTGAATGCCGCTATTACTTTTCTCTAAGTGGAACCAAACAAAATCGTTTAAAAGAAATGGACCTACAATTATCTACTCAAGGATATCTTGAAATTACTATATTGCATGTAAATAAAACCCCAAAAACTACCAAGCCAGCGAGAATAGTCTGCATTACCACATATCACTCCTTGATTCCCAAGGTACACTAGGCATTGAAGAAATACTAGTCTTTTTTACACAAATCTCGTCCAGAAATATCCCCCACTGACATGTTACAAAAGATCCAAAAATCTAAGGGACAACCTTGCTAGAGCCGATGTCAGTGGTCTAAACAAACAGCCCACTCAATTCTTTCTCCTGACACCGAAAGGAGTTCCACACTTGCTCATAGAGGAAAGGCTTGAGGGAGAAAAATATGGCCCCAGAAAGGATACCTATACCCAACTGCCCCCTCAAAAAACAACTGGTGGAGCAATACATACCTCTGGGGCCGCTACCTCGCCCTCTTCCTCCTCCTCTTTTTTAGAAACGGGGGATGGAACAAATGTGTTCCCGTACCAATTGAGGGACAGAGAGGGGGGAACCAATTTGAGGCCATCAAGACAAAAGTGAACAAAATTAAATCAGATAATTAATTTATACCCATGGCCACTCTCGGAATCTGAAAGTAGAGCAAAAGGCTTCTCCTTTGTACCTACAACTAAATTCAGCACCTTTAATTGGATTAAAGATATTAATCTATTCATTCATAAACTCAAATGGAAGAAATTCTTCAGGACACATGATAACGAGACCTTTAAGAGATTAAGAATTGCGAATCAAGATCTTGATAGAGTCCGTACCCTGAGTTCTCTTTTGGAGGATTGTGAACAAATCCCAGGACAAGGACCCTTCACTTCTCTAAGGAATAAAAGTATCAAGATGCCTCCGCCACAAGACACTCAGGCTTTACACATTTTTTATAAACTAGTAACAGAGCAAGTGGACAAAATCTTGGAGATGAATCCAAAGGTTAAAAAGAATTTGGATAAGGAGGAACTAGAGGCACTTAGAGATCTTGAAACTGACCCCTCTACTATATATAAACCTTCTGATAAAGGAGGAAACGTCGTTATAATGGATCATCTTACTTATCCGAATATGTGCAAGGACCTCTTTAATGACAGAACATGTTACCGTATTTTGTCTAAAAACCCCACGGAGGAATTCTCTAATGAGTTAGAGTCTATTCTCATTAGAGCACTTGATAATAAAGTGATCTCCAGTGACGAAATGAGACTTATGACTCCCAAATACCCCTAAATTCCTACTTTCTATGCCCTCCCTAAAGTACATAAAGGGTATCCCCCCTTAGAGGTAGCCCGATTGTCTCTGGAGTCGATTCTGTTACGCAAAACACTAGCATATATATTGATGAGATCCTCGGCCCCTTTGTGTCATCTTTACCGTCTTTTATACGAGACACCACTGACCTCATGAATATTTTGGTAGATGATAATATCTATCTGGCCTACATTCATGCTGAGGCACTGTATACCAGTATACCACACTAATTTGGCTTGATAGCGACAGATTATTTCTTGAAGACTAGGGCATACAATATAAGACTCACAACTGTTTTGTTTTGGAAGTTTTGGAGTTTATCCTCTCGCATAATTATTTTCTATTTGAAAATACATTTTACCAGCAGCTCAGGGGGACTGCTATGAAGAGCACCTGTGTCCCCAGTTATGCAAATCTTCTCCTGGGCTGGTGGGCTGACACTGTAGTTTTTGGTGAGCAAAACGAGCAATGGACCCCCCCATATTATTTTCTGGGGGTGATACATTGACGACATTCTTATTTTGTGGGATGGATCCATTGACCTTTTTAAGGCTTTTGTACAGCAACTCAATCTCAATTATTTTGGTCTGAGATTTACACATGAAATTAACAATCACAGTATCACTTTTCTGGATATCAGCATGGCTAAGAAAAATAGGGAACTATGTACTGAGACTTATCGGAAACCGACAGCCGCCAATAGTCTACTAAGGTGAGACAGTTATCATCCCTTGAGCCTAAAAAAAGGCATTCCCAAGGGACAATATTTACGTGTTAGAAGAAACTGTTCCTCACCTGAATCTTTCAGATCCCAAGCTAGAGATCTGCGGGATCGTTTCTCTCAAAGGGAATATCCCCCTGAGATTCCTAAAGATGCATTTAATCATTCTCTGCAAAGACACTCCCTCCTTACTTCAGACCCTCATCTTAAAGAGGAGAACAAGACCATGACAATAATGGTACATTTGATGAACAAAATCAGAAAATCCTTAGTATTCTGAGAAGATACTGGGGAATCCTGCTGTCTGATCCGGATATAAGTGATTTAATCCCCTAATGACCGCTAGTCATGTACAGAAGAGGTAGATCAATTAGGGACAGACTGACACACAGCCACTACATAAAACCTCAAGGAAAAGGAAAATGGCAAACCGCCGGGGACCTTTAAATCTGTTTCCCCATAATCCTTAAAAATACCACCTTTAAAAGTGTATTGACAGGTAGGATTTACCATGTGAGATTTTGCTAATTGTAAGACGAAGGGTGTTGTTTACTTATGTACCTGCAAATGCCCTCTTAACTATGTCGGCAAGACAAAATGGGATTAGAGGCGTAGAGTAGGAGATAATCTTGGGGATATTAATCATCATCGTGATAAACCTATAGAACGCCATGTCTTGGAATATCATAATGGAGACTTTAGAACTCTTAAATTCCAAGTAATTGGTGAATCCCTTAGAGGTGGCGATTGGGATAAAAGGATTCTGTGTAAGGAGGCTCAGTCTATTCACCGTCTTAAAACGGTTGGTCTGCTGGTCCTCAATGAACAGATATCCTTTGCTTGTTTTCTTTAAACCTCCTTTTGTACATTTATGCCTTTCTTTTATTATCTTTTAGGTCCTTCTTTTTTCTATTTTTATTCATTTAGTTAACTTGCTTCTATATTGGACCATGACTGGTCATATATGTACACCCATATCATTTAGGGGACCCTTGCTGAATGGTATAATTTTCCTTTCCTTTTTTGGAAACTGGCCGAAAGTTGCCACAATATCACTGATTCCGGCGTCTATATATTTATATATCTAAAATGAGTAGGATTTTCCCTGCTTCAATGTTAGCTTATTATCTAGGCTTCATTCTTAGCATATTTATTAATTATCAAATCTATTTATAACTTTATTATACCTTTATTTACCCTTGGAGCGCAAATTGCGTTGCATTGAACCGGAAGTAAGGCTGGGTTATAGCCTCCCACCGGAAATTACGTTACAAGTAGCGGGAGCACCATTTTCAAACATCATTTAGCACTTCAGATATAAATATTGGTACTTTTGGATATATTTTTGCGCCCACATCATCTTGGTTGCCATCATCTTCATTTATCTGCTGCTGGTTTTTATTCCCTCATGTACCAATGACTATCTTCAATAGGGAAATGTGTCGGGACCTACAATGACGAGCTTCTTATAAACATCTAAGGGCTTTCCAGGGCATTTTTAGGGTTTAGCCACCGATAAGTGAGTCACCCTTTCAGGGCGGGTGCTCCTCTTTTAGGCAGGGATAGCCAAAAGGGACACCTAGGGATAGTTCATCCCCTGACATTACAGTATATCTTACGGTGACAAACCCTTGTGGGCATCCTCTCCAGAAAAACTACAGGAACTGTGAGTAAATCTACCCACGTTTTCTGCATTGTACTTTCTGCGTGTATTTGCATAGGATATGCTCTTGTATCTGAATTATTGAATCTAGCCACACTCTTTTATTGTGGGCATATATATTATTGTCTGTGTGATTTATTTTGTTTATGCGGGGGTTAACTTTTCCCAATAATGATTTTATTATATATTATTAAAGGTTATATTTTAGATTTTTTTTTTCTCAATAAGCTTCTTTCTCCTGATTCCTAGAAAAGGAACTTTTCCTGGTCTAGGATCAAAGGGGAACACGTAACTGTAATGTCCAGAACACCGGCGGCTGTAATCGCTAGCAGGCAGCGCTGCCAACGCATGGTTCCCATTGCTACCAGGCAGGGTCTCAGTGTGTAGGAGCACCAGCCAATCTCTGCAAACACTTGGGCCTCTGGCATGATGACGTCACGTGGGTCACAGACGTCTAACATGACCGCAGGGCGGCCTTACTTAAACAGGCAAACTGCTAGCCACAGTTGCCTGTGAATAAGGTTTTATGGCATTTTCGATTGCTGAGACTTGCTTAGGATATTTTACTTGGTATTGACGCGGCTTTGGTATTGTATTTCAGTCCGTTTGTTTCTTAGTTCTGTCGTACTTGTGCATTTTTCCTAGTGCCTGTCACTTTACTTTACATTTTATCCTTGCCTTGGTCCTGCTTAGATCGTTGTTTCGAACAGATCATGCAAGTAGGCAGGGACAATGGTGCGGGTGGAGTTCAGGGCTCACTGTAAACTACCGTGACAATAACACATCCATACATGGGGACGATGTTATAAAATCAAAGGGTTTTATTTACATGTCATTCTACCTACATGCGGATGCTCTCAAGTGCCTTGTGGTCTCATCTACATAGGCGAGACCACACAACCAGTCAAAATACAAATATCTAAACACAGGTCAACTATTAGACGTCAGAGTTTACTTTTACCAGTACCTGCCTATTTTGAGCAGTTAAAAAACCCCGTTTCACATCTGAGGTTTCAGGTGACTGACCACATCCCCCTTTAAGACATTGTGGGACAGGAAGGTGATGCTGAAGCAAAAGGAGTTCATGTGGATTCACCAATAAGATGCATTGACACATAGAGGTCTTAATAGAGACTGTGACTTTTTTATTAATTTGTGATACCTTTTTAATATTTGAGAACTTTTTGCATGAAGAATATATGTTTATTAGATCTAATAAGCAACATTGATCTTTCTACAGACTGTGACATTTTTTATTATTACATGTAATCTCAAATATTTAGATTTTTTGTTATTTACAGTATCTTGATTTTATTTTTAATTTAGACTCATGCTGAAGGTCAGGGATTGACCAAAACGTTCTACGATGTATGAGTATTACTGGATAGAATGTAACCTATTTATCTGGACCAAATTAAATTGAATACATAAAACATTCCTTGAAGCAGAATCACAACAGTGCTGTGGTTCCATATGCCAACAAAGAAAAAGGCCACACATCTTACCTTCCTTCACTGTCTGTGTAGAATTTATACAAATTCGAGGGTCAAAAGTTCAGTGAACAATTTTGCAAGATTTGAAGAAAGCCAAGTATTATTCTATATTTGTAGATTCTTCACATGATATCATAAACCTAACCTTCATTGTACGATGCATGTTACCAACTGGGCCAGTGGAGAGGTATTTAAAATTTTACCAGTATTTGGTCACTCTGGACAAAATATTGCACATCTAATTTTGGATTTCTTAGATAAACATAGAATAAATAACAAAGATTGTCAGGGGTCAATCTTATGATAATGCAGCAATATACAATGGTGGCCAAAATTTCATAAGACAGCATCTGTCTTTAGAAGTTGGGATGAAGAAAAGTCCTCTTTCTCTGGAGATCAGCAGCCAGGAGCACTGCATATACTAACGAAACATAACAAAACCAAAGGTTAAATTGCTTTACGCAATTTCTGTACTTACATTGTTAAAATACATGTTTATTATGTAATGATACCAATGCAGTGAAACAGAAAATTAATGTGTGTCTGATGATTCATTTTGGAATAACTATACTTGATATTGTGTCAAAATAAACCCATTTCTACTTATGTTTGTACTAACTGATAAAATTTTATAAAAATTACATTTAAATGGAATACGTCACTGAACTATCTGAGTATCGAAAACAGCTGATATAGAAGCTCGTCACTCATGAAGTTAATTTCGGAGGAAAATCTATGACACAAGTAATACTGGAGACATGGTGTTTACTCTTGAAATAACTATACTAATGACTGGGTTATTTAACATACTGGAGGACAAGCTTAAGGAAGAGTTATAACATCAGATCAATGTACTGTTTCTGTACATTTATGTTAACCACCTCAGCCCCCCTAGCTTAAACACCCTTAATGACCAGGCCACTTTTTACAATTCCGCACTACACTACTTTCACCGTTTATTGCTCCGTCATGCAACTTACCACCCAAATGAATTTTACCTCCTTTTCTTCTCACTAATAGAGCTTTCATTTGGTGGTATTTCATTGCTGCTAAATTTTTTTACTTTTTTTGCTATTAATCAAAAATGACCGAAATTTTTGCAAAAAAATGAAATTTTTTACTTTCTGTTGTAAATTCTTTTTAAAAAAACTACATTTCTATATAAATTTTTCGCAAAATTTATTTTTCTACATGTCTTTGATAAAAAAAAAATTCAATAAGTGTATATTTATTGGTTTGGGTAAAAGTTATAGCGTTTACAAACTATGGTGCAAAAAAGTGAATTTCGGCATTTTGAAGCAGCTCTGACTTTCTGAGCACCTGTCATGTTTCTTCAGGTGCTAGAATGCCAGGATAGTATAAATACCCCCCAAATGACACCATTTTAGAAAGAAGACATCCCAAAGTATTCGCGGAGGGGCATGGTGAGTTCATGTATCATTTAATTTTTTTTCACAAGTTAGCGGAAAATGACACTTTCTGAGGAAAAAAATTAAAATAATAAAGTTTCCATTTCTGCTAACTTCTGGCAAAAAAAAAAAATCTCCCACGGACTCACTATGCCCCTCAGTGAATACCTTGGGGTGTCTACTTTCCGAAATAGGGTCATTTGTGGGGTGTGTTTACTGTTCTGGCATTTTGGGCGGGGCTAAATTGTGAGCAGCCATGTAAAAGCTAAAGGTACTCGTTGGAATTTGGGCCCCTTTGCGCACCCAGGCTGCAAAAAAGTGTCACTCATGTGGTGTCGCCGTACTCAGGAGAAGTAGGGCAATGTGTTTTGGGGTGTATTTTTACATATACCCATGCTGGGTGGGAGAAATATCTCTGTAAATTGACAACTTTGTATAAAAAAATGTAAAAAGTTGTCGTTTACAGAGATATTTCTCACACCCAGCATGGGTATATATAAAAATACACCCCAAAACACATTGCCCTACTTCTCCTGAGTACGGCGATACCACATGAGTGACACTTTTTTGCAGCCAAGATGCACAAAGGGGCCCTAAAACCAATGAGTACCTTTAGGATTTCACAGGACATTTTTAAGCATATGGATTCTCACGCTTTAGGGCCCCTAAAATGCCAGGGCAGCATAAATACCCCACATGTGAACCCATTGTGGAAAGAAGACACCCCAAGGTATTCCGTGAGGGGCATGGCAAGTTCACAGATTTTTTTTTTTTTGGCACAAGTTAGCGGAAATTGATATATATTTTTTTTTTACAAAGTCTCAAATTTCCACTAACTAGTGACAAAAAATAAAATTTTACATGAACTCACCATACCCAGCACGGAATACCTTGGGGTGTCTTCTTTCTAAAATGGGGTCACATGTGGGGTGTTTGTACTGCCCTGTCATTTGAGGGTCTCCGCAATCATTACACGTATGGCCAGCATTAGGAGTTTCTGCGATTCTCCTTATATTGTGCATACGGGTAATGAGATATTTTTTTTCCGTTCAGCCTCTGGGCTGAAAACAAAAAAAATTAACGGCACAGATTTCCTCATTCGCATCGATCAATGTGGATGAAAAAATCTCTGCCAAAAAATGTGCAAAAAAAAAAAAAGTAGTAAGGCCCCATTCACACGTCTGCAAAAATGTCTGCATCTATTCCGCAATTCTGCGGAATAGATGCGGACCCATTCAGTGTGAATGGGGCTGGCGGTGATGCGGAGAGCACACTATGTGCTCGCCGCATCAGCATTTGCGGACCTGTGGCCGCAAACTTCCGGGTTTCGGCCCCCAAACATCCGGCCGCAGCTCCGCAAAAGATAGAGCATGTCCTATTCTTGTCCGCAATTGACAAGAAAAGGCATTTTCTATATAGTTCTGGCAATGTGCGGATCCGCAAAATGCGGAAAGCACATTGCCGGTGTCTGTGTTTTGCGGATCCATGGATCCGCAAAACACATACGGACGTCTGAATGAGCCTTACAGGGGGGTGATTAGTGACAGGGGGTGATCAGGGGGATGACATGGGGTGATCAGGGGTTAATCAGTGACGGGGGGGGTGGGGATCTGTGTGGTGATTGGTGCTCTTACAAAAGTTTCCTTTGGTGGTCCCAAACAAAAGGGACCACCAAAGGAACGAACAGCAGGCATATCAGACGCTGTTAATAAAACAGCGTCTGATATGCCATTTTTTTTAACTTCTACAGCCTGCCAGCGGATGATCAGCGCTGGCAGGCTGTAGTTAAAATTCTCCCCGACGCGATCCTGTGAACGCGCGTGCGTTCACAGGAAATCGCGCGCCCGCGTGTCAAGGAGGAACAGACCGACCGCCGCCAGGACGCAATCCTGCGTTCGGCGGTCGGAAAGCGGTTAAAAAGAACACTGGGGATCAATTATCAAGCTGAAATACGCAACTAAGCAACTTCAGATGCAGACTGCGGCGCAACTAACTAATCTGTGACTTTTCCCCTCTCACGCCTGGTCTAAAAAAGTAGGCATGGTGTGGGTGGGGAAGTGCTGGTAGGCCCCTCTAATTTACCATTTTGTACAGCTGTTTCAGGCGTAGAAAAAGGTCTAAATGTAAGACAGCTAGGAAGCACTTAGAAGCGGAGATAGATACGCTGAAGTTATGAAGAGGGTGGCGCCTCTTCATAACCATGGCAGATCCACCACCACATATATGGCCTTAATAAATGTGCCCCATTGTACCTAGAGACCTAAGAATAACAATACCCATCAATATTCTCAATTTGCACTCTGGACTGCAGACAATTAACATGTTTTAAAGCTAGAGTCCTCTCATAAGTCTCTTTGATCAGGGTCCATAGTATGCGTTTTCTTCAAATCTGTCCTTTAATAGATTTGCTTGTTTCTTGTAAGTACTGTAATCTGTTCAATTTTTTCTTATTCTTTTAAATTAGCTGAATGGCACATTTATCAGCCATTTTCTATGGTGATGGCTAGTAAAAATGGAGGTCACTATTACTGTCTACCTTCTTGAAATAGGTTGATGTAATGAATTGTTAGTAATCATGGGTAATAGTGATGTCCTAAAAATCACTAATTTGATTATTCTGGAAAATAAATATTTTTTCTCTTACTTGTCGATTATCTGCTCCTAGTCTTCTCTGAACTTAAAGTATAACTGTCAAATTTTTTTACTATTGGATTTTGGTGATTAGTATCACCTTGTTGGCCCTGTTTTAATTTCTGATTGTTTAATAAATAACCCCTAAAAGTCCCCAGTATTGGCTATTTTTACCTCAGATTAAAATCAGGTTGCTATGCTCCTTCCGTCTACCAGATGAGAGGACGGAGCACGCTGCTGCACTGGAACTGATAGTGAGTCAACATTGTAAGGGAATGTATAAAAAGCCAGGTTCTTCCTGACAGGAGATAACAGTGCTGGGCTGTGTGTGTGAACTTCTCCACATGCCTGTGCTTGGCAGACACACCCTTAGCAGTGCTGGAAAATGTAGAGCTCAGGGATATCTGCCCTTTGCTCAGTGTATAAATGAAAGCCTTATCTGATAAGAGGAGAGGTTGTAGGAGGACTATAGGCTTCAGCCAGACCTGGAAATTTAACTGCAAGACCCCCCTATACAGAGCTGGTCTTCACTAACTTCACTGCAGGCGTCCTATGGATTAGCCTCAGGGCTGAGGGCGGCCATTTTAACAGAATAGTGAAGTTGTAGTTTTATGCAGACTGGTTGCTAAGGGCTGAATCTTATTAAATAAGGGGTAAGTAAGTCTAATAGTTATTGATTCTGGAATATTATCATATTAGTAACTACATATATGAAAACTGAAATTAGGCTCTAAATGTGACACTTATCCTTTAAGGGAAAGGGTCTGTGTAGATACGCTGATGTTGTTTGTCATTATTTAGGATTTTCAGAGCTTCCTTTTGGTAATGTACATATTTCTGGGTCACGATCTCCCCATTTTTGTCTGCCAGGCAATACACAACATTTTTGTTTTAATGTTGTCTCTTTAATTCTTGCCTTTCTAATAAGATATGGTTCATATTTTAATTAGTAATATCTAGGTCAGTGGTGCCGAACCTATTGCACACTTGCTAGAGGGGGATACTCTGTGGACACTCGTCATCCTGCCCTGTATGGAGAAGAAGCAGCGCTGGGACCCATGCTATCAACACTTTTGATATGCATGTCAACAGGGTCAAAAAGTAGTAAATGTATAATGTTGGAGAGGGGGCCTGCCTGGGGATTAAATGCAGGCAGGCCATTATAGCTAAATGATACAGTACATGGAAGATATACTATATGGGACTGTAGCATTCAGGTTAAATCGCCGTGTTGGCACTTTGCGATTAACAAGTGGGTTTTGGGTTGCAGTTTGGGCACTCAGTCTCTAAAAGGTTCGCAATCAATGATCTAGGTCTACAAAGTTATCAAGTTCGGATGCAAACTACATCACTGAATGTCCCTGGATTTCCACCAGATAAAAACTGGTTGTAGTTCTCAGTTCTAAATGTTATTTCTTAAATGTAACAAAATACATACACCGCTCCCTCCAACATAATACACCTACACATGATGCTGGTAACAGCTCTGTTCATACTCCCTCTCCCTGCTCAACTACTAAAGCTGAAGCTCAAGATGACACATTAACAGTCCTTCGTGATATTGCCACCTTTCGGAAAGAAACACTTGGCGGCTCTAAAAGGTATAAAAACACTGAAGGCCAAGAAAAAGTATTTCACAATCTAGATCATCTTATTACTCTATCTCCAATTACTTAAATTCCTACTGACACTACATAAAACGAATGTGTTAAAGGGGTATTACCATCTTATTAATTGCTGTTAATTGCAGTGAATAATCTTCTAAATAACTTCTATTTCCTAAATTGCACCGTTCTCCTGAAAAATTAATTCATCCCTGCCTGTGTTGTCTGCCTGTATACCCTGGTTGCGGCCACATACTTGCAGTGCTTGTATGGGCCGCGCCTGCGCACAATATCCTACCTTCGAAGCCGGACGATGCCGGCGATACGCGTGGGGCATTTTTTGGTCGGCGGGGGTCCACATGGGGGCACCAGGCACAGGTTCTTTCTAAACTTTGCATATTCATGTTGCTGGGTATGTTTATGTTTTATGCTGTTATTTGGACCTAGCATATTTTTGCACACGTGATCCTGCAGTAGTCTGTACATCATTTAGATTGTGTATATGTGATATTATACCCTGGACTCCGCCGTTGTGTAGGGTCATTGTACCCACACTTGTCAAACATTGTATACAATTTTTAAGGTTTTTTGTGTGTCTTGTTTAGTTTTTCTACTAATAAATTGATTATTTTACTTCATAATTGATTGGATGTGCATTTGTCTAATAGTCTTCTTGGACTCATCTGTAGTCCCTTTTTGGTATTGCATAGTTTTTCTGACTATATATTGCACTCCTTTGGGGATATGCTGTGTGTGCCCCTGAGCATCTACAATTCAATGTCCTACCTTCTCCCCGGCCTCAAAACATGAACGCGGACGCTGGCTGAAGCCGCGCATGCGAAAAAGCATTTTTGCTGCGATCCCTTGTCAAAGAGAGCCGCGCATGCTCTGTTTGCTGTGCTCACATCCTGGCTGGATCCGAGCGAGACAGTGAGTGGTGGATCGCGGACGTGTCGGACAGGACGGGGACTCTAAATTCCCTATTAGTATGTTTTTGGCGTGTGGGGGAAACCAGAGAACCGTTAGGAATTACAATTAAACACGGGTAGAACATACAATCCGTCCACTCTATGTTTATCACACTGTCCTTCTATTCTATGATGTCAAATGTCTACTACACAGAATAACCATTTATGCCGCTCCTTTGCCAGACACGTGCAGCCCACCATATATTGCTGTGAATAAAAGACTCTCCTTTGTCCCTCAGACACGTTTAGCCCACCATATATTTCGGTGAATAATATTCCACCCCATAATGTCCTCTCCATTGTCCCACAAATCCTTGCTGTCCACCATATATCCCTGTAAATAAAATTCCATTCTATAATGGCCTTTGTCCCTACAATTCAATGCTGCCCAGATATCCCAGAAAATAATGTACATCCCATACATTTACTATTTTTTGTCACTCTGAGGCATGCTGCCCATTCTATCCATCAGTATAGTTTTCATATTGTGATGCCCGTATTTGACCTAAAAATAAAATCCCTTCCATGTCCATGGCCTCTGATGATTTTGTATATTCACTAGGATCGTTGGTGGATTTAGTGGTGACAGATACTAACCGAATACACTACAGTACACTATATAGTGTACTGTAGTGTATTATGAATTTACACTTAGCCTGATTAAGCTGCTGCTATGTTTAGCAGAAGCCTGATCTGCTATACCATGGCAAGCCGGAAGCCTGTGAAGGCGTCCGGTTGCCATGGTAACCATCAGCCATTGCCACAACAGAGCAGCGGCTGATGGAGGGAGGGGGGCCCCCTCCCTCTGGGTCAAGTATCGGGTGGCTCAATGGCAAGCAGCCCCCGATGGGAGAGGGAGGGAGCTCCCTCCCTGTTAACCTCTTCCATGTAGCGGTCCCTAGGGACCGCGGCATGGAAAGGGTTAAACGGCAGACATCCAGCACAGATGTCTTCCGTTTGAAGCAGAGTGTCAGCAATGTGCTGACACACTGCTCAACCGCTCTGGCCATCCTGAAAATGAACGGGGGGAATCGCACACGGGGGATCGCGCTCCTGCCCGCCGACCTATGAATATGAAGGGGGCACATAGAGGGCTGAAGGGGGCACATTGAGGGCTGCAGGGGGGGGGGGCATATGATTTGTACATTTTTTAAGGTTCTAATACCCACAGTCACGGATCAGAATCTTTCAGCCAGCATTAGCATGCTCTGATTGGCTAGTCTGTACAGACTAGCCAATCAGAGCGATCGCTCGCCAAGGACCGCCCCCATTGGTCCCGGGCTGGTTAGTTGAGATCCCTGGCTGTGTAAAACAGCCGGGGTCTCAGCACTGTCACCATGTCTGCAGACATGGTGACAGTTTAATGCCATGACGTGTATATTCGTCATGGAGCGCTAAATAGCAGTGCTCCATGACGGGTATACACGTCATAGGTCGGGAAGGGGTTAATGCTGAGCAATGTCTGGACCACCACGTAAGAAGTTGTCGTGCAGGTTTCAAAAGGAAAAGGAAACTTCAAGACGACAAAAAAATGGCTCGATCGTTGGTCAAAGTGTTGGTCAAAAGCAAGCCACACAAGCTGATGAGGAATCACATTGTGTAGCTAAAGACAATCCAGTGCATATGGACACAGATGAAGGACCTTCAACAAGCATGACAGTGGTTGCTTCAACATCAACAACTGTTAGTGAGCAATCTGTTATAGAGAAAAGTTACACAGATACTGAAGAAGTGACCTCTCCAAAATCACCAGAACTATTAGAACAAGAAAAGGAGATCAATGCATTACCACTGGATATCTCTGATCCAGCGGACTGGCCAGATGTCATTACTACCTCTTTTCGGGATACGATCGTAATGAAAGGCCCAGCAAAGCCAAGCAAAGGCATTTCCAAGAGATGCATCCAAGAGTCGTTTTACAGCAGTCCATTACAAACGCCACCTTGGAAATGGAGTAGTGCAGAACAGACATTGGCTAATTTACTCTAAGATGCTTAACAGAGTGTTTTGTTTTTGTTGCAAACTGTTTGCAAACAAAAAAATAAGTCTGACTGCTGGAGGTGTCGATGACTGGAGAAATATATCTCATATTTTGAAGACACACGAACAGTCCGCATCTCATCTTGCTTCTGGGAATTAGTTATTGATGAAGCTTGGATCAGAAAGAACTATTGACCAGTCTTAACTAGAGATTGTTAACAGCAGAAACTCAGCACTGCCAAAATGTTCTCCAGTGCCTTGTAGCCATCGGACAATATATTGGTAAGCAATGCTTGGCTTTCAGAGAAAAAAATGATACACTTTACAGTGAAAACAACGGCAATTACTTGCAACTTGTGGTGATGCTGGCAACCTTTAATACAGTGATGCAGAACCACCTTACAAAAATAACTAATTCAGAAATGTATTGCCATTACCTGGAAAAGGATATCCAAAATGAATTGATTAATTGCAATTGATTGATTGCACCCCAGATGTTGCTCTTGTGGAACAGATGACCATCATTGTTAGATTTGTGTCAATCACACAAGGTGACTCAATAACCGCAAGCCCTGAAGTGAAAATTGAAGAAAGGTTTCTTGGATTCATCCCAGTATATAGTTCAACTGGAGAAGGTTTGACTGAATTGATTCTGCCAGAGCTTGGGAAACTTAACATACCATTAACGGATATGAGAAGTCAAGGTTATGACAACGGGTCTAAAATGAAAGGCAAGCACTCTGGCGTCCAGAAAAGAAACAAATATTTGAATTCACGTGCATTCTATGTTTCTTGCAGTGCTCATTCGTTAAACCTTGTTGTCAATGACGCTGCTATGTGTTGTAGGCAAGCCAGTTCATACTTTGGTACTCTGCAGAAAATATATGTGTTTTTGTCTGGCTCGACAAATCTTTGGGACATCCTAAAGAAGCACATCAGTAGGCTGACTGTGAAGCCACTATCAGACACAAGATGGTCTAGCAGAATTGATGCCATTCGTCCTTTTAGATTTCAAATGTTAGAAATATATGACACACTGACGGAAATTGAGGAAGATGCAGCATTTTCTTCTCTTGCAAGAAATGAGGCTTCATCATTGGCACAAGAGCTAAGAACTACTTTACATTTGTGTGTTTGACAGCAATGTGGTACAGCATATTAAATCGCATAAACAAAGTAAGCAAACTTCTTTAAAGTCAAACTATTTACTTGCCAGATGTGGTGGAGCTTTTAGAAGCCAGCAAGAGCTACTTGGAAAATTATCGGTCTGACACTGGATTTGAGGAGTTACTTACAGAAGCAAAAACGATGGCATCAGAAATGGAAATTGATCCAGTGTTTCCTTCTACATTGCATAAGCTGAGAAAAAAGAAGAGACTTTTTTCCTAGAGGGACAAGATAAACCAATCCAAGATCCCCAAAAACAGTTCAAGATTGAGTGTTTCTATACCATCTTGGATGTTGTAATCAAATCTTTGAACAGCTTAAAGGTCATAGCAACAATTTTCAATTTTTGTATGACATTAGGAAGCTTAATGAAATGGATAGGGAGCAACTCAAAGAGCTGTATGGAGCCGTATTAACTGACAAAAAGTCCAAGGATGAAGATATTGATGGAATGCAGCTGTATGAAGAGCTCATTATTTTGGCTCCTGTTGTATCACCAAGCATGAAACCAATTGACGTTCTGGGCTATTCCGGCAGGAATGGTTTTGCTCCAAATGTAGCAATAGCACTTTGAATACTGCTGACACTCCCCATCACAGTGGCTTCAGGTGAAAGAAGCTTCTCAAAACTGAAAATGATAAAAAATGATCTGCAGTCTACAATGTCTCAAGAACGGCTGGTGGGTCTTGCCATGCTGGCTATTGAGAATGCCATTGCTCAAGATATTGATTTTGAAATATTGCTAAAGGACTTTGCTACTGTTAAAGCGAGAAAAGTAAATTTTTTGTAGACCCAATAGCCTTGGCAAAATGATGCTTTTACAGTGCAAAGATCACAGTGATTGGCACTTGCATTATTGATTGTATTTAAGTTTGTACTGTTATGCACTGTTATGTTAGTTTGTACCTTGTTGTTGTGCACTATAATTTAATGACAATTTGCACTTTTGTACTTCAGTTTATTGACATTTTTATTTTTTGTACTGTATTTGAGTTGTTAGAAATATTGGAATATTAGTCTTTAATATCTCTCCTGTCTCAAAGTGTTTTTCATTTTTTTGTTATTTATTTTACCATTCTATACTGTTTTAATATTTCTATTTCTATTTTAATTTTTATGTTACGTTTGGAAATCTTGTTGGCACTTGATATATGAGCAATGCTGCTATTTTATGTTTTGCATATGAGAAAATGTTTTAATTAAATGTTCTATTTTACAATTTTTATTATTTGGTCGAAAGGCTGATTGGGGGGAGAGGGGATTGTAACGGGACTGCTGAAGAATATCTAAAATTAGCTGGTCAAGTAAAATGTTGCATGTAACAATCATTAAATAGGTGGCCCACAAAAAAGGGGTGGATCAAAGGGCGTGGTCAATGGGGGGGCATAAAAATTTGCTTTTGCCTAGGGCGGCAATCCTTGCACCGGCCCTGCTCGGACATAGTCATAATGGATCATAACCAGTACTGAGACATGTGTCTGAGGATACTGGAAGATAATACCACATATGTGGTAGGTTTACAGTCCTATGCCAGGGATACTATGGATGTCCTGCAGAGATTGGATGGCATCCAGTGTGATTGTGATACATGGCTGGCCAGCCTAGATGTTGAGGCCTTCCTCCAGCACAATGCATGGAATTTGTTTTAACCACAACGTATTTCTGTTTGATCACCAGTTCTTCCACCAGCCCAGGGGAGTTACGATGGGCAGTCCCTGTGCCCCAACCTATACAAATCTCTACCTGGGCTGGTGGGAGAGAGAGGTCATCTTCAACAATGGGATGGACCATTTTACATCTTCTGTATTAATCTGGATTAGATATATTGATGATGTATTGCTGTTGTGGAAAGGCACCCAGGATCTGTTTGCCCAAATTGCGGATCCGCAAAAAAAACGGATGATGTTCCGTATGGCATCCATTATTTTTGAGGATCCATTGTAATAATGCCTATCCTTGTCCGCAAACTAGAAAAAAATAGGACATGCTCTATTTTTTGCGGAATAAAAAACGGACATACGGAAACTGAAGGCACACAGAGTACCTTCCGCGGAACGGACACGGAAAGAAAATACGTTCGTGTGCATGAGCCCTTATTCTGATAAGAACAAGAGTTCTTTGCAGCACATGGATACTTTATGTGAGGTCGTGTTTTGGATGACACATTGTTTGTAGATCATATATATGCCTCATGTTCTTCTGGGCATAATAATATAACTTTATTCTGTACTATATCCCCTTGATATCATTTCCACGTTTTAACATCTATTGTGGTCTAAATACCCATATTTTTGTGGCTCTTTTTTCCATTGATTGGCTGACGTTAGCAGGTATTCTTTAACTGTATGGTTTTTCCGTCCGTCCGCCTGCACATTGGGTTTACTCCCTGCCTTTATTTATGCCTGACTATATTTCATTACCTTTTTGTGGGTATTCCTCATTCTATGCAGACGATCGCATCGCTGGGAGTTGACAGGCAGTGGGTGCCGCCCCCTGGCCCGCGATTCGTCCGCATTCGAATCCCCACGTTACTCTGAGTGCGTTTGGCTGCCGCTTCACGGCCGATCACTGGGACCCTGTATAGGGTGTTCTATATGTATGACACACCCTGGGCTCAGTGTATAAAAATTAACCTTTCTATATTAAAAAAAAAAAAACTGCGGCATTAATAGGTGGGTAGTCATTTATATTCAGCACATATAGTTCACCCCTGACGCTCAAAACCTATCAAATAAAATCCACTAAGCGCAGTTCACTTTGATTTTGCCACTGATAGAGGTATTTTTAAAGGGTGTAAATTTTCTTCCCTTTTTTTAACGTATACCAATAAAAGTTGTCGTTTTTAGCGTGACTCTTCTCATCATAGAGACATGATACCTTCTCAATAATAATTGTCCATAAATGAAAGGTATATATACACCCATCCTTGATTTTGGGGTGAAATTGCAGTCTGATACTACAAGTTTTGCGGCCAAAAGCTCACCCTCAGGCTGAACAGCACGATTAAGTGTTGTATTTCTGTGTCACTGGTGCAAAGGTGTTGCACCCACACAAATGCCAACAGGTCAACAACAGAGCTATAAAAAATAAATAAAACCCTAACACTGCCCCCTCAGCGCAGGACTACACTACACAAGTCATAGCAGAATGGCGGCGCATCAAGTGATCCGGCTTTCTTGTGCTGCAGCCTTTCAACAAGCTTTATTTTAACGCCGAATAATGAACACAAACTTTTGTGCCAATGTCTATGTTCGGATACCCGGACACCGTAATGTCCAGTACAAACTTGAACAGTGTTCTTGGGGAGTAAATGTCCCCTATCCCCTGAATTAGCAATATTGTGCATAGGTTTAGCTGACCTTCCCAGCGACTCTAGGTGGGTGGTTGCACATATTCTGACGGCGACCCGGAAAGTAATAGCCAGACACTGGAAACTTGGCATCACGCGCTCTATAGGAGAAGTCCAGGCTTTGATTAACCAGCATTTGGCTCATGAGAATACTTTTGCTTCCGACCTACGTGCTAGAATCAAATCGCATAACCAGTGGTTGCAATGGATATCCAGCAGTTATGCAACCCTGATCCCCAAATGCCTGTGGTAATATCCCAATTACATTCACACGTGCTCCCGACCACCAGCCCCTTCCTATTCTCTCTGCCCTTAGCTTCGGGCTCCTCAATGTCATTTCTCTTAGTACTATTCTACCTTTTGAATGTATTGTGATGTGGTGACTCAGCTTCATGACTCCATGTAAACTGATCTTGTCATGCTATTTGTCTGATTTTCCTTTTAATTATGGTTTTGTTTTTAGGTTAAAACTGTCTAACTATGATGACTCTGAAGAGTGTATTATTGACAACAACTTATTTGTTGTATAATTCTACTGTACTTTATTGTATCTTTGTACAATGTTCCATGTAACTGTGGTAAAAATACACATAAAACTTCAATAAAAACTATTGAACAACAAACTTGAACAGTGGGCAGCCTGGGTTCACTACTTATGACAGTGACATCAACACAAACTTACTGCTGACACCCTCTCCACTCACGGGAGCACGACTTGCATCAGAGTGTAACACACCAGGTTCTGTAGAAATCTATGTGGAATCAGCAGACGGGATAAAAAGATTGCGCTCTTTCACTCTATAGTACAATTTTAGGCCACTGCACGGTTCTTTATACCTGGCGCTAACAGTGACCTATAAGGATAAGTTCAAACTTGAGTTATTTGGTCAGTTTTGGCCCCCTGACTAAATAAGTGAAGTATGAATTAATTCTAAGAGTGACACCTGTCAAATGCCTGTCATACAGATGCAAAGTAACTGTTTCACTACCACCGCGGACTACCAATGCATGTTTCTGCAATACACAGTGTTCTACACCACTATACAAGCTCTGTGCAGCCAGGATATAGCAGCTTTCTAACATGATTTGTCACTAATAAATTCAGATCAAATCTTTTTGAGAAATTCAGCGAACCGACCGACTCTAAACGGCTTCCATGAATACCTCAACAAGATCGACTAGGGTATAAAATTATAATTTCTTTGCAAAGTCAAATCGATTTTCATGATACTATATCCTCTAATACCAATAAATTAATTATTCTTACCCATTACCCCCACCGCGGGGGATATTCTTACTGCTGGCACCACCATAAGGGACATTCTTACTGCTGAGGTCACCGTGGGGGACATTTTTACTGCTAGGGCCACTGTGGGGGACATTCTTACTACTGGGGCCACTGTAGGGGACATTCTTACTACTGGGGCCACTGTAGGGGACATTCTTACTGTTGAGGTCACTGTGGGTGACATTATGGGGCACGTTATTACTACTGTGGTCACCATGGAGGACATTTCTGACTGCTGTGGCCATTATAGGGATATTATTACTCCTGGGAGCAATTAACTCTTACTGCTGGGTTCCATAAATACTGTTTAGGTGGCAAGGGGTTATAACTACTCTGGGGCGGGGGTAGGTGGGAGGTAGCAAGGGGCTATAACTACTAATAGTGTGCGGATCAGTGAGGTGGCTAAAATGTGGGCAAGGCACAAGAGCCTGCCAAAGAGGTTTCAAAGTCTTATTTAGGTATGGAAGATACCTTATTTTTTGTTTTTACCTTTCTTAAAATGTTCTTAACTGTATATTTTTTTCACAAATCAGCTCTTGGACTACGACTATTTCCTGGACTACACAAAAAAGTCACGCAGAATTTATTGAATAAAATGGTTAAAGAGTGCTATAGTTGTTTATAGTTGTGTTTATTTGAATAAATGTTTTTCAGAAGTAGTAGTAATGGAAGTATCTAACAGGGGCCTCCATAACTATCACTGGGGCTTATTGTCAGCCACCTGTGTTCTTCTGCCACCAGGGCTGACATTAACTCCCTCCCCCTCTATTACCTCGGTACCAAAAGCCTCAGGGGTGCCAGGAAGAGCTGGTTTGCCATCAGTAGTGAACAATTTAATTTGATGGTTCTGCTCTTGAGGGGTTGCGAGCTGGTATTCTTAGGGTGGGAATGGGCCCTTAACTATGGATCTTCCCATCCTGATAATGTCAGCCCCCAGCTGTTGGTTAAACCTTGGCTGGTTATGAAAAAGGGGGTACCCCACATCATTTTTTTTTTTAAATATTAAGTCAAAAAAGGAGTTGGGCCCCCTTTTTTTTCAAAACCTGTCATGCCTGTGGATTTGAGTACCAATGCAATGGGGTGGGAGGTGGTTAATGTCAGCTCTTGCTTTTGAAGACCCAATGAAAGTTATGGAAGCCTCTGTTAGATACCTCCATTACTAGCACTGTAAGGAAATGTCTAAAAATGAAAACCATGATGGGAAAAACATTTAGTCAAATAAATGCCCCTCAACTACAGCCTTCTTTAACCATTTTATTCAATTAATTCCACGTGACTCTTTCATGTAGTCCAGCTAATCCGCCATAGTCCAAGAGCCGATATGTGGAAAGAAACAATAAAAACAAGACTTTACAACATTTGATGTAAAATAACTTGTTAACCTTGTTGTTGTGTTAGCATGCAGGTAAACAATGAAGAGAAGTCAATGCTCATACAAGCACTGACTTCTCAAAAAACTAATGGCTGGACCGCTGCCTATTCATGTCCTCAAGTTCATCAAAATAAATTACATGGACAACCCCTTTAATCAAAACTCTAATAAGACCATCAACGATCATAAGGCCCCCCAATCACAACTCAGATCAGAGCCCCAAGGTGTAAAAGAACCACATTCAGGTCTTGCTGTGCTGGCATTCTGATGTTAACCAGTATACGGTCACAGAGCATGCGAATGTGTTCACACCATGCGCCATTATTGGTCTTCTTAGTTGACACTGATGATGGTGGAATCATAGCAGTGAACTAACACACCATGTACACTGTAAATGCATTCCCAAGATTACCCCTACAGATTGTTAAATCATCCTTATTTTTAAAATTATTTTTTAAAGGATCAAGATAAAGATAACACATGATAATAATAATACTCTGGATTCCGAAAAGGAAGGCAGAGTTATATAGACATTTGATGTCTGAGCCAGCAGCTTCACCCGTGGAGCAAGCTTCCAAGTCCACCATCCAACTGTCATTGGCACAGCTACATTTCACGATCAATAACATTTCCCCCTCAGTCTCGGACATTCAGGCTAGGCTGCATGCATTGGAATCTATGGGACCATTCATTCCAGTGGCCTCTACTTCACAAGTTTTTCCCACAGGTAGAGCACTTAGCTCCCTCACATTTTGTCCCCAATAACATCAAGAGAGACATCCTGGAGGGAAAGGACGTTAACTTAACGTCTATCCTCATAGCCACCCACAACACGATAGACACCAAAATGTTCGCTTGCGGCGACATATCTATCATTTTTAAAACCAGGGATGCCCGCCTCAACAAAAAATTGTCCATCACAGAGTTCGTCCTGGCCTTCAGTTTGTTCAGGGACATCATCTGTTCAGCCCAACCTGGAAGACGGGAGGACACCTATCTGTATAGGGTCACGGATTTGGGGCACAAGTACGGTGGGCACGCTTTTACGACTACCACCGCTCATTTTCTGCAAAGGCTGCCGCCGCTCTTGCCCGATTCCAGCATGTCATCAACTGGGCTTCCATGGACATGGAGCTTTTTTGTCGGCATTTGAACTCAAGGCCCTAACGCGTGCCTCTTGCCAGTCTATCCTCCACTCATCAGATTGTTGCCCAAATGTAGGTTTTTCTGTCTCCCAGTGTAGATTCTTTCCCCGCATCCCCAGGTTCCAGCTCCAACCACAGACAAATTGGGTCGAGCCATAGTTTTCCTGGGAAACAGCCAGGTTTGTAACAATTACAACTTGTCAGTCTGTAACTTCAACAAGTGTAGGGCCCTTCATGTTTGTTCAGTTTGTTTTAGGGCACACCCAAATCGGCTTGCCCTCAAAGATCTTCCAGAACCACATGACTAGCTGGGGTTAATGTGGACCTGTTAGCAGCACTCCTCCAAGGTCACCACAACCCTCAGTTTGTTATTTTATTAGTATCCGGTTTCACTGAAGGGTTCCATACGGGTCTAGTAGCCCTTCCCCAGTCCACTTGGGAAGGTCCCAATCTCCTGTCAGCTGTTAGGGATCCCGATTCGGTAGGGCCACTAATTCGGTAAGATTGGAAAAAAGGGTTCCTCATAGGGCCATTTGCCGCTGTCCCCTTCGACTATTGGAGGGTCAATCCAATTGGTGTTGTAATGAAGAAATTATCTAATAAAAAATGTTTGATTTACGACCTTTCCGCGATTATGGTTCAAGCATCCTTAGTCTCAATTCCCTCCAAGGAATTTCCTATGCAGTACTCTTCAGTCAACGAGGCCATCCAACTCATTCTTCTGGTGGGCAGAGGGGCATGGTTGGCCAGGATTTATACTATTTTGCAAATCACATGACCTTTGGGTCCAAAAGTAGCCCCCTGGCTTTTTGATCAATTTGAACAGGCTCTGCACTGGATCCTGGTCAACCGTTGCGATTGTCCACTGGTTATCCATTATTTGGATGACTTCGTGTTGATAGAGAAACCAGGCCACAAACCCTGTAAACTTAAGACCCTTCTCCAAGTCTTTTCAAAACTCAATGTCCCGGTTACACCTTCAAAAATAGAAGGCCTCTAGCAGACCTGATAGAGGAGTATTTCTCCTTGAATGAATCAGCAGAATTATCTCAAGCGGTGTTATGGGACGCCCATAAGTCTGTCATAAGAGGGCACCTGATTGCCTTGGGAGCCCATGTTAAAAAACAGAAACTAAAGAGAATAGAAGAGCTCACTTCAGCTATATCTAGGTTGGAATCCCAACATAGACGTACATTAAAAGAGGATACTTTGGCACACCTGGACACCCTAAGATCAGAACTAAAAAATATATTGAATGCCAATACTGCAAAGCTTTTTCTGTCCACTCAATATAAGTATTATGCCCACGGAAATAAGGCTACAAAGGTGCTCATGTCCCAAATTAAAAAATGAAAAATTAAATCCTACATTTCCCATATAAAAGCCCAGAACTCGCAGGAAGTCTATAAAACGGAATTGATAGCTGAACAGTTCTGTAATTACTACAGTCAGCTTTATAACTTACAGGCTAACCCAACATCATCCCTAATAAGTGAGAAACAATTACTCATTCAAAACTGGTTAGACACTCTTAATCTCCCTGTTTTAACTACAGAACAAGCTGCAAAACTGTCCTCCCCTTACACTCTGGCTGAATTAAAAATGGCCTTAAAGAATTCTCCATTGAACAAGAGTCCTGGGCCAGATGGCCTACCAGTCTTTTACTACTCCTCTTTTAAGGAAATCTTACTCCCGCGACTATTGGCGGTTTGTAACGAGGCAGGGGAGGGAAAACCTTTCACCAGAGATATGTTGTCGGCACAAATATCCATCATCCCTAAACCTAACAAAGACCATTCATTATGCTCCAATTACAGGCCAATTTCGCTCCTCAATAATGACCTGAAACTATATGCAAAAATGCTTGCCAACAGACTAAAACTTTACTTACCGAAACTTATTTCAGCCGAACCGGTGGGTTTCATACCTGGAAGGGAGGAAAAAAACATCATCAGAGTTATAAATCTTATACAACTAGCTACCAAATCCAACTCTCCATTGGCTATACTGAGTATGGATGCTGAAAAAGCATTCGATAGAGTTGATTGGCTTTTTATGTCGCTTGCGTTGTCAAAATTTGGAATCCCAGATACATTCATACGTGGGGTTATGGAAATGTACAGTAATCCAACGGCTCGCATCCTGGTGAACGGTACCTTATCCCCTGTCTTCGCAATCTCAAACGGCACACGTCAGGGATGCCCCCTATCGCCCTTACTGTTTGTCCTGGTCATAGAAACGCTCCTTCAATCTTTCAGACAGAATGCTGAAATAGAGGGAATGAAAGTGGGGTCGGTTAACCACCAATCTGCCGCTTTTGCGGACGATGTACTCCTATTTATCACCAACCCAATCCGAGCCTTCCCAGCAATTATGTCTACTCTCCAAATTTACCACTCCCTATCCAATTTTTCTGTGAATGTATCGAAATCAACAGTCCTAAATGTGACCCTGAAGGCAAACACTGTGGCCTCTTTACAAAAATCCACCCCTTTTCAATGGACAAATGAATCTATAGTATTCTTAGGGATAATTTTGACCCCAGACTTCTCGAACCTGTTTAGGGACAACTTCCAACCTTTGCCAAAACGTTTGGTCGACCTGCTGGGCTCTTGGGATATTCCATTTATTTCGTGGTTTGGGTGAAGAATATTGATTAAAACATTATTGCTGCCCACTGTTCTCTACTATCTTCAAGCTTTGCCGATCCCAATCCCAAAGGCTTATTTTGTAAAACTGCAAAGAATCTTATCAAAATTCCTATGGGGTGGCAAGAGATCTAGGCTTCCTCTCACACTTATGGTACAAAACCCTAGTAATGGAGGGCCTCGGTATTCCCGATCTCTATACCTACCATAAGGCCCCATGCACACGACCGTTGTTTGTTTCCGCGTCCGTTCCGTTTTTTTTCACAGATAGGATGCTTCCCCATTCATTTCAATGGGTCCGTCAAAAAATGCGGATGGTCAACCGTTTTGTTCCGCATCCGTGTTTTCATTCCGTCAAAAAAATAGTGCATGTCCTATTTTTTTTATGTTTGCGGACAGGGATAGGCATTTTTACAATGGATTTGCCATAAAAATCGGATCCGTCAAAAAAAACGGTCCGTCATCCGTTTTTTTTTACAGACGCAAAATTTGCAGGATTAGCGGACGCGGAGGCAGGCAACGGTCGAGTGCATGTAGCCTTAGGCTGTAATTGCACTTAGATGCCTAGAATGGTTGAGACCTTACTCAGAACGGTTAGATCTCACTACAGAAAATAGCATGTTAAATCTCCCACTGCACTCCCTCATTTTCTTGGACCTATCCCCAAAACACGCTAAAATACAAGCATATAATATCATCACGAAGTATGCTTTGGACATGTGGAATGACTCTAACTGGAAAAACCATCTAATAACTAACCATCTCGCCCTGCTGCAGGTTCGGGATGTACTCTGCCACTCCTCAACTCAGTTTTGGGAAACTATATCAGACAGAGCCAGAGCTCTTGCCACTCCGGTTTTGTCGCTTTGTCCAGAAAATGATGTCCCATCTCTTGAGGACCTGGAGAAACACCCTACGGTAGCCTGTCTTTCACATTTCCAAAAAGCTCACTTTATTCACTCCATGAAATCTCGTCTTAAAAACCAAAATGATCAATTAGAAAAAACAGTCTTTGAGACAATGGCTCTGCAATTAAAAGACCCAAAGGGAAAAATATCTAAATTGTACAGCCTTTTGCTTGCCCTTTCACGCCCAGACAAATTTTCTTTTATATCAAAATGGGAAAGTGAGCTAAATATACAATTTTCAGCAAGGGACATACATAGTGTCCTGAAAGCCCCTCACAGGGTGTCCAGGTGTGTCAAACTACAAGAGAATAGCTACAAAGTACTTACGCAATGGTACTATACGCCACAAAAAATTAACCGTATGTTTCCTGAATGCAGCCCGAACTGCTGGAGATGTGAGAGGGATTTAGGTACCCACAGCCATATATGGTGGAAATGCACTGAGATCGCATCCTACTGGCGTGAGATATGTAAAGTCATTTCCGAGGTCTGTAAGATGCCGTTTCCGGCCGCTCCGAAGGTATGTCTCTTTGGGGTGTTCGGAGGTCTCAGGTGTCCCAGAGACACGCAAAATTTGATTCAGATTCTAGTAGCAGCTGCCAGAATACTCATCGCAGTATACTGGAAAAAGACTGAATCGCCCCCAATACAACAATGGATCAATAGATGTGATCAATTATACCGCCTCGAGCAATTAGCTCACTGGGAAGCCCGAACACCACATAGATTCGAGGCAATCCGGAAACCTCGTTAGATCTACAGAGGCTTTTCAAACTGATTGTATAGTGTTATGGTTTCATGAACATCAATGATTGTGATGTAATAATGACTCTAGAACTAGTCCTACCATTATTATAAATGCTCTCCATTTCCCTACCCCCTCCTCCCCTCGGACCTTCCTACAACCCCCCCCCCCCCATTCTACTTCCTATTTTTTATTTACATATTATTTCTTTATTTCTTTATGTCTTTAATTTCATAGTCCATTGGATCGTACTGTATCATACATATTCATATATTTGCGCCCCTGCGAGGCAAGCAAAGACTGTACGTCCGAACAGTTGTAAAAACAATAAAAATAATTTTAAAACAAACAAATACAAAAATAGAAGGCCCCTCGACGGTTATTACTTTCTTGGGCATAGTTTTAGACACCATCAAAATGGAAGCCAGGCTGCCAGAGGAGAAGCTTTCCAAGATCAAGGAAGCCATCTCCAAATCAGTAGGTACTAGAATAGTTACTAAAGTAGAATTGCAATCTCTGCTAGGTATGTTAAATTTCGCAACCAGAGTCATGCCCCAAGGCAGGGCTTTCACGTTCAGGTTATTACAGCTGCTTCACTCAGCCCCCGAGCAAGACAGCCCCATATGTTTAGACGCCCAAGCGATCTGATTTGGCATGTGGAACATGTTTCTGGACAAATGGGAATGGCGTATCTCTGTTTGTTCCACAATGGGGTCCTGCATTGGCCATGGTTTTCTCGGACGCTGCTGCTTCCGGGGGATTTGCGGCAATTTGCGGAAATCAGTGGTTCGCAGGTTCCTGGCTCTCAGAAATCTCTTCAGCTAGAGATTCTTTGAAATCTTCTCCATTACTGGAGATCTACCCAATCGTAGCGGCTGACCAAGTTTGGGGCAGGCAGTGGGCCAATTCTTCTGTGGCTTTCATTACCAACAATCAGGTGGTGGTAGATATTATTACTAAGGGCAGTTCAAAGTCACCCCGAATCATGTTTTTTGTCTGCAGGCTGGTCTAGCTCTCCTTGTGCTACAACTTTCATGTATCATGCAGGCAAATTCAAGGTATATGAAACATCGCTGCAGATGCCTTGTCACGTTTTAATCCTCATGCTTTTTTCCAAGCAATGCCTGAGGCGGAACAAGTGGGATTATCCCCTCCGGCCTTCCAAACCCTAATCATGGATTAAAATCTTACGTTTCTTCAGCCAAGTCTCTTGTGCAAAAATCTCTGTCTGTGAACACGGCTAGGAATTACAAAACTGGCTGGAACGTTTTTATCAGATTCGCACTTCTTCACCCAATGGTTAACATCAAAAAGACTACATATATCATGGCGTTTATGTCTTATTGCCACACTGAACTATGTCTATGTCTTATTGCCTTTCACTTCATCCCAATTCATCTCCCATAGCCGTACACTAGCGTCAGGTTTAGGTTTCGATCCTAAAGCCATTTCAGGGCACTCAGGCCGCATTAGGGCAGCATCCGCGGCTTCGAGGCATAATGTTCCCGGCCATATCATTCGCCAAATGGGATGATGACACTCTTTGTGTTTCGTCCGCTACATCCCCAAATCCTCACGCGAAAATATCAGAGGCTTTCCGTAGCCTGGCTTTATGATTTAGTTTTACAGCAAGACACGGAGGCTTTATATTGCTTTAACCTTCTTTACTCTCCACCAATAGCAGCAAAGAAAAACTTCAACACAGTATGTAACCATGACAACAGGCCCTCCCAATGCCTAAAATAGGCCGCTCCTCCCCTAGGGTGTCCTCTTTCTTTGCTGCTCCACCTAGCAGATAAGTACCTCTCTGTTTGGATCCACTGTATTGGTTCTGTTTGCTAGTGGTTTTGGGGTTTTTTGCTTCATTGCCTTGTTGTTTGCCTTTACTTAGTGCTATTTTTTCCTGCTGATCTTAGTGCTTCTGCCCTCTTCTGGTTTTTCTCTGCCCTGCCGCTTCCCCTGCTGGCGGCCGTCCCATGCTGCAGCGGTCTCTCTCTGCTGCCTTCCCCTCTCCCGGCCTTTCCCCCCTTTTTACCTTTATTTCTATCCCTCTGCCGCGCTTCCGCTCCTCGCAGTTTCTCCTCCTTTTAACCCTCTCTGTGCCCTCTATTGATTTGCCCTGTGGTATTTTGGGTCCCCTTGCCCCAGTTTCTATTATCATCTCTGCAGTTCCCTACAGTATGTCCCAGGATCGTTCCCCCAGGGCGCCCCTTCACCCCTCCCCCTCCAGGGATGAATTCCCTGTGAGAGACATGTCCCAGGAGCTGGCCATTCAGAAGGCAGTCTCAGGGGCTATTATGGCTGCCATGGACTCTATGTCCACCATGCTCTCTAAGACGATCTCCTCCTCCCTTATGGCTCAGTCTTCTGGTGTGCCTACTGTGCCACCGGTAGTGGCTCCTATGCCCATGTTAATGGATGGTCCTGTGTCACAGGACGCTTTGATTGGTGCGCCTCCGGCCACCCAGGATAGCGTGCTCAGCTCACGCAAAAGGGCCTTGCCGCGTCAGGCAGAAAAGACGAGTAGCTGGAAGTGCGCAAGAGCGCAGTGCCCCTCTGACTCAGACCCAGAGCCATCTGACGGGGAGTACCCCGACTATATATCGGAGGAGGACCTCCCGACATCGGTTCCCCCCGCCCCACTCCCTTCCACCTCTTCGGCCAAGGACGCCGTCTCCGGTGCTCCTCAGCCTGACGGTCTTACGGATCCGACTGGGGAACCCCTCTTTGATCCGGATATATTACATCACCCGCGTTCCGCGGAGTGGGTCCCCTCGGAGCACATCTCCAAGTATTTGGAGCATTGGGTCCGCCACCCATTATCCAAAGAGGCCCGCAGTAAGCTCCGGGCCGAATGTCCCAGGCCTATCGTGCCTAACAAGGTGTGCGACACACCGGTGGTCGACCCTAAGATGTCGCAATTCATGGCCAAGACTGGTTGGTCTCCTAAGAAGGGCCTAGATTCGGCTCTCCGCAGTTGCCAAGATAAACTGCTGGACGTATTTGGCCCCCTCACTAAGATTTTTGAGCTGGCTGAGTCAGCCAGGGCTGACAACTCCCTAGTGGACCCCGAGGAGCTTAGGGGCTGGGTCCAGAGAGCTATATGCATAGCGGGGAATGCCAATGCTGCCCTTACCATGGAAAGACGCAAGTCTATCCTTTTTAAGATTGACCCCAAGCTAACCAATTTAGCTCTGACCGAGCCAGGCAAGGACGCCACCAGGGTCTCCTTTTTGGAGATTCATTTATAAAAGACCTGGGGAAATTTGTGGGCGTGTTCACCGCCTTGGATAAGGCGCAAGCCTCAATGAGGAAGGTCTTCAGCCAGAAGGTCTCTTCCAGGGCCGGCAGTAATAGGGGCCGCCTGTCCGGCCATGCCCAGTTCCAGTCCCGCGGTACTGGCAGAGGCTCCTTCTCCTTCCGTCAGCAAGCCCAGGACCAGAGGAACTCCTCACCGTTCTTCCCATCCCGTGGCGGATCCTGGCAACCGAGACCCTACAGGGGCACGCCCTCCTCCAGAAGATCTTCCGGTAAGTCCTGTGAGGGAAATGTTTTCTTCGGACACCTGGGTCGGGGGGCGACTCCGTCATGTTTTCCACGCTTGGACGGTCATCACCTCGGATCCTTGGGTGCTCGAGACTGTACGGGGTTTCCACATAGAGCTTGTTGCCCCTCCCGAGTCGCTTCCTCCACCCCCACTGGGGTCCCTCTCTACCCTGAACTCCACCCTGGTGGAGGAAGAGTTACAGGCCCTGCTTCTCAAGCGGGCCATAGAAAGGTCGCCCTCAGTTCCTCCCGGTGTAGTCAGCAGCATCTTTCTAGTGCAGAAAAAGGGCGTCCAGATGCGCCCTGTCATCAATCTGAGGGCGTTGAACGCGATAGTTCGCTATCGCCATTTCAAGATGGAGGGCATACATCTTTTGCGAGACCTGTTATTGCCAGGCGACTGGATGGTCAAACTCGACCTCAAGGACGTGTACCTCACGGTGCCCGTTGCCCCCCCCCCCCCCCTCCAGAAACCTGCTCCGTTTCCGTTGGCGGGGGACTCTCTGGCGTTTCACTTGTCTCCCCTTCGGACTGTCCTCGGCCCCCTGGTGTTTCACCAAGCTTATGCGTCCCGCCATGGCGTGGTTGAGGAGCCGGGGTGTTCGCCTGATTGTTTATCTGGACGACATCCTGATTATGCACCAGTCCCGCGAGGCCCTACTAACCCACCTCCGTTGGACCACGGATCTCCTCTCCGGTCTCGGCTTTCTTCTCAATCGGGAGAAGTCGTGCCTCACTCCCCTCCAGCAGATGGAGTTCTTGGGTTTCACTGTGGATTCGCTGTCGGAGACCCTTTGCCTTCCGACTGCGAAGCTACGCGTGATCCGCAAGGAACTTCGCCACGCCTTGTCGGTTCCCCAGTTGTCCCTCCGTCACCTGGCTCGCCTTATCGGTCTCCTGGCGTCCTCGATCCAGGCGGTATTCCCGGCATCCCTGCATTATCGTGCCCTCCAGCGCCTCAAGATTGCTCATCTGAGATCCGGGGCTTCCTACGCGGATTCGGTGGTTCTCGACCCCGAATCCCGGGAGGAAATCCGGTGGTGGCTGGACAATTTGGAGGCGTGGAATGGCAGGGCCATTTTCGGTTCCCAGCCGGACGTCACCATCGAGTCGGACGCGAGCCGGCTAGGTTGGGGTGCCCATTGCAACGGGATCTCCACGGGGGGCAGATGGTCCGAGACAGAGTCCTGCCTCCATATCAATGCCCTGGAGCTGCTCGCGGGTTCCTTTGCGATCCGCAGCTTCTCCAATGGCACGGCCCACGCTTGTATTCGATTGCGGATGGACAATGTGTCGGCCGTCCGCTACATCAACAAACTGGGTGGCACTCAGTCCGCCACCTTGGCGCGCCTGGCCAGGGACTTTTGGGATTTCTGCCTTTCCCGGGGTCTGTCAGTGCAGGCGTAGCATCTGCCGGGCCTGCACAACGTGCGGGCCGATTTCAGCTCCCGCTACTTCTCAGACGGGAGCGACTGGCAATTGTCCTCACTAGTCTTTGCTGTGATCTCTTCCATCTGGGGTCCCTTCTCCATCGACCTCTTCGCCTCTCGCCTCAACGCCCAGACTCCCGAGGTTCTTCAGCTGGCGCCCGGATCCTCAGGCGGAGGCGGTGGACGCCTTCTTGCAGGACTGGTCGGGGGGTCTTCATTATGCATTCCCACCGTTTGCCATGATACCGCGGACCCTGTGGCAGATCCGCCGTCAGAGGGCGGAGTTGGTCCTCATAGTCCCCTTTTGGGGGACTCAGGCCTGGTTCCCTCTCTCCTAGAACTGTTGGTTGACACCCCCCTCCTTCTCCCGTCCACATTGGATCTGCTCCACAGCCAGCTGGGTTCTCCCCATCCCCTTCTAGTCTACGGCTCCCTCCAGCTGCTCGCTTGCCGACTCTCCGGACTCCAGGAGAGGTCGACGGCATTTCGGAGGCAACTAGACACCTCCTGGATAACTCATGGGCTCCCGGCACCAGAAAATCTTATAGGGCGGCCTGGCGAACTTGGGCTTCTTGGTGCCTGGAACGGGACTTGGATCCCGTTTCGGCTTCTGTAGAACACTTACTTTCTTTTCTGACTTCTCTCTTCGAGGCAGGTAAAGCGTATAACTCACAGAAAAAAGATGCACCACATGGATAAGCAACTGACAAACACTGGCTAATCCCTCACTCTGGTGTTAAAAGCTGAGAGATTCGCCAATATTTCCAATCAGGAACATATCGGAGCCCCTTTAGGCACCACTACACGGTATCTCAGCATGACATGGGGTCCTACCACTAGACTACCTATGGTGTGTGAACAAGGTCTGAACAGGTATTAAGTAGCCTACAGCCTTGGGGACTCAGGCTTGGTTTCCCTCTCTCCTAGAACTGTTGGTTGACACCCCCCTCCTTCTCCCGTCCTCGTTGGATCTACTCCACAGCCAGCTGGGCTCTCCCCATCCCCTGCTAGTCGACGGTTCCCTCCAGCTGCTCGCCTGCCAGCTCTCCGGACTCCAGGAGTGGTCGTCGGCATTTCGGAGGCAACTAGACGCCTCCTTGACAACGCATGGGCTCCCGGCACCAGAAAGTCTTAGGGGGCGGCCTGGCGAACTTGGGCTTCTTGGTGCCTGGAACGGGACTTGGATCCCGTTTCGGCTTCTGTAGAGGACTTACTCTCTTTTTATAACTTCTCTCTTTGAGGCAGGTAAAGCGTATAGGACCATTAACTTGTATAAGTCGGCTATTTCCTCCACTCACCTCGGGTTTGGCGGGGTCCCTGCTGGTCAGCATCCTTCGGTATGCCGACTATTGCGCGGTTCCCGTCTGGCACGTCCCCCGCGTCCGCGTTTCTCATCGACTTGGGACGAGTCGGTGGTCCTCTCCTTTTTGACGTCCTGGCCGGACACTTCTCAGCTTTCCCTCCGGCAGTTGTCGGCGAAGCTGTTAACCCTCTTTTGCCTTATTTCCTGCAAGCGCGTCTCCGATGTTAGGGCCTTGGATTATGACGCTCGTTCCTTTACCCCGGGGATTGGTGTTGCTGCTTGTCTGTCTTTGTCCTTCACTCGGTTCTGCTCTGCAGTTCCTACTGTCTTTGTCAGCATGCTTTTCTCAGGTTCTTGAATTGTATGATGTCTATGTTTTCTTATTTTCTTGCTAGGTTATGGACGCTAAGCCTCCCATTCAAGGTCGTTATGTTCCTGGCTGGGGACTGCTCAGTCTTCTCCGGCTGGTCTGTTGATCGGCCTTCTGGTTTCGTCTGCCATGTTGGCGTCGTCTACTGACAGTTGCCGTGGTTTCGACGGTCTTCCTCCGGTTCCAGTTTCCGTTTTTTTCCGTTCCAGGACGTGGTTTCGTTGGCGGCCCTCCTTGGCTCCGTCATGCGATCAGAGGTTTCAGCTTGTGTCGCACGCAAAGAAAGAGGACACCCTAGGAGAGGAGCGGCCTATTTTAGGCATTGGGAGGGCCTGTTGTCATGGTTACATACTGTGTTGAAGTTTTTCTTTGCTGCTATTGGTGGAGAGTAAAGAAGGTTAAAGCAATACTCGCCTCCGTGTCTTTAATAAAACTATGACTTTACGTCGTAGACTAGGAAAATCATCCAGTTGTACATGCTTAATAAAAAATTTCCTATACTACATGGCTTAGTTTTTGACCCCTTATAGGCCTACCCACGATCATGGCTAAGGGTACACCACCAGCCATTCAGTCAGGTCAGTAAGCTGCTAGATAGGGCAGGTCAGGTTGATGTCATTTATTAGGGTTTCAGGATTCACATTGTCCGTAGCCACGACCACAAATAGGTAAGGCTGATTAATCAGCCTGCATTTGTGGGAGGGGCGGAGGCTCCATAAATATGGGGGCACACCCTATACCACCACACATGTGCGCTCGGTGCCCCACCCTCCCTCTCTTCTTATATTTCCACAGGGTCTGCCCCCTTATAGGCCTACCCACGATCATGGATAAGGGCATACCACCAGCCATTTAGTCAGGTCAGTAAGCTGCTAGATAGGGCAGGTCAGGTTGGTGTCATTTATTAGGGTTTCAGGATTTACATTGTCCGTAGCCACAACCACAAATATCAATGTGACACCTGTCCAGATAAGCCTGAACTTTGCAATAAACGGTGTTTCCACATTTAACATACTACCCTTGATTACTTATTTAATCAATTTACACTTTTTTTTTACTCCTTTTATGCACCTTTTTTTTTTACTATACAATCCACAGTTTAACACTCCACATTTCATTATATTATTAGCCAATTATAATTTGGAATACTAGACAAACTCCACAATGTAAAAATAAATTCTCATTATATCACTAGATCAATAGCGTAATTCTCACAACCCTAGATGAATACTTTAGGGGGTGTAGTTTCCAAAATGGGGTCATTTTTTTGGGTTCCACTGTGGGGTACCTAGGGTACCCTCAAATGTGACACAGTGCCTGAAAATTATTCCAGTGAAATCTGCCCCCAAAAAATTGTGGGGTGATTTTCTCCTGTTAATGCGTGACAATGAAAAACTTTGGCCTAAAGTGAAATTTTCCAGTAAAATATGCAATTTTTATTTTTCACAGCCAAGTGTTTCTAAATTCTATGAAAAGCATGTTGGGCCAAAGTGCTCACTATAACCCTTGAAAACTTCTTTGGGGGGGGGGTGTAGTTTCCAAAATGGGGTCACTTTTTGGGTGTTTCCACTGTGGGGTACCTCATGGTAACTTCAAATGTGACACAGCGCTTGAATATTATTCCAGTGAAATCTGCCCTCCAAAAACCATATCACGCTCCATCTGTTCTAAGCTCTGCCTTGCACCCATACAGCAGTCGACAACCACATATGGGGTGTTTCTGTAAACTGCAGAATCAGGGTAATAAATATTGAGTTTAGTCTAGCTGTTAACCCATGGTGTGTTACAGGAAAAAAATGGATTGAAATGAAAAATCTGCCCAAAAACACCTTTTAACAAAGGTTAACAAAGTTTGTAAAATCAGTTTTGAATAATTTTAGGGGTGTAATTTCAAAAATGGGGTAATTTATGGGTGGTTTCTACTATGTAAGCCGCACAAATTGACTTCATAACTGAACTGGTCCTTAAAAAAGAGGGTTTTGGAAATTTACTTAAACATTTTATGAATTGCTTGTAAAATTCTAAGGGTATATGCAGACGACTTTAAAGACGAATGGTAGTCTATGGAGTTACACGGCACTTTTTTTTTTACCGATCAGTGAAAACCAGACGTAAAAAAAATAAAACATGTTCTATCCTGTCCGTTTTTCACTGACGGACTGTCCCATACAATTGAATGGGTCCGTTTTTAACGTCCGTTTCTCAGAAAGGAATCTGTGAAAAGAAGTCTGTTAAAAATGGACAGTTTATCCATTTTTAACAGACTTTTTTTTCACTGTCGTTTGCATGTAGCCTAAGGACCCTTTCACACGGGCGAGTTTTCCGCGCGGGTACAATGCGTGAGGAGGACGCATTGCACCCGCACTGAATCCTGACCCATTCATTTCAATTGGTCTGTGTACATGAGCGTTTTTTTTCACGCATCACTTGTGCATTGCGTGAAAATCGCAGCATGTTCTATATTCTGCGTTTTTTACGCAGCTCTAGCCCCATAGAAGTGAATGGGGCTGCGTGAAAAACGCATTGCATCCACAAGCAAGTGCGGGTGCGTTGCGTTTTTCACTGATAGTTGCTAGATGTTGTTTGTAAACCTTCAGTTTTTTATCACGCGCGTGAAAAACGCATCAAAACGCATTGCACCCGGGCGGAAAAAACTGAACGCAATCGCAGGCAAAACTGAATGGCTTTGCCTGTGAAATTGCACAGTTTTCACTGAACGCATCCGCAACGCGTCCGGACCTAATCCGGACACGCTCGTGTGAACCCAGCCTAAGCCTTCCAATGTCCTAAAAAATTATTATGACATTTTCACAATGATGCCAACATAAAGTAGACATATAGGAAATGTAAAGTAATAACTATTTTGTAAGGTATCTGCCTTAAAAGCAGAGAAATTCAAATTTCAAAAATTGCGCATTTTTCCAAGTTTTATTTTTTCTTTATAAATAAAGGTAGTTTATATCGACTCAAATTTACCACTAACATACAGTAAAATGTGCCACAAGAAAACAATCTTAGAATAGCTGGGATAAGTAAAAGCATTCAAAAGTTATCCAAAAATTATCCTGGTCATGAAGGTGCAAAATGGCCCGGTCATTAACGGGTTAATTTCCCTGTTTCTGGCAGACAATACCAACGTCTTTTTGTCTTCACTCCCATGACAAATCACTTACACTAAATGTCACATGGTCTTAATTAATCACTATTTTTTAATAGATATTTCGTCTAGTGCAGATCATTAACTTTAAAATTTCTCTCACACACACACCACCGCTAGTAACAACAATCTTCACGTGTGGAAATAAAGAAAGAATAATTAATTATTGGTCTTCACTCTGTATCTTCTATGAAAATTAACTCAAGCAAACAAGTGAAAAAATTACATTTAAATATTTCAAGTTATAGAACCCATCACTGGAGAACCCCATTTCAAATTTTTCTCCATACGAAGGGTGTTCAATAAGTTATCTACCTGAATATGAAAACAACATTTTCTAAAGAAAATTTAACTTACTACTTTTCAGTGTAATCTCCCTTGATGTCAACACACTTATTCCACTTCGACTCCGGTCATCAGATGCCCTCAGAATAGGAGACTTCTTGCGCGCAGACATTTTTAAAGGTTCCGAAAGAGAAACTAATCAATGGGAGCCAGGTCTGGACTGTAAGGTGGATGGTTAAGCTCCATGAAGCTGCATTCCTTGATAGCAGCTGCAAGACACTGGCACATTGACATGAAGCAGCAACACATCTGCCGACAACTTACCATGGCGTTTCTCTTTGATTGGTTTACATAATGCCTTCATTGTTTAAGCATTGGTGTCTCTAGTAATTGTTGTCTTGTGTGCCATGAATTGTAGTAATAAACTATATTATCCAAAAAAAAACTGTTGCCATAATCATGACTGCTGCACACGAAATTCCTTTGGAGTTGGTGATCCCTTGTGCTTCCATTGCATGGGCTCTTGTTTGGTCTCAGGGTCATAGCGGTGGACTAATGTTTCATCAACTGTAATAATTTGAGAATAGAAGTCAAGTCTCCTGGATTTTCTCTAAGCATGTCTAAATTCTCTTGGCGAAATTGCTGACGACAAGTTTTTTGCTCAGGCGTCACCATTCATGGCACCCACCGGAAACTGACCTTTGACATCATCAAAACATGATTGCTACTGGAAACTGTGCCAAATGAAATGCCTAATTTATGGGCTATAACACTGTCTTTGACCCAATGATCTTCAAAATTCATGGCCTTCAATTTACAGCACATTTCCTCTGAAGATGCTTCAATAAGTTGCCCTGAATGGGGGTCATCTTCAGTTGAGTCCCTACACCCATTTAAATGGCCTGGGCCAAAACGTTACTTGGAACCAGGAAGGAGCATCACCACAATATACAGCAATCATCCATGGTTTTCTTTAGACTTCTTTTGTAAGGAATTTAATCACAGAACAAAGCTTCAAATCCTTCACTTTCTTTTGTCACTTCCAGTGCTTTCATCAGACTGAACTGCTACTGGGTGTATTGGATACCCAGACATAACTCAACCTGCACCGACAAGCTCAGCTTTTTAACATTGACAGAACATGCTGGGGTAGATAACCTATTAAACACCCCATGTATCTACATGCATTTCTATCAAAACCCTTTAAAAGGGTTTCTCTGGAATCTTAATATTGATCTGTCCACAGGATAGGTCATTAATATCAGATCAGCGAGATCAGACAATCGGAATCCCCCGCCAAACAGCTGTTTTAAGAGAAGGCCGCATGCCATGCAAGCGTTGCCTTTCCTTTATTGTTTACCTGCTCACTGTCGACATTGCAGCAGTGAGCAGGCTTAACTACAAGAAGCCGTCCCCATTCACTTTAAAGGGACAGCTCTGTATTATACACGAATAGGAAGTGTAATGTATTTCACTCATTTTGTGCTAAAAAAAAAAAGAATTTGGTCAAATGGTCTTTATTAAAAAAGTGAAGAAATTTTTGTGATACAAGGTGTGGCACACCGAGCATGAGTGCTTGGCCTGTGTTCTGGTGACTCAGAGTTCCCCTTTATTCAAACAAATAACTGTCCCTTCTCTCCCTCTTCCCCCACATCCGAAACCAGACCACCGCCATAAACTTCTTAGTCCCTGGCCCCTGATCCAGAAGTAACGATCGCTGGCATCCACGACACTTTATATAAACATGCCTGTATAGTGGACAGCTTCAAAGGGGTTTATTACTTTGTGATAGGGGCACGCTAAGTTGTATTCTGGAGGGCGGGGGCAAGCTGCTCTCCACACCTCGCTGTCACCAGGAAAATCCAAAAATCTTACTCCGGATATAACTCGAAAATACAGCTTAATAGAGATCATTGATGTACACCATTTTAATGGTCAGGAGGTGACGGTGCCACACATACCAAAAACCACCCACCTATGTTAAATCCTGGTTCAGAAAATCAGTTCTTCTGATTAGGGTCATGTAGACACCCCGTGTTTGGTACCTCTATGACCCCAATACTGAGAGCTAAAAAATGAGCCCACAATTATCAGGCGGGCATTCTCCTGTGTAAAGTTATGGGCAGAAATCCATTTAGACCAGGTTTCAGCGTGACTGACCGGTCATAAAAGTCACAGCCAACCCATAGGTCACGCCCAAAATGCGGGTTTACAGACTGCCTGGACCAATTCTTATAAATTGGACAGAGCAGATTGTACCGTGTTCCCTATTTTGAGGCCAATATGATTGAATGAGGATCCGTGTCTTTCTGTCTTGCCTCAGGACCTGATAGATGCAAGTCTTTGTGTGAGTAAAGTAGGCCTCAGTTTTGTTCTGTGTATATTTGTATGCTTCTGTTTTGTTTTTTTAACATCTTTCAATTTTTTCAAAACCAATTATTTAACCTAGCACGGACAATATTTTTTAAGGCAATTAGAATTCCTAATTTTCAGCTACCTGTTTGCTTTAAAATGTGAATCTTTCTCAGAAGGTGATTGTTCATGCCTGATATATGTATATGACAATAGCCTCGGTGTCTGGAGTGTGGATAGCGGGGTATCTAGCCATCTGTGTGGGTGCTGTGACTCTGTGCATTGTCTCAGTACAGGTTATATTATAGACCAAGGTGTGTGGGGTAATTGATTACCACAGATAAGGTGAGGGCAGCAGCCTCTTGAAGAAGAGTGTTTGTGTCTGGGTGGTAATTTTCCCTTGAAGGCCCTGTGTGTGTGGCAGGAGGAATTCTGTGTCCACCGAGTCCCACACAATTTGATCTGGCAGATCGGGTTAGTTAGATCAGATTGGTGGTAGTGGTATGATGTGTAAGTGAGTGTGTGGGTTTGCAGGTGGGAAGGAGTTCTTCCAAGCCTAGGCCCCTACAAAATTTAGTAGTTGTCTAAAGGAACTGGTAACAATTTGATCTCCGTGCAATCTGGTAGATTGTAGGAAGCAGGAGTGATCAAATTCGATAGAGTGTGTAGTCTCAGTACTTGTCCCGATTGATTGCTGGTACCTGATCTTGGTCTGATCAGGCACTACGACCTGAGGGCAAGATCTTGACACAAGGGGTTAAAAATCAGTCTAGTTGCAGACTGTAACTACTGAGTTCTGTCAGATAATGGGTAATTTGACCTCTAGGTTCAATCGTGTATATAGGAAGAGTTCACAGATTATTTTGGTATATACTGTGTATATCAGGATGAAACCTTGTGAGGCAAAAGACATGGGGCTGTTTGTGTTTGCATTTTCACATAGATCCATTTGGTAAACACATTACCTTCGACCAACTTTTTAAGAAATCAGTTGTGGTTAGAGGTCTTAGCAAAATTTGCACAATTTTTTAGACTTTTCGCCTAACTAGCCAAATTAAAAAAGGAAAGCGAAGAGCAAATGATCCTACAAGCCCCTAACCCTTCAAGACCCTTCCATTTTTCACCTTAAGGACCAGGCCATTTTTAGCAACTCTGACGTGTCACATTATGTGGTAATAACTTTAAAACACTTTTACTTATCCAGGTCATTCTTAGATTGTTTACTCATCACATATCGTACTTCATGACAGTGGTAAAATTGAGTAAAAAAAATTCTTTACTAAAATACCAAATTCACCAAAAATTTAAAAAAATTTGCAAATTTCTATTTCTCTACTTTTATAATAGAAAGTAATACCTCCAAAAATAATTACTTTACATTACCCATATGTCTACTTCATGCTTGGATCATTTTGAAAATGACATTTCATTTTTTGGGACGTTAGAAGGCTTAGAAGCAAATCTTAAAATTTTTAAGAACATTTTAAAACCCCAATTTTTCAGGACCAGTTCAGTTATGAAGTCACTTTCTGGGGCTTACATATTAGAAACCACCCCATTTTAGAAACTACACCCCTCAAGCTATTCAAAACTGATGTTACAAACTTTGCTAACCCTTTAGGTGCCCCACGAGAATTAAAGGAAAATAGGAATGAAATTTCAAAATTTAACTTTTTTTAGCAGATTTTAAATTTTAAATCTATTTTTTCTGCAACACATCAAGGGTTAACAGCCAAACAAAATGTGTGTTCAAAAACTAATGTATGGGCGCACAGTAGGTTTCAGAGTGGAAGGAGTACCATATGGCTTTTGGAGAGAATGGTAATTGGGAGCTATGTCGCATGTGAAGACACCTTGAGGTAGCCCTACAGTGGAAACCCCCAAAAAGTGACCCAATTCCAGAAACTACACCCCTCAAGGAATATTTCAAGATGTGTAGTGAGCACTTTGACCCAGCAAAAAATTCTAATTTTTTCCAGAAAAAGTTGCTTTACACTTACATTCACTTTCAAAAGGGGAAACAGAACAGAATGCACCCATATTTTGTTCCCCATCTCCCCCTGAATACGCCAACACCCCATATGTGCTCAAAAAATGATGTATGGGTGCATGGCAGGGTTCAAAAAGGGAAGTAGCGCGATAGGGCTTTTGGAGGACAGATTTTGCAGGATTGGCTTTTGGGAGCCATGTCGCATATGAAGACCTGAGGTACCCCTAGGTGGAAACCCCAAAAAGTGACCCCATTCTGGAAACTACAACCCTCAAGGACTATTTCAAGATGTGTAGTGAGAACTTTGTCTTCAAAGGTGATTCATGGAATTGGCTGTAAAAATGAAAAATTACAATTTTTCCCCAAAAAATTGAATTTAGGCCCAAATTTTTCACTTTCACAAGGGGGAGCTGGAGAAAATGTACCCCCTCATTTATTGTGCATTTTCTCCTGATTACAGCAATACCCCATATGTGCTTGTATCCTGCTATATGGGCGTACCACAGGGTGAAAACGAAAAATTACTATTTTTTCCAGAAAAGTTGCTTTACACCCACATTTTTCACTTTCACAACGGGTAAAAGGACAAAATTCACCGCACATTTTGTTCCGCATTTACCCCTGAATACGCCAACACCCCATATGTGCTCAAAAAATGATGTATGGGCGCACAGCAGGGCTCTAGATTCAAACAGCTATATATAGATTTTGCTGACCTGAATTGGCAGACATTTATTTTAGGTGCAATGTCGCATTCAATAAATTCCTGAGGTCCCCAGCAATGAAAAACCCCAACAAGTGACACTATTTTGGAAAGAGCACCCCTGTACGAACATTTTAAGTGGTGGAAAGGGTACTTTTCAGCAAACAGGTGTCTCACAGAAGGAAGAAATAATGGAGAAAGTATTTCAAAGCAAACATTTATAAAAATGAAAAATGACTAGCAGACCCCAATTTTTCACTTTCACAAGGAGTTTAAAGGAGAAAATGCTCCCAGTATATGTTCCCCATTTTCTCCCCATTTTGCAAACACCCCATATGTGCTTGTAGCCTGCTGTATTGGCGCACAGCAGGGCTCTAAAGGCAAAGTGCAAAAATGTTTTTGTAGGCCTGATTAAACAGACATGTATTTTAGCTGCCATGTCGCATTAAATAAATTTCCTGAGGTCCCCAGAAATTAAAAACCCCAATAAGTGACCCCATTTCCGAAAGAGCACCCCTGTACAAAAATTTTAAGGGGGTGGAAAGGGCACTTTGGCCTAACAGTTGTCTCACAGAAAAGAATATAGAGTGGTTGTTGGAAAGTGGCTATGCAAGCGAGGTGGACTAAATCAGATATAAAGTGGAAATATTACAGGGAGCATAAAGGATGAAATTAAAAATATTCAATGGATGAGCGGTAGATTCTGAAACATCCCTGCATGCACAGACCAGGTTTTCAGGGCAGGTTTCACAGTGGTAAATGGTGTCTTTCACAATCCCCCTTTTAGAACACACCCTCTTTCTCAGAAGGTGATTGTTCATGCCTGATATATGTATATGACAATAGCCTCGGTGTCTGGAGTGTGGATAGCGGGGTATCTAGCCATCTGTGTGGGTGCTGTGACTCTGTGCATTGTCTCAGTACAGGTTATATTATAGACCAAGGTGTGTGGGGTAATTGATTACCACAGATAAGGTGAGGGCAGCAGCCTCTTGAAGAAGAGTGTTTGTGTCTGGGTGGTAATTTTCCCTTGAAGGCCCTGTGTGTGTGGCAGGAGGAATTCTGTGTCCACCGAGTCCCACACAATTTGATCTGGCAGATCGGGTTAGTTAGATCAGATTGGTGGTAGTGGTATGATGTGTAAGTGAGTGTGTGGGTTTGCAGGTGGGAAAGGAGTTCTTCCAAGCCTAGGCCCCTACAAAATTTAGTAGTTGTCTAAAGGAACTGGTAACAATTTGATCTCCCGTGCAATCTGGTAGATTGTAGGAAGCAGGGTGATCAAATTCGATAGAGTGTGTAGTCTCAGTACTTGTCCCGATTGATTGCTGGTACCTGATCTTGGTCTGATCAGGCACTACGACCTGAGGGCAAGATCTTGACACAAGGGGTTAAAAATCAGTCTAGTTGCAGACTGTAACTACTGAGTTCTGTCAGATAATGGGTAATTTGACCTCTAGGTTCAATCGTGTATATAGGAAGAGTTCACAGATTATTTTGGTATATACTGTGTATATCAGGATGAAACCTTGTGAGGCAAAAGACATGGGGCTGTTTGTGTTTGCATTTTCACATAGATCCATTTGGTAAACACATTACCTTCGACCAACTTTTAAGAAATCAGTTGTGGTTAGAGGTCTTAGCAAAATTTGCACAATTTTTAGACTTTTCGCCTAACTAGCCAAATTAAAAAGGAAGCGAAGAGCAAATGATCCTACAAGCCCCTAACCCTTCAAGACCCTTCCATTTTTCACCTTAAGGACCAGGCCATTTTTAGCAACTCTGACGTGTCACATTATGTGGTAATAACTTTAAAACACTTTTACTTATCCAGGTCATTCTTAGATTGTTTACTCATCACATATCGTACTTCATGACAGTGGTAAAATTGAGTAAAAAAAATTCTTTACTAAAATACCAAATTCACCAAAAATTTAAAAAAATTTGCAAATTTCTATTTCTCTACTTTTATAATAGAAAGTAATACCTCCAAAAATAATTACTTTACATTACCCATATGTCTACTTCATGCTTGGATCATTTTGAAAATGACATTTCATTTTTTTGGGACGTTAGAAGGCTTAGAAGCAAATCTTAAAATTTTTAAGAACATTTTAAAACCCCAATTTTTTCAGGACCAGTTCAGTTATGAAGTCACTTTCTGGGGCTTACATATTAGAAACCACCCCATTTTAGAAACTACACCCCTCAAGCTATTCAAAACTGATGTTACAAACTTTGCTAACCCTTTAGGTGCCCCACGAGAATTAAAGGAAAATAGGAATGAAATTTCAAAATTTAACTTTTTTTAGCAGATTTTAAATTTTAAATCTATTTTTTCTGCAACACATCAAGGGTTAACAGCCAAACAAAATGTGTGTTCAAAAACTAATGTATGGGCGCACAGTAGGTTTCAGAGTGGAAGGAGTACCATATGGCTTTTGGAGAGAATGGTAATTGGGAGCTATGTCGCATGTGAAGACACCTTGAGGTAGCCCTACAGTGGAAACCCCCAAAAAGTGACCCAATTCCAGAAACTACACCCCTCAAGGAATATTTCAAGATGTGTAGTGAGCACTTTGACCCAGCAAAAAATTCTAATTTTTTCCAGAAAAAGTTGCTTTACACTTACATTCACTTTCAAAAGGGGAAACAGAACAGAATGCACCCATATTTTGTTCCCCATCTCCCCCCTGAATACGCCAACACCCCATATGTGCTCAAAAAATGATGTATGGGTGCATGGCAGGGTTCAAAAGGGAAGTAGCGCGATAGGGCTTTTGGAGGACAGATTTTGCAGGATTGGCTTTTGGGAGCCATGTCGCATATGAAGACCTGAGGTACCCCTAGAGTGGAAACCCCCAAAAAGTGACCCCATTCTGGAAACTACAACCCTCAAGGACTATTTCAAGATGTGTAGTGAGAACTTTGTCTTCAAAGGTGATTCATGGAATTGGCTGTAAAAATGAAAAATTACAATTTTTCCCCAAAAAATTGAATTTAGGCCCAAATTTTTCACTTTCACAAGGGGGAGCTGGAGAAAATGTACCCCCTCATTTATTGTGCATTTTCTCCTGATTACAGCAATACCCCATATGTGCTTGTATCCTGCTATATGGGCGTACCACAGGGTGAAAGCGAAAAATTACTATTTTTCCAGAAAAGTTGCTTTACACCCACATTTTCACTTTCATAACGGGTAAAAGGACAAAATTCACCGCACATTTTGTTCCGCATTTACCCTGAATACGCCAACACCCCATATGTGCTCAAAAAATGATGTATGGGCGCACAGCAGGGCTCTAGATTCAAACAGCTATATATAGATTTTGCTGACCTGAATTGGCAGACATTTATTTTAGGTGCAATGTCGCATTCAATAAATTCCTGAGGTCCCCAGCAATGAAAAACCCCAACAAGTGACACTATTTTGGAAAGAGCACCCCTGTACGAACATTTTAAGTGGTGGAAAGGGTACTTTTCAGCAAACAGGTGTCTCACAGAAGGAAGAAATAATGGAGAAAGTATTTCAAAGCAAACATTTATAAAAATGAAAAATGACTAGCAGACCCCAATTTTTCACTTTCACAAGGAGTTTAAAGGAGAAAATGCTCCCCAGTATATGTTCCCCATTTTCTCCCCATTTTGCAAACACCCCATATGTGCTTGTAGCCTGCTGTATTGGCGCACAGCAGGGCTCTAAAGGCAAAGTGCAAAAAATGTTTTTTGTAGGCCTGATTAAACAGACATGTATTTTAGCTGCCATGTCGCATTAAATAAATTTCCTGAGGTCCCCAGAAATTAAAAACCCCAATAAGTGACCCCATTTCCGAAAGAGCACCCCTGTACAAAAATTTTAAGGGGGTGGAAAGGGCACTTTTGGCCTAACAGTTGTCTCACAGAAAAGAATATAGAGTGGTTGTTGGAAAGTGGCTATGCAAGCGAGGTGGACTAAATCAGATATAAAGTGGAAATATTACAGGGAGCATAAAGGATGAAATTAAAAATATTCAATGGATGAGCGGTAGATTCTGAAACATCCCTGCATGCACAGACCAGGTTTTTCAGGGCAGGTTTCACAGTGGTAAATGGTGTCTTTCACAATCCCCCTTTTAGAACACACCCTGCATCTTTTTTGGGTCCTTCCCTTCCTTGCTGTCTGGGGGACTTGACCTGGAAAATGTTGCCCTGGTACAACACGGGCATCATAACTTTCAGAAGTACTGGGACCCTTCCCGGCCTGGGTTTAAAAAATTAGGGCCTTGATTGCCACCTTTTGGAACTGAAGGAAAGTTCCTCTGTGGTCTGCAGAATGAAATAGCACGTACGCATTGCACCTTGCCATCTGTACAATGTGTACGGCCAGCTTTTGTACCACACTTTCGTTTTTCGCGTGGCACTGTAGGGCTTCAGAAGTTGATCTGCAAGATCCACCCCTCCCAAGTGCCTGTTGCAATCAAGGACGCAAACTGGTTTGGGGACAGTGGTAGTGGTTCCTTGTACATAGACAAGGGAGCTGCTCTTACTGTGAATGGAGGTCAGTACAAGGACGTCCCTCTTGTCCTTGTACTTAACCTCCAGAATGTTCTAACGGAGGAGAGCCCTACTTTCACCAATTTTCAGTGGTTGCACTACCAGGGATCTAGGGAGGCCTCTGATTTTTGTGCACTGTGCCGCAAGCCACAGTACCTCTGGCCGTTAGGGACCTGAATAGCGGTATGCTGGTATAATAGTTATCCACATAGAGGTGGTAACCTTTATCCAGCAGTGGGTGCAGTAAGTCCCACACAATCTTCCCACTAACTCCTAGGACAGAGGGTGCATTCTGGGGGTTCTGTCCTGGAATCTTTCCCTTCGTAAATGCGGAACTTGTGGGTGTACCAAGAACTACTCTCACAGAGTTTGTATATTTTTATGCCATACCTTGCCCGTTTGCTAGGCAGGTACTGGCGTAATCTAATCCTCCCTTTGAACAGTAATAGGGACTCATCTACACAGACATTTTTCTCTGGGTTATACACCTCAGCAAACTTGGTGTTAAAGTGGTCAATGACAGGCCTAACTTTGAACAGACGGTCAAATGTTGGGTCGTTTTGGGATGGGCACTGTGAATTGTCATTGTAGTGTAGGCATTTCCTAATTGACTCAAATCGCTTCCGGGTTATGGTCTGGAGTCTGGTAGAAAATGTCAGAACTCCAAAATTGCCTAAGGCCTCTTTCACACGAGCGTGTCCGGATTAGGTCCGGATGCGTTGCGGATGCGTTCAGTGAAAACTGTGCGATTTCACAGGCAAAGCCATTCAGTTTTGCCTGCGATTGCGTTCAGTTGTTCAGTTTTTTCCGCGCGGGTGCAATGCGTTTTGATGCGTTTTTCACGCGCGTGATAAAAAACTGAAGGTTTACAAACAACATCTCCTAGCAACCATCAGTGAAAAACGCAACGCACCCGCACTAGCTTGCGGATGCAATGCGTTTTTCACGCAGCCCCATTCACTTCTATGGGGCTAGGGATGCGTGAAAAACGCAAAATATAGAACATGCTGCGATTTTCACGCAACGCACAAGTGATGCGTGAAAAAAAACGCTCATGTACACAGACCCATTGAAATGAATGGATCAGGATTCAGTGCGGATGCCATGCGTTCACGTCACGCATTGCACCCGCGCGGAAAACTAGCTCGTGTGAAAGGGGCCTAATGTTTTTTTTTTTTTACTACGCCCATATGCAGCACAAGTCCCCAAAAGTTCATCATCTCTGCTGCATCTCCTGGGGTCCAACCTAGGGGTCTAGCGTATGGCGAAGTAGGGTTCTGGGAAATAGATTGTTGGATGTATAAATTTGTTTGGGCCACCATTAAATTTACAAAATCTTCAGAGAAGATTTTGAAAGAATCTAGCTCAGTGAAACCCGCACAGTCTATCAGAATTACCGAGTTACCCACAAACTCATGTTTGGTCCATGTGGGCTCACTCTGGGTGGCTGCATCCTCTGCTACCCTGGGGTGCCTTCTAGAGGGTCCCTCATCAGCGGATGATGATGAGGAGGTAGAGGAAAGTGGCATCCTCTTCTCCCTCACTGGCAGACTCAGTATCGGAGGCAAGAACGGCGTACGCTTCTTCAGCTGAGAATACTCGTTGGGATGGACGGACCATTTTTATTTTATTGGGGTGTGACGTGTGAAATGTGTAAACCTTTATTTTGTGAGGGGTGTGTATGTAGTGTTTTCACACGTGACAGGGCTTGTAATAAATTTGAAATTAAATTTTGGAGAAAAAAAAGGAGAAAAAAATTTGTACAAAAGATACAAAACAAGTCTTTTCAGCACAAAAACGTCTTTTCTGCACAAAAAAAACTTGCAGTGCAAACTAAGCAGATGCAATCAGTAATGGACACTACTATCGGTGATCAGTGATTGCAAAATGCACGTACGCAGATGGTGCGTTCGTGCAAAAACCTGAACTCGCACTAACTGAAATTTATATATATATCTAACTAACTACCACTAACTGCAGTTCTTTTTTCACACCAAAAAAAAATAAAAAAATAAAAAATGTGCAGATGCTACTGAGCACACTACAAAAACTGTAGTATAAAAATTTACTACAGTGAACACTGGCTAAAAATGTAACTTATATCTATATATATATAGAAATATAGAACTCTATATGTATTTATATAAAGCCCTAGCTACAAGTTATTTTTTAACAAAAAAAATGAAAAATTGGCAAAAAAATATGCCCAAATAATCCCCAGGTGCTGATCAGGCAGGTACGTACTGAACAGCACTTGGCGGTCACAGCTCGCATGCAGAAAAAGTTGTGCAGAGCTAGAATAATGGCAAAAAAAAAAAAGTGCACAAAACAAATGGCGTCCGTAAAAAAAAGGATGGTAGGGGCGGGAAGGGACAGGGACGGAGGGTCTTTTAGAGATCTAGAACAGCTGCAAATAAAATAAAAAAAACAATCTGTGCAGCTATTCCAGATGCTCTTTTTCTTTTCAGTAGGAAAGGGTTAAATCGCCCAGCAAGCCAACAAGCAGCACTGAACCTCTCTGCATGCAGTCACCAGCTAGAATGGCTGAATGCAGGCAAGTTCAGCCTCTTCCTGTGCAGCTGTAGCGCTGCCATTGGCTGGAGCGTTGTTGGAGCGCTGGCAGGGGACCCAAAACACTGGTGTCCCCTGCCTGCCCTAGGAGGAGACAGATGCTGACATGTTCAGCACCGGTCACCTCCACATGACACCGTTATCGCATGGAATTAGTTGGTAAATGCTCCCATCTAGCAGCTTGTACTTTCTCTTACGTAACTTCATCATTTACACATTGCCTTTCACACTAAGGCTAAATGCACACGATCAGAATTGCGGATTTTCCACGCAAATTTGTGTGCAAAAAATCCACACCGTAGGTCGTGTACACTGTATTCTATGAAAATTTGAAATTCTCAATGCACACGATGCGGATTTTAAAATCTGCAGCATGCCAAGTTATTTTTTTTTTTCTGACCGGATTTTCTCCATTCACTGCGGAAAATCCACACCAATGGATGCGGAGTAATCGCACGGATTTGCCTGAGAAAACCTGCGGATTTCATGAATGTGTGCACGTACCCTAATTGTTTTGTGCCACGCTGTAAATGTACTGAGGGAGTTATGAGCTGTTTTTCTGACTTCTTTGATATGTACAATCATTTTAATTTGGTGCTTTATTGCGATTCGTACACTGAACGCGAATGGTAATTTTTAGGAAAATCATCTTTTACAGTAGAGACCATTTATAAAGCCTGGATTTTCATATGCTAGTGCACACGTAAGAAGCGCCACATTTATCAAGATGCCCAGGTAATAAATTTGGTGCATCATTTAAAAGGCCATGCGGCCGATCTCCGTTATCAGTTACGACACTTTCTGGCTACTTTTACGGTAGTTACGCTTTCCTGAACGAGAAGGGCGCTAATTTTCCCCCAAAATAACCAAAGTAATGCACAGACACAAAAAGCGACTTTTCCAGATCAGTTTCCATACAGCCTTTCACAAATTCCCTAGTTTTTTATTAGCTGTCACCTCATCTCCATTACTTGTCATTTATATTGATTTATGGTATATTTTAAATACCTTATTTGGATTTTAGTCACACTCCCACACCCTGCAGCCCATTTCTATTCACTAAATAATTGCACTTTGTGAAATTAGTAGCTGAACTGCCTATGTCATAAAACTTCTATCCACAATTCTACTAAAAGAGAAAAATGTTGGGGGAGATTTACCAAAACTGGTGCAAAGCAAAACTGGCTCAGTTGCCCATAGCAACCAATCAGATTGATCCTTTCAGTTTCCAAAAGAGCTCTGAAAAATGAAATGAGGAATCTGATTAGTTGCTATGGAAAACTAAGATAGTTTTCATTTGCACCAGTCTTGACATATGTCCCCTGTTGTGTGAGGTAAAATTTATCTGACAAACGTATTATTATAGTAGTAAACCTTATCTACACACTAGCTTTCTTATAAAAAATGACTTTTTCACTAAACGTTGCCCTATGCTGTGTAGTTTTAACACTTTCCAGCGGTGTAATAGCGCACCACATTCGCAATAAACACGTTTTTCTGGCCAGCTAAGGCGCCCCCACAGCTCTAAGACTGCTCGCCCCACTTCACACAGCTCGCAAAATGGCGCTGAACCAGTGAAACGCCTCAAGTAGCACAGCAGACGTCAGAGCATAGAATCCTAGCGACACCTTGTGGCGGGATGACTAAACTGACGCTGTAAACTCTGTATACTCTATGCCTGAGAGATACATGCCTTTTTGTGCTGAGCCAAAGGACCTTCCGTGACGTCAAGCCCATGTGATCAGATCCTTGTGTGGGAGGAGCAATGCTGGAGTTGATGGTGTGGTGCAGAAGTATATAGCTTGTGATCAGTGTTAGAGACGAGATGGCTAATAATGCAGCTAGGATGAGTTTGCAGTCTGGCACAGCTGCTGTAGGTATAGCCTGAAACTAGAAGGAGTTAAAATAAGTGTGTAATGTCCTAAACAGGGCTTGGCAGGGGAGTCATGGTGTAGAAATGGATGTATTGATGTAGGAGAGCTGAGTTTGTCATTTGGCTCTTCTGTTATTGGTGTAGTCTTGTAACTTTACATGTGGCTTATAAAGATGTGCAAACAATGCAGGCTCAGAAGTAGAAAGAAAGGGTGGGCCCATGTCAGACGCTGATGGCATATCGCTAGGTGAATATCAGCTTGGGAGCCCACTCCTATCCACAGAACCGGACCTTACAGCCTCCGCTCATAGCATTCATAAAAAAGAATTGGAGCGGCCACCATTTCTATTCACTTCTATGGGGCCGACAGAAATAGCCAAGCAGTGGCGGTAGTTAGATTAAGGCTGGCGCACGCGTGGTAGCTGCAGGTGGACTAAAGCTCCGACTGGCAAGTCATAGGACGTGACGTCACCAGTCGGAGTTCTCAAGGAGTCAGAGGACCGGCCGAGAAGGGGACACTGCTACAGGTTGCCGGAAAGGTTTACTGCGAGTAAACCTTTCCGGGATATATTGTTTCACATGCGGGCGTCAGGGAGCCCCTATCTAATAGCGGGAGACTCCCTGAACGTCCGGGAGACTTAAGATCCCTGTGAATGGAGGGCAGCCATGTAAAAGTGGCGCGCCTTCCTTCACTTTGCCAGCTGCGTTTACGAGACAGGTGCAGGTCCCAGAGGTGGGACCCGCACCTATCAGACAATGGGGGCATATCCTAGCGACATGCCCCCATTGTCTGAGATGGGAATACCGCTTTAACCTTGATAAGGTGGATTATTTGTTTCTTTATTTTTTATTTATTTTTTCGTTTTTTTTAAAGGCAAAAAGTTTTTAGTTTTCCATTGACGTAGCCTTCTGAAGAATTTTTTTCTTTTCAGGACAAATTGTATCTTTTTAATCCGTAGGATACCAGTGGGTCAGAAATCCCAGTGCCGTACAGGTACGGCTCTGTGTACACATAGTCCCTGAGTGAAATCGCTCAGTGACCGGGGTACGATGGCTGCTCTGCACGGCAGGCAGCCATCTTTACTACGGGCACAGGGAGGTTTTGCGCACTCCTGCAGCCCCGATCGCTGCCATTGGTCGGTTTCTGTAGACCGGCCAATCGTAGCTCCGGATGGTTTTTAACCATTCATGGAGCTACAGTGGTGGTACAGGGATGACTGGTGCAGAACTGATCAGCACCAGTCTCCCCCAGGTCAGGCAGGGGACACCAGTGTTTGGCGTCCCCCTGCCAACGCTGCGATTGGCTGGAACAACGCTCCAGCTAATGGCAGTGCTATAGCAGCACAGGAAAGGGCTGAACTTCCCTGCAGGCAGCCATTCTAGCTGGTGACTGCATGCAGAGAGGTTCTGTGCTGCTGTTGGCTTCCTGGGAGTCGTGGTGCACCACCACTGCGATTTAACCCTTTCCTGCTGAAAGAAGAACATCTGGAATTGCTGCTCTAATTTTTTTTTCATTTGCAGCAGTTCCAGATCCCTAAACCACCCTCCGTCCCTGTCCCTCACCATCCTTTTTTTTTTTACATTTTTTTGGGAGAAAAAAAGACCTGCAGTTAGTGGTAGTTATATATATATTTCAGTTAGTGTCAGTTTAGAATTTTGCACGAACTCATCATCGACGTGCGTGCATTTTGCCACCACTGAGCATCGATTGGCATTGTCCATTACTGATCGCATCTGCTCACGGTGCACTGCAAGTTTTTTTTTGTGCAGAAAAGACTTTTTTTGTATTTTTTTTTTTTACAATATATTTTTCTCCTTAATTTAATTTCAAATTTATTACAAGCCCTTTCACGTGTGAAAACACTACATACACACCCCTCACAAAATAAAGGTTTACACATTTCACACGTCACACCCCAATAAAATAAAAATGGCCCGTCCATCCCAACAAGTATTCTCAGCTGAAGAAGCGTACGCCGTTCTTGCCTCCGATACTGAGTCTGCCAGTGAGGGAGAAGAGGATGCCACTTTCCTCTACCCCTCATCATCATCTACTGATGAGGGACCCTCTAGAAGGCGCCCCAGGGTAGCAGCAGAGGCACCCCCCCAGAGTGAACCCTTATAGACCCCACCCCCTGACGTTTATCAGCCCCAAATTCCGGATTTTGAGGGCAGCTCCGGAATACAGATAGATTGTGCGGGCTTCACTGAGCTAGATTTTTTTAAAATCTTCTTCTCTGAAGATTTAGTAAATTTGATGGTGGCCCAAACCAATTTATATGCCCCACAACGCCATACGCTAGACCCCAAGGTTGGACCCCAGTAAATGCTGCAGAGATGACCTTTTGGGGGCTCTTGCTGCATATGGGCTATATTAAAAAAACTAAAGATTACTCAGTATTGGAGTGCGGATGTCTTGTACCACACTCCAATTTACAGTAATGCCGTGGCCCGTAATCGATTCTAATCGATACTTAAGTTTTTGCAATACAACGATAATGCACAGTGCCCACCCCAGAATGACCCCCCATTTGACCTGTTCAAAATCAGGCCTGTCCTTGACCACTTCAACGCAAAGTTTTCAGAATTGTACACCTCAGAACAAAATGTCTGCATAAATCAATCCCTATTACTTTTCAAAGGGAGGGTAAGATACCGCCAGTACCAAACGGGCAAGGTATGGCATAAAACTGTATAAAATCTGTGAGAGTAGCTCTGGGTACACTCGCAAGTTCCAGGTTTATGAGGGGAGGGACACCCAGATTGAACCTCCAGAATGCGCCCCCCCCCCCCATCCTAGCAGTTAGTGGGAAGATCGTGTGGGACTTACTGCACCCACTGCTGAATGAGGGTTACCATCTATATGTGGATAATTACTACACAAGTCTACCACTGTTCCGGTCACTAAGTTCCAGAGGTACTGTGGCTCGCAGCACAGTACGCAAAAATCATAGAGGCCTCCCTAGATCACTGGTAGGGAAACCACTAAGAAAAGGAGAAAGCCGTGCTCTCCTCAATGAGAACATGCTGGCGGTTAAGTACAAGGACAAGAGGGATATCCTTATGTTGACCACCATTCATAGTAACACCAGCTCCCCTGTACGTGGTACCACTACCACTGCCCCTAAACCAGACTGCATTCTGGACTACAACAGGCACACAGGAGGGGTGGATCTTTCAGATCAAGTTCTGAACCCCTATAGTGCCACACAAAAAAAAAAAAGTGTGGTACAAAAAGCTGGCTTTACACGTTGTACAGATGGCGCTGTACAATGCGTATGTGCTATTTAGATCTGGAGGCCAGACAAGAACATTCCAACAATTTCAAGAGGTGGTGATAAAGGCCCTAATTCTTCCAAACCAAGCAATGGAGGGCCCCAGTACTTCTTCAAGTTATGGTGCCCGAGTTGTACCAGGGCAACATTTCCCTGGTGAAGTCCCCCAAACAGCGAGGAAGGGAAGGACCCAAAAAAGATGCAGGGTGAGTTCCAAAAGGGGGATAAGGAAAGACACCATTTACCGTTGCAAAACCTGCCCTGAAATACCTGGCCTGTGCATCAAAGTTTGTTTCAGAATCTACCACTAATCCATAGGACATTAATTTAATTTCATCCTTGATGTACCCTTTAGTTTTAACACCTCATATCTCTGATTTACTCCGAATAGCTTACAGATCCACTTTTCACCAACCACTACATATTCATTTCTGTGAAACACCTGTTAGGTCAAAAGTGCCCTTTCCACCCCTTAAAATGTTTGTACGGGGGTGCTCTTTCCAAAATGGGGTCACTTCTTGGGGTTTTTAACTTCTGGGGACCTCAGGAATTTTTTAACATGCGGCATGGCACCAAAAATCTATGTCTGCCAATTCAGGCCTGCAAAAACCATATTTTGCACTTTGTCTCTAGAGAACTGCTGTGCGCCCATACAGCAGGCTACAAGCACATATAGGGTGTTTCCAGGATGGGGAGAAAATGGGGAACATATACTGGGGTGCATTTTCGCCTTTAACCCCTTGTGAAAGTGAAAAATTAGGGTCTGCTAGTAATTTATCTTTTTCACAAATGTGTGATTTGAACTCTTTTAACAAGTGTTTCTGCCTTCTGTGAGACCTGTTTGCTGAAAAGTACCCTTTCTACCACTTAAAATGTTCATACGGGGTGCTCTTTCCAAAATGGGATCACTACTTAGGGTTTTTAATTTCTGGGGACCTTAGGAATTTTTTAACATGCGACATGGCACCTAAAATCCATGTCTGTTTATTCAAGCCTGCAAAAACCATATTTTGCACTTTGCCTCCAGAGCCCTGCTGTGCGCCCATACAGCAGGCTACAAGCACATGTGGGGTGTTGTCGTATTCAGAGGAAAATGGGTAACAAAATGCGGGGTGCATTTTGTCTTATTACCCCGTGTGAAAGTGAAAAATGTGGATGTAAAGCAAATTTTTCTGGAACAAATTGTAATTTTTCATTTTCACAGTCAAGTGTTTCCTAATTCTGTGAAACGCCTGATGGGTCAAAGTGCTGACTACACACCTAGAAAAACTCCTTGAGGGTTCTAGTTTCCGGAATGTGGTCACCTTTTGGGGTTTCCATTGTAGGACCACCTCATGGTGTCTTCATATGCGACATAGCTCCCAAAAGCCAATCCTGCAAAATCTGTCCTCCAAAAGCCCTATGGCGCTCCTTCCTTTTGAACCCTGCCATGCGCTCATGCATCCGTTTTTGAGCACATGTGAGGTGTTGCCGTATTCAGGGGGAAATTGATAACAAAATATGGGGTGCATTTTGTCCTGTTACCCCTGTGAAAGTGAAAAATGTAGGTGTAAAGCAACTTTTTCTGGAAAAAATGGTAATTTCCTAATTTCTTAATTCTGTGAAATGCCTGATGGGTCAAAGTGCTCACTACACAATATTCCTTAAGCGGTCCAGTTTCCATAATAGGGTCACTTTTTGGGGGTTTCCACTGTAGGGCCACCTCAGGGTGTCTTCATATGCAACATAGCTCCCTAAGCCTGGGTTCAGACCTGAGCGTTCTAGAAACGCGCGTTTTTTTTGCAAATAGGAAACGCGCGTTCTTGTGATTGACTACTGTGGTGTCAATCACAAAACGCGCGACAAACGCCCCAAAAAAAGCTCAAGTACTTGTTTATGCGTCGGGCGTTTTACAGCGCGTTCAAACGCGCTGTAAAACACTCAAGTGAGAACCAGGGCCATAGGAAAGCATTAGTTTTCATGTGTTGAGCGTTTTACAGCGCATTTGAACGCGCTGTAAAACGCTCAGGTGTGAACTTAGGGTAAAGCCAATCCTGCAAAATCTGTCCTCCAAAAGCCCTATGGCGCTACCTCCCTTTTGAACCCTGCCATGCGCTCATACGACCGTTTTTTAGCACATTTTTTGAAGGTTTGTAAACTGAAGAATCAGGGTAATAAATAATGAGGTTTAATTTTCTTTTAAGCATTGCTATGTTACAGCAAAAATTTGAAATTTAGAAATTTTCCCTCAATTTCCCATTAATTCTTATGGAACCCCTCAAGGGTTAATAATTTTAGCGGAGTAGTTTATAAAATGGTCATTTATGGGTGGTTTCCATTACATAAGCTCCTGAAAATCACAGTATATCTGAATTGGTGCTTAAAAAAATCATTTGGAAATTTTGTTGAAATTTAGAAAAATTGCAGCTATAGTTGTAAGCCTTCTAACGTCCTAAATAAATGAAATGACATTTACAAAATGAAGCCAACATAAAGTAGACATAGGGAAAATGTAAAGTAAAAACTATTTTGTGAGGTATCACTATCTGCTATAAAAGCAGAGAAATTCATATTTAGAAAATAGTGAATATTTCCAAAATTTCCATCATTTTTGGGCTTTTTAATAAAAAAGGTGAAATATATTGACTGAAATTTACCGCGGTCATGAAGTATGATGTGTCACGAGAAAACAGTCTCAGAATAGCTTAGATAAGTAAAAGCATTACAAAGTTATTACCACATAAAGTGACACGTCAGATTTGCAAAGATTGGCCTGGGATTTAAGGTGAAAAGTGGCTCGGTAGTGAACGGGTTAATAGCACCATTATAATATATAGAAAATATTGTTTTCCTTCTTTTGGGAAGGGAGGGGGGGAAAAAACAAGTGCGCCATAGTTTTTAGAGTTTTGTCTTTACAGTATTTAGTGTTCAGTATAACTGACGTGATAACTTTATTCTGCGGGTCAGTACGCTTACAGAAATACCAACTTACATATTTTTTCATGTTTTCCTTTTTTTCACAGTAAAAAAAGAACGTTAAAAAGGATTTTATTTCCATATAGCGATTTTTCTTAACGGATTGTTTTTTCCAGGATTGACAGTAGTTTTCGAAGGTGCCACTTTGGCACATATGTGACTTTTTAGGCAGTGTTTATTACATTTTTCGGAGACGGGATGAGAAAATGCTGTTTTGTTTTTATGGGTTTTTTTACGGATCACCGTGTGGGATAAATAACATTACTTTATGGTTTGGGTCATTAAGATTGCACTGTTATCAATTATGTGTAGATTTTCATAAAAAAAAACTTTTTTTATATATATATATTAAAGCAGTTTTTAATGGAAAAAGACATTTTTAGTTTTTTCTTCTTTGATTTAATGTGGTGATATAGATATCAGAATTGTTGTTGGTATAGTCACCCCTCCCTTGACATTCCTGTAGTGGGTTATTATATCGTCCATGTCCCCTTTCTTAAGCCAAGCCAGCAATAAAATCAGTAAAATGGAACCACTTCACAGAGAGCGCTATCCTAAAACCTAGAGATAACGTTAGGATCCTTCACAAACCGTTCATAAACCTGACAGCCGTGGTCATACAGAAAACCCGTACAATCCGATATACATCAAAGAAATACGTGGCCTAATCATGGGCGTAGCTATAGGGGGTGCAGAGGTTGCAGCCGCTACCGGGCCCAGGAGCCTGAGGGGGCCCAAAGACCCTTGTGCCGCATAAGAAGACACACAAAGCACTGAGGGAAGGGGGCCCAAGCTGAACTCTTGCACCAGGGCCCATGAGCCATTAGCTACGCCCCTGGGCCTAATCCATATTTGGGCCACTTGCTTCCTCAGGAGAACCCAGGCCATTTATCTGCTTCCACTGTATCGAAGGGGAATGGATCCCAGCTCTATAACATGGAGCTATTAAAGAATTCACTCAGTATTGCCATTACTTCCTCCATGTTTGGTATGCATGGGAGCAGGACATTAGGACAGAGTAGATGGAGGCAGTACATAGTTGCTAGGAGGCCTGTAGGAAAAGATATCTTAATAACATAAGATTTTGAGGCAGACCTGGAGTGCAGAAGATATCGTAAAAATGCACGGGCAACATCCTTGCGGCGGCCAGAACGTATCGAGACGGATCAAGATTTTTTGTGGTGCAGAGGCACGGATAGAAACACCACTGAAGCACTCCGTTGTGCTTCTGTTCCGCACCGCATTTCCCGGATTGCGGACCCATTTAAGTGATGCAATAAGGCAATGGCCGTGTGCATGAGCCATTAGGGTCAGTTCACGCGGCTGATTTTCAAAATACACATGTAAAAAATCAGCCCTGAATCCAAGCAGATTTTTACGCCTCAAAATTACGTGCGTTTTTTGAAAAAAAAAACGTGCATATGTGCACATCTCAAATGATGCATTTTTGTCTGCTTCCCATTAATTTGAATGGGAATATCAGCGCTGATTCGGCCCCAAGATAGGACATGCTGCTTCTTTTTTTTGCAATAGGAGGCTGTTTTAAGGAGTTTTCAGAGCTGATTTTGAGGCAGAAATGCTCCAAAATCAGCGCCCAAAAATTTTGTGTGAACCGACCCTTAGGCCCTTTTCACACGAGCGAGTTTTCCGCGCGCATGCAATGCGTGACATGAACGCATAGCACCCGCACTGAATCCTAACCCATTCATTTCAATGGGTCTGTGTACATGAGCGTTTTTTTTTTTCACTCATCACTTCTGCGTTGTATGAAAATCGCAGCATGTTTCATATTCTGTGTTTTTCACGCAACCCTGGCCCCATAGAAGTGAGTAGGGCTGCGTGAAAAACTCATTGGATCCGCAAGCAATTACAGATGCGATGTGTTTTTCACTGATGGTTGCTAGGAGATGTTGTTTGTAAACCTTAAGGGTTTTTTATCACGCGTGTGAAAAACGCATCAAAACGCATTGCACCTGCGCAGAAACAACTGAACACAATCGCAGACCAAACTGACTGAACTTGCTTGTAAAATGGTGCAAGTATCACTGAACGAACCCTGAACGCATCCGGACCTAATCCGTCACGCTCATGTGAAAGAGGCCTTAGGCCCCTTTCACACAGGCGAGTTTTCCGTGCGGGTGCAATGCATGAGGTGAACGCATTGCACCCGCACTGAATCTGGACAAATTCATTTCAATGGGACTGTGCAGATGAGCGGTGATTTTCCTGCATCACTTTTGCATTGCGTGAAAATCACAGCATGCTCTATATTCTGCGTTTTTCACCCAACGCAAGCACCATAGAAGTGAATGGGGCTGCGGGAAAATTACAAGCATCCGCAAGCAAGTGCGGATGCGGTGCGATTTTGCCGCATGGTTGCTAGGAGACGATCAGGATGGGGACCCAATCTTTATTATTTTCCCTTATAACATGGTTATAAGGGAAAATAACAGCATTCTTTAATACAGAATGCTTAAGAACCCAATTAAGGGTTAAAAATAACAAAAAATTAACTCACCTCCTCCAATTGATCGCGTAGGTGCCGGTCTCCTGTTCTCTCTTCAGCTGTGGGTAAAAGACATGTGGTGATGTCACTGAGCTCATCACATGGTCCATCACTGGGCGAGTTCATTTTTTTTAGTTTTTAACCCTTCAATCCACATTTTAGTAAGCATTCTCTATTAAGAATGCTATTATTTTCCCTTATAACCATGTTATAAGGGAAAATAAAAAAAACCTACAGAATAACGAACAGGACCCGAACTTCTGTAACTAAAGTTGCGTCTAACATTTCAGATGGGAATTCGCCTCTTCTTGAAGCCTTCTGAAAGGCCTCCAGATGGAAAGGGGACACTATATCAACATTGCTTCTAATTGTAGTTTAGAAACCATCTGAACACGGTTCAACAATTTAATTGCATTCTGTATTTCTTGCTTAATGAATAAAGAAGATAAAGTCTTGAGTTGAGATGCAGTCACTCCTGGAAGACGAACGCCAGCTGGGTGGATGTGTAGTGTTTTAAGTTTTTAAGTTATAGGGGGTCATTTATTAAGACAGGCGTTTTAGAGCTGTTCTTAATAACCCCATGCTCTGGTGGTGGATCTGCCAAAGTTACGTAGAGGCGCCGGGCTCATCATAACTTCAGCGCATCCACCACTGGTCTAAGGCTACTTTCACACTAGCGTTAATATTTTCCAGCATTGAGATCCATCATAGGGTCTCAATACCGGAAAAAAAACGCTTCTGTTTTGTCCCCATTCATTGTCAATGGGGACAAAACATAACTGAACAGAATGGAATGCTTCAAAATGCATTCTGTTCCATTCTCATACCGGAGAGCAAACCGCAACATCCTGCGGTTTGCTTTCCGTCCTGGGATGCTGAGCAAGATGTATCCGTCATGACCCACAATGCAAGTCAAAAGGGACGGATCCGTGTTCTCTGACACAATAGAAAACGGATCCATCCCCCATTGACTTCCAATGGAGTTCATGACTGATCCGTCTTGGGTATGTTAAAGATAATACAACCGGATCCATTCATAAGAGATGCAGATGGTTGTATTATCAGTAACTGAAGCATTTTTGCTGAAGCCTGCCAGATCCAGCAAAAACGCTAGTGTAAAAGTACCGTAAGTCTACACCAGCTTCATTGCTGGTATAAATTTAGATAATTTTTTATGCCTAATTTAATCACAGAACAAAGCTCTAAATCCCTCACTTTCTTTGTAGATCCACACTGTACTGAACTGCTACTGTGTGTGTTGCGTGTCCAGACATGTCTCAACCTGCCCAGACAAGCTTATTGACCACCCCTCATAATGTGCCCTTTCCACCTCCACAATGCTTGCAGCAGCCCCAACAGACAGATAAGTGTTCAGAGGTTTTCCACAAGGTGGATCTGATGGCTTCTTCAGTCAGTGCAGTTATATGTTCTGAAGCCTTTTTTGTGTTGTATTAGTGGGAAAAAAGGCTTGTTAGCCGTTGTGCGTTGAAGTGACAAAATTACAGCCTTTTTGGGGGTGTATTAGTGGGAAAAAAAGTATTATTTGCCGTTCAGTGGTGCAGTTATATGTTCTAAAGACTTTTTTGAGGTGTATTAGTGGAAAAATAAGTCTTATTAGCCGTTCAGTGGTGCAGTTATATGTTCTAAAGCCTTTCTTGGAGTGTTTTAGTGAGAAAAAAAGGCTTTTTAGCCGTTGTGTGGTGAAGTGACAAAATTACAGCCTTTTGTGGGGTGTATTAGTGGGGAAAAAAGTCTTATTAGCCGTTCTGCGGTGCAGTTATATGGTCTAAAGCCTTTTTTGGGGTGTATTAGTGATAAAATAAGTCTTATTAGCCATTCAGTGGTGCAGTCATATGTTCTAAAGCCTTTCTTGGGGTGTCTTAGTGGGGAAAAAAAGGCTTGTTAGCCGTTAAACAATGCAGTTATATGTTTTTAAGCCTTTTTTGTAGTGTATTTTCCCCAAAAGGCTTATTTGCCAGTGTGCGGTGAAGTGACAAAATGTTCTAAAGCCTTTTTTGTGGTGTATTAGTGGGAAAAAAAAAGTGTTATTAGCCATTGAGCGGTGCAGTTATATGTTCTGAAGCCTTTTTCAGGTGTATTAGTAAGGAAAAGTGCAGTGAAGTGACAAAATTACAGCCTTTTTATTGCAGCCTTTTTTCGGGTGTATTAGTGAGGAAAAAAGTTTTATTAGCCATTGTGCGGTGAAGTGACAAAATTACAGCCTTTTTTGGGGCGTATTAGTGGGAAAAAAAAGTCTTATTAGCCGTTGAGCGGTGCAGTGGAGGCAGGGAGTCCCTCCAAGTCACTTTGCATGCTGACTTGCTTGGGTAGTGACAGTCGAATTGTCGCCATTTGGCAGAGGGATGACTTCTGGACCTCCATCTTGTTGGACCCTCGCTACCGGTCCAAAATGGGGGCCTTTTTTTTTTTACACCCGCTGAGAGGGAGAACAAACTGAACTACTATAGAGACATCCTATGTAGTCAGTTGGCCGTTGCCTATCTGTGCCATCATCCATCCTCTCGCAGGTCTTACCGGGGGGCCCTCTGTGCTCTTGGTCTCACTGCCATGGCTGCTGTGGGGGGTAGGAGCAGTGCCAGCTCCATCAGCAGCAGCTTGGGTCTAGAGTCACTGATGAGCAGCTTTCTTTACCCGCCTAGTGAAGAAACTACTCACCAGCAGCAGCAGCTAGACCTGGAGCAGAACCTGAACCAGCAGTTGGTGGCATACTTGGACAGCACCCTGCCACCCCATATTGAAGAGCCGCTGGACTACTGGGCAGCCAAACTGGATTTCTGGCCGCAACTGTCCGAGTTTGCCCTGAAAAAGCTGTCCTGCCCGGCCAGTAGTGTGGCATCAGAGCAGGTGTTTAGTGCGGCGGAAGCCATAGTTACCCCAAGGAGATCTTGCCTGTCCACCCAGAATGTGGAGAGACGGACCTTTGTCAAGATAATTCAGGGGTGGATCAGCCAGGATTTCCACCCACCAATGCCTGATACATCAGATTAGATCATCCATGCTGCCTCACCCAAACCTTGACAAAAGAGACCGCTTTCTTCTGAGTACCTGCCTCAGCTACTATTCTGATTCTGCCACCCGCCTGATGCCAGTTGCTCCTTCTTAAACCCACCATCGCCAGCGGGTAGTTATTGCCACCTACCTCCCCACTCTGTCACCGGGTCACTCTGTGGTCTTCTGATGCTGCTGCCACCTCACCACTTAGCTCTACTCATGCTACTGTTGCCACCTCCACACTATGTCATTGTGCCACTCCGTGTTCTCCTCATGCTGCTGCCACATCACCACTCTGTGGTCTCCTCATGCTGCTGCTGCCACCTCCTCACTATGTTACCTTGCCACTCTGTGGCCTCCTCATGCTGCTGCCAACTCACAACTGTGTCTCTAGGTCATTCTGTGGCCTCTTCATGCTGCTGCTGCTGCCACCTCCTCACTATGTCACCTTGCCACTTTGTGGCCTCCTCATGCTGCTGCCATCTCACAACTGTGTCTCTGGGCCACTCTGTGGCCTCTTCATGCTTCTGCCACCTCCACACTATGTCACCTTGCCACTCTGTGGTCTCCTCATGCTTCTGCCAAATCACCACTTTGTGGTCTCCTCATGCCGATCCCATTCATGGAGGCTGGGTGCCGGCTGTATTACACAGCCAGCCCTCACTGTGTACAGAGTGTGCTCAGAGCGTCAGTTTGCTCCATACTTCTTACAATGCACCATGACAAACTGAATGTCGTGGCGCACTTGAGGGTTAAGAAAGCTGTAGGAAACAAAGTAAGTGACCCTGAACAGCAAAATCCTGGTGACATATTGCCCTCAATGGAAAATATTCTATGCACATGGTGGATATATACAGCAGGTGTGTTATCTGGAGTTTATTTACTGCTTGCATAACAGACATTTATTGGTGATTGCATACATTTCTTAGGCTGCCCGTTCACAATGTGACCTCAGCTACAGGATACACATGCGGCTAATTTCCAGGGAGAGCTTGTACATGTTATTTGAAACAAACAGCATGCACAGGTGCCAGACAACAATTCCAGGTGGGTCCCAGCAAACTGCACAGGACCCCACTGCCAGGGCCTACTAGCAGACTTAATCATCATTTAACTGGGAGTCTGTCACCAGGAAATTCATTGTTAAAAATAGATTGGCAGTTACACTTTATTTGTGTAATGTATAGGGACAGTGATACTGACCATTTTTGTAATATACTTTAGAAAAATAGCTCTAAAGTAGCCCATTTTGAGCCTTAGCGCCTCTGTCTTCTGTTTACATTACAGTGGAGACTTGCTAGCACTGACTGTGTTATGTAAACAGAAGACAGAAGGGTTGTTAAGGCTCAAAATGACTTTAGAGCTATTTTTCTAATACGAATATATGATTTTAATAATTAAAGTATATTACAAAAATAGTTAACATCACTGCCCCTATACATTACACAAATAAAAATAGAACGACAGTTACACTTTAAATCAGTTACAATGTCTTGTAGGACTAGCTCAGCTGAATGTAATACAATCCATGCTTCATTCAGGAGAAAAAGTAATCTATTTGCAAATAAGCAGTTAAGTGCACCAAGAGCAGGGTCTAAACTCTTTGTGCGCCTTTGCTCCTCCCCATCCTTTTTGATTGACAGGCAGGTTCCAGCGTAGTCATCTTGCCTGGTCCTGTCAATCAAGAAGAAGAGAGAGGGGCTGACAGGAGCAGCAAGGGTGCACAGAGGAGCTTAGGCCCATCATCTCTGCACTTAAAAAAGAACCTTTCAGGTTTTGTTTTTTCTTAAAACAGATACCTTAGTATATAGTCCAAGAGATGTAATTGCTTTTTTTTTTTTTTTTTTTATTGCGTTGCGATGCTGTGCCCCTCACTATGTTTTGGTCCCTAATATGCTAATTACTAGCATCAGTACAGGCATCACCTTCTCACTGGCTTTGACGGCGTTCTATCGCAGCAATTTCACAGCTAGAGAGAAGATGACCTGTTCACAAGAATACCTTGTGTTCTCCATTCTGAACACAAAACAAGTAAATCTCAGGAGAACAGCTCATCTTCTCCTTAGCTGTGAAGCGGTTCTCTGTGATAGGATAGCGTCACATATAGGAAGAAGGAGACGCCCCATGAGGACAGCTGAAGTCCCCTCCACCCTCTACCAATGCTTATAATTAGCATATTAAGTGCCAGAACACAGCAGAGGACACAGCGTCGCAATGGAGGTGACAATTTGAGGGGAAAAAAGTCAATGGCATCTCCTTGAGTCCGACTATATACTAAGGTATTAGTTAAAAAAAATAAAATAAACTTGACAATTCTATTACATTTCCTGCATTCTGATCATGAAAATAGCTTCTCCCCTGTGTGAATTCTCTGATGTCAAGATGTTTAACAAGATCTGCTTTATGATTGACACCTTTACCACATTCTGAACATTATAATGGCTTCTTCCCTGTGTGAATTTTCTGATGTTTAACAAGATTTGATTTATCTGTAAAACATTTCCCACATTCTGAGCATGAAAATGGCTTCTCCCCTGTGTGAATTTTCTCATGTATAACAAGATGTGATTTACGCGTAAAACATTTTTCACATTGTGAACATGAAAATGGCTTCTCCCCTGTGTGAATTCGCTCATGTACAACAAGGTGTGATTTATCTATAAAACACTTCCCACATTCCGAACAGGAATACAGCTTCTCCCCTGTGTGAATTTTCTCATGTATAACCAGATGTGATTTATCTATAAAACATTTCCCACATTCAGAACATGAAAATAGCTTATCCCTTGTGTGAATTCTCTGATGTTTAACAAGATGTGATTTATCTGTAAAACATTTCCCACATTCTGAGCATAAAAATGGCTTGTCCCCTGTGTGAGATCGCTCATGTTTAACAAGATGTGATTTACGGTTAAAACATTTTTCACATTCTGAACATGAAAATGGTTTCTCCCCTGTATGAATTCTCTGATGTATAACAAGATTTGATTTATGGTTAAAGTGTTTTTCACATTCTGAACATGAAAATGGCTTCTTTCCTGTGTGAACTATCTGATGTTTAACAAGATATGATTTCTGGTTAAAACATTTTCCACATTCTGAACATAGAAATAGCTTCTCCCCTGTATGAATTCTGTGATGGTTAAGAAGATCTGATTTCCGTCGAAAACATTTTCCACATTCTGAGCATGAAAATGGCTTCTCCCCTGTGTGAATTCTCTGATGCTTAAGGAGATCCGATTTCTGGTGAAAACATTTCCCACATTCTGAGCATGAAAACGGCTTCAGCCCTGTGTGAATTCTCTCATGGCTAAGAAGACATGATTTATCTGAAAAACATTTCCCACATTCTGAACATGAAAATGGCTTCTCCCCTGTGTGAATTCTCTCATGTTTAACAAGATTTGATTTATGGTTAAAACATTTCCCACATTCTGAGCATGAATAAGTCTTCTTCGCTGCGTGAGTTCTTTGATGTTGAACACTTCTTCTGTGACTTTTATTTTGCTTAACAGTCGGTGATAAAATAGAAAATCGGAACCCATCCAAAGGATCAGATGATAGATCTTTTGTGTGAAAGGCTGAGGATACATCTGCGAAAATAGCATGTTCTTCATGTTCATCTTCTGTGACACCACAATATTCTGCTTTAAAATCTGAAGATATCAGATGTTCCTCTGAGCTCCTGGTACAGTCATCTGCCAAGAATAAATCTGAGTTTTATCATTATATTAATATTCTATAAAGTTTCTATATAAAAAGTCCATACAAATTACAAGTCATGCACCAAAAAACAACTATTGACTGACAGTTGTAGGAAAACAGATCACAACATAAGGGCTCATGCACACGACTGTGTGCCGGCTGGGCCCATGCTTTGGTCCGCATTGCATGGGCACCAACCGCGTGGCTTCTGTATGCAGACACGGACACATTTGCTTGAATGAAGTTCGTGATCCGCATCCGATGGTCTGTACCACAAAAAAGGGGTGCATGCACTCCTTTTTTGTGGTGCGGAGGCACGGACTAAAAACCCACGGGAGCATTCCGTAGTGCTTCCGACCAGTGATACTTTGCGTACACAGCAGGTGCACTTATATTGTGGATCTGCTGTAATAAGGGCACGGCCAGCATATGGTCATGTGCCTGAGCCCTAACAGTAGACCAGTAGATCTTGATGTTATGTCACCAGGCTGTTCACTTGTATTTTCCACTCTTGTGGTGAAGCCAGCATCTTCATAGGTTCACATGTCAGTGTGTCCATCACCTCTTTTTTCTAGTGAAATGCTCAGTGGAGAATCATGAAGGAATCTGTGAGTCAGTGCTATTAGGTGGTGTCTGTCTCACACACTGACGGCTACAGAACACACCAGAGGAGAGGAGAAGTACAGTCATGTACAAAGAAGTCACACTTTTGGAATAAGTGTAACCAGTGCCGGGCTGGGGTACACTGGGCCCGCCAGAGAAACTGATACTGAAAGCCCACCTTCTATCTCACAGATAGTAAATATATTATTGCACATATACCGCATCCCTATAAATAATACCGGCATGTACTGAACATATAATGCTCTGCTCATATTATATTTATGGAATACTTGTATATAAGCCGAAAGAAGACCAAAAGCACACTATATCGGCCTCTGGCTGGCTAATATAACTCTATGGAAACATTTTACGCTTACTCACACATATGAAGATACATCATAATACAAATTACACACATGCAAATGCATACTACAGACACACACACATTTACATGACACACATGAATTACACGTTGTACATACCCATTACACCTCTATACACATTATATATATAAAATCTGTAATACATAAATCTAGTGCTGTAATGTATACCTTTTCTAAAGCGCTGTGCTAACTGTGAAAACCTATTTTAAAGGCGTTTTCCAGGCTTTTAATATGGATGACCTATCCTCAGTTATGTTTTCATACAAGATTTTTGGACTATTCAATGTAAACCATAGGCAACTACATTACTGATTAAATGGTTCCCTCCTCCCTGTTTGGATGAGAAACTGAGGGCACCAGTGAGTTTAGAATTTATGTCTAGGATCTCGATAACACACAGTGTAAGGCAAATACAGAACTGCACCCCTATAGAAACCAATCTGCACATACTGTATGATAATCCTATATGCTGCCAGGTCAAACCATGACTATCCTCACTAATGTGCTCCCTGAAGCATCAAGAAGGGGACCATTAAACAGCCACCATCATATTTTAGAGCCCCAAAGAAGGATGGGGGATAACGTTGAAGTCTTTAGTAGAAGGGGGTGAGCAGAACAGCACAGCAAGCTGTCACTGACCACTGGGGATATTTTTTCTATAATTACTCCTCACGCCAGGACATTGTGATATCTTTATTGACAGACATCTGCAATTCTTAGTGAAGGCCCTCTTTATTTCGGCTGCTCAGCCTGCCCCCGTGGTGGCTGCCATAAGTTCCAAGTCCAAAAAATTATGAAGTGTAAGTGAATCCTCAAAGTTCTACTGAAAGTGGGTTTAAAGAAGTTAGAACCTTCTTTTCAGTACTCTGGGACGCCGTGTAGTGATAACAGTGGTGTGCTAGTAAAGGGAACCGGTCATAAACTTTATGACTCCCAAACTGCCACCACTACCTGACTATACAATGAGTAATCAGCAGCCAGTGAAGGAGCAGAATCTGTGAGTCTTCTCTGCATTATGTAGTGGTTGGTACTTACCTGGGTAGTTATCGGTAGGAATGTCCTCTATGATCTGCTCATCACCCCTCACATATGTATCTTCAGCCTTAATATTGTTCAAAAGCTGTGAAACAAATATAGTAACGGTCAACAGACAGCTGTAGAGAAGTCGTGTGGAATGTTTTAGATGACCAGAAATGATCATTAATTATCGTGACAACCAGTGATTAATTGACAGCAGGAATAAACCTGACCCAAATATCTTCATACATTCAACCTGTTGGTTCCTTATTCTAACTATGACGGTGTAAGGTCTATGGTCAGCTGTAATCATGCCTGTACAGTAAAGTGTTCTAAGACCTAATTGTCTTTGTAGATAGATAGATAGATAAAATGTGTAGATATATAGATAGTTAGAATGTATAGATAGATAGATAGATAGATAGATAGATAGATAGATAGATAGATAGATAGATAGATAGAATGTGTAGATCGAATAGTATTTTACTGGGTAAATCTACCATCTATTGTAAAGTATATTGTGTACAATAATTGTGTAGTGTTATGTTGTTACACAATACATTAATTTTAACCGCGTTGTGAATCCTTGTGTAAAGTTAGAGGAAACAGAACGTACGTTTATACAGGGAAAGGTAGGAAATACTAGGGAAACAAGTTTTACTCCTAGAGACTCTGAGCTACAAGTGGTGCTCATTAATATTAATAATAATTATTAGTATTAATAACAAGAATAATCAAGGATAAAACACAAAATACTGTTGGATAAAACAAGACTGAACACAAGATCTTCCCAGCCTTCGACAGATCATAAGGAACCTTACATGAGACCTTATCTCCATCTACCTGATCATCCTGTGGGACATTGTGATGTTCTTCTAAACCATCCTGTGGAAGAGGAGGACTGGGACATCTCTCCGGTGTTGTTCTCTCTTCCATAACTGTAGGAAAACATACAGTGACTGAATTCATTCCTTACATATAAATAACGAGAGGACGTTTGTATTTAGGGTACTTTCAAAAGTTTCGTCGTCGGGCCTCAATACCGGAAAAAAAACGCTTCAGATTTCTCCTTGGATCTGGCATTAATTTCCATAGGAATGTATTAGTGTTGGATCTGGCATTAAAAATACCGCACTGACGGACCCGTTCTTTGCGCAGACCTTTAAAAATGTGAAAATAAATACATAACAGATCCGTTTCTCCGGATCACAACTGGAGAGACAGATCTATTCTTGCAATGGATTTGTGAGACGGATCCGGATCCGTCTACAAATGCTGTCCGTTTCAACACAGATTGCCGGATAAGGCAGTTTCGGCGATGGAACTGGTTGCCGGATCTCTCTGCCGCAAGTGTGAAAGTACCCTTAGTCATGTCTATTACCTGATGATGTGAAGGGCTGGTGATCCTCCATGATCATGACGCTCTTGTACAGATCTGTGTTTCTTTCTAAATACTCAGACTCCTCCATGGAGAAATAGATGGCGACATCCTGACACCTTATAGGAACCTGACAACATGATACAATCATTACCTTCATAGCATTACTGTATAAATGTCCCTTCATTGCCAGCGATGTCACCTCTCCAGTCAGCAGCTCAATGATCTTGTTGGTGAGCTCTAGGATCTTCTCTCTGTTGACTTTCTCATGTATCGGGATGTGAGGGTTCGGCCTGGATATTGGGCTCAGGATTCCTCCCCGTCCTTCAGATCCCGGGGCCTGACAATGCTCACTAGAGGTCTTCACTACTGTGTATTCCTGGTTATGGAGAGACACAGTAATAAATATCACTCCATACATCTCCAGAGTCCCTCACCTCTCCAGTCATGTCCATCTGTTAGTAACATAGAGAAGATGATGTAATGTGACATCATCAGAATCTCTCACCTCTCCTGTAAGCCGGAGGAGGATCTCTAGGGTGAGATGTATTATACTCTCTGCCATCTTGTCCCCATCCCTATCCATCCTTGATGGGTCAATCAGGAGAATGATCTTATATAGGAGATATACGCTGAGCGGATCCTATATTGTAGGAACCTGAATGGAAAGAAGATGAACCGATGTAAAATCATAGAAAATCCCATGTAAAATACAATTACTGGAGATAAGAAGAGGAAACACTGGAGGAGATAAGATATTCAACATCTACACTTTATTATCAAGGCAGATCCTCCATGTTTCAGGTCAAAGCATGTCACACCTTCATATCACCACCATGGACAATTACAGGTCACAGCGGTAATGCCAGGATAAAGCTGTAGGCTGGTAGATCTTCTTAGATCTAGAGCTCAGACTGCCCTTGTCCTATTTGGAAACTGAAGGTTTAACCCTGTAAGGCCCACTGTTGCAAAATTACAACATCACTTTTAGCTGTACCAAAAACAAACCTGCAAATGCTTTTTTCTTGTAAGACCACACTTACCTAGTCATTAGGTCTTACTGTCCAGCCTTCCAATGCCATTAGATGGTAGATGTGTAAATAGGTCTGTCTCACCATCAGGCCATAAAGTCATATAACTTGCGAACTTTCCTGGATGCACATCTCGCTCCTTCACTGAAGTGGATATTTCAACACCGAAGTAAGTAAAATCCCAGAATTTTTTTTAAATTTTTTTTTTGTGATTATTAGAATGTCTACAAGATGTAATTTTCCAATCTCTGTTAACATCATTGCATTTTGTCAACAACCCCACAATGGCACAAAAAAAAAAAAAAGACAAACTCTGGAAACTCAGACCATTGCTAGTTTCCTTTAGAGAGAAATGCCTGCAGCGCTCCAGATGGCGTCCAAAATGGTCGCCAATGCGCCTTAAAATTTGCAGATGGGGAAAAGGCTTTTTAGCCTTGTCGCCATTTGCGACAGGGCTGCCACGCTGTAGCTCAATATTGCGGCAGGGCATGGGAGCCAATAATTCCTTGCCCCGCGGACAGGCCTGAGGTCTATTTGTTAATGAAATCCGAGCGGAGGCGGGCATGATGACATCATCCCGGTCCATACCAGGCGAGCATTTTAGCTTTTTTTTTTTTTAAGTGCCAACATTACTGCCCATAAGGGGGGCACTGGGGGGGGGACATTACTAGCCATAAGGAGGGCAGTGGGGGGACATTACTGGCCATATAGGGGCACTGGGGGACATTACTGGCCATAAGGGGGCACTGGGGGCACGTTACTTGCCGGAAGGGGGCACTGGGAGACATTACTAGCCATAATGGGGGCACTAGAGGACAGAATGGGGTGAAGTTACTACTGTGGAGCATATTTCTACTGTGGGGGAGTAATTACTATATGTGGGAAAATTACTATGTGGAGGAAATTACTATGTGATGGCAGTGTGGGGGGAATCAATCTAAGGTATTATTCTTATTACTGGGGGCACTCTAGGTGGCATTTATAATTGCTGTAGACACTATAGGGACATTATTTCTAGTGGGGTGACTATTTTTTCAGCAGTATAGTACCTAGGGCATTGGGAATCACCATGGGCACAGTATTGGGAATGGCAGCAGGATGACATTGTTGAGACACCAGGATGGAAAAATTGAAAAATCTAACGTGTCTGTAACAAACTCTGTAGAGACGAGATGCAGCTGAAAGAATTTGTCATGGAGGTCTGGGTCAAATGGAGGAGAAGAGGAAAGAGAAGGTCTACATGTCAGAAGATGTCACTGGATGTAAGAGGTATGTGGTGCTGTATTCTCCTATATGTAGTGCTGGTTCATTACTGTGACCTGCGTCTCATCTTTTTATTATAATTTTTCAATTTGGCGACTAAAAACTGAATTTGGCTCCTAAATTTTTCAATTAATTGGCATTCATTGGCCTGCCGGTGGTACCTTAAGAGCACAACTCAGTATATATGCGAGGCAATCCCCACCCATAGGGCTTCAAATTGTGGGCGAGAACTGGCATCCTCTGTGACTTATGTGTACCAAGGCAGCATCGATGGAAGACAAGACAGATCTGAACTTGGAATGTTGGGTGATGTTGTAATGAAGTTTGTCTTCACGCTTCCAGACGATCAGAACTACAACTACTTCACCTCTGTCCCATTAGTAGTTCAGCAACTCGACCGCGGATTGGAATATGTGGGAACAGCCAGGCAAGTGCGCTTACCTAACTTTGTCCTCGAAGATGGCAAGAGCTTGAAGCAAAAGGGGAGAGGAAGCTTTAAAGGGGTTATCCGAGATATATTAAGTTAATCCAAACTTCTTTATCGATATATATAAAACATTTTTGTAATTGACTTACTTTAAAAATAATGCACCGTTTACTTTCTGCAGAATGTTGTCATTTGTGCACTGACGTCACCCTGCTTGATTCTCCGTCTTCATTCAGCACGGCTCTGGTAAGGATCGTGCATGCGCGATCCTTACCAGAGCCGTGCTGACCGATTCCACAGCGTTCAGGCTTTGGAAGCCCGCCCCTTCTGCCTCTCTGTCTTCATTCAGCACGGCTCTGGTAAGGATCGCGCATGCGCGATCCTTACCAGAGTCGCGCTAATAGAGCAGAGACCAAGAAGGGCGGGCTTCCAAAGTCTGAACGCTGTGGAATTGGTCAGCACGGCTCTGGTAAGGATCGCGCATGCACGATCCTTACCAGAGCCGTGCTGAATGAAGACGGAGAATCAAGCAGGGTGACGTCAGTGCACAAATGTCAACATTGTGCAGAAAGTAAACGGTGCATTATTTTTAAAGTAAGTCAATTACAAAAATGTTTTATATATATCGATAAAGAAGTTTGGATTAACTTAATATATCTCGGATAACCCCTTTAAGGTCAGGGTGGAGGCAAACCACAACATCTGTGCTGTGAGATGGTGACGACAACAGGGCAACCACCCTTGTGTCATCCTTTGCTGGCCCAGAACCTCTAACCAAGATTCAACGTTGGAACAAAGCCACCAGTGCAATGCAAACACTGATAGTCTTTAAACTAATAAAAAGTGCACTCCTCAACATTGAATTTGAAAGACAAAGAAGGATAGGCAAGGAATTATGTAAATCTGTAGACATGTTAATGACATGTAAATCCTAAAAAATAGGAACAAAATCTTCAGAACCCCTCGATTTAATCAGAAATACACTCACGTACATGTCTTTGCATGCTATCAATGAGGTTACTAAAATGGTTTTCTGACATTTGACTACTGATGACCCATCCTCTGTACCTGAAATGAAGACTATAGAGGTCCAGCTACCGGATATTATGCCACTCCACACCATAATCCTAGGAGTGACATTGTGATGTTCCCTTGAAGAGGCCTCTTTATGGCATTGTCCACATGGTCTCCAGCTATCATGACATCCAAGACTAAAGCAGGACTCATGGGTGAAGAGAATAGACCTCCATTCCAGCCTCCATTGCAGTCTTGCTGTGCACCATGATAACCTTCAAGAGTGGTGCCATGAGGTCAATGGAAAACCTGTAGCTGGACGTCAATGTAGTAGAAACGCCTGTGTAGACACTGCTTGCCGTCCTACGCTCGGGATGACACAGTCAATTTTACTTGCAATACAGAATGGATCACTACGCACCATTCTTCTAACCAGACAATCCGTGCAGAAATTCTCCTCTTGCTCTCATCCCAGTTCGTCATTGTTCTCCCTTCTGTGATAGTGCTTACATCTTGGCCTAGGCATGTTGCGATCTTTCGGAGTGATAAACCAAGGTCTCTCAGGTGAAGGATTCTTTCCCTCTCAGTTTGCACCAAGTGGCGATAACTGGCACATTGATGAACCGGAGACATCGCATAATCATCCAACATGACTAGATAAGATTTTTGAGGTTTCATGTGGTTAAAAAAAATTCAATCTGCCTTTTATGCCCGTCCCACATGCCACAGATTGGAGCTAGGTGCTTGAAAATTTCATTATTTGCTGATCTTTGCGACACCTGCTAAGAACCTGTCTTACATTTAGAAGCGGCGCTGGATGCGCCAAAGTTATAGAGGGGCCGGCGCCTCTGTGTGTGGAAATTGACTTGTATTGCGAATTTCAAAATCTGCAGCATGTCAATTATGTTTTGCGGTTTTAGCTGCAGATTTCACCCTTTTCAATAGAAAAGTGAGATCCACAGCACAACCGCAGCTAATCTGCGCCAAAAACCACTTTTAGACATTGAGGATTTCGATATGCTGCGGAAATGCACAAAAATCCACATGGAAATCATATGCGCACTCAGACGCACTCGAGTGCAGGTGGCCTTAGGGCACCTTCACACGCTGCAGATTTTGTTGCAGAAAATTCTGCAACTGAAAACCAGTTTATTAATTTGAATGGGGCTGAAAGCACATGGATTTCTGCAAGCCTCATTCGGGTAAATGGAACGGATTTTCAGTCGCGAAATTTTCTGCAACAACATCCGCTGCATGTTAAGGCACCCGGGCGCGGCCCCATTCATTTGAATGGATCCACGATCTGCAAGATTCTGTCCGCCGCAAAAATAAAAATAAAAAGAACATGTTCTGTTTTTTCACGGTGCAGAGCCACGGACCAAAATCCCACGCAAGAGCTTCGTAGTGTACTTAGTGCTGTTTGCACCTATACTAACAGAGCCCACAAAGTCCTGCAGAGCACACCGCAATTGCGTGACCATCCTCCATTTATTCCTATGGGACTGCTGAAAATAGCCGAGGATTGCAGTGCCCTTCCCATTCATTTCAATGGGACTTCTGAAAATAGCTGATCACCACCTCCTATTTTAAGCAATCCCATATTTTCGACACAGGCTGTATGTTTTTTGATGTCCGCAAAAATGAGGACCCGTTTTTTTGCGGACAGTTCAGCATGACTGCAAAAAAAAAAAAAAAATGGATAGACTTCGATGGGGCCACATTCTGATTTTCTCTGGACATGTTTTATTTGTTTTGCGGGGCTATGGAATGGAAGGAAAGATGCGGACAGCACACGGTGTGCTTTCGCATCTTTTGGGGCCCCATAGAGGTGAATGGGTCCACATCAATTCCTACGGCTGTCTGAATGAGCCCTAACTGACAGAAATAATTTACTTAATAACTGAAGTGTGACCTGAAGACTACATTCACACGACGGTATGTATTTTGCAGTCCGCAACAAATATGGATGACGTCCATGTGACATCCGTGTTGCAGATCAATTGTAACAATGCCTATCCTTGTCTGCAAAACGGACAGGAATAGGACATGCTCTATATTTTTTTGCTGGGCTACGTGTGCTGTCCGCATTTTTTGCAGACCCAGCGAAATGAATGGGTCCTCATGCAAAAAAAAAACAAAAAAAAAAGGAAACAAAATACGTTATTGTGAATGTAGCCTAAACCTGCACAGACCGATTAAGCAAGCGATTGTCAGGAAGGAAGCGTTCCCTCCAGGCAATCGCTTGCTAGTCAGCGATTTCCTCCGCAGTATGGGGAGGAGCGATCGTTATGCCATTGCTCGTCTCCATGCTGTCTAGTGGTTTGCTGGCAGCAGATCGCTATTAGACAGTACGATCTGCCGCTGGCAAACGTGCAACCGGCGCCATTATTACACTGCAAGACGGATTTGATCCTGTGCTGAGCCACCCCCCTGCACTGATCACATGACAGTGACATCACCCCAGGTCCTTCGGCTGTTCAACAGTTCGGGTTGGTGGCAGCCGCCCCTTATGGATTCCATATGCCGCTATAGTGGAATCCATAACGGGATGCGCAACTTACCACAACCCGAACGCCGGACTTTTTTGTTAACGTTCGCTCATCTCTATTCACAATCACTGACCGAACACTGGGGCACATTTACCAAAGTGTTTGTGCCTGTTTTTAGTGCAGTTTTAGAAAGTCTCTTTTTTTAAGTTACATTTACTACTGAAATTGCGCTTGTTTTTAAAGTTTTTGCTCCTCATCAGGCAATTTATATATTTTTTTTTTTAGACTAATTCAGAAGTTTTCTATCTTTTGCGACTTTTCTACAACCTATTTATGTAGGTGCGCCCTTTTTTGTCCCTGAACTTGTAGCAAAAACAGACTAATTTCTACTGCACCCCAGGGCTGGCGTACTTTTCTAAATCTCTTGAGTTGCAACTTTTTGCATTAAAAGTGGTACTTTCCTGGAGACATACGACTTTATGGGTCGTACTGAAATACAACCACCAGAGGTCAGTCTAAGGACATTATGCCAAATCTACGGCAATTAATCAACTGTGAGACTTTTAATAAATGCTCGCTAAAAGAAAGGCAGACGAATGAAAAATGCCAGCTGCCCGCTTCCTCACTGCACCTGCGCAGATTACATCACAGTGCTCCCCGGAAGAGAAGTCAGCCGGCATCGGCTCAGTAAGGAAGCCGGCGAGCGTCTTTCACTCACTGCGCCTGTGCCGAATTCTAAACAGGACGGCGCAGGCGCGAGATTTCCTCGGCAGACAGGGCTGGATGGAGGAGACCAACGCTGGCCTGGCCCTGTCAATCAAGAGGAGATGGGCGTAAAATGAGGTGGGTGAAATGAGCCTCTAGGAGCAGGTGCAACACCCCCTCTGCTCCTAGAGGCTAATTAGAATTATAATAAAAGTTGAAATTACACAAAAACAGGGGCACACTGTGTGAGAGAGATTGTGCGCTCTGGCCTCTGCTTGACCTTTCTGTAATTGAATCATACGGACATAAAGCTGCACACAGACGCATTTTGTTTCCGTGACCGTTCCGTTTTTTTTTTTGCGGATAGGATGTGGACCCATTCATGTCAATGGGTCCGCAAAAATTGCTGACAGCACACCATGTACTATCCGCATCCGTATATCCGTTCCGTAGCCCCAGAAAAACAATAGAGCATGTCCTATTCTTGTCCGTTTTGCGGACAAGGATAGGCATTATTACAACGGATCCGCAAAAAAAAAAAAAAAACAGATGCCATACGGATGTCATCCTTTCTTTTTTGCGGACGTTCGTGTGCATGTAGCCTAACTGAATCATACGGACATAAAGCCGTCAGTATGATTCCGTTACATAAAGCAGTTAGTATGATTCCGTTACATAAAGCCGTCAGTATGATTCCGTTACATAAAGCAGTTAGTATGATTCCGTTACATAAAGCCGTCAGTATGATTCCGTTACATAAAGCAGTTAGTATGATTCCGTTACATAAAGCCGTCAGTATGATTCCGTTACATAAAGCAGTTAGTATGATTCCGTTACATAAAGCCGTCAGTATGATTCCGTTACATAAAGCAGTCAGTATGATTCCTTTAAATAAAGCAGTCAGTATGATTCCTTTAAATAAAGCAGTCAGTATGATTCCTTTACATAAAGCAGTCAGTATGATTCCTTTACATAAAGCCGTCAGTATGATTCCGTTACATAAAGCAGTCAGTATGATTCCTTTAAATAAAGCAGTCAGTATGATTCCTTTAAATAAAGCAGTCAGTATGATTCCTTTAAATAAAGCAGTCAGTATGATTCCTTTAAATAAAGCAGTCAGTATGATTCCTTTAAATAAAGCAGTCAGTGTGATTCCGTTACATAAAGCCGTCAGTATGATTCCGTTACATAAAGCAGTCAGTATGATTCCTTTAAATAAAGCAGTCAGTATGATTCCTTTAAATAAAGCAGTCAGTATGATTCCTTTAAATAAAGCAGTCAGTATGATTCCTTTACATAAAGCAGTCAGTATGATTCCTTTACATAAAGCAGTCAGTATGATTCCTTTAAATAAAGCAGTCAGTATGATTCCTTTACATAAAGCAGTCAGTATGATTCCTTTACATAAAGCCGTCAGTATGATTTTGTTACATAAAGCCGTCAGTATGATTCCTTTAAATAAAGCAGTCAGTATGATTCCTTTAAATAAAGCAGTCAGTATGATTCTTTTACATAAAGCCGTCAGTATGATTCCTTTAAATAAAGCAGTCAGTATGATTCCTTTACATAAAGCCGTCAGTATGATTCTGTTACATAAAGGTCAGGCAGAGGCACACAGTATTATCAATCATGATAAAGCTCTGCGCTTCTGCAATCCAGACCGCACGATCCCTCTTTCACACGAAGCGGGATTCCCGCAAAGGACACGCTCATGTCAAGAGTAGAGATGAGCGAACTTTAAAAAAAAGTTTGGCGTTCGGGTTGTGGTTATCGCCGCATCCCGTTATGGATTCCAGTACCGCCGCATATGGAATCCATAAGGGGCGGCTGCCACCAACCCGAACTGTTGAACAGCCGAAGGACCTGGGGTGACGTCACCGTCATGTGATCAGTGCAGGGGGCGTGGCTCAGCACGGGATCAAATTCCAGATTTTTTTGCAGAAGCAGAGAAGGGGGCACTATTAATTCTGGGGCGCACTAATGGGGGCATTATTCTTACTGGGGCGCACTAATGGGGGCATTATTCTTACTGGGGGGCACTGATGGGGGCATTATTCTTACTGAAGCGCACCGATGGGGGCATTATTCTTACTGGGGCGCACTAATGGGGGCATTATTCTTACTGGGGCGCACTAATGGGGGCATTATTCTTACTGGGGGGCACTGATGGGGTCATTATTCTTACTGGGGGCACTGATGGGGTCATTATTCTTACTGGGGGCACTGATGGGGTCATTATTCTTACTGGGGGCACTGATGGGGGCATTATTCTTACTGGGGGGCACTGATGGGGGCATTATTCTTACTGGGGGGCACTGATGGGGGCATTATTCTTACTGGGGGGCACTGATGGGGGCATTATTCTTACTGGGGGGCACTGATGGGGGCATTATTCTTACTGGGGGGCACTGATGGGGGCATTATTCTTACTGGGGGCACTATTCCTACTGGGGGGCACTGATGGGGGGTGTTATTCTTACTATGGGGCACACTAATGGGGCCATTGCTCTTACTGAAAGCATTACTACTAATGTTGGGCATTATTAATTATGGGGTGCACTGACAGGGGCATTACTATTACTGGGGACACTATTAATTCTGGGGGGCACTAATGTGGGCAATAATATTACCTGTGTTAGGCCATGCCCCCACAACCACACCCCCTTTTGGGTGTGGCTTAACTTGGCCGGTATTTTTTGTTGGGAAAGGTGCAACCCTAATGACACCTCTGCCCCAGTAATCCTGACAGACAATGGCGGTGACTACCATCTACCTGCCCTGCTGTACACAACATGTACCCACCTAGAATGTATGGGCTTCTGAGAGAATGTAGCCCCGCCCCCAAATTGTTCTAAAAACTAATGTTCTCCACAAACCTCCCTGACTGTAAACCTGTCCCTAATCCTAACCCGCACAGAACATGGAGAGAACGTCCCACAGCCCAGCACACAGGACACTTACCTAAACGTTACTTCTCACCACCGCATGTCTCAGACTCACCTCGTTTGGAGGCTCTCTGGAGCCCATACATTCTAGGCATTACCGATAAGAACTAGTGGGCTATAAGACCTTTCATGATGTCATGGCCATGTGATCACATGTGGGAGGAGTCAGAATCCAGTCTGTGCTGCTAGAAGGGGGTAAAGGACCTGTGATGATGTCATGACCATGTGATCCCGTGTAGGAGGAGCCAGGCTGTGTTGCTGGTGGAGGTAAAGGACCTGTGATGACATCATGACCATGTGATCATGTGTGGACGGAGTCAGTGACCACATGACCAGGTGCTGCTGGGCTGGATGACCTGGAGTTTATGTGTGGCATCAGGATGTAATACAGGGGTCAGAAACCTTCGGCACTCCAGCTGTTGTGTAACTACAATGCCCAGCATGCTTTATTTACTTCTGTGGGAGTTCTGAGAAGAGTAGACAAGTGTGCATGCTGGGAGTTGTAGTTTTACAAACGCCGGAGTGCTATAATGTCAATATGTTTAATAAAAATAGATGGAAATCCTGATTGTAAGGAACCTTATTAAAAATCACAAACTCGTACTCTTACAGTACGTCCTTTCAAACCAAAATCCTAGTAAGGCAATTTAAAACACTAATTAATCGATACTGTACCATACATGAATAAATAATTATATAAGTCCACTAGTCCCAAACTTGATTATTGCCAATATGAGAACGATTAGTCCTGGACCACATCCACACTATACAGTCCCTCATACATCAAGTTCCACATAGATATAAATGGATGGGTAAGGGGGTAAATAAAGTGCCGTTCTTTAAACAATCCACAAAATGGTTCTCCTTAGTAGTCTATGGAGCTCCGCTTATAAGGTTGTTATAAATGTGTCCATATATCACCTTGACCCTAATAAGTTGGCCTCTGACTTGTGTCTAAAAGGAATAATCCAACATGTCCCATTCACAAAAAGCGGAGTCCCGCTGCACATTGACAGTGAGCTCACTTACTCAGGCTGATTCCTTTAATAGCCGGTGTTCTGACAGATTTCTTTACCTAGACAAAAGTCTATACCGGAAATGACGCGGCCGCGTATCAATCAGCTGGTGGAGGGTGTGCGCGGCGCAAGCGCACATCCACTGTCTTACCAAAGAATCATTGCAGCGCCTCCATAGAAGTGCTTCGCGCAACGCACGTGGTATAGAGGGGCACGCGCGCACAAATCATCAGTTGCAGTTCATCCTTACGGCAGAGCTGAGTGCTGGATATTTTGGGGTACACCACAGGGCTGAGTGCTGTATATTTTGGGGTCACCACATAGCAGAGCCGAGTGCTGGATATTTTGGGGTCACCTCATAGCAGAGCTGAGTGGATATTTTGGGGTCACCACACAGCGGAGCTGAGTGCTAGATATTTTGGAGTCACCACATAGCAGAGCCGAGTGCTGGATATTTTGGGGTCACCACATAGCAGAACTGAGTGCTGGATATTTTGGGGTCACCGCAGAGCTGAGTACTGGATATTTTAGGGTCACCACACAGCGGAGCTGAGTGCTAGATATTTTGGGGTCATCACATAGCAGAGCTGAGTACTGGATACTTTGGGGTCACCACACAGCGGAGCTGAGTGCTGTATATTTTGGGGTCACCACATAGCAGAGCTGAGTGCAGGATATTGGGGTACACCACAGAGCTAAGTGCTGGATATTTTGGGGTCACCACATAGCAGATCTGAGTGCTGGATATTTTGGGGTCACCACATAGCAGAGCTGAGTGCGGGATATTTTGGGGTCACCACATAGCAGAGCTGAGTACTGGATATTTTGGGGTCACCACATAGCAGAGCTGAGTACTGGATATTTTGGGGTCACCACACAGCGGAGCTGAGTGCTGTATATTTTGGGGTCACCACATAGCAGAGCTGAGTGCAGGGATATTGGGGTACACCACAGAGCTGAGTGCTAAATATTTTGGGGTCACCACATAGCAGAGCTGAGTGCTGGATATTTTGGGGTCACCACAGAGCTGAGTGCTGGATATTTTGGGGTCACCACATAGCAGGGCTGAGTACTGGATATTTTGGGGTCACCACATAGCAGAGCTGAGTGCTGGATATTTTGGGGTCACCACATAGCAGAGCTGAGTACTGGATATTTTGGGGTCACCACACACGGAGCTGAGTGCTGGATATTTTGCGGTCACCACACAGCGGAGCTAAGTGCTGGATTTTTTTGGGTCACCACATAGCAGAGCTGAGTGCTGGATATTTTGGGGTTACCACATAGCAGAGCTGAGGGCTGTATATTTTGGGGTTACCACATAGCAGAGCTGAGTGCTGTATATTTTGGGGTTACCACATAGCAGAGCTGAGTGCTGTATATTTTGGGATCACCACATAGCGGAGGTGAGGGCTGTATATTTTGGGTTCACCACCTAGCAGAGCTGAGGGCTGGATATTGGGGTCACCACATAGCAGAGGCGAGTGCTGGATATTTTGGGGTCACCACATAGCAGAGCTGAGTGCTGGATATTTTGGGGCCACTACATAGCAGAGCTGAGTACTGGATATTTTGGGGTCACCACACAGCGGAGCTGAGTGCTGGATATTTGGGGTCACCACATAGCAGATCTAAGTGCTGGATATTTTGGGGTCACCACAGAGCTGAGTGCTGTATATTTTGGGGTCACCACATAGCAGAGCTGAGTACTGGATATTTTGGGGTCACCACACAGCGGAGCTGAGTGCTGTATATTTTGGGGTCACCACATAGCAGAGCTAAGTGAGTGATATTGGGGTATACCACAGAGCTGAGTGCTGTATATTTTGGGGTCACCACATAGCAAAGCTGAGTGCTGAATATTTTGGGGTCACCACAGAGCTGAGTGCTGTATATTTTGGGGTCACCACATAGCAGAGCTGAGTGCGTGATATTAAGGGATACCACATAGCAGAGCTGAGTGCGGGTTATTGGGGGATACCACATAGCAGAGCTGAGTGCGGGATATTGGGGGATACCACATAGCAGAGCTGAGTGCGGGATATTGGGGGATACCACATAGCAGAGCTGAGTGCGGGATATTGGGGGATACCACATACAGCCTTTCTTCACAGGTGAATTTTCTCCATGCTGGATACCACCCTCTGGCTTTTCTCGCCAGTTTCCTAATTTTGACTTTCATATCTTTTTACTATACAAATGAAGTCTAAACTGCATTTTTACTAAGAAGATATAATGTATATTTATTTGCTATGCCAACACCAGGTCTCTCCTGCGCACACATTTTGGCTTCCCAACGGAAAGCAGTAACTCAGTGCTTTTCTATAGGGTTTTTGAAGATGCTGGTTGTGGAGCTGTCCAGTGTCATTTCACGTAGTTGGACTCTGAAGCTCCTGTCGTGGCTGTCTGGTACACCCCTGTCCTCACCTTAGGGTATCTTACATTGCACCTAAAAATTAAAACACCACATTTAGCTTTACATAATGGTATATTATTTTAAAATGCCATGGAATGTGTAATTTCACTTTTCACGTTTTCGGACTGATTTAACCTCTTGGGGACACATGACGTACCGTTACGTCATGTGTAGTTCTGATCACCTCCGCGTGGCGGGTGGTGATCGGAACTGGGAGCCTGCTGAAATCAATCATCAGGCACCCTGGGACAATGCGCGCAGAGGGGGTTCCTGTGACCCCCCCATATCGGTGATTGCCACAAACCGCAGGTCAATTCAGACATGCGGTTTGCTGCGTTTCCCTGGTGGTCCAGTGGTGGCTGCAGTAGCCATCGGGTCCCCGTGCCCCTGTAGTGGGGACCCGATAGCAGGGAAGGCAGCACAATGCCTTCCTTAGGCATCCGGGCTGCCTTCCGGTGAACTGCCTGTGAGATCCAGCCCCCTAGATCTCACAGGCAGGACGCTGTATAAGTAATACAACTGTATTACTCATACAGCCAATGCATTCCAATACAGAAGTATTGGAATGCATTGTAAAGGGGATCACACCCCCAAAAGTTGAAGTCCCAAAGTGGGACAAAAAAGAAAGTGAAAAAAAAAATTTGAAAAAAGAGGGGGAAAAAATATATATGGTATATTAGACATATTAGGCATCGCCGCGTCCATATAGACCGGCTCTATAAACGTATCATATGACCTAACCCCTCAAATGAACACCGTTAAAAATAAAAACTGTACTAAATAAACCATTTTTTTGTCACCTTACATCACTAAAAGTACAATAGCAAGCAATGCAAAAGGCTTATGCCCACTAAAATAGTACCAATCTAACCGTCACGTCATACCGCCAAAAATGAGCCCCTACCTAACAATCGCCCAAAAAATTGGGATCAGAATATGGAGACACTAAAACATAAAAAAAAAAGCTATTATTGTGTAAAACTTAAGTAAATAAAAAAAAGGATACATATTTGGTATCGCCACGTCCGTAATAACCTGCTCTATAAAAATATCATATGACCTAACCCCATTAGGTGAAAAGCACAATATAATAAAAATGGTGTAAAAAAATTCAATTTTTTGTCACCTTACATCACAAAACGTGTAATTAGCAAGCGATCCAAAAGTCATACGCACCCCAAAATAGTGCAAATCAAACCGTCATCTCATACCGAAAAAAATGAGCCTCTACACAAGACAGTCACCGAAAAAATAAATAAAACTATGGCTTTCCGAATTTGGGGACACTAAAGAATCATTTACAAAAAAATGGGTTTGTTATGTTAAAAAAACTTTAAAAAATTCATATTTGGTATTGTCGCATCCGTGACAACCTGCTCTATAAAAATACCACATGATCTAACCTGTCAGGTGAATGTTGTAAATAACAAAAAATAAAAACGGTGCCAAAACAGCTATTTCTCGTTACCTTGCCTCACAAAAAGTGTAATATGTAGCAACCAAATATCATATGTACCCTAAAATAGGACCAACTAAATGCCACCCTATCCCGTAGTTTCTAATATGGGGTCACCTTTTTGTAGTTTCTACTCAAGGGGTGCATCAGGGGGGCTTCAAATGGGACATGGTGTCAAAAAACCAGTCCAGCAAAATCTGCCTTCAATAAACTGTATGGCGTTCCTTTCCTTCTGCGCCCTGTCGTGTGCCCGTACAGCAGTTTACAACCACATATGGGGTGTTTCTGTAAACTACAGAATCAGAGCAATAAATATTGTTTTTTTTATTGCTGTAGTGTTAACCCTTACTTTGTAAAAAAAAATTATACAAATGCTACAATCTGCCAAACAAGTGAAATTTGTAAATTTTATCTCTATTTTCCATTAATTTTTGTGGAACACCTAAAGGGTTAACAAAGTTTGTAACATCAGTTTTGAATACCTTGAGGGGTGTAGTTGGGTGGTTTCTATTATGTAAGGCTCATAAAGTGACTTCAGACCTGAACTGGTCGTTAAATAGAGTTTTTTTTTTTGAAGATTTGATTCTAAACTTCTAAGCCTTTTAACGTCCCAAAAAAATTAAATGTTATTCCCAAAATGATCCAAACATGAAGTAGACATATGGGGAATCTAAAGTAATAACTATTTTTGGAGGTATTACTATGTATTATAGAAGTAGAGAAATTGAAAGTTGGAAATGTGCAAATTTTTTCAACTTTTTGCAAAATTATTATATTTTTTTATAAATAAAAATGATTTTTTTTTTTACAACATTTTACCAGTGTCATGAAGTACAATTTGTGATGAGAAAACATTCTCAGAATGGCCGGGATAAGTCAAAGCGTTTTAAAGTTATCACTAGAGATGAGCGAACATTTAAAAAAAGTCCGTTGTTCGGGGTTCGGGTGGTGGTTAATTGCGCATCCCGTTATGGATTCCACAATAGCGCATATGGAATCCATAAGGGGCGGCTGCCACCAACCCGAACTGTAGAACAGCTGAAGGACCTGAGCGTGACGTCACTGTCATGTGATCAGTGCAGGGGCGTGGCTCAGCACGGGATCAAATCCCGTGCTGAGCCACGCCCCCTGCACTGATCACATGACAGTGACGTCACGCCAGGTCCTTCAGCTGTTCTACAGTTCGGGTTGGTGGCAGCCGCCCCTTATGGATTCCATATGCGCTATTGTGGAATCCATAACGGGATGCGCAATTAACCACCACCCGAACCCCGAACAACGGACTTTTTTTAAATGTTCGCTCATCTCTAGTTATCACCACATAAACTGACACTGTCAGATTTTAAAAAAATGGCCGGGTCCTTAAGGTGAAAATGAGCCTGGTCCTTAAGGGGTTAATAATGAACACAGTTCTAGCTCGATTGGATCTATGATGATTTTCAATATGAATACATATTGGCTTGATAATGCGTTGATGCAGTTAGTGGTAAAACTGACCTTTATACTGCAGCAGGGCAGAAGCTATTTCCAGTCTTGCATTACGACATCTTCTGCAGAGGTCTTCACAGCATCAATGGTTCGGGTCTTGAGAAACTCCTTTGCAAACTGGAATATAAAATTCATTATTTTTAACAGCAATTCATATTTATGAGGAATAGCTTTTTACAATGGTGCAAGGATGTTTACCATCAAGATCAAAACTCCACAGCTGCTGGAATCCTGCTGGTTGCTGTGATGCATCACCCATGTGTTCCATTGTGCTCCTTCTTCCTCGGGTATAAACCTCTTCAAAAACAAACTAATAAAAAAGTAACACAAGTTTTAATTGAAAGTAGTGATCATAAGTTAAAGTGACAATACATGTTTCTAAGGCCTCATGCACACGACCGTATGTTGGTTCCGCGTCCGTTCCAATGTTTTGGGCGGGTAGGACGCGGACCCATTCATTTCTATGAAGCCGTGGAAAATGCCGTTTGTCCTCCGCGTCCGTGGTCCGTGTTTGCAGTCCGCGAAAAAAATATAACCTGTCCTATTCTTGTCCGCGAAAATCGGTTTGCGGACCCATTCAAGTCAATAGGTCTGCCAAAACAGCGGATGGCCAGCCGTATGTCGTCCGCGTCCGATTTATTAAATTCATTTTTTGAATGCCAGGCTGTCTGCCAGCACTTTGGCAATAAAATAAAAAATAAAAATGATACAGCAAGGAAGGTGAGGGTCACAGGTTATGCAATTATCATATTGCTAGGCACCTGAGGGAGAAGTTTGCTTTGGAGCTTGTGGATCTGGTTTTTCCCTGCTTTCTGACCAAAATGCCTCGATGGAATGTCGAGAAATTGATCACACTCGTCCAGGAGCGCCCAGAATTGTGGGATAGTCGCTCCAGTGGATACCAGGACCGGGTACGGAAGGAGGTTTCATGGGAGAAGGTGGCCCGTTCCCTGCGTCGTGAAGAGTGGCATAAAGCGGATAGCAGAGGCCGAGCGGATTTGGGTAAGTGCCAGCAATGTCCTTCTACTGTCCTGGGCCTGTATTGTCACTTAATGATGTACTTATTGATTCCATGTTGTCCCCATAAACTTTCCCTTGTGTAGGCCGGGTTAATTTTGGATAGGCCTACATATGTTATTAGTGTTTAGATTAGGCCAGTAATACTCCCTCATTTGGGGTTTTCAAATGTCCGGCACACTAACTTTAGTACGTACATTCGTACTACTAGCTTACATGCCTGTGCATGTTTTAATTTGGTGACACGTGTTCCTGTAGTAATGTAGCATCCAATAGTTTTGTCCAAGCCCATATTTGTCAAACTATTCTTCGCCAAATGGCATGGCCGACTCATCTCTGGCTTCATGTATGTATATTGTAATATTTTGGCACCCAGACCTGCAGTACTGTTCCATGTGCTGTGAATTCGTTGAATCTTCATATTTTGGGTAGAGGTGCCTTGTTTTATTTGGTAATGGTTGTTAAGCTCTTTCTGCATTTTTTGGGGTTATATGTTAAATTATTTTTTTTTGTTTTAAATCTATTCACAGTCAAACAAACAAAAACAAGGTGGAATAGTTGCCGGGATCGGTATCGGCGGGAGCTCAACGAGCGTGGACGTAGTGGCGAAGGGGGCTCCAAAAAACGCCCCTATATATATACCGCCCAGCTGAGCTTCTTAAAGCCAGTTATGGATTTGAGGCCATAAGTATGTTTTCCCTTTTCTGTTCACATTATGATCCTGTATTCTGTACTTCATTATGTTAATTCAAAGTAGTATGATATTGTCTTTATTGTGTTTTGTGTGTTATTTTTCATATTCATTTACCTAGACCCGGCATGGGCAAACTCAGCCCCACAGCTGTTTTCAAACTACAACTCCCACCATGCCCTGCTGTAGGCTGATAGCTGTAGGCAGTATGGGAGTTGTATTTTAGAAACAGCTGGAGGGGCGAGTTTGCCCATCCCTGCCCTAGACGCAGGGTCTACGATGCTTTGCATTTTGTGTGTGTGTGGGGGGGGGGGTGAGACGTTCTCCAATGCGGCTCAGCTGCCTGATGACACAACACGTGCACAGTGCGCATACTGTCTTCTGCATGGTTGAAAAAGGCCAGAGCCATTTGACCAGAATCTCCGCACTTGGTTAGCTCCTTGAATGTGTATCCCTGTGTTGCTGCTGGTCAGCTCCCAAATCCCTGCTATGTTGTCCATCTCCTTTTCACTTTTATTAGCGTTTACCCTGGACCAAGATACACCTATGAATATATTATGTCGGTTTCATGTCTGCTATGAAAATCGAATAATTTCAAAACACAGTATTAACTCAAGCTGGCATCTGTTTAGCATAACTGGATATATTTCACAAACTTTTTCATTATGTATAAATGATTACCGTGATTGGATTAGGAGTGCTTAAATAATGTAATATGTGTTTTGTCTTCTTGTGTTTTCATACAAAACGGTGGACAGTCTGGATGAACCGGAGGAGTCCGATGTTGGTGGATGCGACACGCCGGCTTTCGTCTCCCCTGTCAGCAGTCCAGGCCCCACCCCGGCAGAGGAAATGGCAACCCATTCTGCAGAGCCTGCTGCCCAGCCAAGCCCCGAAAGGGTTCCTCAGCCACACCGTCGGCGAACTCTTCCCCCCTCCTCCTCTGCGCAAGCAACTCGGGAGATGATCGACTCCCACGTCATTGAGTTCCTTGCACAGAGGAGGAATGAGGGACAAGAGGAAGCCATGCTAAGGGGGCTTGCGCCCTTACTTCGCCGTGTGCAGCCTGCACGGCATATACCATGTATGTCTGCTTTGACCCTGGTGTTCGAGATGTTTGCCTTATCCTACGAGGGGGAAATCTTGAGCCAAGTGTTCAATTTGCGGTGCCAAATACTGGGGGCATCATCCCAGCAGGTCCCCAGATATCCCCCACCACCACCACCACAGGGGCCACCTTGCCCTGGAACAGGGTATGGAGTGGGGCCAGCTCCCACCCAACACCCTTCACATCCTCCTCATGGTGGCCACTTTCAAAATTTGCCCCACCAACCAGGACAAGGAAGGGATGTATCTGCCTTTCACCCCGGGTCCTTCACCAGGGATCTTTTGGACTTATAATTTTTGTTTCTATAGCTAAAGTTAATTTATTTTTCTAAATTTGTCTGTTTGTTATGTGGCCAAATGGACGGCCTTTGTTTACTATGGGGACTGTTTTTCAATTTAAAAAATTTGATTATTCCCCAAATGCTCTGTGTCGTCCTTTTATTCGGACCGATCGCCTGAAGTATATAAACATTATGATATGTTAATAATGGTGTACACGATTAGTTAGATGTGTCTTAGATCACATTACCCAAACAGTCAGTAGTATTTATACACACAGATTATTTAAAAAAAAAACTTTTTTATTTCAAATCTACATACACATACATGTTAACTTTATTATTTATCAAGATCAGGTTTTTGTTTTTGACCAAAAAACCTCAGCCCGCAACCCACGTCAAGGGTCCTCATTCTCTTGCGAGTCCCTACACTAAACTATGACATAAATGACACTAAGCTATCTATTACCAAAATAAAAAAAAACTACCAAGGCCAGAAGAAATTAAACACTGCCACAAATAGCGTCCCTCTGCCATGGCAAGGACCCCTCTGGGCTGACAAAGTAGTCTGCAAAGAGTTCCCGAACTGCAATGCCTGCAGTCCCAGGGCGTCTATGCAGGGTCCGATCCAAACCCAAACCTGTTGACGTAGGAAAATCTTCCCTGTCAACAGAAGAGGGAGCCTCGTGAATCCTGGTGTAGTCGTGTCAAACTACACAAGCTTGAATAACCAGGGTAGCACTCTCCGGATCCATCTGTATGGATGACAAAAACACCCTCCATTTACTAGATTGTATCCCAAAAGCGCACTCCACATACCGACGGGCACGAGTCAACCGGTAGTTGAAAATACGCCTCCGGACATCCAAACCACGCTTTGGAAAGGGTCGCATAACATGGTAAGTCAAAGCAAACCCTTCATCCGCCACGATGACAAATGGAGCCGGCGGACCTGCTGATCCGGGCAGTCTTCTGGCCTCGGTAAGGGTAAGCTGGTTGGCACGAAGCCGCTCACCCATTCTAGAAGCACTAAAGATGCGAGAAAGTTGGAAGCCGTCAGCGATTCGAAGCCAATCGTCCGCCTTGGGCTGTGGCATCACCGTCTCGCGGAGTTGCTGCCAGATGACATGGCAAGTGTGATGTCCAATCTGCGAAATCGTCGAGGTTCCCAAAAGAACCTTGAAATGCAGGGATGCAAACGAATTTCCTGTAGCAAGGAATCTAGAAAGAAAAAATTTAAAAGTTAAGCAGAAACAAAAACAGAACTTACAAAACATGATTCACACATAAGATATCTGAGGAGACATATTATTTGCAAAGGAAAGAGTGGCATACACGAGAAATAACATTTGTATAATCTACACTTTGGGGACATTACGCTATCAATAGTGGAGGTAGGGTCATGTAAAAACTATAAAAAAAAACATTCAAACAACTAGTAGTCCAAAGTTGCAACAAATCAAATTTGGGCGACTATAAAAGGAGGATGTGAAGACTCGCCATGATAGGGACATGAAGGGCCAAAAAACGAATTTAAAGGCATTTGGAAAGACATTCATAGCTTTTGTTTGGCGAGAACATGTGTCTGCAATTTCTGGACAAAAAACCAAAAACATGAGTACAACAGATTATGGACATAGTAAGATATCACTTGGACAAACATTAGCACATGTCTAACCAAAAAGATGTGGAAAACTACATGTTCCAGGGGTGTGAAGCAAAGCACATGACTGTTTAACATAGCACGAATATATATGTTACCTCAACGTGACGATGAGGCTTTCCTCCGGAGAAATGCAGCGCCGCATATTGGTGTCCATGAAGGTAAGGACAGTACGTAGCGACGCCAGCAAACTATCAAATGTAGACACTGACATCCGACAAAATGCAAAAAACTTCGCAGGATGCTGGCGAAGATCTTTGTAGAGTGTATGAAAGTGTCCTTTCCGGTGGCGTTGGGAAACAATCGGATGGACCCAAAACCGACGCCTGGAAATCGGTTCTTCTTTCACCCAAACAGAGCGCTGTCCCCATCGCCGAGATATTAACCAATGCAGTACGACCTCTTCCTCAGAGTCATCCGCCATGTTGAGAAAAAACACAACAACAGCAAAGACAAGCAGCCAAATGCAGCTCTGTACCCTATAAAAGACTACAGAAAATGGCCACCAAACAAAAACGCAGGTGCCCAGCATATATACCTGATATTTCCTGGGTGTGGATATTCAAATTTCTTTTGTGGCACTAGCAATCCGTTTTTTTTTTGCGGTCCGCAAAAATAACGGAAACACCACCAGCCAAAACGGACACGGATCACGGAACAACGGAACCCCGTTTTGCAGACCGCAAAAAAATACTGTTGTGTGCATGAGGCCTAAGGCACACTACTCACCTCCAGTTTTGTTGTACTCTCTAAACATAGTTGGATTCATTCCCCAGTGGGTCAATTAGCACAAGAACCTTTTTCGACCTGATGACAATCTAAAAAATAATTTTTTCAAAGATATATTTACATAGCTAAAAAGAGACTTGCGTCCATCAAGTTCAGCTTTCCGCACATATGTTTTTGCTGTTGATCAAAAATAAGGTAACAAATCCCACTTTGAAGCGCTTCCAATAGCACATGACAACAAAGAAAGGTAAATTAATGTAGTTCTATAATAAATACCACTAAAATCCAGTGAGCGCTGAAGTTTAGAGGGCATAGCCAGAGATCTTCCGTGGAAATCCTCATCTGAAGAATACGGAGAAATCACAAAAATACATTTTGTTTGTATATTATATAAATACCTAATTATATAATATACTATGCATTGACATATTATATTACATAGAAGAAAAAAATAAAATAAATAAAATATATATATATATATATATATACATGTATGTATGTATGTATATATAAAATATGTGTGTTGTACACACACACAGTAGTAGTAGAAGGCAGTAGTAGTCCCAGTTGTGATAAGAGCACTCGAGGCTGTGATTCATAAGTTGGGAGAGTGGCTTCAACAGATTCCAGGTGTTGGGACATCTGAGATTGCTGTCCAGAAAAGTGCTCTTCTAGGAACAGCTAAAATACTGCGCAAAATACTGCTTTTTGTTAATGTGTGTATGAATAGACCTTTCCAAGTCTACCTAATTTTCCGGAAAATAATGTCAATGAAATCACTGCATCCAACTGGTGAATAGGTTCCTGTTAAAAAAGATTTACAGTTATAATGTAGAATAACAACACAAGCATACACTAATTCACACTTGCCTGATGCTTTTTAATCAAGTGATAAAAGTATGCATCAATCACCTGCATTATAGAGAACGAAAAAATATATATATTTTTTTATTTTGTTTTTTTAACATTTTCAAAAGTGCAGACTCTTACCTCATCAACCAGCCACTCTGTCCCATGCAGTGTTTTAAAGGACGACATATACAGTCAGTAGGGTCCAATAACGGCTTGCACCGAGCCATCATCTTCATCACTCCACAGCCCTGTAACTGGAGGAAAAAAATAATAATCTAACCTCAGTTAAGTTATTGTACTATTGGGAACCAAAGCTAATACAGGTCGAGTATGCCCTATATTTAAATTCCAAATTAATCAAAAGAATTGGTTCAAAATACAGCATCCAATAGGGCATGAGCTCTCCTTATAAATATAAATATTCAGAAATAAAAATCACCTATGTTTAAAGGCATTTGTGATAAGGTGGTAACTCAACCTGTACAGGTTCTTTGCTATAATAGTAACTTGTAAGGCTAAGAAAATCAGAAGATAATGCCAAACAGCGGCAACTTTGAACAACGGCCAGAATGGCCAACAGAATGAAAGGCCAGGCCAATTAGATGACCAACAGGGTCAAACTGGGAAATGTAGATCTTTGCAAATGCTACCTCTGTCTTCTATGCTCTGCTGCAAATTCAAAGATGCAGAAGGCTTAAAAAAAACAATATTAAAGTTAAACAACTACATTTTGTAATATACTACAAAGAAAGACTATGCGGAGGATACAGAACAAGCACATTAGATGCTATATAGGTGTATGCAAGCAATTCAGGTCAGGTAGGGAGTTCGGTTGTACCTCCATAGTGCTATCTTTTTTTCTTCGGGGCAAGTTGAATCACAGAGGTCCTTTGCTGTGCATTGCATATGCCAGTGTTGATTTCATGAGGCAAGTTCAGTGATCTTAAATAACTTTGGTGCTTGGGGGATTTGACTTCTTTACTCCTTCTGTATGGCTTTATGTGGTTAATATTAATCGTCTTCTTCAGGGTAACACCATCAGAATTTGCTAACTTAACCGTACTGCCACACAGCTCCTTGATTCTATAAGGGCCAAGGAAGTCAGCCTCAATCTGTCTACCTTTTCTCCCACGCTTCCTCATATTGTACAGAAGCACCCCGTCGCCAACATTGTACTTTAAATCCCTGAATTTCCTCTGCACTCTCTTGCCTTATGCTACCTTCTGCTTTTCTTGAGACTTGGCTATGTTCTCCAGTATTGCTTCTTTTATTGACTCCATTGATGATTTCCTCTCCTCCATGTAACTTAAGTAATTATTCTCCTCTGGATGAATGATATTTGACAGCTGGAAAACAAATTGTTTAAATAAATGCTAAGACAATACAGTATAAATAATAAAATAAAAAATCAACTTTCGTAGTAAAGTTTTATGTGAAAAATGGAACGAATGGTTATGAAGATTAAAATGCTTACAGAAACAAAAAGTAGATGTTTATTTGCATATGCTCTAAGCAACAACAAATAACATTCAAATGTAATTTGCAACCTAAGTGAAATAAAGCAAGTAGTCTTTATCAGGTGAAATCTGTATCTACAAAACAATCAGTCCATGTAAGGGTACTTTCACACTAGCGTTTTGGATTCCGTTTGTGAGATCCGTTTCAGGGTTCTCACAAACGGTCCAAAACGGATCAGTTAAGCCCCAATGCATTCTGAATGGATAAGGATCCGTTCAGAATGCATCAGTTAGGCTCCGTTCCGCCTCTATTCCGTTTTAGAGGCGGACACCAAACGCAGCATGCAGCATTTTGGTGTCCGTCTGAAGAGGCGGAGCCTAACGGATCCGTTTTTTTACAATGTAAGTCAATGGGGACGGATCCGCTGTCAGTGACACAATATGGTGCATTTGAAAAGCGGATCCGTCCCCATTGACTTTCAACGTAAATCAAAGCGGATCCGTTTTGGACTTTGTTATTTTTCTTTAAAGCTAATGCAAACGGATCCGTTCTGAACGGATACAAACGTTTGCATTAGAGGTGCGGATCCGTCTGTACAAATAAACAGGCGGATCCAGCTCAACGCTAGTGTGAAAGTACCCTAACACAGGCTAATATTTTACTGTGGCCGTGACAGGCAGACAGAAATAAATAAAAAACAGCTACTCACCGGCAGATCAACAGGGACTTCAACTGGGAAAACTGCCTTCCTCCCATACATAAGAACAAACTGAGAAAATTTGGTTGTGGTGTGGACCTTTGATCGGATCGAAAATAATGTCCCAAATATATGTCCCAGTTGTTTTGTTTTTCATTTACGAATTTAGAGAGAGCTCTAGAATGAATATAGAAACAAACACCTTTTCAAAACTGTACAAAGTAATGTTAAATTTATAGCTCAAACCACTAATAGAAACGAGTGGAATGTAAGAAAAAATTAGTTAAAGTGAAGCCTTTGAAGCTAAGTTCTAATAAAACCCAGAATGAAAAGTAAACAAATTAAAATTACCTCTTAATATTGTGATTTGTTTTCTCATCCAGACCGTTTGTCTGAGGATGATACCCTGCTGTCACGCTTCTTTCTATGCCTAGAACACTGCACATCTGGTCATTAAGCTTTAAAAATAATAATAATAATAATAATACAAACAGATATATAAAATTCTCATTTAAATTAAAAATACGGTTATTATATCAGTTGGACATGTATGGTAAATGGAAAGTAAAAATACTTGATTTACAAATTCCCGGCCCTGGTCAGAAAGTATCCTTTTTGGGCAACCATGTCGGTATATCAGGGAACAAAGATGACGTCCCACCTCGGCAGCAGTTTTGGTCTTCAGAGGAAAAGCCTCTACCCACTTTGAGAAGTAATCTGTGGCCGTTAAAATATATTAGAAGCCATCCACTGTCTTTGGCATAGGGCCTGTCAGGTCAATCCCAAATAGCTCCCAGACAGCAGACACCTAATGGGAGGAAAAAATATATATATTTATTTGCAATAGACCAATGTAATAATAAAGTATATGTAATTATATATTAGAAATTTACCGTAATGCACTGTAAAGGCTGGGGAGCTAACAGAGGCTTTCCAACCATCTGGCACTTTGTTCATTCCAGGATCTGTAAGAAATCAGTTGTTAACCAGTGTACTGTATTCATGAAAATTGAAAACAAATAAAATAATTACTGTGTACCCAGTTCTCAATATCTTTGGTCATTCCATGCCCAAAAAAGCGGGAGGAGATTGCCAACTTCGTCTTCTTAATCCCTGAATGTCCTCCAATCGGTGCAGAATGAAATTCATCAAATATCCTTTTTGCTTCTTCTTTGCATTTTAAAACCGTTTTCCTCCCGACAAAGGGCTTTTCTTCTTTAATAAAAGGAATAATTCAAGAGTAGGGTAGAGCGAACCCGAACTGTAAAGTGAAGGGCAGGGTTGGCACCTGCAGCCGATGTCCATCAGTATTTCACCTCACCCCCTTGAAAATCAGCCAAGCAGTCTGAGCCCCAAGTCATGCAGCAGTCTCTTCTGCTTTTTGATGACTCTGCTGGCAGGGTTTCCCAGGGCCATCCACCTAGCCCTGCCCCAGAAGTGGAAGAGATTGAGTGCATCGATGCCCAACCTATTATGTTTCAGAATGAGGACATGGGAGGACCATCGCAGCATGTCTCTGATGATGACGTAACACAGGTGGCAACTGCTTCGGCTTTCTGCAGTGTGCAGACCGACACGGCACCTCAGTACGGATACGTGGACCAGTAAGCACGGCCAGGGACGTTATATATCTCCCTAACAGCACACTGGGTAAATGCAGTGGCGGCTGGGCCTGAGGCGAAAGCACTTTTCCGCATGTCCTTCCACCATCGAGGATTGCAGGGTGCTTCAGTTTGCCTCCTGTTGCTTCCTCCCCTCTTCTACCACCTCCTCATCCGGTCAGTGTAAAACCTTCACCACCAACTTCAGCACAGCCAGGGGTAAACGACAGCAGGCAGTTTTAAAACGTATCTGTTTGGGGGACAAACCCCACACCGCGCAGGAGCTATGGATGGGCCTTGAACAACAGACCGATGAGTGGTTGCTGCCAGTGAGCCACAAGCCCGGCCTGGTGGTTTGCAATAATGGGCAAAATCTCGTAGCAGCTTTAGGACTAGCCGGTTTGACGCACATCCCTTGCCTGTCACATGTGCTGAATTTGGTGGTGCAGAGGTTCCTTAAAAATGACCCCAGTATGTCAGAGCTGCTGCAGAAAGTGCAGTCCGTCTGTGCGGGCTTTCGGCGTTCTCACCCTGCTGCTGCTCAACTATCAGCAACTTCGGCCTTCCCGCTCACCTACTCATATGCAACATGCCCACAAGGTGGAACTCCACCAAGCACATGTTGGCCAGCCTGCAGCAGCAGTCGGCAGTGGAGTTTCAGCTGTAGCACGCACGGGTCAGTCGCTCTGCGGAACAGCACCACTTCACCACCAATGACTGGGCCTCCATGCGAGACCTGTGTTCCTTGTTGCGCTGTTTCGAGTACTCCACTGACATGGCTAGTGCTGATAACGCAGTTCTCAGCGTTACTATCCCACTTCTATGCCTCCTTGAAAAAACGCTTCTGGCGATGATGGAAGAGGATGTGGCACAGGAGGAAGACGAGGAGGAAGAGGGATCATTTCATAGGGTTTCCGGACATTCATTCACAAGTGGCTCCGAGAGTGGGTCCCTGCACCCACAAACGGCCAAAACAATATTGTCCAGCCAGGGCACAGTTCTGGAAGATGAGGAGGAGGAACCGTGTTCACAGCAGGATGGCACCCAAACCAGCTCATGGCCATCACTGGTGCGTGGCTGGGGCGATACAGAGGACACAGACGATACACCTCCCACAGAGGAAAGCTTTTCATTGCCTCTGGGCAGCCTGGCACACATGAGTGATTACATGCTGCAGTGTCTCCGCAACGACCGCCGAGTTGCCCACATTCTAACTTGATTACTGGGTGGCCACCCTGCTGGATCCCCGTTGCAAGGACAACGTGCCTTCCTTAATTCCTTTACTGGAGCGTGATTGGAAGATGCGCGAGTACAAGCGCACGCCGGTAGATGCGCTGCTGATGGCACAGTGGAAGCACAAGGCGAAGGCAGAGGACGAGGAGGAGGTCGCCAACGCAGCTGGGGCACCGCCAGCACCTCAGAAGGTAGGGTTAGCATGGCCGAAATGTGGAAAAGCTTTGTCAGCATGCCACAACAACCAGCACCACCATCTGATATGGAATGTCTAAGCAGGAGGCAGCATTTCAGCAACATAGTGGAGCAGTATGTGTGCACACGCCTACACGTACTGACTGATGGGTCTGCCCCATTCAACTTCTGGATCTCCAAATTAGGCACATGCCCTGAGCTTGCCCTTTACGCCTTGGAGGTGCTGGCCTGCCCTGCAGCCAGTGTATTGTCTGAACGTGTATTTAGCATGACTGGAGGGGGTTATCACAGGGTATATTTCCCAATGTTTCGGGGTGTACCCTAATTTAAAAAATAATAATTTAAAAAACAAAGACCAGTGTAGGCTACCTTCCTCCTCCACTGCTGCTTCCATCTACAATGCCACATCCACCGCCTCCTCAATCTCCTACTCCATATGGACCTTGTCCTCCTAGATCAAAATTATTAGTTTTTAATTTTACATATTTTATGTTATTTAATCTCTTAGGGACCAGGCTCATTTTCACCCTAAGGACCAGGCCATTTTTTGCAAATCGGACCAGTGTAACTTTATGTGTGAATCACTCTAAAACGCTTTTCCTTATCCGGCCATTCTGAGATTGTTTGCCCAAATTTGCCCAAAATTTAGAAAAATTAGCAATTTTCCAAGTTTTAATTTCTCTATTTCTATAATACATAACATCCAATAATTGCTCAGCAGGAGCAAGAGAAGACACAGCCCAAGTATACAAAAGTATAAAGATTTATTAGCAGATAAATAAATATACAATTGATAACAAATACATACACATTAATTGTGCGGTAGAGGAGCACAGAGTGAATGCCCAAGAACCACCACTGACACTGAATATCCCCCACACCACAAAAATAGTTAAGCACTCAATAGTATAACAACGGTAAGGTTGGAGGTCATAGTAAACCCCAGAGAATTAAACAACATGGCCAGACTATGCATGAAATAATCAGACAGTCTAGGACACAGATAACATACCATTAGCCATAGTGTAAGGGGGGAAGTCAGCACCAGTGGAACAGAACACCCTCGACGCGCGTTTCGCACTTCGCTTCGTCAGGAGGTATCTATAATACATAGTAATACCGCCAAAAAAAGTTATTAATTTACATTCCCCATATGTCTACTTCATGTATGGATCATTTTGGGAATGACATTTTATTTTTCGATATAAGAGTGGGCAGAACATTTTACTGCCAGTCTAAGCTAGTCTAGGAGTTGGAGCCTAGCCCAGGGCTAGGAAAGGGAAGAACAAAAATGGGAAGATAATGAGCCAGCTCATCCTGGACCTGGTACCAACTAGGATAGAGCCAGAACATCTCCATAAAGTGGACTAGATGCAAGAGAGGTGTAGAGAAAGACCTGTAGAGGTGACTATTCTTACAAAGGACTTCATGAACTCTATGGCATTAGTATACAGGGGAAGCCTTCGGTGGCTGAGCACACTCCACCCACTTTGGACCACCTGTGTTGTTTCTCACATCCCAAGGTGGAAGGGTGGATTAAGCAACCTGTACTAATAGCAAAAGTGTATGCCTGCCGCAGAGGGGAACATCCTTATTGGGTGCAAGATATTGCCTAAAGAGGACCTTTCACTTAGGATTGAGGTAGTGAAATACTTACACTACCTTCCTGAGCAGCCCCCGCTGAGGTCCAGGCAACAGTTTAAAAAAACAAAAAAACGGCTCATCCGCTCCAGTCCCCGTTAGTTTTCATATGCGGCGATTCTTTGTATGAGGTGGGGACTCGTCTTTTGCCTGGGGAGTGGTTTTCAAGGTGTAGGATCCTCCAGAGGCTTGCAGTTGTGCATAAACCTACTATTTGTCCACCCCTAACCAGTGCTCACAAGCAGAAAAGTTCTAGTGGGCCCAGACATACATGATGTTTCCTGATAAGTGCCGTGCAACTCTTGATGGTCCAGATAAATGGAGTTGTGGATGGTTGGTGGATGGCGACCATGTCCCACCAAGGCTGCAACATCAGCAAGTAGGTGGCAGAGTCATGTTTTTGGCCAGAATCATGAGGAGAGAGTTGTTAGACCCCTTTAGGGTCCCTGAAGGTGTGAAAACGAGCTCGGCAAAGTATATGGAGTTTTTGACTGACCACTTTCTTAAATGGTACAAAAAGAAGAACTGTGCCTTCTGTAGCAAAAATCATCTTCATGCATGACAATGCGCCATCTCATGCTATAAAGAATACCTCTGTCATTGGCTGCTATGGGCATAAAAGGAGAGAAACTCATGGTGTTGTCACCATCTTCCAGTGACCTCAATCCTATTGAGAACCTTTGGAGTATCCTCAAGCAGAAGATCTATGAGGGTAGAAAGCAGTTCACGTCAAAACAGAAGCTCTGGGAGGCAATTCTGACATCCTGCAAAGAAATTCAAGCAGAAGCACTTCAAAAATTCACAAGTTAAATGGATGCAAGAATTGTGGAGGTAATATCAAAGAAGAAGTCCTATGTTAACATCTAAGTTGGTCTGGTAAGATCTTTTTGAATTATACTCTAATGGTTGATGACTGTCATTTGCATCTGCCATTTACGAAAATCTGACAAAAATAAAATTTGCATAGAAATTTGGAAAGCGGTGTATAGGTGTGTTATCTGTATTTTATTTACTGTTTAATAACAGACATTTATTGGTGATTGCATACATTTCTTAGGCTGCCCATACACAGTGCAACCTCAGCAACAGGATATGCATGCGGCTCATTGCTAATTGCCAAGGAGCACTTGTACAAGTCATTTGAAACAGATGCATCCCAGCAATTAGAGGTGAGCTGCGGGCAAATCCCTCTACCAGGGTCGCATCATGTGCAGGCAGACTTAATAGTCATTTTGCTGATTTCCCTCTCTCTTCGATGACATGTGACTTTACTTTGACGGTAACTGTCTTTTTTTTTTCTTGTATTATTTGTTGATTAAAAATATGATTACTTTTCTGCTGAATTTATTAAAGTAAGCCTGTCACCAGGAAATTCACTGTTATAACAGGCACCATGCCTTATAGTCTAGCTTATCTAAATCTGATACCTTTTACTTTGCAATCCATTGCTTCATTCTGCAGAAAAAATACTGTTAAAAGATATGCAAATGAGCTTTTAAGTGCACTGAGAGCAGGGTCTCTACTCTCGGTGCAACTTTGCTCCTCCCTCTCTTTTTAGATTGACAGGTTCATGTGTAGTTATCTTGCCTAGGCTTGTCAGTCAAGAAGGAGAGGGAGGGACTGACAGGAGCAGCAAGGGTGCACAGAGTACCTTGGGCCCGTCCTCCCTGCACTTAAAGGGGTTGTCAGGGTTCAGAGCATAACCTGGACATATCCCAGTTTTCACCCAGGCAGGGCCTCTTATATAAGCATCGGAGCATTTCATTTCAAGGGCTGTTTGTTTACATTTTTACACTGCTAGGCGGAGGCTTCCGCTTAGCAGTGTTCGCGGTGATGTCACCCGCACTAATGGGCAGGCTTTAGTGCTGTCTTAGCTGTTTCACAGACTAGGGCAGCACTAAAGCCTGCCCATTAGTGCCGGTGACGTCACTAGGCTCACTGCTAGGTGCAGGGGCGGACTGGGAACTTTAAGTGGTCCTGAAAAAAAAACTATGTGGCCCCATTTTGTAGGCAGTTCCAAATTAACAGAAGGTGGGGCAACATAAGTAGGCAGATTCAACAATACCATAGTGCAAAATACCATCCCAGCAGAACCAAACACAGTGTAGCACAATATACTGCCCCAAAACTGGCCTTCTGTGGTGGCCATCAATATCTACCATCTTCTGGCCTCCTCTTTCAGTTGTCTTTGATTAAGATATGGAGCAGGGGGCTTAGGAGGTTAGGTGCGGCCAAAGCAGTTGAATGTGCGGTCGCTGGCTGGGTACATAAGTACCTGATTCTCACAGCGTTAATTACTGTGGAGCTCATTATGTACCCAGTCAGCAGCAGAGAGAAGGACTTGGGTGGCCCCCTGGGGCACCTGGAAATTTCCCTGTAAGGTCTATGGTCAATTCGCCCCTGGCTAGGTGGAAGCCTACGCCTAGCTTACCCATGGAGAGCCCAGTACGCCGCCGGATCTCCAGAAAAAGCCTTTGCCTTGCCCAATTCAGGGCAGGGCAAAGGAGAGAATCGAAGCATGAAATGCTCCGATGCTCATATCAGAGGGCCTGCCTGGGTGAAAACGGGGATATCAGCTCTGAACTCGGACAACCTCTTTAACTGCTCATCTGTATATGGAGTAAAAGAACTTTTTTCCAGAATAAAGTAATGAATCGTGAAGTGAAAGGAATCATTACATTTAAAGGGGTCATCTCACTTCAGCAAATGACATTCATCATGTAGAGAAAATTAATACAAGGCACTTACTAATATATTGTAATTGTCCATTTGCCTACTTTGCTGCTTGATTCATTTTTTCATCACATTATACACTGTTAGTTTCCATGGTTACGACCACCCTGCAAAGCAGCAGCAGTGTGCATGATTGCACACTATAATAAAAAGCACTAGTTCATGCATGCTCCCATGGTTCCAGCCACATTATAGTGCTTTTTTTCTATAGTGTGCAAGTACGACCACCACTGATGAATTGTAGGGTGGTCTGTAACCATGGAAACGAGCGGTGTATAATGTGATGGAAAAATTAACCCAGTCAGCAAAGGAAGCAAAATGGATAATAACAATATATTAGTAAGTGGCTTGTATTAACTTCCTCTACATAATAAATTCCACTTGGTGAAGTAAGACAACCCCTTTAAGTTGCTGCTGATGGAGTTTGTGCTGCTCCCACCCTCTTCCCCCCCCCCCTCCAGCAGTAATGGAAGTGAAGCGTGAGCTCAGAGGGTCACCCCGGTTAGACCTTAGTGAGGATGGGCAATGGCGTACATGCCGAGTACAGAGGATGTCTCACTAGTAGTTGAGTTTTTTATTCCTTTCAGAAGGTAAAACAAAAACAAAAAAAAGGCCCCCATTTTGGACCGGTAGTGAGGGTCTAACATTGTGGAGAGCCAGTAGTCATCCCTCTGCATGCCTCTGGCTATTTGTGTAAGAGACACGGAGTGACTCCCTGCCTTTATCTCCACTGCATACTGTCAAAATCTGTCAGGGTCATCTGCCTGGTTTTCTCCATCACCCCCCAGCTCCCCATGCTGCTCCTGCTCATCTCCTCTCACTTGGACTCAGGTGGCCATGAGATGTAGTCACCCCGTCTTTTGTCCTCTCGCCAGTCAGCATCCCCTCCATGACATGAGGGAGTGGAATGACATCATTCATCCTGTAGTCCTGGTGACAAATAAAGTGGCCACCTTAAATTGTCTGAGCAAATGGCAGGTGTCACGTATGAGCTGCTACTGTCAAAGTTACACTGGGGAGTAGTCCTGTCCGCCTGCATCATCAATAAATCGTTCACGTGTTCCCTCTGCTGACACAGTCGATCCAACATGTTGAGCATGCAGTTCCAATGTGTGAAAACGTATATGTAGGGGAACACACCTGCCTTTGCAGGTCAAGAAGGGCGTGTTTTGCACAGTAAGAGTTGCTGAAATGCATGCACAGTTTCCTTGAAATTTTCAAGACGTCTTGCAGTTGGGTGGAAGACTTCAGGAACCAGGTGAAAACCCAAATGAAGACTTGCGCCATGCATGGCGCATGGGTCAGCCCTCCCTGACGCAGCACAGACAGAATGTTCTTCCCGGTTGATGGAGCAGAGCAGTTCCTCCACGGTGCGACTCCGTTCACCCAGGTTGACCAGGTGCAGAACCGTGTGACAACGCTGTGTTTTGCATAGGTGGTCTGCTGGAGATCACTCTGAACTGTGCCTACAGTAGAGGCTGATGACAAGGTAGAGGATGAGGGGACAGAGGAGAACATTGGTGCCGGAATCACAGCATTACAACCTGGAGGCGGCATTGCCATCACCTAGGCAAGTTGCTGGGGTGCCTGCTCCCGAACCACATTTACCCAGGGGGCTGTAAAGGACATATATTGTCCTTGACCATAGTTACAGCTCCATATGTCAGCACTGACATGACAGGCTTGAGGACTGGCCCATCTTCTGCTCAACATATGTGTGCAGGACTGGTACAGCTTTTTTAGAGGAGTAATGATGGCTTGGGATTCTCCACCTTGGCTGGGCACAAGCCTTCAGTTCTCTGAAATGTTCACAATAGAGTCCACGATATGAAAAGGGAGGGAATTTAGTACCAGCAACTTGGCCAGGTGCACGTATAGTGCAATCACCTCGGTAATTGATCGCTGGCAAAACACATGACAACGAGGAGGAGCAATAGACGAAGGAGAGGGACATCTTCCTTCCACTGAGGTTGAAGAGCCCTGACTGCTGGAGAAGGGGTGCAGGCCCCTGGGAGATGCAGAGGTTGCTGCATTAGGCTGTGCCACTAAAGTAGTGCCAAGGTTTTCCCAGGCCACTTTATGGAGACGCTCCACGTGTTGATGCAGGACCGTGGTGCCAACATTAGCAGTCTGACCGTGCTTCACCTTCTGCCTACAAATCCTGCTTATGGCCATGCTAACATCCTCCAGCAACTTGATAAAAAATTCCCACACTGCCGAGTATGGCATTTTACCCCCACCACTCCGTGATTACTGCCTGACGCTGCCTCTATGAACCTATGAGTTTTTCCCTCACAGACGTCTACCCCGGACACCTTTGGCCCCAGATCTCCCACTGCTTCCATCCTGTTGCTGTCTCACGGGCATGCTGCCACCCTCACCCCTGATTATGATTATGCCCCCTCTTCACCTGGCTCCCACGTGCGATCAGCTACATCATCATCCACTACTGTCTGGTCGTCACTTATGTCACCTTCACCAGTCTCACGGTCACATCCCTAACCGCTCGTAACACGTGCTCCCAACTGACTGTAATCATCGCTAGTATGCCTAAAAGAGGGGTCAGTGGACCTCTCCTCCAAATCTTGGCTGGCCTGTAGCTGCTGACTGTCCTCAATATGCTAGTCTTCGCTGAAAAGCGGAGCATAGCTGGCAGCATACATTACTTCCCGAGCAGAAGGAGCAACAAAAGAACGAAGATGTTTCAGGACAGATGAAAGCACAGAGCTTGTTCCTGAGGCATGCCAACTAAGTGTGGTGTCAGAGGAACCCACCGATTCCTGGTTGTGTGTGTCTCATGTCACTTGAGATGATGTTGAAGAGCGAATCAACCATTCCAGCCATATTGGTGGTCAAACCACGACCGTTGGATGACACTGGCAGCTCTGGCCTGTTGCTGCGGCGGCTGCTTTAAAACTGCTTCTGCTGCTACTTGTGCTTGCTGCAGCAGCATTTTTACCACTGCCCGTTCTTTGGAGGGCCTAGGCATCTGATGGACATATTGTACAGTAACAATAACTGTATATGTAAAATAAGTTAATAAAGGTCAATGTGGACACCCCACACACACTGAAATGAAATCACTGTTTCCGAATAGGTTATCTATCTTTGTTAATTTTGATTTGCTAAACACTAGTCGTAACCATGGAAATGAGAAGTATATAATGTGATGGAAAAATTAATCCAGCCAGCAAAGGAGGCAACGTGGACAATCACAATACATTAGTAAGTTGCTTATATTCACTTTCTCTACATGATAAATGCCACTTGCTGCAGTGAGACAACCCCTTTAACCTCTTTCCGACCGCCTCACGCAGGATTGCGTCCTGCGGGCGGTCGGTCTGTTCCTCCTTGACGCGCCCGCGCGTCATCTCGCGAGAGGCGAGATTTCCTGTGAACGCGCGCGTGCGCGCGTTCACAGGATCACGTCGGGGACAAGGTAAGCTACAGCCTGCCAGCGCTGATCGTGCGCTGGCAGGCTGTAGAAGTTAAGATTGCATATCAGACGCTGTTTTGTTAACAGCGTCTGATATGCTGTTGATCGTTCCTTTGGTGGTCCCTTTGCTTGGGACCACCAAAGAAACTTTTATAAGTGCACCAAAAACCACACAGACCCCCACCCATCCATCCACCCACCATCCACCCATCCACCCCACTGATTAACCCCTGATTAACCCCCGATCACCCCATGTCACCCCCTGTCACCCCCTGACACTAATTACCCCCTGTAAGGCTCATTCAGACGCCCGTATGTGTTTTGCGGATCCATGGATCCACGGATCCATAAAACACGGACACCAGCAATGTGCTTTCCGCATTTTGCGGATCCGCACATTGCCAGAACTATAGAAAATGCCTTTTCTTGTCCGCAGTTGCGGACAAGAATAGGACATGCTCTATCTTTTGCGGAGCTGCGGCCGGATGCTTGGGGGCCGAAACCCGGAAGTTTGCGGCGCAGCTCCGCAAATGCTGATGCGGCGAGCGCATAGTGTGCTCTCCGCATCACCGCCAGCCCCATTCACACTGAATGGGTCCGCATCTATTCCGCAGAATTGCGGAATGATGCGACATTTGCGGACGTGTGAATGGGGCCTTACTACTTTTTTTTTGCACATTTTTGGCAGAGATTTATTCATCCACATTGATCGATGCGAATGAGGAAATCTGTGCCGTTTGTTTTTTTGCACATTTTGGCTAGAGATTTTTCATCCACATTGATTGATGCGAATGAAAAATCTGTGCCGTTCATTTTTCTTTTCAGCGCAGAGGCTGAACGGAAAAAATCTCATTACCCGTATGCTCAATATAAGGAGAATCGCAGAAACTCCTAATGCTGGCCATACGTGTAATGATTACGGAGACCCTCAAATGCCAGGGCAGTACAAACACCTCACATGTGACCCCATTTTAGAAAGAAGACACCCCAAGGTATTCCGCGAGGGGTATGGTGAGTTCATGTAAAATATTATTTTTGTCACAAGTTAGTGGAATATGAGACTGTAAAAAAAAAAAATAATCAATTTCCGCTAACTTGTGCCAAATTTTTTTTTCTGTGAACTCGCCATACCCCTCACGGATTACCTTGGGGTGTCTTCTTTCCACAATGGGGTCACTTGTAGGGTATTTATACTGCCCTGGCATTTTAGGGGTCCTAAAGTGTGAGAATCCAAATGCGTAAAAATGCCCTGTGAAATCCTAAAGGTACTCATTGGTTTTAGGGCCCCTTTGCGCATCTTGGCTGCAAAAAGTGTCACACATGTGGTATCGCCGTACTCAGGAGAAGTAGGGCAATGTGTTTTGGGGTGTATTTTTACATATACCCATACTGTGTGTGAGAAATATCACTGTAACGACAACTTTTAAATTTTTTATTCAAAGTTGTCAATTTACAGAGATATTTCTCACACAAAGTATGGGTATATGTAAAAATACACCCCAAACACACTACTTGCTCCTGATCTGGCGATACCACATGAGTGACACTTTTGCAGCCGAGTGCAAAGGGGCCCAAATTCCAACGAGTACCTTTAGGTTTTATATGGCTGCTCACAATTTAGCTCACCCAAAATGCCAGAACAGTACAAACACCACAAATGACCCCATTTTGGAAAGAGACACCCAAGGTATTCGCTGAGGGCATAGTGAGTCCATGAAAATTTAACTTTTTGTCAAAAGTTAGCAGAAAGGTAGACTTTATGAGAAAAACAATAAAAATCAATTTCCGCTAACTTGTGCCAAAAAAATCTTCTATGAACTCGCCATGCCCTCACAGAATACCTTGGGGTGTCTTCTTTCCAAAATGGGGTCACATGTGGGGTATTTATACTGCCCTGGCATTTTAGGGGCCCTAAAGCGTGAGAAGAAAAATGCGTAAAAATGCCCTCCTAAAAGGTACTCATTGGTTTTAGGGCCCTTTGCGCATCTTGGCTGCAAAAAGTGTCACTCATGTGGTATCGCCGTACTCAGGAGAAGTAGGGCAATGTGTTTGGGGTGTATTTTTACATATACCCATACTTTGTGTGAGAAATATCTCTGTAAATTGACAACTTTGAATAAAAAATGTAAAAGTTGTCGTTTACAGCAATATTTCTCACACGCAGTATGGGTATATGTAAACATACACCCCAAACACATTGCCCTACTTCTCCTGAGTTCAGCGATACCACATGAGTGGCACTTTTTGCAGCCAAAGTACAAGGAGGCCCTAAAACCAATGAGTACCTTTAGATTTTACAGGCCATTTTACGCATTTGGATTCTCACGCTTTAGGGGCCCCTAAAATGCCAGGGCAGTATAAATACCCACATGTGATCCCATTTTGAAAGAAGACACCCTAAGGTATTCCGTGAGGGGCATGGCGAGTTCACAGAATTTTATTTTTTGGCACAAGTTAGCGGAAATTGATATATATTTATTTTTATTTTGTTTTTTACAAAGTCTCATATTCCACTAACTTGTGACAAAAATAAAATTTTACATGAACTCACCATACCCCTCACGGAATACCTTGGGGTGTCTTCTTTCCAAAATGGGGTCACATGTGGGGTATTTATACTGTCCTGGCATTTTAGGGGCCCCTAAAGCGTGAGAAGAAGTCTGGAATCCAAATGCGTAAAAATGCCCTGTGAAATCCTAAAAGGTACTCATTGGTTTTAGGGCCCTTTGCACTCCAGGCTGCAAAAAGTGGCACACATGTGGTATCGCCGTACTCAGGAGAAGTAGGGCAATGTGCTTTGGGGTGTATTTTTATATATACCTATACTGTGTGTGAAAAATATCTCTGTAAACGACAACTTTTAAAAAATTTTATACAAAGTTGTCAGTTTACAGAGATATTTCTCTCACCCAACATGGGTATATGTAAAAATACACCTCAAAACACATTGCCCTACTTCTTCTGAGTACGGCGATACCACATAAGTGACACTTTTTGCAGCCTGGGTGCGCAAAGGGCCCAAATTCCAACGAGTACCTTTAGGTTTTACATGGCGGCTCACAATTTAGCCCCACCCAAAATGCCAGAACAGTAAACACACCCCACAAATGACCCCTTTTCGGAAGTAGACACCCCAAGGTATTCACTGAGGGGCATAGTGAGTCCGTCTGAGATTTCTTTTTTTTGCCAGAAGTTAGCAGAAATTGAAACTTTTTTTTTTTTCTCAGAAAGTGTCATTTTCCGCTAACTTGTGAAAAAATGAAATGATACATGAACTCACCATGCCCCTCCGCGAATACTTTGGGGTGTCTTCTTTCTAAAATGGTGTTATTTGGGGGTATTTATACTATCCTGACATTCTAGCACCTGAAGAAACATGACAGGTGCTCAGAAAGTCAGAGCTGCTTCAAAATGCAGAAATTCACTTTTTGCACCATAGTTTGTAAACGCTATAACTTTTACCCAAACCAATAAATATACACTTATTGGACTTTTTTATCAAAGACATGTAGAACAATAAATTTAGAGAAAAATTTATATAGAAATGTAGTTTTTTGAAAAATTTTACAACAGAAAGTGAAAAATGTCATTTTTGCAAAAATGTCGTAAAATTTGTATTAATGGCAAAAAAAGTAAAAATGTCAGCAACAATGAAATACCACCAAATGAAAGCTCTATTAGTTAGAAGAAAAGGAGGTAAAATTCATTTGGGTGGGAAGTTGTATGACGGAGCAATAAACGGTGAAAGTAGTGTAGTGCGGAATTGTAAAAAGTGGCCTGGTCATTAAGGGTGTTTAAGCTAGGGGGGCTGAAGTGGTTAAATGAACTAGCTGTACAAAGCATTGCACCTGGTGCAACAATGAATTTCCTGGTGATAGGCTCCCTTTAATGTTTAAGCCTTAGGATACCGGAGTTTTTTTTGTTTTTTTTGTTTTTGTGTTTTCATTTTTCTTCCCTATCTTCCTTGAGACATATTTTTTTTATTTTTCCATTTACATAGCTTGTATGAGGGCTTATTTTTGTGTGGGACAAGTTGTACTTTCTAATGCCACAATTAATTATGGCATACAATGTAGTGGGAAGTGGGGAAAAAATTCCACATGGGGTGGAATTGGAAAAAAACGCAATTCCTCCACCGTTTTACTGGTTTTGTTCTCACAGCGTTCTGCTTGCAGCAAAACTGACCTGTGCCCTTCATTCTCTGGGTCAGTACAATTACAATGATACCACAAATGTATAGGTTTTTATGTCTAAATAGTGTAAACTTTAATAAAAGTTCACCATATCACCATATTCTGACCCCCATAACTTTTTTTTATAGTTATATCTACTGAGCTGTTTGGGGGCTTATATTTTTGCGGGACAATCTGTAGTTTTCATTGATACTATTTTGGAGTGTGTGTGACTTTTTGATAACATTTTATTACATTTTTTTGTAAGAGAAGATATGAAAAAATTGCAAATTGCCGATTTTGACCCTTTTTTCCGTTACGCCATTCGCCGTATTGGAAAAATGTTTTTATTAGGGATCGACCGATTATCGGATTTACCGATATTATCGGCCGATATTCAGGATTTTCAAAGTTATTGGTATTGGCACCTACCTTGCCGATATACCGATAACGAATCACGAACATAAATCGGACTGCTGTCAGCACGATCCATGTTCGCTCAGCAGCACAGGGGAGAAGGAAGCAGTGTCTCCTTCCCCTGTGCTGCTGCAGCTACCACCAATAAGAGGAGGGGAGGGGCTGTGGCCACTGCGCCACCAATGATGTTAACTCACTAATTCAAATTCAGCAGGAGGCGGGTGAATCATACAGCCGCACCCGACCTCTATGAGCGATAGCTGCAAGCCGTGGCAGTTAACCCCTGCTGCACCTAAGGGGTTAACTGCCGCGGATCGTAGCTACAGCTCATTGAGGTCGGGTGCGGCTGTATTTGGATTAATGGGCGGGTCATCTTTAGTGATGAGCAGGAGGTGCCATATTCGATTTCGCGATATTTAGCAAATATTTGATTGAATATTCGTCATATATTCGTCGAAATCGAATATTCGTCATTATTCTATATATTGCGAATGTTACGCAAATTTATATTCGCATCGCGAATTAAACTTAGAGCTGAGTTCCTAATGGTTGTAACTTGTATTGCTAGAATTGACAAAGATAATGAATATCACGAATATAGCATTATATTCTCAATCTTCGTTATATTCTAGCAATACAACCATTAGGAACTCAGCTCTAACTTTAATTCGCAATGCGAACATATACTCGCATTGAGAATTCAACTTAAAGCTGGGTTCCTAATGGTTGTATTGCTAGAATATAACCAAGATGACGAATATCACGAATATAGCACTATATTCTCAATCTTGATTATATTCTAGCAACAACCATTAGGAACTCAGCTCTAAGTTGTAATCGCAATGCGAACATATACTCGCATTGTCAATTCAACTTAGAGCTGGGTTCCTAATGGTTGTTGCTAGAGTATAACGAAGATTGAGAATATAGCGCTATATTCGTGATATTTGTTATATTCTAGCAATACAACCATTAGGAACCCAGCTCTAAGTGGAATTCGCAATGCGAGTAATTCAGGTTATATTAATCGCATTGCGATTACAACTTAGTCAAATTTGGGAGATCGTGATTCTCACATCCGACAGTACATTTTAGCATGGAGGCGTTCCCATGCACACGGGAAGTCGGCACAAGCGGCAACGGACACTGACTGGAGCGGGCAGGGAGCCAGGAATCCTCCGGACAGGTAAGAACAGCTTTTGGAAAGTGGGAAGACAACCAGAGAGCAACAAGGATTAACAAGTTAAAAAAAAAATATAATGAATATTCAAAATAGCGAATATATAGCGCTAACATGAATTTGCGAAGTGCCGATATTCGCAAAAAATAATTCACTATTCAAATATTCGCGCTCAACTATAGTCATCTTCATTGGTGGCGCAGTGCGCCTCCCGTCCCAGTATTAAAAACATTGGTGGCACAGTGCGCCCACCCCCCAGTATTAAAAATATTGGTGGCGCAGTGCCCCCTCCCCCCACACCCCTAGTATTAAAAACATAGGTGGCGCAGTGCACCCTCCAACCCCCCCTCCCCCCCAGTATCAAAATCATTGGTGACAGTGGCCACAGGGTCCCCTCTCACCTCCTGTTAATTGGTAGCAGTGGCAGCTTTTGACCGGAGCCCCAGAATCCCGGGGCTCCGATCAGTAACCATGGCAGCCAGGACGCTACTAAAGCCCTGGCTGCCATGGTCAGCTCACTTATGCTGTGTGTGCTATGCACAGGGCAGCAGGGAGAGTGTGAGATCCTATTCACCCTGATAGAGCTCTATCAGGGTGAATAGGACAAGGGATGAAAAGATCCCAGGTTCTACCCCTAAGGGGGGAAATAGGTATTAAACAAAAAAGTGAAAAAAACACCAAAATATTAAGTATAAATATTTAATCTATATATCTAACATTATATATACGACTAGTATATATGATATCTGAACAGCGGCGATCGCCAGTACTGTTCACATTTTAATTATATTCCACTTTGGTGACATTTGTGTTTACACAATCCACGTGTACACCGACCTTTTGGGTCACTTTGTTATTTATGAATATTTTTTGCTATACAGATGGACACACTATTCCTATGTATATGTATACTCGATCACATGATCTGATGATGTCACTTTGTAACGCCCATATCACATGATTTGATGATGTCACTTTGTAACGCCCATATCACATGATTTGATGATGTCACTTTGTAACGCCCACATCACATGATTTGATGATGTCACCTTGTAATGCCCACATCACATGATTTATTATATGACTATATAAGTTTGCTTGTGGCACTGTTGTATTGCTTGACAAAGGCCTCATGGAGTAGGCTGAAACGTTGCCTTGGAATAAATTGGGTCATCACCATTTAACTCAGGAGTGCTGCCTCTTCTCTGGGATCTATATATGTGTGGAGGATTGTCCGTCCTCCTGAGGATTTTGCACCCGCAAAGCCCTTTGGACGTGCTGCTGCCTATCTCCGGATTAACATTATATATATATATATATATATATATATATATATATACAAACACCGAAATAAAGCAGCACTGACAAAGGCCTCATTGAGAAGGCAGAAACGTAGCTTTGGAATAAAATTGGGTCACCACTATCTGCATTGGTGTGCTGCCTCGTATCTGAGCGACTATATATATATATATATATATATATATATAATGGCATCTCTTCATTTAACAGCAGATTTGTGTAGGAATTTTTTTTTTTCTAAAATGAAAATGCACAGAATATCGGTATAAATTATGGGCTATCGGCCTGAAAGTTCCAGGATTATCGGTATCGGCTTTAAAAAATCAATAACGGTCGATCCCTAGTTCTTAAATTTTAATAGTATGGGCATTTTTGGTCGCAGTTATACCCGTGATTTTAACTTTTATATTTTTATGGTTTTTTTACTTTTTTATTATGATTTTGAAGCTTATATTTGAGCCTACAAAATCCATTTATTTTTTTATTCTGAACAATCATGGATTTTTTAGATCTATTAATTGTTCCGAATTGCTCATTTCTTATGTTGGCCTGCCAAATTAAGAATTGCAGCTTCAATGCTTTGGATCTCTTCAGGAGACCCAGCGCATTGAGATCAATTACTGGCATCCTCATCGGCCGTAGAGAATGCCGGTAAGAAGCCCGGAAGCGCGAGCTTCCTGCTGGCCATGACGCCCTCTGCACGTGCGAGCGGGCGCCATGTTTGGCCATCGCTCCACCGTCGTATATGTATGGCGCTGGTAGCAAACGGGTTAAGAAGAAGTGATGTGTGGATAAAACAGTTCCCACATTGTGGACATGAAAAGATTTTTCCTGTGTACGTTCTCTGACGTGCAATTTGAGCTGACAGCCTAAGCACAAAAATGGCTTTGCCCCTGTGTGAATTTTCTAATGTAATAGAAATAACTCATCTTTGCACACATTTTGCACCTAAACATGGCTTCTCCACTGTGTGAATTCACCAATGTCTAACAAGATCTGCTTTATGGTTAACTCTGTGTGAAGTCCCCTGTGTGAATTCTCTGATGTTTAACAAGATTTGATTTATCTGCAAAACATTTCCTGCATTCTAAGCATGAAAATGGTTTCTCCCCTGTGTGAATTCTTTCATGTATAACAAGATGTGATTTATCCATAAAACATTTGCCACATTCAGAACATGAAAAGAGCCTATCCCCTGTGTGAATTTTCTTATGTTTAACAAGATGTGATTTACGGTTAAAACGTTTATCACATTCTGAACATGAAAATGGTTTCTCGCCTGTGTGAATTCTTTGATGTTTAACAAGATTAGATTTATCTGTAAAACATTTCCTGCATTCTAAGCATGAAAATGGTTTCTCCCCTGTGTGAATTCTTTCATGTACGACAAGATGTGATTTATCCATAAAACATTTCCCACATTCAGAACATAAAAATAGCCTATTCCCTGTGTGAATTCTCTTATGTATAACAAGATGTGATTGATCTATAAAACATTTGCCACATTCTGAGCATAAAAATGGCTTCTCCCCTGTGTGAATTTTCTTATGTTTAACAAGATGTGATTTACGGTTAAAACGTTTTTCACATTCTGAACAAGAAAATGGCTTCTCCCCTGTGTGAATTCTCTGATGGGTAAGAAGATGTGATTTCCAGTGAAAACCTTTCCCACATTCTGAGCATGAAAAAGCCTTCTCCCCTGTGTGAGTTCTTTGATGATCAACACTTCTTCTGTGACTTTTATTTTGCTTAACAGTCTGTGATGAATCAGAAGATTGAAATCCATTAAAAGGATCAGATGATAGATCTTTGCTGTGAAAGGCTGAGGACACATCTGAGATAATGGCATGCTCTTCATATGTATCTTCTGTGTCACCACAATCATCTTCTTTAATATTTAAAATTATCAGATGTTCCTCTGAGCTCCCGGTACAGTCATCTGCCAACAATAAATCTATTATTAGTAAGTTTTAATATAGCCTTAAAGGGGTTGTGCATGGGAGCATCTTGGCAACCCCCCCTCCTGGTGCCAGCTCCCCGCTCCTCCTTCTAGCCTGTGCTGCTCTGCTGGGCTCCAGCGATGTCAACATCCAGTTTGACATTGACACAGCCAATCACAGGCAGTGGTGTCAGGCGACCATGTAACCTTTAGTCAGGATGCAAGGACAGCCTGACACTGCCACAGCCAAACACAGGCTGCAGCAGGGTCAGGCGCCCCTTGTGTCATGACAAATGGTCACAGCCCCCGCTGCCTGTGATTTGCTGTGGCAATGCCAAACTGAATGTTGATATCGCTGGAGCCCAGCGGGGGAGGAGCAGGGAGCCTGTGACGGGAAGCAGGTAAGTAGTGTTGAGCGTGAATATTCGAATCTCGAATTTTAATCGCGAATATTGCCACTTTCAGAATTCACAAATATATTCATATTCGCGAATATTCTGATCGCCAATTTATTGCGAAATTATCGTGAATATCGGCACCTAGCAACATCCCTAGCAACCAATAGGAAAGTTGCCTACCCCTTAGTGTTGATCGCGAATATTCTAATCGCGAATTTTTGTCGCGAATGTATTACATTGCCGATTTTCGCAATCAAGTAAATAATGACTGGAGATCACGAATCCTCGAATTTGCAAATTGATGGCGAATATTCGGCCAAAAATTTGAGAAATATTGTGAATTCGAATATTGCCTATGTCGCTCATCACTACAGATAAGTGATCTTCCCTTTGTAGGTGCGGCAGAGTGTAGGGGTTTGACAAACCCCCCATTCTTGCAAAACCCCTTTTTAACCTTTTAGTGATATTTTGTAAAATTTGTAAACAAATTTCTAGGTGTGGGGTTAAATTAAATTATTTGCTGACCGTGGTGGAAAAACAGATCACAATCTAACATTAGACCAGTATTCTGGACCAGTAGATAATGTTCTGTCACCAGGCTGTTCACTTGTATTTTCACTCTTGTGTTGAAGCCAGCATCTTCATAGGTTCACATTTCAGTGTATCCATCACCTCTCTTTTCTAGTGAAATTGTTGTGTCCGTCTCTCACACACTGACGGCTACATGTACTTTACCACAGAACAGGGAAGAGGAGAGGAGCAGTACGGTCATGTACAAAGGAGTCACGGCTTTGAAACAAGTGTAACCAGTGTCGGACTGGGATACACTGGGCCCGCCAGAGAAACTGATATTGAAAGTCCACCTTCTATCTATCTCACATACTGTATGTAGCATATATACATATTATTGTATATATACCACATACATATAAATAATAGCAGCATCAAGAAGGCAGGATCGAGACCGCGAGTAGTAGCAGAGAATCAGAGAGCAGTTACTCCATCTTGTCCTTTTCCTAAGGAACCCGAGGTCTGCAGATATCCACTATTCAAGGGTATCCTGCAACTTGTTAAGGAAATAAAAATAGTGAAGATCTGTATATTATATGACCCCTTTCGTACCAGTTCTACTCACAGGGAAAAATATTGCACGGGCTTATCACAGGTTTCCTCTCATCTCCCTTGGGATGGTAATCTGTACCATTCACGGTAGCCTGCAGGTAATAAATGCTCCTACCATAGTGAGGGTCCACAAATACAATAAAAATATTTATTTGGACATATACTCACAAACTATTTCTTTTATAAAATCGCAATATAAAAACAGACTCCCAGCGTCTTTGGTTTGCCCGACCTGGGTTTTGCTCCCTGACTAAGCTCCAACTGGTAAGAAAGGGGTCATATAATATACGGATCTTCACTATTTTTATTTCCTTAAGTTGCAGGATACCCTTGAATAGTGGATATCTGCAGACCTCGGGTTCCTTAGGAAAAGGACAAGATGGAGTAACTTCTCTTTGATTCTCTGCTACTACGCGCGGTCTCGATCCTGCCTTCTTGAATTGACAAGTGTGTACAGTGCCCACAACCCTATAGAGACTCGCTGCGGTTTGGACTTATTACGGACTGATCATATAACTCCTTATTATCGCTTAAATAATAGCAGCATGTAGTGTACTTATAATGCTCTGTTCATAAAGGGGTTGCCTGCTTTTATTTTTATATTGATGACCTATCCTCAGGATGGTAGAAAAAGCAGTGTGAGAGCAGCACTAGTATACCTTCCAGACCTCCTTTGGAATGCCCAGCCAGTTAGCGACCACTGATCCTCTATGGTTGCTCTTTAGATGATCCAAAGAAAATCGATGGCAGCATGTCCTTCAAGCATTTCTTTAATATTCAAAAAGAGTCCATAAAAATGTACAAAAAGTGCCGAAGATCATGCAACGTTTTGACTATAAGAGAAAGATTTTGAATATTAAAGAAATCCTTGAAGGACATGCTTCCATATATTTTGTTTGGACTATCCTCAGGATAGGTCATCAATATCAGATGAAGTAATAAGATCTGTTCGATATTGGATCTGTTCAAGTGAATAGGAAGAAGCCAGGAGCAGGGAAACAATGAAGAGAAGGCGGCTCTTGTACAAGCACTGCTTTCTCTTCAAACAGCTGATTAGCGGGGGTGCCAGGAGTCTGACCTTGCCAATCTGATATTGACGACCTGTCCTGAGGATAGGTCATCAGTTAATTTATAACTAAAAGCGTTAGATCAGCTTTATCCCGGCCTGCAGGGAGAGTGTATGTCAGTGTACATCACTGTGCATTGCAGCAACATGCATAGCTAGTCTGGTAGTGAAACACTTGCTGTGTGTCAGTATAACAGGCGGGTCACATAAAGAATATGGATGTGCTTATCGCTGTTAGGCTCAGTTCACACTTATTTGGTCAGTTACGGGTCAGATCTTTTCATGATATCTCATCTGATAGTAGGATTGGCTCCTGATTTTGGCTAACCATACAGTAACTGCTGGAATTAACTGACCAAATAACTGAAGTGTAAACTTAACCTTACAGGTCAATGTTTGTGTCAGGTATAATGTACTTAACCACGCAGTGGCCCAAGATTCTACTGTAGAGCGGTCTCATTTTACACAGTCTCCTGTTTCCACATAAATTGCTAGAGAACCTGGTGTGTTACACACTGATTCTACCAAATTGTGAAAGAGCTGTCTCATCTCACTGTTTGTGGCGTGTCCACATTAATTGATAGATAAGCTATTGCGTTACCTACTCAAATTCCACTGTAGAGTGAAAGAGCTATCTCATTTTATACCATCTCCTGTTTTCACATAGATTGCTTGAGAACATGGTGTGTTACACACTGATACAAGTAGTGGCCCCATGAGAGAGTGGAGTTGGTGTCATTTGTGTTGATGTAACAGTTTATTTTTCCCTTCTGATCCTTCAGAAGAACCCCAAAAAAACGGATCCTGTCTTTTGAGCATCCGCCATCACATGCTTGGGATTTGTTCAGTAATTGATCAGTATTGGTAAGGCAAAAACAGGAATGGGTCCAAAACAGAAATGACATGTGAAGGAAATATTTGCATGTCTTCTGTGTTTTGGACCCACTCCCAATTTTGGCTTCCAAATCATGATCACATCATGAGGTGAGGGTGGAAACAGCAAGAGCAGTCAACATAGTGTCCCAGTCAGAATGAGGAGGGGGAAACAGAAGTGGCAGTAACAGCACAAGATGGTGGCAGTAGGAGAAGATGGCAGCAGGTGTGTGACATCAAGCGGGTGGCTGCATCAGAATAGTGAAGCACGTGGCCAGTAGTAATGAGCCATTTTTCACAATGTTTTGGTGTGGTAAAACACTGCAGTCAGAATATTACTGCCAGAATGATCAAGTGTGATGCATCAGGCACCGCTGTGTCGAAATCCTGGCTGATCCATGCCTGATTCATCTTTCTAAAGGTTAATCTCTCTACACTTTGTGTTGAAAGGCGAGTTCTCTTTGGGGTAAATATGCTCCCCACCGCACTAAACACCCACTCTGCTGCCACATTACTAGTAGGGTAGGAAAACTTGTCCAGTTGCAGCCACAATTCAAATTTGGCTGCCCAGGGGATCTTGGATCTGGGGTGACAGGGTGCACTCCAAGTATGCCACCACCTGCTGGTTCAGGTTCTGTTCCATGTCCTGCTGCTGGCTGATTTCTTCAGTAGGCATATTAAGTAAAATAACAAATAGTTTTATTTCTAAATATGTTTTTTTTTTAAAAGGAGTTGGTTCCAACCATCCAGGTTAGCTGGGTGAGGGTAGGCAGATAATGCGTAGGACAGCGGAACATTCTAGATATCTGGATTATCCCAAAACTGTATGCTGATAATATGGACAAATTACAGAGTGGGTGGAGTAACAAGGCGAGTATACTCCTAAAGTGGCACGCTGTCTCCACCAATACTAGAACAAAGAGAACACCGAAAGAGAACCACACAATGTTATGTGATACTGTCGCCCTCTGTTAGACGGCATTACAGTGAACTCAGCTAGAGATGCATAGCAATTACTGGGGTACCAGCCTCTGTGCTGGTGTGTGGATATTACTATCGCAGTGAGACTATGCCCCTCTAATAGGCTGCTATGTTGCTATTACTTATTTATAAAACATTGTGGACACCCCAATAGCAGTAGACCACTTTTTTTACCCTAATTTGAGATTCAAGGCGTAATAGAATTACTTATATATTAACCAAGGGGCATAAGCAAATAGCAGTGGTATTAGCATATATACCCCTATCTGAGATTTAAGGCATAATAGAATTGTGAATCTATAAAACAATGTGGACACCCCAATGGCAGTAGTATTAGACAGCTTAATCACCCCAATTTGAGATTTAAGGTGTAATACAATAACTTATCTATGAACCAAGGGCGACTTTGTTAAATTCGTCACTGCACTGTCCCTGCACTCTCCCTGTAGTGTGTACAAAGTCTCCCCACGATCTCCCTACACTGTCCCTGCAGTCTCACTATCCAATATTCCACACCGTCCCTAGCGCTACCGTCCCTAGCGCTTGTCACTTCTGTCCCTATGCTCACTTCACTGTAAAATGGCAGAGATCACGTGGGATGAGGCTTTTAAAGGGCAATGACTTCACAGGGACTGGCTAGCTGCTGATTGGCTGTCTGCACGGCCTTATGGGTGATCAAGGATTCCTGAGCTTCTTACTATTATATTGTAACACGTGTAGCTGCCATTTCAGGAAAAAAAAAATCGATTTGTTACCACGAAGCACCAGGAAATTCGGATTTGTTGCTTCGGATGCTTCGATTCACTCAACATTAATGCAGTACATACCCATTATGCATATATATGCATTACTCAAACATACGTACACATACCCATTGCATCTGTAATACATAAATCTATCACTTTTCTTAAGCGCTGTGCTGACTTTTAAAACCCGTTTTAAGGCAGTATCAGAAATATATGTCCAGGAGTATCTGCACCAACGTATATCCAATAACTTATGCCAGGAAAGTATTGGTATAGTAACCTATGGTGTAAACAGTTAAAGGGCTTCTGTCACCCCCCCAATTAGCTATTGTCCGATACTGAAAATTGCTATTTGCTAATGTCAGCTGAGTCCATATATATCCCTCTTAACCTCTGACTGTGCTGTAAATTCTTTAAAAATCTTACTTTTATCATATGCTAATTTCTTCACTACCAGCAAGTTGGGCAGTTACTTGCTGGTAGCCGCCGCATCCTCGGATTATAAACACGCCCCCTCCTCCACTTGATAGACAGGGCCAGCGAGCGCTCTCCTCCTCCCGCTGGCCCTGTCTGCCCATGAAATCCCGCGCCTGAGCCGTATCGGTCCTCATTCAACGCAGGCGCTCTGAGTGAAGGACGCTCGCTTGCCCGATCCTCAGAAGGATAAGAGGGATATATATGGACTCAGCTGACATTAGCAAAAAGCTAATGTCCGATACGGAAAATTGCTAATTGGGGGTGACAGAAGCCCTTTAATATGGAGCAGTAATAAGTGGTGAAAGTGATAATACAGTATGTTTTGATGGGGGACGCTTAATGTGGAATAAGGTCAGGTGTTGTACAATCAGTAGTAAATATAACATGATATTATTGTTTAACCGATGCCCACACGTTATAGTAACCCCGTCCAGCTAAAGCCAGTTTGGACCAAATGTCGAAACACCATTTTAAAAAAATCCGACGTGCACTTATCAGTGGTAATAAGTAACTTTGGAATGCTTTCACTTATCCCATCAAGACTGTATTTACGTGACACATCATACTTCATGTTAGTGGTAAATTTTGGACGATATGTTATTACTATTTATAAAAAATCCCAAATTTACAGAAAATTGGGAAAAATTTTCAATTTCCTAAATCTGAATTTCTCTGCTTTTAAATGAGTTATCCAGCGGGTAATCTTGATGGGTCATCAATGTCTGATCAGCTGTTTGAAGAGGAGGTGGTGCCCCATATGTGAGTGCCTCTTCCTGCACTTCATCTCGGAAGTACATTGTAATACATCTCGGAAGTAGCCGCTCCATTTAAATGTAATAACATTTCACCACAGCTTCACTGGTGCTTAGACTCCTCGCCTCACAGCTGATCAGTGGGGGTGCCGGGTATCTTACACCCGCCGATCAGATATTAATGACCTATCCTGACGATAGGTCATCAATATTAACCACTGGACAACCCCTGGACAGATAGTGACAACGGATCCGTTGTGCTGGCCATAGACATGGAATTGCGTTATGCTCCGTGGCAACGGAATCCATAACGCAATTCAGCATATACCCAAACTTCAAAACTTGAAGTTCGCTCATCCCTAGTAGTCACAATTAACTAAGACAGCTAAAGGGATTTAATGATCGGGATCGCATAGTCTCCAATCACGGAGGCTGGGTGCCGGCTTTATTACACAACCTGTCCCCACCATGTATAGAGCAGGATCAGCGTGCGCCATACTCCTTACTCTGCACCATGACATAACTATATGTCACGGTGCACGTAAGGGTTAAGAAAACTACTATAGGAAACAAATTACATGACCCTGCATGGCCTCTTAGATAGGGAAGCTTAATCCTGGTGACACATTCCTTCAATGGAAATATTCTCTGCACATGGTGGACATAGGTGCGTTATCTGGATCGTATTTACTGTTTTAATGTCACCTCAGCAACAGGATATGCATGCGGCTCATTAATAATTGTCAGGGAGCGCTTATACGTGTTATTTGAAACCGATGCATCCCAGCAATTAGCGAAGAGCTGCGGGCAAATCCCACTGCCAGGATCGCACCATGTGTAGGCAGACTGAATAGTCAGCTAATTTCCCTCTCTCTTGGATGACATGTGATTTTGACGGTAATTTTTTTTTTTTTCTTGTATTATTTGTCGAAAAAAATTGATTACTTTCCTTCTGAATTCTATAAAGGCAGAGAATTTCACTGGTAAACCAGGCACATTGCCTTGTAAGACTAGCTCAGCTGAATATAATCCATTGCTTCATTCTGGAGAAAAAGTGAAGTGCGCCGAGGGCGGGGTCTAAACACTCCCCGGCCCCCCCGTCATCGGATGCTTTCATCTGCACAAGGGCAGAAGCAGCAGCGGCGGTACGGGGACCAGGAACAGCGAGGGGAGGAGGGAACCACGTAAGTAGAATCAGTGTGAGGGGGAGTATTTGTTAGTGACAGATTACACCTTTGAAGGGGTTGTGTCACTTCAGTAGGTGTCGTTTATCATGGAGAGGAAGTTAATACAAGACCCTAATGTATGGTTATTATCCATACTGCTTCCTTTGCTGGCTGGATTCTTTTTTCCATTGCATGGAAACAATCAATGTATAATGCGATGGAAAAATGAAACCAGCCAGCGAAGTAAGCAGTATGGATAATAACAATACATTAGTAAGTGCCTTGTATTCACTTTCTCTACATAGGAAATGCTATTTGCTAAAGTGACACAACCCCTTTAACTGCTCATCTGTATATGGAGTAAAAGTACTTTTTCTCCAGAACGGGTGAAATGTCTACCACATCCTGAACAGGAAAATGACTTCTTCCCTGTGTGAATTCTCTGATATAGAACATCTGATTTATGGATAATATGTTTTTCACATTTTGAGCATTAAAATGGATTCTCCCCTGTGTAAATTCTTTGATCAGGAAGAAGTTATTTCCGGTGAAAACATTTCCCACAGTCTGAGCATAAAAATGGTTTCTTCCCTGTGTGCATTCTCTGATGCTGAAGAAGATCTGAATTTCTGGGGAAAACTTTTACCACACTCTGAATATATAAATGTTTTCTCCCCTGTGTGAATTCTCCGATGCTTATGAAGATCTGATTTTTGGTGAAAACTTTTTCCACATTCTGAACATGAAAATTGTTTCTCCCCTGTGTGAATTCTCTGATGTTTAACAAGATTTGATTTATGGTTAAAACTTTTTCCACACTCTGAGCATGAAAATGGCTTCTCCCCTGTGTGAATTCTCTGATGCTTACGAAGATCCGATTTCTGGAGAAAACTTTTTTTACATTCTGAACAAGAAAATGGCTTCTCCCCTGTGTGAATTCTCTGATGTTTAACAAGTTGTGATTTATAGTTAAAATGTTTTCCACTTTCTGAGCATGAAAGGGTCTTCTTCCCTGTGTGAGTTTTTTGATGTTGAACACTTCTTCTGTGTCTTTTATTCTGCTTAACAGTCTGTGATAAATCAGAGGAATGAAACCTATCCAAAGGTTTTGATGATGATCTTTGCTGTGAAAGGCCGAGGGTACATCTGGGATAATGTCATGCTCTTCACGTGTATCTTCTCTGACACCAAAATCATCTGCTTTAAAATCTAAGGATATCAGATGTTTCTCTAAGCTCCCAGTACAGTCATCTGCCAAGAATAAATCTGATTAAAGTTATATTATTTAAAATTAATAATAAAGGGGTTGTGTAAGGAAAGACCCCCTCCCCCCCCCCCCCATTCTGCTGGACCTGCAAAGGGAAGCTCACTTACTTACTTCCCAGAGTCGTCTTCCAGCGTCTTCTTCTGACACTGGCGCTGCCAAACCAGATGTTGACATTGCTGGAAACCAGCCGCACAGAGCAAACCGGGAGAAGAAGGAGCAGGGAATCTGCGCCGGGAAGCAGGTAAGTGATCTTCCCTTTGCAGGTCCTACAGAATGGAGGGTTTGACAAAAACCCCATTCTTGCACAACCCCTTTATCCTTATATTGATAAACATTCAAATTAAAAGGCATGGAGAAAAATTCAATTACTTTCTGACCGTGGTGGAAAAACAGATCACAATAGAACAGTAGACCAGTAGATCTTAATGTTCAGTCACCAGGCTGTTCATTTGTATTTTCCACTCTTGTGTTGAAGCCAGCATCTTCATAGGTTTACATTTCAGTGTGTCCATCTCCTCTCTTTTCTAGTGAAATGCTCAGTGGAGAATCATGAAGTGATCTGTAAGTCAGTGCTATTAGGGGGTGTCCGTCTTACACAAACGGCTACATGCACTGTAGCACAGAACACATCGGAGAAGAGGAGCAGTGTGGTCTTGTACAAAAGGAGTCACAGCTTTGGAACAAGTGTAACCAGTGTCGGACTGGGGTACACTGGGCCCACCAGAGAAACGGATACTGAAAGTCATCTATCAAATATATCATTGTACATATACCATATACATAAAACTGGCATGTACTTTATGTATAATGCATTTTGTTTTTTCGTGACACATCATAACTCATGTTAGTGGTAAATTTGGGTTGATATGTAGTATCTATTTATAAACATTTCAAAATTTACAGAAAATTTTAATTTTCTAAATTTGAGTTTCTGTGCTTTTGAAGACAGATAAGTGACCCCTCACAAAATAGTTATTAGTTACAATTCACCATGTTAGGATTAGGCTAGGTCCACACGATGGCATGTGCTGCACCACATTTATTGTAATGATAGTCTATGGTGTCGCACTGCGGCATGCTGTGATTGAGACACAACAGTCGCAAAAACCCATCCAAGTTGGATTATATATGTGACTGTCGCGTTGTAGTCTCAGTGTGACACCAATGACAATCATTACAAAAAATGTTGCGCGACTTCGGTGTGACAAGAAGTTATGTGTCGCATTGTAGTTGTACACTTTTTATCACATGCCACGTGTCATCGTGTAGACCTGGCCTAAGGAGGAACCTTCCTCCTCTACCCCCTTTGGGATAACTCCATCTGCCTGTCTTTCCTTTCCCTCTGTCCGTAGTATTCTGAAACTGTGCTGGGGATTTATGAAATGGCAGAGGTTTTTTGGGATTGTCTTCTCCCTTCTCCATGTCAGCAGCTTTTTCCAGTATTAAGTCCAGTTCTGAACCAGATACATAAGAACCAGAGAAAGGAATTGCACATCATTTATTTATGGAGGCTATGTCACCTGTCCAAGACTTAAGCCACAGCGCATGTCTTGCCAGTCTTGGATAGATTCTGTAGAGACATCTGCCACGAATGCTGTTGCCATTTTCAGCAAAGAGACTCCATAATGTCTTCTCTTGAAGTCCGGATCCTTAGGCGATTGTCTAATTGGTTTAACTATAATACCATGGATTTCACAACAGATGTGGCGGCTATGTTGGTGTTTATTATTGCCGCTGCAGATTCCCACGTTGTTGTTTTTTTTAGTAGCCAGGCTGACTTGCGATCCATTGGGTCTTCAGGAGAATTTTTAAATGGGGCAGTTTTCTTTTTTACTACTTTGGCTACTGGTATGTCAAATTTTTGAATTTCTTCCAAATGTTAAGTATCATACTCATTAACCAGGAATCCATTCCTGAACTCCCTTGGAATAGAGGATTTCTTTTCTGAATTTCCCCATTCCTCTAGAATCATTTTTTTGAAGTTTGTGTTTACAGGAAAAAGTTTTTTTTGCCCTTAGTCCACCAAACATCTCATCCTGTACTGTTCTGGTCTGCTGGAGTTTCTCTAATCCCATGGTCTCCCTACCCACAGTTACGACATAATCTATATCTTCTATCTGCCAATAAATGAGTGCACAGAAAATCCTAATCAATTATTAAAAAATAATTTTGATTTTAAATATAATTAAAATATGGTAATTACATAAATAGCACCACAAATTATCCCTATTTGATTGGAATGAACATTATGACACAATGCACTTTATGTGAGCAGTATCATTAACCTGGACCAGCCAGGAAAACAAAAATCATAAACAATATGGAATAGGAAAGATTTTACCACAATAACCTCATCACAAGACTATACAAGTATCATTGCCATATAACAAGTGGTTCATCAGTACCTATCCTGAATGTAATAAAAGTATTGGCATAAGTTATGTACCGACACATACCTAAATGTGAGCAGGGTAGTGGTGCAGACGCTCCTGAATGCGCGTTTTGCGTTATCGCTTCCTCAGGAGTAGTCAATGATACTTGTATAGAAAAGAGAAAGATCTGTCAGATAGACTCACGTGCAGCAGGTTTATCAGATCGTCTCAGGCCTTTCACAAGCCCGGAGGTCACCCAGGACCAATCTTATCCGGGTGTGCCCTGTGAAGGCCTTCACAAGGCAACTGGCATTGACATCGGTCGCCGGAACCCACATTCTTTCCTCAGGACCCTTCCAATGTACCAGGTACTAAAGAGAGCTACGAAGAACACGCGAGTTGACTATTCTAGAGATCTGAAACTCCTGATTACCATCTACCAAGATAGGAGGAGGTGGCAAAGAAGATGGTTCAGGGGGTTCCACATATTTTTTTCAACAAAGACCTGTGAAACGCATTATGGATCTTCCAGGCCTGCGGAAGTTCCAGACGAAACACAACCGGATTAACAATGGCTGAGATTTTGTAAGGACCAATAAATCTTGGATCCAACTTCCAAGAGGGTACTTCCAACTTAGTGGACCTAATGGAAAACCACACCAAATCACCCACACACAGCTCCGGACTAGTCATACGTCTCTTGTCAGCCATTTATTTATATCTTTCCCACTAACGGAATCAGATGCCAGAGATCTCTGACACAGTGCAACCGAATTATGGAGGTCAGCTGCCTCCAAAGACAATCCCTGCATGCTATCCACCAATGCATCAACAGCTTCCATTTCGGCACAAAGCAAGGGAAAAACAAAATGACGGTATAGGCGGTTTATAATATCACGGAAGGTAAGGGAAGGAAGAACACCAAATACACCACTGACACGGAAACACAGACTAGGCCCCAAAGGTAAGGAGAGGGGAAAGGCAACCTCCTAGTTATCCCTAAGCCTCTCCCTGTCTGCTGCCAACATGAGCAAATCCTGAAGGTGTAAATACTCATGCACTGGAACCTAGACTTGCTGAAACTGTAACAAACCCTCAGCTAGGGAGCAGGAGATGAGCCAACCGGTTCCTTCCACCGTGAAGGAAGCAGAGTCTCCCTGAGGCCTAGACTGAACACACAAACAGAAATAAACAAAGCACTTAGCTTGAGACAAATTCAGGAGCAGGAGAACCTAACACTACAGCTTAGAACTCCATCACGAAATATAAACCTCAATGGCTGCAGTGGGAGGCAGGAATAAATAGAGCCCCTAAACAGCTAATGAGCAGAACCTGTGGAAAGGTGGGATCCTGCTTAAAGGGCTTCTGTCATCACGTTTTGACATTATAAGCTGTCTGACATTAGCTATGTGCTAATGTCAGAGCAGCTTGATAATGTCTTTTTTCCAAAAATCCGAGTTATATTCGGGCCAAAAAACGTACTTTTATAATATGTAAATTAGCCTCTAGGAGCAGGGGGGGTGTTGCCCTGCTCCTAGAAGCTCCGTGCGGCAACCTGCTGGCACGCCCCTTCTTACTTTGAGTGACAGTGCCGGGCAGCGATCCTCCGGCACTGTCTCCTTGTGAAATCCAGCGCCTGCACGGCCGCTCTGTATTCGGCGCAGGCGCGGTGAGCAGAGGACAGCAGGCACCAGCGTCCTCTGCTCACCGCGCCTGCGCCGAATACAGAGCGGCGTGCAGGCGCTGGATTCACTAGGAGACAGTGCCGGAGGATCGCTGCCCGGCACTGTCACTCAAAGTAAGAAGGGGCGTGCCAGCAGGTTGCCGCACGGAGCTTCTAGGAGCAGGGCAACGCCCCCCTGCTCCTAGAGGCTAATTTACATATTATAAAAGTACGTTTTTTGGCCCGAATATAACTCGGATTTTTGGAAAAAAGACATTATCAAGCTGCTCTGACATTAGCACATAGCTAATGTCAGACAGCTTATAATGTCAAAACGTGATGACAGAAGCCCTTTAAAACAACAAACAGCAAGGGAAAAAGAGAAAGATCTGTCAGATAGACTCATGTGCAGCAAGTATATCAGATCGTCTCAGGCCTCTCACAGGACAGTCAGTGACACAAATGATGTGGATGGACCATCTCCTTCCTCATCTTCATTTTCACCAACAGATATATTATCCTCTAACCTTTCCTCTTCTGACACGGATTCCATTTGAATCCTGGATCTCTTTTGCAGGTTGGGGGGATGGGGGTTTATTGAGTGAATCTGGCCTGATACCGACATCTTAACCTCTTCTGTAATTATCTCCTGTCTGTTAAGAAAGAAGATTGTTCCTTCTTAAAGGGGTTGTCTCATCAGGCAAGATAAGACACAGTCCCGACCACCTCCAGGCTGGAAAACAGCAGAGCACTTTGGTGCTCGCAGTTTCAGTAGCTCCCACTGCATGAGAGCTACGAAAATGGCGTAACACAGCAAACTATGCTGTTTCTTAGTTAGGGAAACAGTTCTGAGTTAGGGAAGCTGTTACACCGTTTCCGTAGCTCTCATGCACAGCAATGGGAACTACTAAAACAGCTAGCGCCAAAGCGCTCTGCCATTTCCCAGCCGGGAGGTGATTGAGACTGCAGCTTATCTTGCCTTAGTAACAGTGAGATAAAGCAACTCCTTTAAGTAACTTGGAGATACAATCCACACAGATCTGTACACTGTATATGTAACACCCCAGACTTGTGTTACCAACATACTCCTGCCATAATCTTATCTGTAATAAAGTTGTGTATATGTTATTAATATTGTTTTATGAAAGTCCTTCAATAATATGCTTCATGTATGTAATAAATGTTAATTTTATTTTATTGCAGTGGTTCGCCAGCTTTGGCCAGGTTAGTTAGGAGCCCAGCTGGAACAGTAACTTCCAGTCTGAGTGAGCAGTCTGACTAAGTAGTCAGAAAGAGAGGAGTCTGAGTCTTCCTCTCCTTGAGGGAGGTCAGAGAAGGAGAGAGTAGAGGAGTCTAGTGAGGAGGAGTGGAGCTGCTCTCCTGCTCCATAGAGAACTAGTACCAAATTCCAGGAGGAATCCACCATTGAGACAAGCCTGTATTCCAGGACCTGTACTAACTCAAAAGTTCATCTCATCCAAGTTAGTGTACTACCACAGAGCACAAGGTACTAAGCAAAGCAGAGAAATAATACCTGCCAAAGCCTTTTGGACAAACCAAAGTACCACTACAAAAGCTGTCTGTTATCTGGATACAAGTTTATGCCAGTAAAAGCATCATTGAACTTCAGCTAAAGGTCTGGACCTTCAGTTATTGCTCAGGAACCCTCCGTTACTCCTACTATTACCTTCATCATCTTTGTTGTGTGCGGGCCAGGTGCCAGGAGTCAAGATATTGCCAGGTAGGAGACACCATTGACACTACTACCACCATCATATCCTCCAGAGACATTGGGGCTTATCACTCTGGCATTTCTACCCTGGGACGTGCCATCATAGAAGGGCCCTGGGATAGCACCCTGTGCACGATGCAGCTGGTGTCACAACAAATACTACAAAACTCATATTATCCACCATGCCTGCCACACCTTTTTTTTTTACAACAGGTGGCACATTTCCACATTATTATTTTTTTACTTTCTGTATTGGACTTATGTCCTAGTTCTTTGATAAAACAGAATTGGACAAGAACCCCTATTGTATTAACTGGCCAGAAAAAAAAAAGGAATGAAACAGGGGAATGCAACTTACATAACCCTGCACAAGGGGGTCTGCACTGACGTCAGGTGTTACAGGGATCTGGGCGTTCTTAAGGTCAGTCTGACCCTAGGTCCAGTCAAGTCCCCTTTAAGAGGGGCTTACCTTATGGGGCCCACGCCCTGTTACCATGATGAACCACCCCCATCTTTGGAGACTCAATCCCACCTGGGAGAGTCAGTACCCCACAATAAGTCTTCCAGTAAGGCCTCAACCATCACCGTTGCAGGCCGCCCTCTTTTTACAGCCACCAATGTCATCACTTCCTGCTCCACTGGAAATGACGTATATTACATGGCCACGCTGCGCTATATCCCACATGACCATGCTGCACCTGCCTACAACATGGAGGCAGAGGTGTCTACCAAGGCCTAAGAGGGAAAGTAGCAACAACCTTAAATACCGCGGCTGCTGGAAATGGCTGATCTGCAGGCTAGCCACAAGGTAGTCTGGGAAGCTAGAGAACCTATCTGCTATCTGGCTTAAAGCTGGGGGGAAGAGATGATGGTTGGAAGGAGATGCCGAACACCCCCCAACACAGCCCCGACCTCTAAAAGAAATTCCCATATGGTTTTTCGTCTTGCATCTTCATCCCAAGTAAGGACTTTCTCTGCTCCCATCCTTGTAGGGAAAGGAAGAACACTGGAGAGGGAGGCGGGGGGGGGGGGGCTTAAATCTCTCTGTGTTCCTGTCCCTACAGAGCACTAGAAGGACATCGTCCTGTGGTGCTGTCATAGAGATCCAGAAATTCCATAATTGTTTTTCTTCTTTTTTTTTTTTATGACGTTCACTGTGCTTGATAAGTAACATGATCGTTTTATAGATCAGGTCGTTACGGACACAGCGATAAATGGGATAAGTGGATATGGGACAAAAAAATTTTTATTTATGGGAATTTTTTTTCACTTTTTTTTCTTACAAAGTCCCACTTGGGTTTTTGAAGACAATACATTGCAATAGTCATCTGACATTTGGTCTGATCAGGCTTTGGCACCTGGCATGCCTGGAGGCCTTTGTAAGGCCTCCAGCTACCACGGCAACCATCAGGACCGTGCAAACTCATCGCAGGGGCCCGATGGAAGAGACAGCTCCATACAGGAGTACATGGCAGATTGCAGACAGCAGGGGGAGCATCAGACGCAGCATGGAGGTACTACCTGATTGAGAAGGGGGGCATCAGAGGCAGCAAGGGGCACGGAAAAGGCAGCACTGGATATGGTAAGAGCGAAGATCAGAGCATGTAACCAACTTTTTACACTGACATATGCTCTGATTGGTTAGTCTGTGTCACAACATCTGTAAACATTTTGACTATAACTGTATACACCTACTTGCAGTGACTTACATGCAATCTGGATGTATAGTTACGTCCATATGAGGGAAGGGGTTAATAAAGGGGTGCTCCAGGAACTATTTAAAGTCGCACCAAACAATCTGTTGCCGAGTTGTCTGGGGGCATTCGTTTTACATTGTTGAGTCTTCCAGGATCACATCATTACTTCTCTACAATGGCATACGTGCTAACATTTTTCTTGTAAAATTTCAGGCTGCTCAGCCATGATGGTATATCGCACACAACATGTCTTATCTATTGTAGAGAAAAGTTTCTACTCTACAGCCGATTGTAATGATGCCATCTTGGAAAGCTGAGCAACGTAAAGAGAAGGCGGTGTGTAGTAAGGCTCCAAGCGCAGTGTGTAGAGTGGTCCCGACCACCTCCCAGGAAGCCCTGCAAGTGGATGCAACTCGTCCTACTGACATTCTAGGATCGGTTGCTTGCAGCTATTTAAAATGATACCTAACAAATCTCTATCATTAATTGATGATTGTACAACTACTGTAACTTCCAACTGGCCTAACCCAAACAGTACAGAGGATATATCCTTCTGTGCAAGCACATACCCATCGTCTCCTATACACACACACAGTCTCATATACAGTCACTCATAGAGTCTCTCCTATACACACACACAGAAGGCACATATAATAAGCAGTTACGTCTTCCCTTACTGTGGCCCAAACTTCCTGCCTTCCTTTGTGCTACATGTGTAGACAGAATGCTCCTTCCCGACCTTCAGGGCAATTTTATGATTGCATTTTACTAATTTTGGGCTAAAATCATTTATTTTCAATTGGTATTTATTACAATTTTTCAGCAGTTTTTGCAATATATTAAATAAAATTAAAAAATCTGTCAATTTGCAGAATGTCCTCCCTGCGTTCCGTGGCTCATGTGAAGCCTAATCTTTGATCTCCAGATCTCATAACCACTTATTTATGGGCCCTATTACGCATACAAATTCTGCAGATGATTTTCGGGAGGGAAGCGTTCCTTTCCAGCAATCGCCTGCTTGCTAGCGGAGGAGACCGCTGCTATTACATGCAGCAATCTCCTCCACAGAATGGGGAGGAGCAGGGCCGGCGCGTCCTATAGGCTGACTAGGCAGCCGCGTAGAGCGCCCCTTGGGAAGGGGCGCTGATAGGAGCGCCGGCCCCCTTCATGCTGCAGCTGCCCGAGCGCTCTATAGAGAGCCTCAGGCGGCTGCAGCACTGCCCGGGCTGGCGCGTCCATGAGGGCGCACCGCCCGGGCGCAGCATGAAGAGAGGGACTGACAGGAGGGAAGCGCTTAGCGCTCCCTCCTGTCAGTCCCTCATTTAAAACTAAAGCTCCTGTACCCGTGAAACATACAGCGCTCGGCCACGCTACACTAGAGGTGGGGGGGTTCGGATTGAGAAAGAGGATGACAAGGGGGGGGGGAATGAGAAAGAGGATGACAAGAGGGGGGGGGATGGGGGATATTGAGAAAGAGAATGACAAGGGGGGGAGGGGGGGGAGATTGAGAAAGAGGATGACAAGAGGGGGGGGGGGAGATTGAGAAAGAGGATGACAAAGGGAGGGGGGGGGGTTGAGAAAGAGGATGACAAGGGGGGGGGGAGAATGAAAAGGGAGGAAAGAGAATGACAAGAAAAGGAGAGAGAATGACAAGAGGGGGAAGAGAATTACATGGGGGGGGGGAGAGAATGACATAGGGGGAAAATGACAAGTAAAGGAGAGAGAATTACATGGGGGGGGGGGGAGAGAAAACTGGCGTTAGTTAAAGGGGTTCTGCAGTTTGTTTAAACTGATCGGCGGGTCCGACACTGGCAGTAGAACCTCGGCCTTCTCGCTGTTTACTGCAGGCACAGTGACGTCACGACTAGTATCACTGGCCTTGGCGGGGTTAAGCTCTGTTCACTTGAATGAAGCTTAGCCCCGCCCAGGCCAATGATACTAATCGTGACGTCACTGCGAGAAGGTGGAGGCGCTACTGCCGGTGCCGTTGCCATCTCAAACAGCTAATTGGCTGGGGTCCCGGGTATCGGACCCCTGCCGATCAGTTTAAATAAACTGCAGAACCCCTTTAATTTGGCAGATCATATGGGTGGGGCATTGTGATGTCACATGGGGGGGGCGGCAAACTTTTCTTTTGCCTAGGGCGGCAAAAATCCTTGCACCGGCCCTGGGGAGGAGCGATCATCATGCCATCGTTTGCCCCATGCATTTATTTGCTGGCAGCAGATCATGATTAGACAACACAATCTGCCACTAGCAAATTGTGATATTTCAGTATGCTGAAAGATGCTGATTGCCTGATGTATGGGTAATCAGCGGTAGTATTACACTGCCAGACTGTTGCTGACAAGTGTTCATACAAAGCGATTATCTGTCAGGTGTGATAGGGGCATCAGGCCCCTTTCAGATGAGCGAGTCAGACGCATCCGACTCGCAGAGTGAGTATGCAGCAGTTCCCATCCTGACCTCCCAGCATTGACAGGGTGACATAGCATTATATTGATTTATGATGCCATGTAACCCTTAGAGGTCTGGAATGTATTGGGTAACACTAACATAATGCTGTCAGTGTTATCCAATACATTCCAGAACTGTAAGGGTTACATGGCATCATAAATCAATATAATGCCATGAGACTCCATCAGTGCTGGGAGGTCAGGACGGGTGCTCTCCATGACACACACTACAAGTCCGATACGTGGGAATTGCTTGTGTGAAAGGGGCCTTAGCCATATTTCTATTAGTTGGATAATAGTTTACCTATAATGAGTGTTTATGAGATCAGGAGATCAAAAAGGCTTCACATGAGTGTGTCAGTTGAAGGAGCTCAAGGACAGTTTGCAAATATATTGGGGTTTAACCGCATGTATAACAAAAACTGCTAAAATCAATTCAAAACCAATTAAAAAAACGATTTTTAGCCCAACATGAGTAAAATTGCCTATAGCCTTTAACTGTTCATTATGTCCTTAATGGGATGGAGTGGGTGTTTTGGTGCATGTTGGATGTGGTCAGGATGAAGAGGATCTCCAGGTGAGTGACAAACTAACCTTTATCTATGCCCATGCACTTCCAAGTGTGTTACATCGGGGAGAATAATAAATCACTTTTTTCCACTTTCGCAATTCATTCTTGATGTTTCTTTGTACAAGACAAGTAATTCTTCTTGATGTGGCAGTTAAAAGTTTCTTCTTGACAGGTTGTCTAACCCTATAGCGACACTGCATGAGGCATGGACACCAACCCTATGTGATACTATTTCTCTTGATATCCTCTCATGTCTTTTGAGGGTTCTTGATCTCTAAATTGGAGCATCATCTTGTGGAGTAGTTTTCCTGTTTCTTTTACAGTGTTCTTTCCTCAAAGTTTCTTTTGGACTCAACACTTTATCTAGTTTTACAATTCTTGAAACATTTGATTTCCCCACACCAACTACTCTTGAGAGCTCCAGAACAGTCATTTCAGTATTTTCTTTCAAAGTAATAATTTTGGGGCATTTTTAGGGAGTGATATCTATCTCCACATCAGAAGGTAAAAAGTTTAAAAAAATACAATGACCATCTCAATGAGAATCAATTAATTTGCACACAACTGGTGTTATCTGCTGAGAATATAGCATGCTGTTTTGGTAACATCTGATACATATTCGCAGCTTTGTTTCCGTGTCATTGGGGGACACAGCAAAGACCTTGGGATGTTCTAAAGTGTTCTAAGGATGGGAAGATAAAAGAATACTGTAGAGTTGTGGATAATGTCAAGACAACGTTGTTTGCAGCACCCTGCGGCCAACAGTCACATCGGAAGATGCGAAGGTATGCACCCTATAGAACTTTGTAAAAGTGTCTAGTGTTGTGATTTTACTCATAGTGGATATTAATGGCATATATGAAGCAATGTTGAACTTATATTCACATTCTTGTGTGAACCTTCATGTAGAGTGGGATATACGTTCAAGGGAAGGTTGCTGCTCATTAGTGTTTATTATTGCAGATGTGTTAGTGTAAGGAGAAATCCTTGTCTCATTATAAGTTATGGCTGAGATAAGATAAGTTTTTAGGCCCATGTGGTACATATCACTTTTATATTTCTATTAATGAAGCAATAGTCTATTATATCTGTATATTCAAATAATGAGCCTTAGCCCTTAGCATAAGATAATCAATAAGTCACATATGTATTATTTTATATTGTTATATATTATGAAGGATCTTGGTGTATCCGGTTATGTTGTATTTCTCGGTAGGAGAATATTCACTTCTAAAACATTATAAGAAGAATGTTAAGTATCAACTTCTGCTAATGAGGCCTCGCTCAGAGGAAGACTAGTGTTACTCTAGCTAACGGTTAATCACCCATTAAGAGACAGCTAGGAGATACTACATCTGTGGAAAAGCAAAGCCGGTATATTTCTTATCTATATTATAGATTTATGGTACAAGAACCATCAAATTGGTTCCTTGGTGTCTAGAATATAATTGCTGTAAGTGTCAAAATGAATCTCTTATGTCTGATTTAAAGTACAAAGGTCAAATGTATAGAATGCAAGATGATGTCAGGCATGTATAAGTTAACCATTTATAGTATGATGCCAATAGCTTATACAACAGTGCCACCTAGTTGTAAGTAGGCATCATTACTCCAGTAACAGAAGTGCATTCTGGGTAATGCAGTGACATCATGAGCCATTATTATATGTACATGCCCATCCGACATGATTGGAGAACTCTAATCTAGGAGGGTGTGTTCTTCTAATACTTTTGTGGATAATTACCCACATACAAGTAGTAGGGGCGATGGAGAAAAAGTGCCAAAAGGAGAACAAAGAAAAGGATCCAAGAGCGCCCAGGAGAAAACAAAGAAAGAGGGCCTAGAGAAAGATCCTGATTATCAGGAAATTCTGGAGAGTTGTTTTCCCTTAAAACTCTGCAAAAATATCTGCATCTTGGTAATGTAAGATTTATTCATCTGTAGTATTGATAAATTACTTTGCTTGATACTTAGCCAAAATCCCCACTTTGTGCGGATACGTAGTGTTAAGGCGCTACATCGATATTGATTGCATTTCAGCAACGATGCATATTGCTAAATAAAGATCAAATATTGGTGTAAAGAGCTTTTCTCTTGGGAATTTTTATATTCCCTAGTCTAGTACCAGGCCGATAATTTATAAGCTTTTTTTGTAATACTACCAATTATCTGAATTTGGTCCTAACTGGCAAAGCAAGGGTTCTTATCTCTCATTTCTTTATTGAATTTCTGCATATAATCATTTGATAGTATAGTTTTCATATTTAAGCAGAATTGGCATATTTTGTATTGGTTTGTTATAGAGTGCTGGTTAATTTGTGGCTTGTCAGCGCCATCTAGTGGCGTATTTTACTACTACATTTCCTTGTCTTGTCTTTGCATTATTATTGGTCATATATTCATTGTATATAAATTATTGTATAATAAATCATTTATATTTTTGCAGAGACGCTTGTACCCTGTTTTTACTAATTGCACAAAATAATTAAGATCTCGATCCAATTCTTTTGAGGGATTTATATGTCCCCCTCGGATCCTTTCTTTGATATAAAGCATTTTCTTTATATCCCCGACAGTAGTGAGGATGACGAACCCAGAATAAACAGCCTTTACCTAACAAAATGAGTCAGGACCCTACAGGAGAGATGTAGATGTGTGAGAGGTGCTGCCAAGGGCAGAGCCTACCTGTTTGCAGAACCAAGGAAGGGTCTCAGGAGCAGGCCAGAGCACGTGTGTCTTCATCCAAGCCGGGAGGATGAAAAGGAGGAGGTAAAACGGAGGTGGAGGAAGATATTCAGGCCAAAGCCAATCCAAGGAGGAAGCCTTGGTGCACTGAGCTGTGGTTGGTGGCTGCGGAAGGCCCCATCCCCCCTGGGAGAAGCACATGAAGCGGGAAGAAACACTGATGAAGCGCCATAGCCTACTGAAAGATGAAGCCAGGGGCTAGAGTAGAGCTGCAAGCCGGCCAGAAGTGAGGGCCACCAAGCCGGAAGCAAAGGAAGTGCCAGCCAGATCGTAATGGAAGGCTTACCAAGGTCAGAGAAACGACAGTGGAACGGTGGAAGTCGGCTTCCTGCCAGTTGATGAAGCGCCGCTTCTACGCGACAGAAAGAATGCGGTGAGGCCAAGTAGACGAGCCTGAGGGGATGGGAAGGCGCCTATAACATGTGCAGACCACGAGAAACATGAGCCCCTGGCTGCCAGCAGTGGACCTAGGAAACTAGTGCACTGCAGCTAGGGAGAGAGCAGCATGCTGGGGCTGGTAACACATAAAAGGTACAGAAGTTAAGGCTTGATGGGGGACAGTAGTGCCCCGGCCAGCTACAGAGGAAACACGGTTTGGCATGGATGGACCGAGGTATTAGAGAGGGGGTGTCTTACATACTCACCTAACTTTCATTCCCAGACTTGTCCAGCCTTGAGTCTAGCAGGGTCCTTCAGCCTCCCAAGTTTCTCTCTTTGGTGGGGGAGGACCAGAGACAGGGGCATTGAAGGCCCACGGCTGGTGGGCAGTGGGGGATTTAATGGTCCTCCACAGGATAATTCCACCCTGGTCCCAGGTAGGTGATTTTTTATTTATTTTTTTGTGTTAAAAGACAAGACCTTCAGAGAAGATGTCTGCCTCTCTCAGTTGGAGAGAAGTCTAGAGGACCAAAATATCTGCAGGTCTCTTGCATAAATCTAACCTGTTGGTGCCCACAAGAAGGGGTATAGCTGGTGGGAGAAGTGAACTCTATATGCTTAGTGTCCGCCTCCTAGTGGCAGCAGCTATACCCAAGGTCTTTGCTGTGTCCCTCAATGACAGACGAGAAATATTTTTTATTGGAATAATAAAAGTTACATTTTCATGTAAGAATTTTGTACTATTCAATGTAATACATAGGTGAATGCAATACTGATTTAACAGTCCCGTCTCTGTTTGGATGAGGAACCTAGGGCACCAGTGAGTTTAAAATTTATGTCTAGGACCTCGATAACACACAGTGTAAGGCAAATGTAGAAGTGCTCACCTGAAGAGTCAACAAGGGGACCGCCATTAGACAGCTGCCATCAGATATTTAGGAGCACCATATAAAGTGCCCCAGAGAACGGTGGGCGAAAGGAGTGAAGTTGTTAGCATTATGGGGTGAACAGAATGGCCAGTAAGTTGTCACTGACCACTGGGGATATTTTTTCCTGTAATCACTTTTTATTATGACTGCTTAACCTGCTCCCATAGTGGCTCTGCCGTAAGGCTTTCCAATATACCAAAATTATGAAGTGTAAGTGAATCCTCTAAGTACTACTGAAAGAGGGTTTATAGCAGTTAGAAGCTTCTGTTCAATACTTTGGGACAATGTGTAGTGGTAACAATGCTGTGCTAGTAAAGGGAAACTGTCACATTTTTATGCCTGCCAAACTGCCACCAATAGTTGACAGTGGAATGAGTAATCAGCAGGGGTGGACTGGAAAAAAAATGAAAGTGTACCCATGTTGTAGGCGGGTCCAACTTCACAGATTGAAGAGCCAACACAAGTAGTTGGCATCAGCAATATCATATTTACTTAATGTTCCCAGCTTTAATTAAGTCTAGGAGCATCAGATCATTACTTAGCTGGCTGGCAGCCATGAGGAGGACTCAGGGGGCCCACTTGTCATCAGCCCACCAAGACGTTTCCCTATGGGGTCTATGGCCAGTTCGCTCCTGGTAATTTGTAAACCGTGAATGAGTAACATCGGTGTCTTCTATGCATTATGTAGTGGTTACTACTCACCTGGGTGGTTATCTGTAGGAATGTTTACTATGATTTGCTCATCACCCCTCACATATGTCTCTTCAGCCTTAATATTGTTCAAAAGCTGTGAAACAAATATAGTAAAGGTCAACAGACAGTTGGCGAGAAGTCTAGAGAACCAAAATATCTGCAGGTCTCTTGCATAAATCTAACCTGTTGGTTCCTTATTGTAACCATGACTATGTAATATCTATGGTTAGCTGTAATCATGCCTGTAAAGAAAAGTGTTCCAAGACATTTTCAACCTAATTGTCTTTGCTTATATGTATATAGATAGATAAAATGTGTAGATAGATAGATATCTAGATAGATAGATAGAATGTGTAGATGTATAGAGAAATAAAATTTGTATATAGACAAGCTGAATTTTACTGGGTAAATATATCTTTTATAGTAAAATATATTGTGTAAAATAAGTGTACTGTGTAATAGGCAATTGTGTAGGGTTATTTTGTTAGACAACACATTTATTATTTTATACCATGTCGTAAATCACTGTGCAAAGTGATAGGAAACAGAACGTACGTTTATACAGGGGACAGGTATGGAATACTAGGGAAACCCTGAGCTACAAGTGGTGCTTATCAATATTAATAATTACAATTAGTATTAATGATTCATCATCTTACACGGCCATGTCCACCTTTCTCATCATACAAGGATAAAAGATAAAATACTGTTGGATAAAACAAGACTGAACACAAGATCTTCCCAGCCTTCTACAGATCATAGGGAACCTTTCATGAAACTTATCTCCATTTACCTGATCATCCTGTGGGACATTGTGATGTTCTTCTGAATCCTCCTGTGGAAGAAGAGGACTGGGACATCTCTCCGGTGTTCTTCTCTCTTCTTTAACTGTAGGAAAAACATACAGTGACTGAATTCATTCCTTACATATAAATAATGAAGGGACATGTATATTTAGTAATTTCTATTACCTGAAGATGTGAAGGGCTGGTGATCCTCCATTATGACGTCCTTGTACAGATCTTTGTGTCCTTCTAAATATTCCCACTCCTCCATGGAGAAATAGACGGCGACATCCTGACACCTTATAGGAACCTGACAACACAATGATACAGTCATCACCCATATCCCTTCATAGCACTACTGTATAATGTCCCAGCATTCCCAGCAATGTCACCTCTCCAGTCAGCAGCTCAATGATCTTGTTGGTGAGCTCTAGGATCTTCTCTCTGTTGACTTTCTCATGTATCGGGATGTGAGGTGTCGGCCTGGATATTGGGTTCAGGATTCCTCCCCGTCCTTCAGATACCGGGGCCTGACAATGCTCACTAGAGGTCTTCACTACTGTGTATTCCTGGTTATGGAGAGACGCAGTAATAAATATCACTCCATACATCTCCAGAGTCCTTCACCTCTCCAGTCATGTCCATCTGTTAGTAACATAGAGAAGATGATGTAATGTGACATCATCAGAATCTCTCACCTCTCCAGTAAGCCGGAGGAGGATCTCTAGGGTGAGATGTATTATACTCTCTGCCATCTTGTCCCCATCCCTATCCATCCTTGATGGGTCAGTCAGGAGAATGATCTTATATAGGCGATATACGCTGAGCGGATCCTGAATGGAAAGAAGTTGTAAAATCATACAAAATACTATATAATAATACATTTACTGGAGATGAGGAAACATTGGAAGACATAATAAACTTAGATGTTAAATATCTTATCAAGCCAGTTTCTTAATATTTCAGGTCAAAGCATGTCACACCTTCCTATTACCACTATAGACAATTACAGGTCACAGCGGTATTGCAATTCTGTGGTGATTATTATACATTAGACTCCTTTACTGAAGAAGTAATGACTGGCTGGATGTATTCTGACAACCTGACTGAGTTTTATTCACATTCAGTCACTATATAACGGCTTCCAACAAAACGGTTTATCCAAATGTGACATGGGGAAACAACTCTCCTTGTCTGAACACTGTGTAGATTAAATTAAATGATCTGGACTGACATTCTGCCGTTTGGCCACAAGATGCCGCTGTTTCCTAAACACAGCTACAGACTGCATGTCCATATTCATGAGAGGTGGGGTTACACAGAGCCTGGAGAGGGAGAGAAAGAGAGCAGCCATCTTAGAGGGAGCTAAGACTGAGGAACTGTGTCAGCAGAGGATCCAACTACATCCAGGTGTGAGAGCCTACCTCAGTGACCAGTGCGGCAGCTAAGTGAAGCTCATTGTGTCCAAGACCCTGATCTTGTCCAGAGAAACGAGGATTGCTTCCAAGAATGCCGATGAGAGCTGAGAGAGCAAAGCTACCTACACTGCGGCACCACATGCTTGTTGGAGAGGAATTTGTTCAGTTCTGAGTCATCAGTGGAGGCAGACCGGGGTCAGTAAGATCGTGCACGCACCTCATCACAGTGTTGGCGCCTAGAGACTGAGACTAAGCCTGTAGTTAATTAGTTAGGGTCTCTGTTTGTGTCAGACCCCAAGTGTTGCTATTGTTAATTGCAAGGACTCCATAACTTGAAGTGACATTTCACACTGGAGAGCTGATAAACTTCCCACAAACTCAAGCCAGGCTGGCGTTTTACTCAGAAGGAATACTTAGGCACGTGCTACAAGACCAGTTGTGGGAAAGGGAATACTGTAGAGCTTTGTAAGCTGTTGTGCTGCACCACAGGCTAGCCTGTACCACACACCCATACAGTTATTTTTGTTTTTAGGGTAATAACAGGTAAGGTGTGGTGGTTTAGTCATGCCAGCCAGTAGGTAAATTACCCTGCTTTCCTCCTGCATCCATCGGAGGGGGCCGTGCTGTGCAGCAAAAGGGTCTCAGCCTTCGGGCTTGATGTAAATTTATTGCGTGTTCCCAGCATTTGTGGTTGTGTTCATTACCACGTTTAAGTAAAATTCTGTTTTGGCAAAAGCTGGTGGTGGAGTTATTTTCCTCGTTCGTGACTTTGCTGTATCCTGTGGAGCCCAACCCGGTACACGGCTTACACAAAGACAGATTATAAAGAGTATAACTGAGGTAATTGCTCTATCCTGGCATCAGCCTCACTTTACAGGTATTTATGGCTGAGCGTCTCATTCCCTTGTATCACTTCTCCTTAGCTCCCAGTCACTGGTCTTCCCTTTTTTCAATAATGGCTTCTCTCCTTCAGCTGCTATTTCCAATATTCATGTACCGCTCTATAGACTTGCCCCTAGCTCATCTATCGCTGAAGATCAGCTGTAATCTAGTCAGGACTCCAGTCTCCTCACATCCAGATCCATCTCCTCACCACAACACCTATTCCCCCCGGCAACTGCCTCCTCTCTCCTGGTAGGACTGTTTTACACCGACAGGAAAGGAGTAGTGAGCAACACTTACCAGGAATTCATAGCTCCCTTCAGCTAAGTTACCACCATGGAGCACAGCAGACAAACAGGGACAAACATTTATACAAAGACAGCGAACATGAGGAGGGGGACATGACAGAAGACAGCGTACATAAGGAAGGGGGACATGAGAGGAGACGGCGTACATAAAGAAGGGGACATGAGAGAAAACAGCGTACATAAGGAAGGGGGACATGAGAGGAGACGGTGTACATAAGGAAGGGGGACATGAAAGGAGACGGTGTACATAAGGAAGGAGACATGAGAGGAGACGGTGTACATAAGGAAGGGGGACATGAAAGGAGACGGTGTACATAAGTAAGGGGGACAAGAGAGGACACAGCGTAAATAAGAAAGGGGGACATGAGAGGAAACGGCGTACATAAAGAAGGGGGACATGAGGAGGAAACGATGTACATAAGGAAGGAGACATGAGAGGAGATAGTGTACATAAGACGAGGGACTTGAGAGGAGATGGCGTACAAAAAGAAGGAGACATGAGAGGAGACGGCGTACATAAGGAAGGAGACATGCGAAGAGACAGCAAACATAAGAAAGGGGGGCATGAGAGGAGACAGCAAGCATAAGGAAGGAGACTTGAGAGGAGACAGCAAGCATAAGGAAGGAGACTTGAGAGGAGACAGCATACACAAAGAAGAAGACATGAGAGGAGATATCTACAGTTGTGTTCAAAATTATTCAACTCCCACTGAAATTGAGTGTTTTGACCAGTTTGACATTGATTTTGATCATTTCAGTCATCTTGTTTACAATTAAATCAAAGAGGCACTTGTAAGTCAGACAAATTTAACATAACATTTATAATGAAATAACCACACGTCTTTTCTGTGCTCACATCATGATCAGTTTTATTCAACCCCCAAGTGACATTCAATCTTAGTACTTAGTACAACATCCTTTTCCAGTTATAACAGCTTTTAAACGTGAAGCATAGCTTGACACAAGTGTCTTGCAGCGATCTACGGGTATCTTCGCCCATTCTTCATGGGCAAAAGCCTCCAGTTCAGTCACATTCTTAGGCTTGCGCGCTGCAACTGCTTTCTTTAAGTCCCACCAGAGGTTCTCAATCGGATTTAAGTCTGGTGACTGCGATGGCCACTTCAAAATGTTCCAGCCTTTAATCTGAAACCATGCTCTAGTGGACTTGGAGGTATTCTTGGGATCATTGTCCTGTTGAAAGGTCCAACGTCTCCCAAGCCTTAGGTTTGTGACGGACTGCATCACATTTTCATCCAATATCTCCTGGTACTGAAGAGAATTCATGGTACCTTGCACACGCTGAAGCTTCCCTGTACCTGTAGAAGCAAAATAGCCCCAAAGCATGATTGACCCCCCGCCATGCTTCACAGTAGGCAAGGTGTTCTTTTCTTCATAGGCCTTGTTCTTCCTCCTCCAAACATAGCGTTGATCCATGGGCCCAAACAGTTCTAATTTTGTTTCATCAGTCCACAGAACACTATCCCAAAACTTTTGTGGTTTGTCCACATGACTTTTGGCACACTGCAGCCGACTCTTCTTATTCTTTGGAGACAGCAAGGGGGTGCGCCTGGGAGTTCTGGCATGGAGGCCTTCATTACGCAGTGTGCGCCTTATTGTCTGAGCTAAAACTTCAGTACCCGCATCTGACAAATCTTTTTTCAGTTCCTCAGCAGTCACACGGGGACTTTTCTTCACTTTGCGCTTCAGGTAGCGCACAGCAGTCGAAGTCAGCATCTTCTTTCTGCCACGACCAGGTAGCGTTTCAACAGTGCCATTTGCCTTGAATTTGCGAATGATGCTTCCTATGGAGTCTCTTGGTATGTTTAACATCTTTGCAATCTTCTTATAGCCATTGCCCTTCCTGTGCAGAGAAATCACCTCTTCTCTTGTCTTCCTGGACCATTCTCTTGACTTCACCATGTTTGTAAACACACCAGTAAATGTCTAGAAGGAGCTGAGTATCACAGTCATTTTACATCTGCCTAATTGGGGCTTATTATGCTTGATTGCTGCTCCTTGACATCCACAGGGGTTTTCAATACCTGATCGAAAACACTTGAATGAACCTCTATTCTTAAGAGTGGTCGTCTTTAAGGGGTTGAATAATTGTGTCAATGAAGAAATCACAAAAAAAACATTTAAGGCCTCTTTCACACTTGCGTTCTGAGGATCCGGCAGGCACTTCCGTCCCGCCGGACCTGTCAGAACGCAAGTCGCCTGAAAGCCTTAGAAGACTGATCAGGATCCTGATCAGTCTTCGAAATGCTTTGAGGTTACTATGGCAGCCAGGACGCTATTAAAGTCCTGGTTGCCATAGTAGTAGTGGGGTGCGGGGGAGCGGTATACTTACAGTCCGTGCGGCTCCCAGGACGCTCCTGAATGACGTCAGAACGCCCCATGCGCATGGATCACGTGATCCATGCGCATGGGGCGCCCTGACGTCACTCTGGAGCGCCCACGGGAGCCGCACGGATGGTAAGTATACTGCTCCCCCGCTCCCCACTACACTTTACCATGGCAGCTGGGACTTTAGCGTCCTGGCTGCCATGGTAACCATTGAGAAAAAGCTAAACGTCGGATCCGGCGATGCGCCGAAATGTTGTTTAGCTTAATGCCGGATCCGGGTTAATGCTCTTCAATGGGCATTAATTCCGGATCCGGCGTTACGGCATGTCTTCCAGATTTTTGGACGGAGACAAATCCGCAGCATGCTGCGGTTTTGTCAACGTCCAAAAAACGTTCACGTACTGAACGGAAGACATCCTGAGGCATCCTGAAAGGAATGCTCTCCATTCAGAATGCATTAGGGAAATCCTGATCAGTATCTTTCCGTCCTAGAGCCCCGAAGACGGAACTCTAGGACGGAAAGGAAAAACGCATATGTGAAAGGGGCCTAATACTGTATTACAAAAACAATTGATGTCATTTTAGTTGCATTTGGTTCTTTAAAAAGTCCTTGTAAGATTTCATTCTGAACAACTTCAATTACAAATGTACACTAAATTCCCTTTACAGCATTGGGGGTTGAATAATTTTGAACACAACTGTACATAAGGAAGAGAGGCATGAGAAGAGACAGCAAACATAAGAAAAGGGGGCATGAGAGGAGACAGCGTACATAAAGAAGGGGGACATGAGAGGAGACAACGTACATGAGAAAAGAGGACATGAGAGCTTTATTCTAAGCTGTAGCCTTTTTATCGGTGGCCGTGCTTGCACACTTTAGCAAAAAGCATTGACCTACCTGCACTAACATGGACCCAGCCACCAGAGATGCCAGCCCTTTTTCCTGAGAGGACACAGCGTACATAAGGAAGGGGGACATGAGAGGAGACGGTGCACATAAGGAAGCTGGACATGAGGGGAGACAGCGTACATAAGGAAGGAGACATGAGAGAACACAACGTACATAAGGAAGGGGGACATGAGAGGAGTTGGCGTACATAAGAAAGGGGACATGAGAGGAGACAGAGTACATAAGAAAGTGACATGAGAGGAGACAGAGTACATAAGGAAGACGGACATGAGAGGATACAGCGTACATAAGGAAGGAGGACATGAGAGGACATAGCGTACATAATGAAGGAATATGAGAGGAGACAGCATACATAAGAAAGGGGACATGAGGAGACAGCGTACATAAGGGAGGAGACATCTACATAAGGAAAGGGACATGAGAGGAGACAGCGTACATAAGGAAGGGGGATATGAGAGGAGACAACGAACATGAGAAAAGAGGACATGAGAGCTTTATTCTAGGCCAACGCCTTTTTATAGGTGGCCGTGCTTGCACACTATAGTAAAAAGCACTGACCTACCTGCACTAACATGGACCCAGCCACCAGAGATGCCAGCCCTTTTTCCTGAGAGGACACAGCACAGTACATAAGTAAGGGGGACATGAGAGGAGTCGGCATACATAAGAAAGGGGACATGAGAGGAGACAGAGTACATAAGAAAGCCGGACTTGAGAGGAGACGGTGTACATAAGGAAGGAGACATGTGAGGAGACGGCGTACATAAGGAAGGAGACATGAGAGAACACAACGTACATAAGGAAGGGGGACATGAGAGGAGTTGGCGTACATAAGAAAGTGACATGAGAGGAGACAGAGTACATAAGGAAGATGGATATGAGAGGATACAGCGTACATAAGGAAGGAGGACATGAGAGGACATAGCGTACATAAGGAAGGAGACATGAGAGAACACAACGTACATAAGGAAGGGGGACATGAGAGGAGTCGGCATACATAAGAAAGGGGACATGAGAGGAGACAGAGTACATAAGGAAGCCGGACTTGAGAGGAGATAGCGTACATAAGGAAGGAACATGAGAGGAGACGGTGTACATAAGGAAGGAGGACATGAGAGGACATGGCGTACATAAGGAAGGAACATGAGAGGAGACTGCGTACATAAGGGAGGAGACATCTACATAAGGAAAGGGACATGAGAGGAGACAGTGTACATAAGGAAAGGGGACATGAGAGGAGACGGCGTACATAAGGAAGGGGGACAAGGTACATGAGAAAAGAGGACATGAGAGCTTTATTCTAGACCGACGACTTTTTATTGGTGGCCGCGCTTGCACACTATAGCAAAAAGCACTGACCTACCTGCACTAACATGGCCCCAGCCACCAGAGATGCCAGCCCTTTTTCCTATTGTTTTCAAGCACGACCACCACCACTGCTGGATTACAAGGTGGTGGTAGCCATGGAAACAAGCAGTGTATAATGTGATGGAAAAAAGAATCAAGCCAGCAAAGGAGGCAATATGGACAATTACAACACATAAGTAAGTGCCTTTTATTGACTGTGCCTACATGATAAATGTAATTTGCTGAAGTGAAACCACTCCTTTAAGAAACGTGTGCAGCGGCTCTGTTCTGAACAGTCATATCCAGCAGGAACAAGTAAGTGACTTTACAACTAACCTTATAGCGACTAATATTACATTACACAAGGACAATTACATTGATTAAGTTAAAGTAACATTTGTATAATATATTAGCACATTGCTTTATATATTCGTGGTGTTGCAATGACCATGTGCATTTGTACCTAAATCGATTGTGAGGGTCCTATCTCTAAGCTGATAACGGTCAAGCAGTACTGATATAATAGATTAATTGTTTATGTGCCATTTTACACGAACGATACAGATTTTCTCAGGGTCTGTGCAGGAAAAAACTGATAGTTTTGCACGCAAGTTCAGTCAGTTTTTGTCTGAAACATTGAGTTCAGTTTTCCATTTTTTTCCTGTGAGTTTTTGATGCATTTTTCATCTGCGTGAAAAAAACTGAATAATAATCCACACCTCCTGGTAACCATCAGTGAAAAATACATTGGCCCTGATTTATCACACACAACAAAACCTGAAAAATCAACAGACAACCCTGGCACACCAACCTGACCAAAAATCTCAGACAAGCTTCCAGGGCTGCTGAGCGGCGATGGAAGAAATCCCATTCTAAGGATCACTTCACCACATATAGACAATCCCTCCTTATATTCAAATCCTCACTCGCTGATGCAAAACAAGCGACTTCTCATCTCTCATATCTTCCCTGTCCCACAGCCCTAAACAACTTTTTAACACCTTTAGGCCTCATTCACACGAGCGTGTCCGGTTTAGGTCCGGATGCGTTGCGGATGCGTTCAGTGAAAACTGTGCGATTTCACAGGCAAAGCCATTCAGTTTTGTCTGCGATTGCGTTCAGTTGTTCAGTTTTTTCCGCGCGGGTGCAATGCGTTTTGATGCGTTTTTCACGCGCGTGATAAAAAACTGAAGGTTTACAAACAACATCTCCTAGCAACCATCAGTGAAAAACGCAACGCACCCGCACTTGCTTGCGGATGCAATGCGTTTTTCACGCAGCCCCATTCACTTCTATGGGGCTAGGGATGCGTGAAAAACGCAAAATATAGAACATGCTGCGATTTTCACGCAATGCACAAGTGTTGCGTGAAAAAAAACGCTCATGTACACAGACCCATTGAAATGAATGGGTCAGGATTCAGTGCGGATGCTATGCGTTCACGTCACGCATTGCACCCGCGCGGAAAACTCGCTCGTGTGAAAGGGGCCTTAACTCCCTTCTCCATTCCCCAGCGCCCCCACCCTCTCCTCTCATCTCAGCTGACGACTTTGCCACATACTTCAAACAAAAGATAGTCATCATCGGAGAAAGCTTCAGTGTGCAGTCTCCACAGACCCTCCACACAGCTGCTCCGTCCTCTTCTCCCAAAACCCACTTCACCATTACAGAAGAAAATCTCCCCACTCTACTCTCCAGATCACATCTCACCACCTGTGTACTTGACCCAATCCCACCTCTTTCCTAACCTCACCACAGTGTTTATCCCAGCCCTCTTCAACCTATCTCTAACCTCATCTCTTCAACCTATCTCTAACCTCTGGTGTCTTCCCCCCTTGTTTTTAAACATGCTACCATTACACCCATCCTCAAAAAGCCTTCCCTTGACCCATCTTCTTTGTCCAGTTATCGCCCTATATCTCTTCTTCCATATGCCTCAAAGCTACTTGAGCAACACGTCTATTCTGAACTGTCTTCTCACCTCTCCTCCTACTCCCTCTTTGACCGGCTACAATCTGACTTCCAACCCCACCACTCAACTGAGACTGCCCTCACCAATGACCTACCGTACTTACAGCCAAAACAAAAAAACATTACTCTGTCCTCCTTCTTCTTGACCTGTCCTCTGCCTTTGACACTGTCGACCACTCCCTTCTGTTGCAAACTCTCATCTTTCTGCATCACTGACCTGGCCCTCTCCTAGATCACATAATACCTCAGACCCGACATTTAGCATCTCCCACTCTCACACCACCTCCCCGTCTCATTCCCTCTCTGTTGATATCCCACAAGGCTCTGTCCTAGGACCCCTGCCCTTCTATATCTACACCCTCGGCCTGGGACATCTCATAGAGTCCCATGGCTTTCAGTATCACTTTTATGCTGATGACACACAAATCTACCTCTCTGGTCCAGACATCACCACTAGAGTTGAGCGAACTTGTGTTTTAAGTTCGGCGTCCAAAGTTCGGGTTATCGAAGCATCCCGTTATTGATTCCGCTACCACGGACCATAACGGCATTTGCAATCCATAAGGGGATTCTTCAATGAACCCGAACCTTGGACAACACTAAGGACCTGGGGTGATGTCACCGTCATGTGATCAGTGCAGGGGGCGTGGCTCAGTACTGGATTGGATAAGAGGTCGTAGGCTACCACCTCTTATCCAATCCAGTACTGAGCCACGCCCCCTGCACTGATCACATGACGGTGACGTCACCACAGGTCCTTAGTGTTGTCCAAGGTTCGGGTTCATTAAAGAATCCCCTTATGGATTCCAAATGCCGTTATGGTCCGTGGTAGCGGAATCCATAACGGGATGCTTCAATAACCCAAACCTTGGATGCCGAACTTAAAACACAAGTTCGATCAACTCTAATCACCACCTTACTATCCAAAATCCCACAATGCCTATCTTCCATATCCTCCTTTTCCTCTCGCTTTCTAAAACTTAACATGGATAAAACAGAATTCATCATCTTTCCCCCATCTTGCTCACCCCTCCAACAGACCTATCTATTATAATCAATGGCGGCACACTCTCCTCGATCAACCAAGTCCGCTGCCTTGGAGTGACCTTGGATTCTGCCCTCTCCTTCCGACCACACATCCAAGCCCTTTCCACCACCTGCTGCTTCCAACTCAAAAACATCTCCCACATCCGCGCTTTCCTTCACTTTGAGTCTGCAAAAATGCTTGTACATCCGCCTAGACTACTGCAACATCCTCCTCTGTGGCCTTCCATCTAGAACTCTCGCACCCCTCCAGTCTATCCTTAACTCTGCTGCCCGACTAATCCACCTCTCACCCTGTTGCGCCTCTACCTCTCCCCTTTGCCAATCACTTTACTGGCTCCCCATTGCCCAGCGAATTCAGTTCAAAATACTAACAAATACATACAAGGCCGTCCACAACCTGTCCCCTCCCTACATCTCTGAGCTACTTTACCGATACATCCCACATGCAATCTCCGATTCTCACAATACCTCCTTCTCTCCTCTTCTCTTATCAACCCACAATCGCCTACAAGATTTCTCCCGTGCATCCCCCATACTCTGGAACTCGCTACCCCAACATATCAGACTCTCACCTACAGTGGAATCCTTCAAAAGAAACCTAAAAACCCAGCTCTTCAGACAAGACTACAACCAGTGACCCTGCTGCCTCTATACCGCCATAACCAGCCCTACCCTCACCCACTGTGTCCTTCTCCCATGCCATGTAGATTGTAAGCCATCACGGGCAGGGCCCGCTGTCCTTCTGTACCAGTTTGTAACTCGTCTTGTTCATGCTTAGTGCAATTGTCTGTAATATGTATGTGCACCGCTTATCATATGTACAGAGCTATGAGGAATGAATGGCGCTTTAATAATAAATCATACCTTCAATCCAGAATTCTGGATTCAAAAAGTCGCAAAAACAGGGCTTTTGCGACGTTTTGCACTCGTTTGCACAAAACTTAAGCATATTCGCAAAATTTTGAAAATTCTTGCATTTTTACACCACTCACTCCAGTTTTGTAATGTGGGTGGAAAGTGGGTGTGGTTAGCTATGTTAATGAGTTTCAGCTCCAGATTTATCATTGAGATGGCAGTCTCTCTCCAGGAGGAGGGTGGAGGAGGAAAACTGGAGGAGCTTCTCTAGACAAAAGTGTTAGGTCTAAAGATAAGACAAATTTATCAAGTAACATGAGACATTTGAAAAATGTGGCATAAAGTACTCCGACCCAGACTCAAGCAAAACTGACTTCAGATTTCCCCCTCAGCAGCAGGGCAGTGGGAAATGACCATTTTCCATTGTGGAAGTGCTCATTTCTCTATAGCCTACTGTATCGTCATCCTCAGGACAGAGATACAGTTGGATGCTGTGGCAGGGCACAGGAGCAGCATCTTCCTTCCACATTCCTCTGATAGGCTGCAGGCACTAGACCTGCAGCCTATCAGAGGCCGATGCGCGATGACGCCATTAACGTTGCACCGCCTGAGCCGGGCAGCATACAGCAGTGGAGGTCTGCATCGCATCACTACCAGAAGCATGGAGTATATGCGTTTATTTTTTTATTTGGAACAATGCTGTTGGGTGTACTATGTGGGAGGGGGGGAGGGGAGGAGAGAAGCACAATTGGGGCACAATATAAGGGTATTGTTGTACTGGCATATTATGGGGGGAGAAAGTGAGGACAGAGGCACTATGAAGGCATCTACTGAGGGCAGTAAGAAAGGTTATTTTAAACTGGCACATTATGGGGGCATTTTACATTGGTACACATTAGGGGGGGACTATGGGAAAGAGGAGCACTATGGGGGCATTTTATACTGGCACATTATGGGGGCACTATGGGGAAAGAGAGTCCTATGAGGGCATCTACTGGGGCCAATAAATAGGAGCATTTTATACTAGCACACATTATGGGGGAGTACTATGGGGAAATAGGGAAAGAGGAGCACTATGGGGGCATCTACTGGGGCACTATATAGGAGCATTTTTTACTGGCACATTATGGGGGCACTAAAAGAGGAGCACTATGGGGCATTTACTGGGGGAACTATACAGAGGCATTTTCTACTGGCACATTATGAGGGGCACTATGAGGAAGGGGGGAGAGGAGCACTATGGGGACATTAGCTCAACTGGGGGCATTGAGAGAGGAATTTTTTGTACTAGCTTACAGAACAGGGTATATTTGTATTATTTTATATTATCAGCGGGCATTTTTTGCACTGGTACACATTTTAAGGGGGCATTTTTTGTACTGGCACAGATCAGAGAGCATTTTCTATTGTAACATTATAAGGAGAATTATTAATACTGGGGGCATTAGGGTGGACCAAAAATGGACAGTTTATCCGTTTTTAATGTATTCTTGTTTTCACTTTTGTGTACATGTAGCCTTACTCTAAACCTGTCCCTAATCCTAACCCGCACAGAACATGGAGAAAAAGTCCCACAGCCCCAGCACACAGGAGAACATCTGCATGGAGTTTGTATCTTCTCCCCGTGTTTGTGTGGGTTTTTCTCTGGGTTCTCCGTTTTCCTCCCACACTCCAAAAAAATCCTGATAGGGAACTTAGATTGTGAGCCCCATTAGGTACAGCTTGATGCTCATGTCTGTAAAGAACTGTGGAATATAGGAGCGCTATATAAGTGAATAAAATAAAAATAAACTTACCTAAACGTTACTTTTCACCACCGCATGTCTCAGACTAACCTTATTACGTGACCGAAAGCTCTCTGGAGCCCATACATTCTAGGCATTACCAATAGGGACTAGTCGGCAATAAGACCTTTCATGATGACACGAGCATGTGTTCATGTGTGGGAGGAGTCAGGCTCCAGGCTGTGCTGCTGGAGGAGGTAAAGGACCTGTGATGATGTCATAACCATGTGATCACGTGTAGGAGGAGTCAATAATCACATGACCAGGTACTGCTGTGCTTGTAGTTTTTGATTAACTAATTCCAGTCCGGGCCATTTTCCTCTTCGTGGCCAGGCCTAATTTTGCAAATCTGACATGTGTCACTTTATGTGGTGTTAACTTTAGAACACTTTTACTTATCCAAGCCGCCCTGAGATTGTTTTCTCGTGACATATTCTACTTCATGATAGTCATAAATTTGAGTCAATATATTTCACCTTTATTTATAAAAAAATCCCAAATTTCCCCAAAAGTTTGAAAAATTCACAATTTTCAAAATTTCAATTTCTCTGCTTTTAAAACAGAAAGTGATACCTCATAAAATATTGATTACTTAACATTCCCCATATGTTATATCTTTTTTGTTGGCATCATTTTGTAAATGTCATTTTATTTTTTTAGGACATTAGAAGGCTTAGAAGTTTAGAAGCAATTCTTAAAGTTTTTAAGAAAATTTTCAAAACTCACTTTTTAAGGACCAGTTCAGGTCTGAAGTCACATTGTGGGGCTTACACAGTGGAAACCCCCATAAATGACCCCATTGTATAAATGGCTGTTTTGAAACTGTTTATTTTTTATTTTTTTAAACATTGATCTGACACAGTAGATCATGCACTATTTTTATAAAGCAGGTTGTTATGGACGAAATGATATAAAAAATGTCAACTTTTTTTGGTTTGTTTGTTTCAGTTTTTACATAATAAAGCGTTTTTGAAAAAAAAAATTATGTTTTTGTGTCTCCATTTTCTGAAAGCCATATTTTTTTTATTTTTCTGCCGATCGTGTTGTGTAGGACTTGTTTTTTGCAGGAAGAGTTGATGTTTTTATTTGTACCATTTTTGGGTACATATGGTTTTTTGGGCATTCATTATTATACTTTAGGGTGCAAGGTGACCAAAAAATAAGTTGTTTTAGCACAGTTTTTATTTATTTATTTTTACAGCGTTCACCTAAGGGGTTAAATCATGTGATATTTTTATAGAGAAGGTTGTTATGGATGCAGCAATACCTAGTATGTACACTTTTTATTTATTTAAGTTTTACACAATAATAGCATTTTTGAAACCAAAAAATTTATGTTTTAGTGTCTCCATAGTCTGGTAGCCATAGCTTTTTTATTTTTTGACCCATTGTCTTAGTTAGGGTCTCATTTTTTGTGGGATGAGGTGACGGTTTGATTGGTACTATTTTGGGGGGAATATGCCATTTTGATCGCTTGGTGTTGCACTTTATGTGATGTTAAGTGACAAAAAATGGCTTTTTTGGCACTGTTTTTATTTTATTTTTATTACGGTGTTCATGTGAGGGGTTAGGTCATGTGATATTTATATAGAGCTGGTTTTTATGAATGCGGCGATACCTAATATGTATACTTTTTTTAAATTTATTTCACTTTAACACAATAATACCTTTTTTTAAACAACAAATCATGTTGTAATGTCTCCATGTTCTGAGAGCTATAATTTTTAAATTTTTTGAGCGATTTTCTTATGTAGGGGCTCATTTTTTGCGGGATGAGGTGACGGTTTTAGTGGATTTATTTTATGGGACATATGCGCTTTTGATCGCTTGTTGCTGCACTTTTTGTGATATAAGATGACAAATATGGGTTTTTTTACACTTTTTTTTTATGGTGTTTGATGGACGGGGTGGATGATGTGATATATTTATAGAGCCAGCCGTCAAGGACGCGGCAATACCAAATATGTCTAATTTATTTTATTTTTTATATTTTTAACTTTTTTTAAAATCAATTAATTGGGGATTTTTTTTATGTAAAACCATTTTCTTTTTTTTTTTAAAAACACTTTATTTTTTTAATTTTTAATTTTACACTTTGCATCCTCCATAAGGTCATACAAGACCTCTGGGGGACATTTAACTTCCCTTTTTTTTTTTTCACTATTGATTTCTCCTGTAACTGTGGCTGACATAGTAGCCCCAGTTACAGGTGAAATACACCCCCCAGAGAGGCTGTACAGCAGAATACTATGCTGTTCAGCCTCAGTGCAGGGCTGATCGAGCGCTGTGACTGCGGCGATTTAGTAGGCAGGGACACCTGGGCACTGTCCCTGCCTCCTCTCTGGGTTGCCCTGCTGTCACTGACAGCAGGCAACCCGCTCAGCATCTGCACGATTAGCGTGCAGATGCCGTCTCTGAATGGACGTTCTAAAACGTCCGTTCAGAGATAGACAACCGCCCATAGGATGTTTATAGTCTATGGGCTGTCGTCAAGTGGTTAATAAGCTGGAGTTTATGTGTCCCTTAAGTATGTAGTTTTTATGTGTGTGTAGCAGAGCTGTGTTTGTGTGCTGGGCCAAATTACGGGTTCTAGGGGTACAGAGCACAGCATTCATGGGGGCTCCCCAAATAATGTGAAGCCATTCTTCACCGCATACTGGGCAATATTTAACCCCTTCAACCCCAGGCCAGTTTTCACCTTCTTGTCCAGACCATTTTTTGCAAATCTGAGGTGTCACTTTATGTCAGGGATGGCCAACCTGGGGCTCTCCAGCTGTTGCAAAACTACAACTCCCAGCATGCCCATACAGCCTACAGCTATTAGCCTACAGCAGGGCATGGTGGTAGTTGTAATTTTACAACAGCTGGAGAGCCGCAGGTTGGCCATGCCTTCTTTAAGTGGTAATAGCTTTGGAAAGCTTTTACATATCCAAGCCATTCTGAGATTGTTTTCTCGTGACACATTTTACTTCATGTTAACCATAAATTTGAGTCAATATATTTCACCTTGATTTGTGAAAAAAAAAATTCAAATTTCAATTTCACTACTTTTATAATAGATTGTAATACATCATATAATAGTTATTACTTTACATTTCCCATACTTCATGTTTGGATCATTTTGAAAATGACATTTTATTTTTTGGGGACGTTAGAAGGCTTAGAAGTAGCAAGTCTTGACATTTTTTCTGTAAGTTTCCAAAACCCACTTTTTACCCTCAGTTCACACTTGCGCGTTTTACAGCGCGTTCGAACGCGCTGTAAAACGCTCAACAGGAGAAAACTCATGTTTCCCTATGGGCATGGTTCTCACCTGAGCGTTTTACGCGCTGTAAAACGCCCTACGCTCAAAGAAGTTCTTGAGCTTCTTTGGGGCATTTTGTTGCGCATTTGCACCCATAGACTTCAATGGGAACGCGCGTAAAACGCGCATTAAAGTGTAGATATGCCTTTTTCAATTGGTCTCCAGAGTCACGAACGCGCGTATCATGCGCGTTTCCTATTTTCAAAAACGCGCTGTAATACGCACGACTAAAACGTGCGTCTCAGAAACGCTCAGGTGTGAACCCAGGGTAAAGGAACAGTTCAGGTCTGAAGTCACTTTGTGAGGCTTACATAATAGAAACCACCCAAAAATGACCCCATTTTAGAAACTACACCCCTCAAGGTATTCAAAACGAATTTTACAAACGTTGTTAACCCTTTAGGCGTTCCACAAAAATGGAAAATGGAGATGAAATTTAACTTTTTTGGCAGATTTTACATTTTAATCCATTTTCTCCAGTAACAAAGCAGGGGTTAACAGCAAAACAAAACTCAACATTCATTACCCTGATTCTGCGGTTTACAAAAACACCCCATATGTGGTCGTAAACTGCCGTACGGGCACACGGCAGGGCGCAGAAGGAAAGGAACGCCATATGGTTTTTGGAAGGCAGATTTTGCTGGACTGGTTTTTTGATACCATGTCTCCTTTGAAGCCCCCCTGATGCACCCCTAGAGTAGAAACGCCAAAAAAGTTACCTCATTTTGGAAACTACAGGAAAAGGTGACAGTTTTATTGGTATTATTTTGAGGTACATACAATTTTTAATTGCTCATTTTTTTGTGAGGAAAGGTAACCAAAAAATGGATGTTTTGGCACCGTTTTTATTTTTACAGCATTCAGCTGAGGGGTTAGGTCATGTGACATTTTTATAGAGCAGATCGTTACAGACGCAGCAATACTGAATATGTCTACTTTTTCTTATTTATTTAAGTTTTACACAATATTAGCATTTTTTAAACCAAAATAATGATGTTTTACTGTCTCCAGTGTCTGAGAGCCATAGCTTTTCATTTTTTGACCGATTGCCTTAGGTAGGGTCTCATTTTTTGCGGGATGAGGTGACGGTTAGATTGGTACTATTTGGGGGGGGGGTATATGCCTTTTTGATCGCTTGGTGTTGCACTTTATGTGATGTTAGATGACAAAAAATTGCTTTTTTTGGCACTGTTTTTATTCTATTTTTTTACAGTGTTCACCTGAGGGGTTAGGTCATGTGATATTTTTATAGAGCTGGTAGTTATGGACGCGGCGATGCCAAATATGTCTATTGTAGCATAGGGGTGTGGCTCAGCACTGGATTGGATAAGAGGTGATCCAGTGCTGAGCCACGCCCCCTGCACTGATCACATGACAGTGACGTCACCCCAGGTCCTTAGGGTTGTCCACGGTTCGGGTTCAATGAAGCATCCCCTTATGGATTCCAAATGCCGTTATGGTCCGTGGTAGCAGAATCCATAACGGGATGCTACGATAACCCGAACCCGAACTTTGGACGCCGAACTAAAAATAGAAGTTCGCTCATCTCTATCTACGACAGCTTTCTGGCTGGCTTACATGTAGACCATTTTCTATTACTAAAACAGGCGCCCACACCACGCCCCCTTTGTTTAGACCTGTCTAACTTAGGCTACTTTCACACTCGGGTTTTGTGCGGATCCGTCATGGACAGATCCGTTCAGATAATACGACCGTCTGCATCCGTTCACAACGGATTCGTTTGTATCATATTTAACAAAGCCATGACGGATCCGTCTTGAGCACCATTGAAAGTCAATGGGGGACGGATCCGTTTTCTATTGTGCCAGATTGTGTCAGTGAAAACGGATCCGTCCCCATTGACTTACATAGTGTGCCGTTTGGCTCATTTTCATCAGACGGACAAGCAGCGTTTTGGTGTCCGTCTCCAAAGCGGAATGGAGACTGAACTGATGCAAACTGATGCATTCTGAGCTGATCCTTTTCCATTCAGAACGCATTAGAATGCAAACTGATCCGTTTTGGACCCTGTGTGAGAGCCGTGAACGGATCTCAGAAACGGAAAGCCAAAATGCGAGTGTGAAAGTAGACTTAGCTGTATTTCTGTTAATCAATGACCCCCTTAGTTCTCAGAATGATTTTTAAGAATACAAATGCAGACATACAGAAGAAAATTCATCTTCTTACAATATTGATGTTTTCAGGAAAATATTTATCTAAGAAATGCTTAAAATAAAGGGCGCCTCCAACCAACATGTAAAACATCCCAAAGGGCACTTAGACTTGCTTCTACACCCCCCAAAACAATCATCATAATGGAATAAAAAACCTGAAATATAACAAGAAACCAATAAATGTCAAGACCAAAAAAAGCACAGAAAAAGGACAGAAAAAACACAAGATAGGAGGGAGTATATGTCCTTATGTAGGCTCAGGGTGAGTAATTAAATTAATTAAGAATTCCATCTATTCAGTACACAGGGGCAGAAATACCCCATTATTGTGCTTCTTCTTAGGACCTAAGAGATTCCCCTGAATTCTCCCAAGATTACGGTGTCCATATTAGGACATCGTCAGACATCATCCACAACTCCATCCTCCGTCAGGCAAAACACCCTCCTTCGTCAGCCCAAACTCCATCAGTCCTCTCCCCACAGGCAAAACTCTATCCTCTGTCAGCCAAAACTCCCTTCTCCCTCATCCAAAACTGCCTCCTCCCTCAGACCTCTGCCAAATCGCCCTCCTCCCTCATCTAAAACTCCATCAGATGTCAGACAAAACTCCCTCCTCCCTAACTCAAAAGTATACAATACACAACTCTACGCCTGAAGAAGCTGCTAGCTGCTGGAAAGGCAAAGGACCTGTGATGATGTCATGACCATGTGATGAGTCATGTGTGTGGGAGGGGTCAGATTTCACAGCGGCTGTGTACAGAACTGTAGTCATCAAATAGAGCTGTGTATTAGAGCTATGTGTGTATCCTGCATGTAGCAGAGCTGTGTACTGTGTAATAGAGATAGGATACACACATATCTCCATTGCACAGTACACACATCTCTAATACACAGCTCTATTTGATGACTACAGTTCTGTACACAGTTGCTGTGAAATCTGACCCCTCCCACACACTGTGTATTAGAGATGTGTGTACTGTGCAATGGAGATATGTGTGTATCCTATCTCTATTACACAGTACACAGCTCTGCTACATGCAGGATACACACATAGCTCTAATACACAGCTCTATTTGATGACTACAGTTCTGTACACAGCCGCTGTGAAATCTGACCCCTCCCACACACATGACTCATCACATGGTCATGACATCATCACAGGTCCTTTGCCTTTCCAGCAGCTAGCAGCTTCTTCAGGCGTAGAGTTGTGTATTGTATACTTTTGAGTTAGGGAGGAGGGAGTTTTGACTGACTTCTGGGGGAGAAGGGAGTTTTGTCTGACATCTGATGGAGTTTTAGATGAGGGAGGAGGGCGATTTGTCTGAGGTCTGAGGGAGGAGGCAGTGTTGGATGAGGGAGAAGGGAGTTTTGGCTGACAGAGGGTGGAGTTTTGCCTGTGGGGAGAGGACTGATGGAATTTGGGCTGACGAAGGAGGGTGTTTTGCCTGACGGAGGATGGAGTTGTGGATGATGTCTGACGATGTCCTAATATGTACACCGTACAAAGATTACATGGTCATGGCATCATCCCAGGTCCTTGACCTCCTCCAGCAACACAGCCTGGAGCCTGACTCCTCCCACACAGGATCACATGGTCATGACATCATCCCAGGTCCTTGACCTCCTCGAGCAACACAGCCTGGAGCCTGACTCCTCTCACACAGGATCACATGGTCATAACATCATCTCAGGTCCTTCACCTCCTCCAGCCACACAGCCTGGAGCCTGACTCCTCCCACACAGGATAACATGATCATGACATCTTCCCAGGTCCTTCACCTCTTCCAGCAACACAGCCTGGAGCCTGACTCCTCCCACACAGGATCACATGGTCATGACATAGTAAAAGGTCCTTTATCCCACTAGTCATTCCTCTTAGTAAAGCCTAGAATGTATGGGCTCTTGAGAGATTTAAGTCACGTGATGAGGTCATGTGACTCTGAGATAGGTGGTGGTGATAAGTAAGGTTTAGGTAAGTGTCCTGTGTGTTGGGGCTGTGGGACGTTCTCTCCATGTTCTGTGCGGTCTCCTGTGTGGGTTAGGAGTAGGGACAGGTCACAGTCAGGGAGGTTTCGTGGAGAACATAAGTTCATGAAAAGAGGGCAAATCAGCTGAAAGCGGCATGGCCACAGAAATCACTGGCACATGAATAGGCATCAAAGTGGACATAAGAGTGGGATTTAAAGGGTTAAATGACTTTGGGCCACTGATCTGACACCGTCAGCATATCTCACTCATCTCAGTTCAGCCTGGAACCAAACAGGTTGTGGATAGAGATGAGCGAACTTTAAAAAAATATTTGGCGTTCGGGTTGTGGTAATCGCTGCATCCTGTTATGGATTCCACTACCGCGGACTATCCCGGCATATGGAATCCATAAGGGGCGGCTTCCACGAACCCGAACTGTTGAACAGCCGAAGGACCTGGGGTGACGTCACCGTCATGTGATCAGTGCAGGGGGCGTGGCTCAGCACGGGATCAAATCCAGTGCTGAGCCACGCCCCCTGCACTGATCACATGACGGTGACGTCACCCCAGGTCCTTCGGCTGTCCAACAGTTCGGGTTCGTGGAAGCCGCCCCTTATGGATTCCATATGCCGGGATAGTCCGCGGCAGTGGAATCCATAACGGGATGCGGCGATTACCACAACCCGAACGCCGAACTTTTTTTTAAAAGTTCGCTCATCTCTAGTTGTGGACACAATAACTGGCATCAGAGTGGGCGGAAGGACTACATTTCACTGATTTGAATACATAACTGATGTTTTAAAATTTCTTTTGCCCAGAACCTGGTTGGGCACAATAACTTTAAAGATACTAGTTGGTGAGGAGTGCATATTTTTTTTTTAATAGTTCCAAGACCATCTGTATTTGGGTTTAATTATTGTGATCCCAACTGATCGGACTGGGGCAGTCTGAGCTCTAGATCTATGAAGTGATCCTCTAGATTACAGCTTTATACAGGGATTACCGCTGTGACCTGTAATTGTCTATGGCGGTAATATGAAGGTGTGACATGCTTTAACCTAAAACATGGAGGATCTGCCTTGATACACTTTATTATCCAGTGTTTCATCTTATTATCTCCAGTAATTGTATTTTACATGGGATTTTCTATGATTTTACATCAGTTCATCTTCTTTCCATTCAGGTTCCTACAATATAGGATCCGCTCAGCGTATATCTCCTCTATAAGATCACTCTCCTGACTGACCCCTCAAGGATGGATAGGGATGGGGACAAGATGGCGGAGAGTATAATACATCTCACCCTAGAGATCCTCCTCCGGCTTACTGGAGAGGTGAGAGATTCTGATGATGTCACATTACATCATCTTCTCTATGTTACTAACAGATACACATGACTGGAGAGGTGAGGGACTCTGGAGATGTGAAGAGTGATATTTATTACTGTGTCTCTCCATACCCAGGAATACACAGTAGTGAAGAAGACCTCTAGTGAGCATTGTCAGGCCCCAGTATCTGAAGGATGGAGAAGAACCCTGAGCCCAATCTCTCGGCCGACACCTTATCTTCTGATACATGAGAAATTCCATAGAGAAAAGATCCTAGAACTCGCCAACAAGATCATTGAGCTGCTCACTGGAGAGGTGACATCGCTGGGAATGCTGGGACATTATACAGTAACACTAATGTTGCCTGGGTGATGACCATATCATTGTGTTGTCAGGTTCCTATAAGGTGTCAGGATGTCGCCGTCTATTTCTCCATGGAGGAGAGGGAGTATTTTGAAGGTAACAAAGATCTATACAAGCACGTCATGGAGGATGATGAGCCAGCAGGTAATAGACATGACTAAATACACACATTCTCGAAAAAGCCTAGGAAGGGGGCACGCCTAAATTGGAACAAGAGTGCTGGCACACAGTATAAAACAAACAATAGATGCCAGAAGAAAAAGAATACCGAGATGAGAGCCGCACATCTAAAAATGTATGAAATTTATTGAGAACAACAGACACAACAGAGACGGATTAAAATCATTGTATACAATAAATCATGGCTGTGTGGACCAAATAAGAACCGCACGCCACCCTAACTCTACCACATATAGACATAGGCATAACCCCCATGCTGGCTTCCTCAGCAAGGCCTGGCAATACGCGTTGGCCTTTTCTTTTCCCTATCTACCACGCATATCCCCATTTTGTTACTTCCATGATAAGTATAATACCTGTATTATTCATGTTGATGGATTTCATGAACTTTAAATGATTTTTATTATTCATTTATTCGTGTGGGGTTATGCTTATGTCTATATGTGGTAGACTAAAGAAATGAATTCAGTCACTGGATCTGTTTCCCATAGTTAAGAAAAAGAGAACAACACCGGAGAGATGTCCTAGTCCTCTTCGTCTGCAAGATGATTTAGAAGAACATCACAATGTCCCACAGGATGATCAGGTAAATGGAGATAAAGTCTCATGAAATGTTCCCTATGATCTATAGAAGGCTGTGAAGATCCTCAGTCTTGTTTTATAAACCAGTATTATATGTTTCAAGCTTTTACAATGTGGAATGTGAAGATGACAGGATTACAGCTGACCATGGACATTACATGTCATCTGAATCTTCTCACAGTTTCCTGGCTGTGGAGACTGCTGGTTGAAATAATGAACCCACAGGTTGGATATGTACAAGAGAACTTCAGGGAGATATTTGTGTCAGATAAAGAACCAAATCAGATGTGTATCCACTGTGTCTCTTGAACATATTCGACTTGGGGCTACTCCTAACTCCTGTATTATCTATGGACTGTGCTGCAGGGAAACCACCAGACTGCTACCTCTGCATGTAGTCTCTGTACAAGTGACTGCTGACCCACGGGGTTCAAGAGACACCGGCGGCAGAACCATAGGTAGGGCTAGGCCAAGGTCAGGAAAGGCAGAGTATACGTAGTCTGATAAACGATCTGATGTTAAGGTAGGCAGCTCAAGGTCAGAACAGAGATTAGGCAAGGGTCAGGTCAAGCAGCAGAGGGCCAAATTCAGAAGTCAGGCAGAAGTCTGTACACGTCACAACCAAATGAGCTATTGAGACAAATTTGCATGAAACTAGCTTGTTAGAACCTATTGCTCTGACAGCTTCCCATGACTGGGAGAGATTAGGGTGCGCAAATGCTGGCCTTTTAAGAGCATGAGAGCGTGTGTGTGCATGGCCTATTGACAGAGTGCCATTATCAGCATGGGGCAGACCTCAGCCTGTTGCAGGACAGTGTTATTTCAGCAGCTGGAACCACTGGGCAGGGAGACAGAGAAGTTAGTGGGACCAGACCATTGGACACTGCTACGCGACTTCTCTATCAGTCTGCTGATTGTTAAAATATTTGTTTCACAGCTTTTGAATCCGGGTAAAGATCTGAACAATATTAGGGCTGAAGATACATATATGAGGGGTGATGGACAGATCATAGAGGACATTCCTACAGATCACCACCCAGGTGAGTAGTAACCACTACATAAAGCAGAGAAGACTCACAGATTCTGCTCCTTCACTGGCTCCTGATTACTCATTGTATAGTCAGGTAGTGGTGGCAGTTTGGGGGGCACATAGTTTCTGAGAGGGTCCGTTTACTAGCACACAATTGTTACCAATACCAGATGTCCCACAGTATTGATCATAAGATTGGGGTTATCACCTATTCTTCTAACTTCTATGAACCCTCTTTCAGTAGTACTTGAGGCTTCACTAAGGGTCCATTCACAGGTCCGTGTGTGTTTTGCGGATCCATAGATCCGCGGATCCGCAAAACACGGACATCGGCGATGTGCGTTCCGCAATTTGCGGACCGCACATCGCCGGCACTCTCATAGAAAATGCCTTTTCTTGTCCGCAATTGCGGACAAGAATAGGACATGTTCTATTTTTTTCGGGAACGCAATTGCGGACCCGGAAGTGCGGATCCGCAATTGCGGACCCGGCCGGGACATCGTCTGTCCCCATTGAAATGAATAGGTCCGCAATTCCGTTCCGCAAATGCGGAACAGAATTGCGGACGTGTAAATGGACCCTGACACTTATGAATTATTGGGAACTGGAAAGAGCCTTAGGGCAGAGCCACCATGGGGGTAGGCTAAACAGTTCAAATAAAAAGAGCCACCAATGAACAGTAGCAGCTGCCTGTCTGTCAAAAAACACATTACAATGTCCAGGCCTAAGAAAGTAATAGCAGGGAGAAAATGCCCAGTGGTCAGTGACAGCTTGCTGGCCATTCAGGTCACCTCCTCCTGCTAAAAACTGTAAAATAACCCCCACCCTTCCCCAGGGCTCGGACCAATCTTAGTATAAAGAACACTAAAAAAATCTCATGACAGCTGTCTAATTGTCCCCTTGTTGTCCCTTCAGAGAACAAATTAGTAGTCACAATCATGGTTTGACATGACAGTATATAGGATTGTTTTAGGTATAGAGTGGTATTTATAGGGGAGCAGTTCTATAGTTGGTGGGGATTCATGTTTTACCGAGATCCTAGACATAAATTCTAAACCTGGTGGTGTCCTCGATTTCACACACAAACAGGGAGGGGGGAATTGTATAATCAGAAAAAATATTTCCTCTCTAAATTTGTTTGTATGAAAATGTAACTTTTATTATTCTAACGAAAATCTTTTGATATATTACAAATAATGTGCAACCATTATTAAAAATCCAGTAATCACACAAACATATTTTACTGAATTATCATTGTGCTCGAAGATCCCTGCACAATAGAGTATGTCTGACACTGATCTCACCGCACGGCTGCAGGCAATCACAAATGATAACCAAAGGACAAAAGAACGAGGGTCATTTATTAATCCCTGAAAGTGCCCCAAAATTACTTTGAAAGAAAATACTGAAATGACCATTTGGAAAATTACAAAAGTAGTTGGTGTTGGGAAATCAAGTGTTTCAAGAATTATGAAACTGGATAAAGCACTGAGTCCAAAAGAAAATTTCCAGAAATGACACTGGAAGAGACAGGAAAACAATTCCACAAGATGATGCTCTAATTTAAAGAATAAGCATCATCAACCCTCAAAAGACAAGGGTGGATCTCAAGAGAAATGGCATCACATGGGATCGATGTCCTTGTTTTATGCAATGTGGCCGCAGGATTAGACAACCTATCAAGAAGCAACTTTTGAGTGCCGCACCAAGGAGAAGTGCCTGTTGTGAGCAAAAACCCACAAACATCAAGAATGAACCGTGAAAAGGTGTTTTGTATTTTTCCTGACAAAATTCACTTTGAAGGGCATATAGTGTATATGAAAGTTCATTTGACACTCACCGAGAGATTCAATTTGACCGGACCACATCCAACAAGCCCAGAAATACCCAAAGTACAGCTGTACAGCTGTTGGACTAGAGACATTCCACACCGTTGAATACATGATGAACAGTGAAAAATATGTGATGATTCTGAAGGTGAAACTACTACCAACACTGCAGACGTGTGATGATACCATGTTCTTTCAAGATTGTGAACCCTGCCAGGGGTTTTTGATAGAACACAAGCTTGTGTTATTGGATTTGCCTAAACGCCTGGAGGATGAACTGGATAGAAAACCAGTGGGTTATTATCAAGTTATGGATAGGAAGTATGAATTGTGCAAGTATTGGAAGTTTGGTTCCAGGATCAAGAGGTGAAAGATGTGCAGAAATCTGATGGGATTGATGCCTAAGAGATTGAAGCAATAATAAAGGAGGACATGTCATGTGTGTTTCTCAACTTGAAGTCTTCTCTGAACAGTTGGAAATTAAAACTTGTTTATTTTGACCTGCAAAAAGCTGTGTTTGAAGATGTTTTGCAGTCAGACTCTGATCACACATACTGTTCACTCTCCTGTCTTCTGATTTTGGTTTGCCCTTTGTTCTGCAAGACCTCTTCGTGTCAGCATTACCTGTCATGGGCTTTTTAAATTCACTTTTTTGTTAATATTTAGGTTATATAAACATACAATGGAGTATTAGTGAATGTGCAAAAAGAAGCCACAATTTAATGTCAGAGTACTATCCATGTTTCAAAATGTGAATTCAAAAGATTTGAGAATGAAAGCGTATGCAGGCTAAGTGCATAAATATATTTACTAAGTGTGATGAAATAGAAGATAATAAAAAGTAAAAATATCACTAGTCTAAATATGCAACATGCAATATGGGGTGAGACTCCATCGGTCCTGCTATAACACATGGCTACCATACACATCTACCACGTTATAACAAATAGAGCAAATCACCAAGTTCCAGGTGGAGTCCCCGAATGTGTGCAAACCAGAGTTATTCCCATCAGCCCGTACTCCAGTGTGAATCACACATGTCTCTGAGATCACTCAGGAATGTGGTTTTATTATACAGAATATTAAAAGTAATATAAAAGAGAGAGAATTAAAGAGGACAGAACTTGGGTCAATAAGGCAGGTAATTTTCTTTATAAAGTTCATCTGGATCACTAGTTAGTAAGATCCCAAGATATTTCCACGAAAGAGGAGAGTAGACCTTGAGGTTTGAGACAGCCTGTGCGAATAAATCGACATTCAAAATCCTTATTTGAAACTGGACAAATCATTAAATGTAGTGAAAAGATCATTAGGTAGAGCTTGATGAGGGTTAGTCTCTAAAGTGAATATAAATAAATAAGGAGACAATGGACAACCTTGTCACGTGTCATTGGCAATATCCAGGTGCCACGACAAGGTTCCATTTGTGAGCCTGGCATGCAGGCTGGATTACAGGAATAAAATCTCTCCTATAAAGGAATTAGGCAGACCGATTTTAGCAAGACCTGCCTCATAAAGTCTCAGTCCACTCTATAATATGCCTTCTCGCGGGACAACGTGATTTAGCATCTAGAGAGCAGCAGTAGGATCTAGCATATCAAATAGCATGCACTACACGTGATACATTATCCTTTCCCTCCCTACCTTTCACAAAGTCTACTTGCTTACATAAAATAAGACAGGGAAGGAATTTCTTAAGTCAAATGGCCAGCTGCTTTGCACAAATTTTTACATTCACGTTTAAAAAGGATATGGGGCTGTAACTCTTATAAGTGCTAGGATCCTTATCTACTTTTGGCAATATGATAATATGTTCCTCAAGAATGACTTGTGGCAATGGGAAGCCCTGCAGCAAGCTTTTAAATACATTGGCTAAATGTGATGTCAGTATAGAGATAAATGTCCTATATTATTTAACTGGAAACCCATCCAGGCCAGGGCTTAGCAGAGGGAAAAGTAGCGATAACCAATTTAATTTTGTCCATAGTAACGGGTTACTGTAACTCTTCTTGAACTTCTATAGATAGAGATGGTAAATTAAATGATTACAAAAAGGATGATATCCAAGACATCCTCTCTATGGCCTCTACCGACGATCCTGACCCCTGATATTATATAATGAAGTATAGTAAGCATGACAATCCTCTGCTATGTCTTTAGTGGCCACTTTCTCATTCTCCCACGCATCTTTAACCCTAGATATAAAGGTTGCTTGTCTAGTTTTCTTTAGCACGGAAGACATCAATTTCCCACCGTTGTCCCCATGAGCATAGAATTGATGCTTAGCATGAATGTATGTTACAGCTGTTTTTACATTTAGTAAGTCTTGAAGTTTTTGTCAAAAAGTTACTAAATCTGACCGTAATGCGACAGCTCTGGACCTCTTAAATACCATTTATATCGTCTGTATCTGAGCTAAGAGAGAAGATAACTCCTTATCCCTCACCCTCTTTACTCGAGAACCTAATGCAATAAGTAAGCCCCCTGCAACCGCTTTTTGTGTCTCCCACAAGAATGGAGAGGGATTTTCCTGTGTGTTAAAAGCAAAGAATTCAGTTAACTTAGCTGAAAGTTCTAGTACATGAGAGTTGCTCCCCAGAAGTGTCTTGTTCATATGTCATTCAAACAAAACAATAGCTGATCTTAGGGAGAGCAGCTACAAAAAAACACTGTGGAGCCTTATTTAAGAGTCTCAACACAGCAATCCAAAGTGCAAAACTCACTGAAAAACAGTAATATGCAAAATAACCGTGGAGCCCCAGTATTGGGTCTTCAACACGATGAAAGCCAGATATCCCTCAAAGGAAGGAAAACCAAGCAAAGGGGTGTGCCCATTATAAAGAGCACCAGATCCAGCATATTAAGTGGCCCCTGTGTCAAAATCCAGCTCTTTTACAAGCCTTAAGAATGTGACAGGGAAAACCTAAGCCAGTTATCCATCCACAGACAGCTGTTTCGGGGTGTTGCCCCTCATCAGTGTGGAGTAAGATTCTGGCTAACCGGGAGCAATGCCTTGGAGACTACGTAAACAAAACAATATCTGATCTTAAGGAGACAGTTACAAAAAGACACGGTGGAGCCTCATTTCAGAGTCTCAACCCAGCAATCCTTGTTCATATGCCATGTCTCCTTTGTCGAAGGCAGCTGAGGTGTGAATAACTGCATCACAATAGGAGAATGATCAGAGATAGTAACACAGTTACAAATATGATTTGCAGGAACGCTCATTAGTGATGATCTCAAGAGTTGTGGTCAATGATGCCTACTCTGAATGGTCCCCAGTTATAAGTGGTGTACCCCAAGGTTCTGTGCTGGGTCCACTATTATTTTACTTATTCATTAATGACATAGAGGATGGGATTAATATAGTGCTGTTTCTATTTTTGCAGATGACACCAAACTTTGTAATACGGTACAGTCTATGAAAGATGTTAATAAGTTACAAGCTGACTTGGACAAACTTACTGTTTGGGCATCCACTTGGCAAATGAGGTTCAATATAGATAAATGTAAAGTTACAAAACAAAAACAGAAGATAGGGCAGCACTACCTTAGTCCGTAAATGAACAATGCTTTCTGTGGCGGTGCCTGTGGTGTCGGATCCCGGCCGTGGACCCCCGCAATAGATTCAGAAGAAAAGACGAAAACCACGGCACTCTTCTTGAAAAGCTGTGCAATTTATTCACCCAGTATGCGACGTTTCGACACTCGGTCTTTCTCAAGCATAGTGATTACACCTTGTGCACACAGATATATATACACATATACACCCTAATGGGTAAGTGATAATAAGGAGGCGGTGCTACCTAACCCCTCCTATCCCAGATCCTGCCGTCTATATAATATATCAAAAAATCCATATCAAAATACATAATATAAAACTTACTGAATGGAGGCTGAGGAGGTCAGACCGGGAATATACAAGTACTCACATCAAATCACTACAGCGGCATACATTCGTTCACGCGCTCACGGCGTCCGGAAGTTCCCAGTCCGAGAACTTCCGCCCGGCCGTTGACATCAGTTCCGGTCCCGCACAGTGCAGGAATTCCCATGCTATCTGTCACGCCTCTCTAGATCCGGTCACATGATGATTGTTGGGGCGTGTTTCCTAGGCGACCGTGTGCGCCGTTATTGATAGATGCTGAACTTCCTACTGTTTTTTAGGGTAATAATATTCGAAAAATCCTTTAGATTCTAGATTTACCACAGTCCTATTTTAAACATAAATGCATTTACATCGGTACCCGCAGTATTTTAAAGAAAATCAGTATACGGTTCCTGTGTGGGGTAGGCTTTTTCACCATTTCTTAATATGGGAATAACCACATACCTCTGTTACTGGGGAAAAGGTCATACTGGGAATCCAGATCACCCGTTTTCCGGGTCAGATAGACTATAAAGTCATATGAGTGGCCCACACATTCACACCTATAGATCGTATTGACCAGGTTTCCGATGCACCACCGGTTCCCCAGTGTGCACACGGACCTACGATTCACATATATCAAGCAATCATCCGTTATGCATGGGGTGGTATTCAACCCAAATCAAGGGCGAAAACCACCCCGCAGTTTAGAAAGATCACGTGGGTCACTTCCTTGTTACTGGTTCCCAGACCTATTATCCCAGATTGTGAGTTAATAATTGTAAAAGGAACAGGAGGGGGAGGGAAAAGGGAAAGGAGGGGAGGGGAAAGGAAAAGGGAAAAAGAAGGAAAAAGGGGCAAAATCCCCAATTATACAGCCTAGCCCACCTCAGGTACCGTGAAATGTCTCTAACAGATTTCTCTAAGCAGGGTCCATGGAAAATGCACTAACTGCTGTAATCTATTCAGTTTGTTATGATATCCCGATGAAACCGCCTCAGCCTCCGTACTCACGTGATCTAAAATTAGAAAAAATAAAAGAAAGAGGGATATTAAAATCTCGGCCAATATTGGTCGGGTTCATACTTCATTGTTACCATATATATACAAAAAGCACATCCTAGTAGGAAATCAAGGGTTCAAAATAGAAAACCTATTTTAAATTCACGGTTGAGTCCCTTTGGTTCAAGGGTGTCTAGTTCAAATATCCGTTTCAATTCTAACTTTTTCAATTCCTTCTCCCTGTCTCCACCTCTCTTCAAGGGGGGAACTCCATCTATTACCCTAAATCTTAATTGGGCCACATTATGTTTTGTTTTTAGAAAATGTTCAGGTACAGGTTGTTCACCCTCCAGGTTTGTCACATCAACAGTGTGTTGTTTTGCCATAATTTTCCGTATACCATAGCGGTGTTGATTCAACCTATTTTTACATGGTTGGGTTGTCTCTCCTACATATAGTAGTCCACACGGACACTGTAGGGTGTAAATTACATATTCCGAGGAACAAGTATAAAAATCCTTTATTGTATATCTTTTACCCGTTCTTGGGTGGGTGAATTGATTCCCTTTTAGCATAGAGTTGCAATTACAGCAGCTCAGACAGGGAAAGCATCCCCTTCTATCCTGTCCTCTTTTTTTCTGCACCTGTAAGTTAGCTCGAACTAACTCATTGGATAGGTTTTTGCCCCTCCTATAGGACATGAGTGGTGGAACACTAAATTCCTCCTAAGGGACCCTGCAATTTTTCCACTCATGCCCGTATAGGTGGAGACAAATGGGATCCTCTTAAGTACACCCTCTTTTTCTTTAGGTATTAGAAGTTGTTTTTGATCTAATTTTCTAGTTCTATCTAAGTGTTTTTGGACCAGTTTTTTGGGGTAATTTCTTGCTAGGAATTTCTGTCCCATTTTTTCTAACCTATCCTCCACCACCCTGCAATCTGACACTATCCGTTTTGTTCTGAGAAGCTGGCTATATGGGAGTGTATCCAATATGCCTCTAGGGTGGGCACTGTCATATCATTAGGATACTATTGCGATCCGTGGGTTTAAAAAAGATATCTGTGCCCAATGTCGCCCCGTCCACATAAACCACAGTATCCAAAAATTGTAATGACTCCTGTGAGTGAACTTTCGTAAATTTCAACTGTGGGTGTCTCCCATTCAATTGTTCATGGAAAACATTCAATTCCTCCACTGTACCTTTCCAAACAAGAAAAATATCATCAATGTACCTCATCCACCCACTCACCATCAGGTAGTGGGTGGATGGGTACACAAACTGTTCCTAGAAAAAGGTCATATATACTGTTGTTTTATTTCAAGAGACTCAAGTTTACCGAAGTGGCTGTTTGCTGTCTAAAATGGAATTACCCAGTAGTCTGATTTACACCAACGAGCAGATTACGCATATTCTACAAGGAAAAGAGGGGGAAGGTGAGTTCCTGAGTATACCATCAATTGAATTAATTAAACGAAAATGGGAAACCGAACATAAACAATATATCAATTCAGAACTCCACCTGTCCACATTAAGAGAATACTATAAAGCGGATCGGATTCCAAGGGGACTGAGAACGCATTTGAGACCTATTCTTTTTCCTAATAATCAGGACTTTTTTTCAAAATTTTGCTTTATCGCCGATAGATTCTCCAGGGATGTTATGCTCCTTAACATGGAATTCCTCCAAAAGAACCTTCAAGAGATAGATAAAAGGATAAAAATGTATGAACTCCAACTAAAGGAACTGTTAAGTACGCAGGAATTTATGGATCTATATGAAAGGACAACCATGGATCTCAAAAAATACAGGCAAGGTATTGAGACCACGAAAAGACAGAAATGGTCACGTGATCAGGAGGACTACAATAAAGGAGATATATATAGGAGGGGTCCAGTGGAGGGGATGAACAATCGCAAATTTAAACGAAAAATGCAACCAAGGACAAGAGCCAGCAGAAGTAACATAACAGACACTGAGTCCTCTGGGGAACAAACGGATGGTTCCATTTTTTTAGGTCAAAAAGGCGAACCAGAAGGGGCGGCAGGAGGCACCGAAAGACCAAACAAGGAGAATGGAAAAATGCGAACCACTCGCTCCAGAAAACCACCGACGGGATTAAAGACACGGACAACACAGGGAGAGGAGCGACAAATCGGGGAGAAAGCACCATGAAGAACATGGACTTGGTGGTAAATATCTCCTCTTACGAACTAACTGAGGATGAAAACGGGTCTTGAACAGGGGACTCTCTTTTTGCCCTCAGCCCTGTGTGGACTGGTTCCAAAATGAAATAGACCTTGCTAAGTTTTTTAGAAATATTAAGTTAAAAGTTTTCTTTGGAAAGGAAGTGAATGAAAAAAAGACGCTAGGGATACGACATCACGAACAGGGACAGATACTTACCCTGAGGGAGGCAGATTTAAAGATAAAAAGTGTGTTCCAACCACCAGTTAATGACAAAGTTGTAGACACCTTCATTTCCCTGGTAAAGTCAGAGGTACATCAACTAAAGAAGAGTAGTGAAAATATAGGTACCCCCAATATTACTAAAAATGAAAAAATGGCCTTACTCAAATTAAAAAATTGAGAAGATATAACAATAAAGGCAGCAGACAAAGGGGGAGCCATTGTAATAATGGACACTGAGAAATATATAAAAGAGGTTAACAGACAGTTACAGGAGGAGGGTGTGTATGAACAACTTAATGGTGATCCTAGGTTCGCATTTATGCGGAGACTAAAAATACTTATCGATAATGCCTTTGCAAATGATCTGATTGATGAACAACTACATACTTATCTGATCCAACAACATCCAGTTACCCCTGTATTGTATGTCTTACCAAAAATCCATAAGGACCTGAGGAATCCTCCAGGTAGACCGATTGTATCGGACATTGATTCTATCTTTGCCCCTGCAGCGGTCTTCCTTGACAGAATCCTCAGGCCCTATGCGATTGGAGCAAAATCCTATGTTAAGGATACTTCCAACTTTCTTGAAAAATTGGGTGGGGTGGACTACAATACCAATGACAGACTGGTATCCTTTGATGTAGTCTCCCTCTACACCAATATAGATCACGAGTTGGGTCTGGAGGCAATGAGATGGGCACTTAACCAGTCCAAATACACTATGGCAATTAGAGAGTTCCTACTCCACCTATTAGAAATATTACTCACATGTAATTATTTCCGTTTTCAGGACAGGTACTTCGTGCAACGTCGGGTACCGCAATGGGGTCCAATGTGGCCCCGACGTATGCAAATGTATATATGACCTTTTCGAGGAACAGTTTGTGTAGCCCATCCACCCACTACCTGATGGTGAGTGGGTGGATGAGGTACATTGATGATATTTTTCTTGTTTGGAAAGGTACAGTGGAGGAATTGAATGTTTTCCATGAACAATTGAATGGGAGACACCCACAGTTGAAATTTACGAAAGTTCACTCACAGGAGTCATTACAATTTTTGGATACTGTGGTTTATGTGGACGAGGCGACATTGGGCACAGATATCTTTTTAAACCCACGGATCGCAATAGTATCCTAATGATATGACAGTGCCCACCCTAGAGGCATATTGGATACACTCCCATATAGCCAGCTTCTCAGAACAAAACGGATAGTGTCAGATTGCAGGGTGGTGGAGGATAGGTTAGAAAAATGGGACAGAAATTCCTAGCAAGAAATTACCCCAAAAACTGGTCCAAAAACACTTAGATAGAACTAGAAAATTAGATCAAAAACAACTTCTAATACCTAAAGAAAAAGAGGGTGTGCTTAAGAGGATCCCATTTGTCTCCACCTATACGGGCATGAGTGGAAAAATTGCAGGGTCCCTTAGGAGGAATTTAGTGTTCCACCACTCATGTCCTATAGGAGGGGCAAAAACCTATCCAATGAGTTAGTTCGAGCTGACTTACAGGTGCAGAAAAAAGAGGACAGGATAGAAGGGGATGCTTTCCCTGTCTGAGCTGCTGTAATTGCAACTCTATGCTAAAAGGGAATCAATTCACCCACCCAAGAACGGGTAAAAGATATACAATAAAGGATTTTTATACTTGTTCCTCGGAATATGTAATTTACACCCTACAGTGTCCGTGTGGACTACTATATGTAGGAGAGACAACCCAACCATGTAAAAATAGGTTGAATCAACACCGCTATGGTATACGGAAAATTATGGCAAAACAACACACTGTTGATGTGACAAACCTGGAGGGTGAACAACCTGTACCTGAACATTTTCTAAAAACAAAACATAATGTGGCCCAATTAAGATTTAGGGTAATAGATGGAGTTCCCCCTTGAAGAGAGGTGGAGACAGGGAGAAGGAATTGAAAAAGTTAGAATTGAAATGGATATTTGAACTAGACACCCTTGAACCAAAGGGACTCAACCGTGAATTTAAAATAGGTTTTCTATTTTGAACCCTTGATTTCCTACTAGGATGTGCTTTTTTGTATATATATGGTAACAATGAAGTATGAACCCGACCAATATTGGCCGAGATTTTAATATCCCTCTTTCTTTTATTTTTTCTAATTTTAGATCACGTGGTACGGAGGCTGAGGCGGTTTCATCGGGATATCATAACAAACTGAATAGATTACAGCAGTTAGTGCATTTTCCATGGACCCTGCTTAGAGAAATCTGTTAGAGACATTTCACGGTACCTGAGGTGGGCTAGGCTGTATAATTGGGGGATTTTTGCCCCCTTTTTCCTTCTTTTTCCCTTTTCCTTTCCCCTCCCCTCCTTTCCCTTTTCCCCTTCCCCCCCCCCCCCCCTCCTGTTCCTTTTACAATTATTAACTCACAATCTGGGATAATAGGTCTGGGAACCAGTAACAAGGAAGTGACCCACGTGATCTTTCTAAACTGCGGGGTGGTTTTCGCCCTTGATTTGGGTTGAATACCACCCCATGCATAACGGATGATTGCTTGATATATGTGAATCGTAGGTCCGTGTGCACACTGGGGAACCGGTGGTGCATCGGAAACCTGGTCAATACGATCTATAGGTGTGAATGTGTGGGCCACTCATATGACTTTATAGTCTATCTGACCCGGAAAACGGGTGATCTGGATTCCCAGTATGACCTTTTCCCCAGTAACAGAGGTATGTGGTTATTCCCATATTAAGAAATGGTGAAAAAGCCTACCCCACACAGGAACCGTATACTGATTTTCTTTAAAATACTGCGGGTACCGATGTAAATGCATTTATGTTTAAAATAGGACTGTGGTAAATCTAGAATCTAAAGGATTTTTTCGAATATTATTACCCTAAAAAACAGTAGGAAGTTCAGCATCTATCAATAACGGCGCACACGGTCGCCTAGGAAACGCGCCCCAACAATCATCATGTGACCGGATCTAGAGAGGCGTGACAGATAGCATGGGAATTCCTGCACTGTGCGGGACCGGAACTGATGTCAACGGCCGGGCGGAAGTTCTCGGACTGGGAACTTCCGGACGCCGTGGCGCGTGAACGAATGTATGCCGCTGTAGTGATTTGATGTGAGTACTTGTATATTCCCGGTCTGACCTCCTCAGCCTCCATTCAGTAAGTTTTATATTATGTATTTTGATGTGGATTTTTTGATATATTATATAGACGGCAGGATCTGGGATAGGAGGGGTTAGGTAGCACCGCCTCCCTATTATCACTTACCCATTAGGGTGTATATGTGTATATATATCTGTGTGCACAAGGTGTAATCACTATGCTTGAGAAAGACCGAGTGTCGAAACGTCGCATACTGGGTGAATAAATTGCACAGCTTTTCAAGAAGAGTGCCGTGGTTTTCGTCTTTTCTTCTAAATGTAAAGTTATGCACTTGGGGGCTAATATTCTGCATGTGGCTTATGTCCTAGGGGGAGTAAAACTGGGAGAGTCACTTGTTGAGAAGAATCTGGGTGTATTAGTAGATCATAGACTAAATAACAGCATGCAATGCCAGTCAGCTGCCTCTATAGCCAACAGAATTTTGTCTTGTATTAAAAGAGGTATGGACTCGCAGGACAGGGATGTAATATGTCCAATATATAAAGTGTTGGTGCGGCCTCACCTGGAATACGCGGTTAAGTTCTGGGCACCAGTCCATAAAAAGGATGCCCTGGAATTAGAAAAAGTACAGAGGAGAGCAACTAAACTCCTAAAGGGCCTAGAAGATCTTAGTTATGAGCAAAGGTTAAATGAACTGAATTTGTTTAGCCTTGAAAAAAGACGTCTAAGGGGGACGTGATTAACTTGTACAAATATATAAACGGACCATACCAAAAATATCAAGGGAAGCTATTCTGTGTTAAACCCCCTCAAAAAACAAGGGGCCACTCCCTATGACTGGAGAAAAAGAAGATTCCGTTATAAGAGGCGACAAGCATTCTCTACAGAAAGATCTGTGAATCTCTGGAATAGCCGCAGGAGTCGGTCATAGCAAATACAATAGATGGCTTCAAAATAACATTGAGGCTTATGACAATGTATAGAAATCTTGTTCTACACACCCTTTTCCTTTGGCCCAACCCCTTTTTAAAAGGAAGATGGACATTGATCCAGGGATCGATATAGCAGGATTACAGGTTGGACTTGATGGACTTTTGTCTTTTTCCAACCTTAACAACTATGTAACAGCCTGGTGACCTAACATCATCATCTACTGGTCCAGGCTACCGGTCTACTGTTAGAATTTGATGATTTCCCATAGTCAGTTAATAGTTGATTTTTTCTCCATGCCTTGTAATTTGTATGCAATTTTTATATAGAAATGTTATATCAATATAATGTTATGGGTATGATATTTAAAAATAATAAAAATCAGATTTATTCTTGGCAGATGACTGTACCAGGAGCTCACGAGAACATCTGATCTCTTCGGATTTAAAAAAAGATGAATGTGCTGTCACAGACGATACACATGAAGGGCATGCCATTATCTCAGATGTATCCTCGGCCTTTCACATCAAAGATCTATCATCTGATCATTTGAATGGATTCCAATTTTCTGATTCATCACAGATTGTTAAGCAAAATAAAAGTCACAGAAGAAGTGTTAAGCATCGAAGAACTCACACAGGAAAGAAGGCTCTTTCATGCTTAGAATGTGGAAAACATTTTAACCATAAATCACATCTTATTATACATGAAAGAATTCACACAGGGGAGAAGCCATTTTTATGTCCAGAATGTGGGAAATGTTTTACCTTTAAATCAGATCTTGGTAAACATCATAGAATTCACACAGGGGAGAAGCCATTTTCATGTTCAGTATGTGGGAAATGTTTTAGCCGTAAATCATATTTTGTTATTCATCAGAGAATTCACACAGGGGAGAAGCCATTTTCATGTTCAGAGTGTGAAAAACATTTTAGCCGTAAATCACATCTTATTAAACATCATAGAATTCACACAGGGGAAAAGCCATTTTCATGCTCAGAATGTGGGAAATGTTTTAACCAGAAAACAGATCTTCTTACGCATCAGAGAATTCACACCGGGGTGAAGCCATTTTCGTGTTCAGAATGTGGAAATCGTTTTAGCAATAAATCCGTTCTTATTAATCATCGGAGAATTCACACAGGGGTGAAACCATTTTTATGTTCAGAATGTGGCAAATCTTACACACAGAAAGCAAGTCTTGTTAGACATCAGAGAATTCACACAGAGGAGAAGTCATGTTCAGGATTAGGTCAGCTCTTATTGCACATCAAAGATATTAAAGAAGAAAAATAAAACCAACACAATGCCTTGTAGGGCTTGCTCAGCCTAACGTAATGTTAACTTTTTACTTGGACATTAATTGTGTCATTCTGGAGAAAAAGTACTTTTAATCCATATATAAATAAGCATTAGGTGCATTGAAGGTGAGTTCAAGCTCCCCTGTGCACCCTTGCTCCTCCTGTCTCCTCTGCAAGCGCATCCCTCTTTTTTCTTGACCGGCAGAACCAACTATTTGTACATTTTTGTATGCAATAAAGTATTGGATATTTTTATTTACCCTGGACGTTTCTTTGCTCTGGATCTCTGTTGCACCAAGTTCAAGTTGTGGTCCGTGCTTCAGGAGGTGGAATTTGCCAGCAGGCTAGTTTCTTGTGTGTCTCTGTACTACATGACACGGGATCCACCTGCAATAAAGTGATCATTTCCATTGGATCTATATGGACTCAATAACCTACAGCCTGGAGAGATTGCACCTGTCAGTTCACACTGACTAGTGCTGCTGTTTCTTTATCTCTCTCTCTCTCTCTCTCTCTCAATATATATATATATATATATATATAGATGCAAGAGAAGGACGGCAGCACTCCGTTCGAAAAACGTGGATACTTTATTAACCCAGTGACAGCAACGTTTCAACCGCACAATTAAGACCGCATTGTGCGGTTGAAACGCTGCTGTCACTGGTTAATAGTATCCACGTTTCGAACGGAGTGCTACCGTCCTTCTCTTGCATCTATTGAATTTGGACTTTGTTGACAGTCCTGGACTGGATTTGCACCCATATTGCAGTGTGCTGTTCCTCACTTTTCTTTTTTCTTTATATATATATATATATATATATATATATATATATATATATATATACATATATATTGTAATGCATATGGCAGCCTTCTGACTTCTGCCACGACTGTTAACACATGGGTGAATAAAGGATTTCCTTTTTCCCCTTTCCCCTCGAGTGCTGCCCTTTTTTCTTTTTTTGTAGTTTGCGTAATAGCTTATTCCCTTTGGGCTTGCACCTGCTTGTTCCAGGGCCAGTGCTGCCATTTTTTTATATCTATATATATATATATATATATATATATACACACACACACACCCCGTATTTTTCGCTGTATAAGACACACTGGCCCATAAGATGCTTTTTAGAGGAGGACAATAAGAAAAAAAAAAATTTTCATTACACCTCAGGTCAGACCCCCAATGTTAATCAGACCTGAGCTGACAGCCCCAATCAGACCCCCAATGTTAATAAGACCCCAATAAGACCTCAGATAAGAGCCCCATGCCTTTTATCAGCCTCCATGCCTCTTATCAGCCCCCATATCAGCCTCCATGCCTCTCATCACCCCCATCTCAGCCCCCATATCAGTCCTTATGCCTCTTATCAGCCCCCATATCAGCCTCTATGCCTCTCATCACCCCCATCTCAGCCCCCATGCCTCTCATCAGCCCCCATATCAGTCCTTATGCCTCTTATTAGCCCTCATATCAGCCTCTATGCCTCTCATCACCCCCATGCCCCTCATCATCCCTATGCCTCTCATCAGCCCCCATATCAGTCCTTATCCCTTTTATTAGCCCCCATTATCAGCCTTATGTTATGCCTCCTATTAGCCCCCATAATGCCTCTCATCACCCTCATTGCCTCAGCCCCAGGCAGCCTCATGTTTTTTAAAATAATAAAACACTTATCTCTCCTGCTCCTGGAGGGTCCGCTCCTCACCGCCCGCTGCTTCCTTCTACTGTCGGCTGTGCTGTGAACCGGGGCGCACAGCGTGAGGTCACAGAGCGCCCTCACGCTGTGCAGCCGACAGCTGCACAGCTGAGGATCAGGAAGCGGTGAGTACAGAGCCTTCACTGCTTCTTGGTACTAATGAGCGCTTCAATAATGGATTATTTATATACAGAGGTCACAAGACTCACAATAACTCCTGTACAAGTGTCATAGACAAATATACAGGCAACATTACGCTTTAAAAAAAGTACCCTGCATATTAATACAAGGAGGAGGGAGCACCTTCCACCTATGACACAGCCACCAGTGAAAAGAGCGGTCTCTGAAGCTGCCCGCACCACTGCCACCAATGAATGTGCGGCTAATGAAAGCAGGAGGAGGGAATAAACTCAAGCGACGTCTAAACTAGTGAGCTCGGCAAACAGCCGCTGCAGCAACTGAGTGTCCTGACCTGTGCTCCTCAGCGTCAGCCCGGGCCCCAGCCCCAGTCAGTGTGCATTAGTGCATTGAACAGCCAGCATAGCAGGTACCCCACCCCCACAAGGTGTAAGAGTGATTCGTCTGCCTCAAAATAAAGGCGGGCAAAAAAAAAACATATGTATCAGGCAGCCAGTAAGATTGGGGTTAATGTGATTCAATCCCCAATCTTGCCACTTCCATGTTTTAAACATGATGGGGGTCACTCATTTTTAATGTCAGGCTGGGCACATGCTTTTGGACTGGACCCCGCAGAATAAGGGTTGATACCTCTCATTTTCTTTAATTTGGATTATTGCATATTATTGCATTAATTGGTCGGAAGTAAAAATTGTATTTCCCGCGTTGATTTTGATTATTAGAGAGTGTTGGTGTTTGTGGTGTGTCAGCACTATATTGTGGCACATATTGGTATTACACTTCATTGTCTATCTTTTGCATTATTAATTTTTCTTTGATCCAGCATTTTGTATAATAAATTCATATATATTTCTGCATAGACAATTGTACCTTGTTGTCTTTACTGTTTGCACACAATTAAGATTCTCGATAAAAGAACTTAGAGGGGTGTATGTCGGCCCTCTTGGATCAAAATAATCTTGATCATTTTTCTTTGATCCTTTCTTTTTATATAAAGCCCTTTTGCTTTATAAATCTCTCGACACTGCTGCTGTGTGCACAAAGCTCAGGACAGCAGGGAGCGTATAGGATCCTATTCACCCTAATAGAGCTCTATTAGGGTGAATAGGATAAGGGTTCTAGCCCCTAAGGGGGCTTAAAGTTATTAAACAAAAAGTAAAAAAAAATAAATTAAAGCACCAAAGTATTACAAGTTTAAATCATAAGCTTTCCCAATTTTACATATAAACAATAAAAAAATTAACATATTAGGTATCACTGAGCCTGAAAAAGTGCAAACTATTAAAATATTTAAAAATATCTCCTATGCGGTGAACGCCATAACAGAAAAAAATAAAAAACAAGCAATTCGACATTGTTTAGTCACCTTGTCCCCCCCAAAAATAGGATAGGACTGTTCTATTATAGGCCAAATGTTCCATAAAATGCAGAATGCATGCGGCTTTTTTGGTGTTAATTTCCAAATGGTATCGAGTATCGCAATACTTCTTCATAGTATCGAAATCGAATCAAAATTTGGGTATCGTGACAACCCTAGTATGAATGCAAACATCCAAAATATCTGTCCTAGACTTTGCCCTGACTATTTCTCCCCGGAGCCCTAGTACTAATTTCGGGTGAGCTCATGTGTGAAACCAGCAGTAAATGTTCCAGAAAATTTCTGTCGGCCATGCCTAAAGTTCCCGCCCCTTGCCTAGGGACCTGGAACATTTCCTGTGTAGTGAGAATGCACCTGACATGGAACACCTCTGGGGAGATAGCTACATGTGTGAGAGGCCATCTCCGGTAAATCTCTGGACCCGATAATCCTGAAATATTCAGGAGTTTGGCTCTTCACATGGGCGAATAATTTCCTTTAGTATTTAAAATCTGCAGCAGGTATACTGTGTATGCAGGCTCTTCCTCTTTTGTCTTTTATCTGTCTTCTATATGGCTTTAATTGACTTTAGTATGAATTATTAAAAAAGGTGGTGATTTTATAATGACATTTTGGATCCAGTGCCTGTTTATGTTTGGTGGTACGCACCTGCAAACAGATGATATCTGTTTTTTTCTCCACAGGTTCTTAATAGGAGTCTGGGACTGCATGTTGGAGGGGCTGATGTTATTTACCTGAGAGCGTATGGGAGAATATATACCCATTATATACAGTATGTTTAAGCCTGCCATATACATTTTTTATATATTATCAGCATACATAAATATATATATATATACACACACACACACACACAGGGCTGGCCTTACTGGATATTTACTACATGGCAGGAAATTAGCATATAATATATATTATAATATGTATGGCAGCCTTCTACTCTGATATATAGCCTGACAAAGGGGGGGGGGGGGAATCAAAATATTTGAGAAAAAAAAAATTGGGCTTTGTTTGGTAAGGAGTAAGGAAAAATAAGGGTTATGGAAAGTTATAGATCCCTTGAACTAAGGGTCACTTTAAGTCGGGCTACGACTCTTCTTTATTTGCATAGATAAGCCTCCTTTTTCACCTCTGTGCTTGGTATAAGGTTGTACTCAAAAACAACTCCACCATTTTACAGGGAAAAAAAGACGACAGAGACATGGAGAAATAACTCTTTCCCCTTCTTTCCGGCCTAAGAAGTTGCTTGATTGTCTATCTCATAGAAAGCATGTGTGCTATGTGATAATCGTGCGAGAGAGTGCTTAAAAAAGGGAAAGAAAATTGTATAGATAGATTAGATAGATAGATAGATAGATAGATAGATAGATAGATTAGATAGATAGGGTCTAATATCGCCTATGAGAAATAATTGGCTATAGGCAAACATTACCATAGATGTTAATACTTTGGATGTATTTGATTGAACTAATATCCCCGTTTGAAGACTTCAGCCACATGCCTCATTCAATGATACTAAAATAAAATTTAAATGAAATACAATCCACGTGTAGTACAATCACATGTCAAAATAACATAAGAATACACTAATATTAATATCTTCAAATAGATGAGACAGCACTCCAAGGTTCATATGCTGAGTATTTTATTAATTTAGCCGGACATGGTGGTACAAAAGTGCAACGTTTCGGGCAGTCAGGATGCCCTTCATGAGGCTGATGTACAAAAAGAAAAAAACATGTATAAGTAACCAAACGATATTCAAAATAGATACGGTTAATCTGTATAGTAACAAAGTACATATGTTACAGGCAAGGTATCGAAACCGTACAGGCATATATTCAGTACATCCGAGTAAAAAGGAAGGGGGGGGGGGGGGATTGTGTGGGGCTACCACCATGAAAAGGACAACAGTGGAGAACAGAGTGTATCACCATACTTAGAAATTACGTAAAGATAGCTGAGTATATGGCACAGGTTGAATACATGATTAAGGGACTTAATTTTAGCTAATTACATGATTTTAGGCTAAGAGGTATGACCCTGGGTTGAATTCATGAGGTTAAGTTAAAAAGCTTTGGAACATTACTCAGGCTGCCATTGCTACTACATGCACGCCATACCCTTTGGTCCATGTGCCACTGCCTGGACCTTCTGGGACTTAGCCAGGGCTGTCATCTGCTCTGGGCTATGTACTTCTAACTGCCAACACCTTTGGGCGCCGGATGCAGCCTATATCTTCACATCTACTTGGCTGCCTTCTACAAAGGCTGGACGACATCAGTTCCTCCTTTTTGTGCATCTCACCTGATTGATAAGTATCACGGTTTATTATTACAATTGCTTTTGGTATATTAATAATTACGTCCATTCATTGAGATTTGATCCCCTGATGAATTAGCTGTATGCTAAGGAAACGCGTTGGGATGTAATTACATGGGACATCTGTTTTTTGTTCAACTACATATATATACAACCTATTTTTGTGATTCCCTGACCATCTATGTTTCCATATCCTTTTGTCTCGACGAAGTTGGGCAGTCGCTGTCCTGTCGGCAGGGAAACTCAGGGAATAACAATTCACGCATAACAGGAGCTGTTAGGGGTATAGTCCCGACGTTCTTCCCCTTCATCTATCCTGTTTCTTTTATGTCTTTTGGGGGCTTTGAGCCTTCTTATTTGTGTTACTATTTGGGGCCATGTATTTCCTTTTAAGGATGTATTAAAAGTTATATTTTAAAAGGTATTAATTGTTACATTTAGCATATGGTTGTTTGGTACCTTGTTTTTCCGATCTTGATTAGGGATCTTGACTAGAGATGAGCGAACTTTAAAAAAAAGTTCGGCGTTCGGGTTGTGGTAAGTCGCGCATCCCGTTATGGATTCGACTATAGCGGCATATGGAATCCATAAGGGGCGGCTGCCACCAACCCGAACTGTTGAACAGCCGAAGGACCTGGGGTGACGACTTACCACAACCCGAACGCCGAACTTTTTTTTAAAGTTCGCTAATCTCTAATCTTGACAAACCTAATTGGTGATATTGATCACCCTGCAATCCATCAGCGGCGGTCGTGTTTGCACACTATAGGAAAAATCTAGATTACTTACCGGTAATCTTTTTTCTTTGAGCCTATGACAGCACCCATGGAGAGAGACCGCCTCCTAACCCAGGACAGGAAACAGGAACCAGGAAAAAAACGACCTTCCATAAAGGAGGCTCCACCTTCCATCACACCAGAACTAAGAACAGAACAGATACATACAACCATACACTCCCACCACCAAACCTAATCAACTACATATGATATAAACATATACCTATATATATATATATAATTTATTTTTATTTATTTTTTAATATAGGGGGGGAATTTAGCTGGGTGCTGTCATAGGCTCAAAGAAAAAAGATTACCGGTAAGTAATCTAGATTTTATCCTTTCGCCTTATGACAGCACCCATGGAGATATAAGCTAGAAGTATCAGGGAGGGACCACCGCCGAAAGAACCTTTCGGCCGAAATCCAACCCTTCATCTGAAGGAAAATGAAGACGATAATACCTAAAAAAAGTATGCGGGGAACTCCAGGTTGCAGCCTTGCAAATCTGTTCCAAAGATACAGAAGCTCTCTCCGCCCAGGACGTAGACACTGCCCTGGTGGAGTGAGCCCCAAACCCCGAGGGAGGAACCTCGCCCTTGGAGGTATAAGCTAACCCAATAGCCTGCCGGATCCATCTAGCGATAGTTTGAGATGAGGCTGCAGACCCCTTTTAACACCCTGAAAACATAGTAGTAACCTAGAGGAAGACCTCCAGGGACGAGAAACCTGCAGGTACTGGATCAGACACCTCCTAACATCTAGGTAGTGGAATCTAGACTCTGCCTCGGTCACAGGAGAAGGAAAGAAGGATGGGAGCACTACCTCCTGGGACCTATGAAAGCTGGAGGATACCTTTGGCAGAAAGGCCGGGTCAGGGACAATGATCACCCTATCTGACAGAATCCTGAGATACGGCTGATCGACAGAAAAAGCCGCTAACTCACTCACTCTCCTAGCCGACGTGACGGCTAAAAGGAAGGCTAACTTCAAAGAGAGCAACTTTACTGAAATGTCCTCTAAGGGCTCAAAGGGTTCAGATGTGAGGGCAGAAAGCACCAGGTTCAAGTCCCAGGGGGGCAGGGTATTCCTGGAGACTGGGGAAAGCTTGGACACTGCTGTAATGAATCTCTTCACCCATGGGTGCCCTGCCAGCTTGAACTCAAAAAAGGCACTAAGGGCGGAAACCTGCACCTTCAAGGTGCTGGGCCTAAGCCCCTTGTTCCGGCCCTCCTGCAGAAAGTCCAAAATTAGGGGCAAATTAGGTGACTCCAGAACATCCACTGGCCCCCCAGCGAAGCGACAGAAGGCTCCCCAGACCCTCAAGTAAATCTCTGAGGTAACCCTCTTCCGACTCGCCAGGAGTGTGGAGATCACACTGTCAGAAAGGCCCTTGCTTCTCAGGATCTCCCTCTCAAAAGCCAGGCAGTCAGATGGAGTGGCCTGACTTCCGGATGAAGAATTGGTCCCTGAGACAGTAGTCCCAGAAATACTGGTAGAATCCAGGGGTCGGCTATTGACATGACTCTGAGTACTGAAAACCAAACCATCTTGGGCCAAAAGGGGGCTATGACCGTAGCCTGATCTATCTTGATCTTCCTGAGGACCCTTGAAAGGCATAGCGGAGACCTGACTTCCACGACTGAGCTAAGGCATCCAGCGCTTTTGGATGATCCCCTGGGGAAAGGGAATAAATTTCCTCCACCTTCCTGTTTAGTCTGGTGGCAAAAAGGTCTATAACAGGGAGGCCCCAGAGGTCTATGATCTTGTTGAAAATCTCCTGATCTAAGGACCACTCATTCTGACTGAGATGGTGCCGACTCAGGAAGTCCGCCTCCGTATTCTCTGTCCCTTTTAGATGAACAGCCGAAAGGGAGGAGAGAGAGAGACTTCTGCCAAACTGAATATTTGACTCGTCAGGTCCATCAGACTGGGAGATCTGGTATCCCCCCTGCCTGTTGATATAGGCCACTGCCATCATATTGTCGGAGTACACCTTCACATCCTTGCCCCTCAGGGAAGGAAGACCTTGAGAAAGAGCCATACTGATGGCCTTCAGCTCCCTGTAGTTCTGAGATTGGGCACTGGTCTCTGCGTCCCATGTCCCCTGCAACAAAAGATCCTGCAGATGAGCACCCCACCCGGAGGGACTGGCATCCGTAGTTAGAGCTACCTGGGCCTCTCTCCTCCAGGGAACTCCTTTCTGTAGATTCGGGAGACACAACCACCATTCCAGAGAGAGAGTGGACTGCGGGGAGAGCAGGAACTCCCGGTCCAGAGAAGAAGGGCATCTGTCCTACGTCTCCAGAATCTGGAGCTGAAGATGTCTTGAGTGGAACTGCGCCCACTCTACCCCTGGAATGGAAGCCGTCATTAAGCCTAAAACGGACATGGCCCTTCTTAGAGAGACCTTTCGGGCAGCTAGAAGGAACTGAACCCCTGAGATGAGCTGCTGAGCTTTGTGAAGGGGCAGAAGGCATTTCTGTAACAAGGAATTTAGGGTCATGCCGAGAAACCTGCACACCTGGCTTGGGAGGAGGCTGGATTTCTCTATGTTTAACTCCCAACCAAGCCTGTGAAGGACTTCTCTGAACCAGGAAATTTGAGATCTCAGGGCAGGACGACTCTGGGCTATCAGAAGGAAATCGTCCAGGTAGGGAATGATCAGCACATTCCTCTCTTTCACATGGGCCATCATTTCCGCCACTATTTTCGTAAATACCCTCGGAGCCTGAGATAACCCAAAGGGAAGGGCATGAAGGATCCTGTCTCCCATGGAACTGGGCATGAAGGATCCTGTCTCCCATGTGTACCGCTACTCTGAGAAATTTCTGATGCAAGGGATGAATGGGCACATGGTAATATGCGTCTTTCAAATCTATCGTGGCCATAAAGCAACCCGAGAAAAGATGATTCACTGCTGATCTTAAGGTTTCCATTCAAAATTTCTCGTACACCAAGTAGCGATTGAGACACTTCAAATTTATTATTGTGCGGAATGAACCATTTGTTTTTCTCACAAGAAACAGAGTCGAATAAAACCCCCTTGTCTCCTCTGACCTGGGAACGGGGACCAGAACCCCCTTTTCTAACAGGGAGAGTACCTCTGCAACAATGGCGGATTGCCTCTGGGGGTCTGCTCGGAAATCTGTCACCACAAACTTCTCTCCCTCTTGTACTATCGACAAAATCCAGGGGCTGTTGGAGATCCTCTGCCATTGATCGAAAAAAATATGACAGACGACCCCCACAGGCCTGGCGTCATTGGGACTTTTTCTTAGAGGCCTCTGAACGGGAAAAAAGAAACCTTTTAGATCTACGGTTGGTCTCAGCATACTGTCGGGATCTGTCCCTCCCCCTAAAGGAATCCCTGCTAAATCTACGCCGAGGGGTCTTTTTAGGGGGCTGGCTGGTAGACGGAAACCCCCTCTTCTCATCCGAGGCCTTCTCGAGGAGGTCATCTAATACCGGACCAAACAGAAATTCGCCTTGACAATGGATGCCACATAATTTAGCCTTAGAGGTAGCATCCCCATTCCAGTTTTTTAGCGAGACAGCCCTACGGGCGGAGTTAGACAGGGCCGACGCTCTGGCCGCCAGCCTAAGGGAATCCGCAGAAGCATCAACCAAAAAATCTAGCCCACTAAAAAAGGCGGGGAAAGAGGACAAAAGCTGGTCTCTAGGCGACCCCCCTCTAATATGCTCCTCGAGCTCCTTCATCCAGGCCTTAAGGGATCTGGCTACAGAGGTGGCAGCAATGGCTGGTTTAAAGGAGGCGGCTGAAGCCTCCCAACACTTTTTCAAATAAATATCTGCCCTCCTATCCATGGGATCTTTCAATGTACCCCCATCATCAAAGGGCAGGGCCGATTTCTTAGATATCTTGGCTAGTGGCGCATCTAATTTTGGGGCTCTGTCCCAGGGGGCTGAAGTCTCCGCGTCAAAGGGGTATTTCCGCTTAACTGCCAAAGGGATAAAAAACTTTCTATCGGGCTTATCCCATTCCCGTTTAATCGTAGCCTGGACAGTCTCATGGACATCAAAAACTCTTTTCTTCCTAGGGCCAAGTCCCTCAAACATAGAGTCTCTCAGGGATAAGGGTGGTTTGGGTGGTAGCCCGCACCATTTTCAAAAGCGAATTAATATTCTCTGGCTGAAACGACTTCCCGCTTGCCTCTTCTTCAGTAGAGTCTCCTGACGACCCGCATTCGCCTTCCTCCTCCAATCCAGACAACACCTCCCTGTCACTAGAGGGGGGATGGGATGTAGTGGCCGTAGCAGAGGAGCTCGGGCGAGACTTTAATAACCCGCTCACAGACTCCTTAACCTCATCCCGGATAAGCTGCTTAATGCTGCCCATAAAAGACGGAGCCTCTTCCTCCAATAACTTGGCAACACAGGATTCACAGGCAGACTTAACCCAAGAAGAAGGCATTCTCCTTTTACATAATGGGCAAGACCTGCTTTTAGAGCTGGAACTTTTCTTTGCCTCCTTAGGTATCTAGGCAAAGAAGACATCCCTGGAAGCAGGAGGCAAAATCATATCAGGGGATCACCCCTCTTACCCCACCAGGTACCGGCATCTCAATGCAGGTATCAGCTGAATCGGTGCGCTGGGGCTGCTCCATGTTCACACCACACCACAGGCAACAAATGGAGAAAAACTGCCAGTAGCTTCTCCGGCCGGCAGACTGAGCTGGCTGAGCATTTCAGCATGTCGGCGTCCTCCCACTTCCGGCCTACTCCAGCCGTCGCCCGGAAGTGCGCCACAGCCGGCCAGGCATGCGGCACGGCCGCAGAGGCCCGCAGCGCAGGGGGATGCAGAGAGCAGCGGCAGGCCCCACAACCGAGGAGAAGCAGAAACAGGAGGAGGTGAAAGAGGCCCAGACTTGCAGCGGCTCCCACTGGAGGCTGACGCCGCACGGGTAGGCCCTCCTAATACGACACAAACCGGGGCGCCCGCAGCTCCCTTCAAGAATCTTCCTGATCCCTCCTGTCCCGCAGGACAGGAAACAGAACTGGTGTGATGGAAGGTGGAGCCTTCTTTATGGGAGGTCGGTTTTTTCCTGGTTCCTGTTTCCTGTCCTGGGTTAGGAGGCGGTCTCTCTCCATGGGTGCTGTCATAAGGCGAAAGGATAAAAAACGCCGACCTCTCTGGTGACCAGGTCCGTGGGAGCTCACATAGGCTACAGCTTCTTCCTATAGTGTGCAAGCACGGCCTCCGCTGACAGATTATAGTGTGGTCGTAACCATGGAAACAAACAGTGTTTAGGGTCCATTCACACGTCCGCAAAATGGGTCCGCATCCGTTCTGCAATTTTGCGTAACGAGTGCGAACCCATTTATTTTCAATGGGGCCGGAATGGATGCGGACACACACTATGTGCTGTCCTCATCCGCATTTCCAGATCCGCACTTCCGTTTCCGCAAAAAAATAGAACATGTCCTATTCTTGTCCGCAATAGCGGACAAGAATAGGCATTTTATAGGGTTGAGTGAACTTGTATTTTAAGTTCGGCGTCCAAAGTTCGGGTTCGGGTTATCTTAGAATCCCATTATGGATTCGCTACCACAGACCATACCGGAATTTTGAATCCAAGTTCGCGCAACCGTCCTTCACTGCTCTACTTTCTTCTTCTCCTCCACACAGAGCACAGGAGCTCCGCCCCTCATGTCACATGACCATTATACCAGGCCCTTTACCACCTCTTATCCAATCCAGTACTGAGCCACGCCCCCTGCACTGATCACATGACGGTGACGTAACCCCAGGTCCTTAGTGTTGTCCAAGTTTTGGGTTCATCGAAGAATCCCCTTATGGATTTTAAATTCCATTATGGTCCGTTGTAGCGGAATCCATAACGGGATTCTAAGATAACCCGAACCCGAACTTAAAATACAAGTTCGCTCAACCCTAGCATTATAGTGCAGGCCATGTGACATGGCCTGTATCCGTGTTTTGAGGATCCACAATACACTTACGGACGTGTGGATGGAGCCTTAATGTGATGGAAAAATGAATTGAGTCAGCAAAGGAAGCAAAATGGACAATCACAATACATTAGTAAGTGGCTTGTATTAACTTTCTCTAAATCATAAATGCTATTTGCTGAAGTGAGACGATCCCTTTAAATCGTACTCCACCCCATAAGCGGCTCCCATTTCCATAGACTGAGTTACATTGGACTGAGTTGAAACCCATGGACTGAGATAATCCCGAAATGAATTTATTATCAAACTCTGTTATTTCTGCTAGAACATATGGAAGTGTTCAGGTTTGTCTTTGATTCCATCTTCCCTACGTGCAGGCTGTATAAGCTGTTTAGCAGAGATACAGTAGGAGTGACAACCTCAGCCGTTCCCAGGGGCTGCCCAAGTCAACACCACCAGGTGTAGTAAGACACATCTTTCGGTGACCTGCCTGCCGCCCAACAAGAAGAGACATCAACCACCGTTCTGCCATGGTGAACAAGGCATACAGTTGTCTGGGGGGGGGGGGGAATCGCTAAGGTAGTCATCTGCCCAAGACTTGCCGCAGCATAGCAACCAACCAGCAGGGCTGATGACCTTATACAGAGACCTGCCGACCAGTGAGAGGAGGAGGTCTCAGTGTCACAGCTCCTCCCTCAGAAAGGTCATGGACTGTCTTACAACCAGTAAAAAGAGGCTCTGAAACCTGTAAGTAGGACTGTGAATACACCTGCCATCCCCTCATTCATCATCACCGAAGGAGGACGGGCAAGAGACGGTGCTGGACATAAAGGGCCAGATTTATCATTAGCTAAAGTCACTTTAATGGAGTGAAAAAGTCGCAAAAAAATGCGCAATCGGTAAAATTGCGCATTTTTTTGCGACTTTTTCAAGCTCTGCACTAAGCTCTCCAGTTTTGTGAAAGTGGGTGTGTTGTCTTATGCAAATGAATCTCTAGACAGATTTACTATTGCAACCATTTAAAAAGTCGCAAAAAAGTCGCAAAAAAATGCGCAATTTCACTCCAGGGGGGACCATGCTTATCTTATGCGACTTTTTAATAGAACATGCGACTTTTTTGTAAAGACGTGCGATTTTTGTAAAGCCTCTTACTGAAGGATAAACTGCTACCTTCAAACCACATTTATCACAGTATTAACGGACCATTAATAAATCTGAATGAGCCAAAAGTGACTTTGGGCAGATGTAAAAGTGGAGTAAGATGTAAGTGTAATGATAAATCTGGCCCAAAGTCTTAACTTTTAGTAATTAGGAAAGTTTGAATCGCCATGCAGTCTGGTTTAAAGAGCGCCAAGGAAAGTGAAAAATTAACTTTGACACTTGTGAGTGTTTGGAGAATGGAATGGGCTGACGTCGCTGCCTTTAGTGAAAAGACGAGGTCGATGAGATGAAGTCAAGATCAAGAAGGCTGTGCATTTAAGAAGATCCTTACTAAAGAAAATTGTTAGGCCTCTTTCACACGGGCATCAAGTTTGACGCCTGGATAAGATGCGGGTGCGTTGCGGGAAAATGTGCAATTTTCCAGCGCGAGTGCAAAGCGTTTCAATGCGTTTTGCACGCGCGTGAGAAAAATCGGCATGTTCGGCATCACTGATAGCTCTTTCCAATTTGAGGCGGTTTATGAGATGGTCATACAATGAGGCATCAGACCTCCACCGGTATATTTTCCCCTTCAGTGAATAGCCTTTCCTCCAGCTGGGAGATAGTAAAAGTCAGAGCTCAAGCTTGGACAGTTACAATCTCCCAGCTGGAGGAAAAGCTATTCACTGAAGGGGAAAATATACCGGTGGAGGTCTGATGCCTCATTGTATGACCATCTCATAAACCGCCTCAAATTGGAAAGAGCTATCAGTTTGGTGTCAGAAGGTGGGATTCGCCATAAACAGTATCGGGTAAGTGATTCTATATTTTTTTTTATGTATTATTACTACCCTATACTGTGAGAGCGGATTATTTGAACCCGGTGAGCGTTTCTGTGCGCCTCCCAGGAATCTGATATTCCTAAAGAAGTTATAGGGATCTGAAGTCCCAGGAATCTGATATTCCTAAAACAAAAAAAAAGGGGTCTGGAGTCCCCAAATCTTAAAACAGTGCTGTGTGCAGTGAATAGTTTTTCCTAAAACCATGTATATTGCTGTATAATTGCTTAAGCATTTCTTAGTCGTTATAAGATTGAAATTTACTGTATAAATTGTGTATAGACTGCGTATAGATGGTATGCGAGTTCATGCTGAAATTGAAGGTATAAATTTGGCCATCCAGGATAGTGTAAGATCAAACATAAATTCAGGAGTAATCATGAGCCTGGATTAGAAGACATAGGATGCAAATACCCCCCCAGAATAGTTAAAAAATCAACTATAAATTCAGGAGCAGTCATGAGCCTGGAGGCAGAGTCCTGATGAAGTCTCTCCATAAGTTGAAGTCGCTGGACCCACCCTATGGAACCCCTGTGACAGTCCAGGCCAGGACCAGAACTAAAGTGTCAACTGACAACTATCCTACATGGATTCATGCATCCCAATTGAAGGAAGCCTCACCTCTGCCTGAATGACCAGAATCAGACGAGTCCCAGTTGGATCCAATCATTATGAAGAAGCAAGCTTCAGTGCTCTGTACAATGCCAATGTACACCCCTACCCCTGGAAGACCTCACATCTGTGCAGCAATGGCATCCTTTGTAGCAGACACAATGCTACCAGCCACTGTTTGGCTAGTGGCAATGTGTGCCCACCACTCTGAGAAGCTACCCTCGATATGCCCCTCATCACCCCAGGAAGCAAGAGACATTCACGTCTCCACTCTGCGATTGATGCCAAGCCTAAGTAGACACAAAGGACACATGGTGCTACTCTTAGAACAACACTGATTATTTTATGTTTTGTGTTCTTTCTTACTTTTCTTTCTTCTTTCTTTTCCACTATGCAGGGGATTTTTTTCCTACTGTGCGCCAATTACACAGAAGGTTTTTCAAATCTCCTTCATAGTTATTTCAACTTTCCTTTCTCTTTTTCCCCTTGTCCACTATGCAAGATATTTTTTTCCTACTGTGCGCCAATTGCACAAGAAGGTTTTTATCTCCTTTATGATTTGTACTTTTGTTTCATATGTTATGTACATATACACACAAGGTCTCTAGCCCGAGGAGGACACACAGTGCAGCTCTCAGAATAGAAAGTGATCCCGTTCTTTTTGTATAAAAAGTTGGGATCAATGGTTGAATTGAAAGGGATTTTTAACCTTGCTATTAAATATATATTATATCAGGCACTGCCACTTGTTACAAGACAGGTCATTTCCTCAAAGAACACATCCCCCGGAGGTTATTTCCTGTATGCAAGCCGACCCCAGCAGACATTGACACTACAATACATGACACACAGTTATCACTTGGAAATACAATGGACAGCAGGAACCTCAGGTACATGAGAGCAAGCTGTAACAACTTTAACTTGTTAGCATCTAGACTACCATTGTAATATGTAAAATACCCTTTCATGTATTGTATATGGCAGATACCAGTATTGTTTACCGACTTCCCTAAATTAACCTGTCATCTGCTGAACTCAAGTTGGTACTCCCACCCCCAATGTCCTATAAATACATGTACTATGAAATAAAGACTTCAGATTGTAACTGTCTATGATTGAGCTCTGACTTTTACTATCTCCCAGCTGGAGGAAAGGCTATTCACTGCAGGGGAAAATATACCGGTGGAGGTCTGATGCCTCATTGTATGACCATCTCATAACCGCCTCAAATTGGAAAGAGCTATCAATCACTGAAGTTCGGGTTTGGGTTAGGTGTTATGTCGACTTTATTATTTTCCCTTATAACATGGTTATAAGGGAAAATAATAGCATTCTTTAATACAGAATGCTTAGTAAAAGGACAATTAAGGGTTAAAAAAATAATAATAATTAATTCATCTCCTCCAATTGCTCGGTCTCCTGTTCTCTCTTCCGCTGTGGGTAAAGGACCTGTGGTGATGTCACTAAGCTCATCACATGGTCCATCACCACGGTGATGGATCATGTGATGGACCATGTGATGAGCTCAGTGACATCACCACAGGTCCTTTACCCACAGCGGAAGAGAGAACAGGAGACGGCAGCTACACGATCAATTGGAGGAGGTGAGTTACATTTTTTTTTTTTTAACCCTCAATTGTCCTTTTACTAAGCATTCTGTATTAAAGAATGCTATTATTTTATTTTTTATTTATTTTAAGAGAAAATAATAAAGATCGGCTCCCCGTCTCCTAGCAACCATGTGGGAAAATCGCACCGCATCCGCACTTGCTTGCGGATGCTTGTGATTTTCCCTAAGCCCCATTCACTTCTATGGGGTCTGCGTTGCGTGAAAAACGCAGAAACTAGAGCATGCTGCGATTTTCACGCAACGCAGAAGTGATGCGGGAAAATCACCGCTCATGTGCACAGCCCCATAGAAATAAATGGGTCCGGATTCAGTGCGGGTCACATCACGCATTGCACCCGCGCGGAAAACTCGCCCGTGTGAAAGGGGCCTTAGTCCAACATACATAGAGGTTTTTTTTGTTTTTTTAATCCTAGTAGTGCCAAGGTGTTTTCCTATTAAACAATTCGGAGCAGTATTCTTTAATGAATAGGGTTGATAGATTATATCAAATAGGTTTGTTTTTCTATAGATACCTATATGGTATCATGGTATAATTGCAAATATACATATATATATTTTAGACAGGTTGAAATAAATTAAAAAGAGTAAGAACCAGGGGTGGAATGTATAGCAAGGGATTTTAGTGGTTTCTATACCTTTAATTCCTTGTAATGTAGTTGGTTAGTGGTACCTGATACTTGGTCGCATTCCTTAAGGCCTCTTTCACACTTGCGTTCTGAGGATCCGGCAGGCACTTCCGTCCCGCCGGATCCGTCAGAACGCAAGTCGCCTGAAGCATTAGAAGACTGATCAGGATCCTGATCAGTCTTCGAAATGCTTTGAGGTTACTATGGCAGCCAGGACACTATTAAAGTCCTGGTTGCCATAGTAGTAGTGGGGAGCGGGGGAGCGGTATACTTACAGTCCATGCGGCTCCCAGGGCGCTCCAGAATGACGTCAGAGCGCCCCATGCGCATGGATCACGGATTCCGGCTGAGGGCATGCCACTTATTTTTGGCTCCCGCAGAAATGTCCTATCCTTGTGCGCAATACAGACAAGAAATGGACATGTTCTGTTTTTTTGCGGAACGGCCCTGCGGACATACAGGCACCGAATGCACACAGCGGTGTAATTCCTTTTTTTTTTTGCGGGCACATTGAAGTGAATGGTTCTGCATACAGGCGGCAAAAAAAAAATGGAACGGACACGGATACGTTTGTGTGCATGAGCCCCTACTGTGAGCTATAAAATGATAATAATTGCAACCAAAATAATCTAGTCAAGTACCACCAGTCTAAAAAAAAAATTCACGGGCACCTCAAATTTTTTTCACAGACACAGAAAAAAAGTTGACAATTTTTACAGATTGTCCAGAAATTTTGGCAACCCTGCAGTAGGGGCCGGGAGACTAGAAAACATCTAGCTATGTACCAAAGAACTTAAAGAGATAATCAGGGTAAGGCCTCATGCACACGACCGTATGTATTTTGCAGTCTACAAAAAATGGATCTGAAAAAATACAGATGACGCCCGTGTGGATTCCATATTTTGTGGAGCGGAACAGCTGGCCCCCGATAGAACAGTCCCGTCCTTGTCCGTTATGTGGACAATAATAGGACATGTTCTATTTTTTTGTGGAACGGACATGCAGACATATGGAAACGGAGTAACTGTTTTTTTACGGACCCATTGAAATGAAGGGTTCAGTGTACAGTCTGCAAAAAAAAAACAACGGACACGGAAAGAAAATAAGTTTGTGTGCACGAGCCCTGAGATGTGTTTTGCTACCACAATCCTCTCGTTGTATCATATGGGCGTCGCATTCTGAGCGCTGGCTCGGCTATTCCCATCAGCCCCATAGAAGTTAATGGAACTATAGCCTCCCTTGCGCGGTGCGCTTCCCATTCATTTCTATGGGACTTCAAGCACTCGGCTATTTTCAGCAGCCTCATAGAAATCAATGGAGGGCGGCTGGGCATGGGCGGTGCACTCTTCTTCACTTTGTGTGCTACTTTCCAGAGATTGGTATGGGACCGACGTCTGGGACCCGCACCTATCAGATATTGGTGGCATATCCTTGCAATGTGCCCGCGATGTATGAGATGGGCCAGTCCAGGTTATCCAGGGAGCTGTGTTCTGATGTTACAGCATGGCTCCACACACAGACTTCCCCCCACGTATCCAGGAGGATTTTTTAAAACTTTCCTTGGGCAAATGCACCCCTACATTTCCTGTTCCCAATCGGACGGTTAACTGATAATGTTACCAGATGTGTCCTGTCCTCCAGCCAATCCACTGGGTGATCAGCGCTTAGATGGTCCGATGGGTCCAGGGGCTCATTTTCAGTGTCTTCAAAGGAAAGCTGGAGCCTAAAAATCCCCAAACCCTCCTCTCGGCCAATCTCAGCAGGACGTCTTCAACCAACACACTGCACTTCAGCCACTAACCCTTAAGAAGGAATATAAGAAACACAAAGAGTGAAATACAAATTTTTGTCACAAATTTCAATCGCACAAACCTTATTCGGAATTATTCTTTTGCTATAAAAAAAGTTTTGGTATAAATTCTCTAAATACAATAAATTATAACCCGATATTTTACAGCCTCTACAATTATATCTAGTCCCCATTCAGGTTCATTGTTTCTGGGCAGTTCACACTCTCTGCCACATAAATATCTCACACAGAGACAGCTCTGCTACATACACATCACACAGAGACAGCTCTGCTACATACACATCACACAGAGACAGCTCTGCTACATACACATCACACAGAGACAGCTCTGCTACATACACATCACACAGAGACAGCTCTGCTACATACACATCACACAGAGACAGCTCTGCTGCATACACATCACACAGAGACAGCTCTGCTGCATACACATCACACAGAGACAGCTCTGCTACATACACATCACACAGAGACAGCTCTGCTACATACACATCACACAGAGACAGCTCTGCTACATACACATCACACAGAGACAGCTCTGCTACATACACATCACACAGAGACAGCTCTGCTACATACACATCACACAGAGACAGCTCTGCTACATACACATCACACAGAGACAGCTCTGCTACATACACATCACACAGAGACAGCTCTGCTACATACACATCACACAGAGACAGCTCTGCTACATACACATCACACAGAGACAGCTCTGCTACATACACATCACACAGAGACAGCTCTGCTACATACACATCACACAGAGACAGCTCTGCTACATACACATCACACAGAGACAGCTCTGCTACATACACATCACACAGAGACAGCTCTGCTACATACACATCACACAGAGACAGCTCTGCTACATACACATCACACAGAGACAGCTCTGCTACATACACATCACACAGAGACAGCTCTGCTACATACACATCACACAGAGACAGCTCTGCTACATACACATCACACAGAGACAGCTCTGCTACATACACATCACACAGAGACAGCTCTGCTACATACACATCCCACAGAGACAGCTCTGCTACATACACATCACACAGAGACAGCTCTGCTACATACACATCACACAGAGACAGCTCTGCTACATACACATCACACAGAGACAGCTTTGCTACATACATGTCTCACACAGAGACAGCTCTGCTACATACACATCACATAGAGACAGCTCTGCTACATACAAATCACATAGAGACAGCTCTGCTGCATACACATCACATAGACAGCTCTGCTGCATACACATCACATAGAGACAGCTCTGCTGCATACACATCACATAGAGACAGCTCTGCTGCATACACATCACATAGACAGCTCTGCTACATACACATCACACAGAGACAGCTCTGCTACATACACATCACACAGAGACAGCTCTGCTACATACACATCACATAGAGACAGCTCTGCTACATACACATCACATAGCGACAGCTCTGCTACATACACATTACATAGAGACAGCTCTGCTACATACATGTCTCACAGAGACAGCTCTGCTACATACACATCACACAGAGACAGCTCTGCTACATACACGTCACACAGAGACAGCTCTGCTACATACACATCGATCACACAGACACAGCTCTGCTACATACACATTACACAGAGACAGCTCTGCTACATACACATCACACAGAGACAGCTCTGCTACATACCTCACACAGAGACAGCTCTGCTACATACACATCACACAGAGACAGCTCTGCTACATACCTCACACAGAGACAGCTCTGCTACATACACATCACACAGAGACAGCTCTGCTACATACACATCACACATACACAGCTCTGCTACATACACATCACACAGAGACAGCTCTGCTACATACATGTCTCACAGAGACAGCTCTGCTACATACACATCACACAGAGACAGCTCTGCTACATACACATCACACAGAGACAGCTCTGCTACATACACCTCACGCTGTAATTACATCAGGATTGGACATATAAACCTCAGGTCATCCAACACCAATCACAACCAGCACAAATGCACCAATCATGTGATCTCTGACTCCTCCCACACATGATCATGTGGGCATGACATCATCACAGGTCCTTTACCTCCACCTGCACCGTTGTGGTGGTGGATAGCGGTAGAAGCAGGGCAGGGCAGGTAGGTGTGTATCCACTGTCATTGTCTGTCACATTAACCCCTGCAGTACCAATTCTCTGCTCTGGAGTTACCGTCTGGTCGCTATTCACACCAGGAGGTGGTTATTGGGGTTCTCCGAGCACAGCCCTCCCGGGAGTGTTTCCTCTATGCTGTACAATGACTTTTATTCTGCAGCCGTTATCTATGTGCTGTATGGCGGAATTCTTTCTGTACTGTGCGATGGATGGAGCTCAAGTTGTTTCTTATTCACGTAATTTGTATTTTTCATGTTCTATTAATAAATTATGAAAACTGGGAAATACTAAAAAGAATGAAGAAAAGGAGTGAACGGCATTATCAATCTGTAAAAGTACAGAGAGAGCTATAACCAGCCTCCTGTATTTACCGGACATGGGATGAACGCATTCACATATACCGGTGTCCATTCCCTGACTGTTTGCACGGTATCTGTATATGCCAGCCTGGGCGCTCCCTTTAAATATTGCTTTAATATTATACCGGTAACTATTTTGTTAAAGAGAAGCCGCCCCTCTCCTGACATACATGCATCTCCGTGTAATAGCCGTCCTGGAGAGTCTCTTCTTATGGCTCTATGTTGTGCCGTTCCTTTATTATTCCTGCTAGAAGTTGTGAATGAATTACTTGCAATTTCCAATAAAGGTCCCGATTGGTGTTACCAAAGGAGGGTGCGTCCCTGCCCGTGTAGATTGGATAGTGTCAGACTGTGCAAGGACACACCCCTGACTTGTAACACTGATCCAGACCTTCACTGCCAAATGCTAGCAATTATTTTGTAACTTCTAGCAGGAATAATAAAGGAATTGCACAACATATAGTTATAAGAATAGATGCTCCAGAATTATTACATGGGGAATGCATGTAGCTATTAAAACAGACATGTCAGGAGTGGTGAGAGGTCCTCTTCAAATTATTGTGCATGTCTCATGTCCCCCTTCCTTACGTACACTGTCTCCTCTCATGTCTCCTTCCTTATGTAAACCGTCTCCTCTCATGTCTCCTTCCTTATGTACACCGTCTCCTCTCATGTCTCCTTCCTTATGTACACCGTCTCCTCTCATGTCTCCTTCCTTATGTACAGCGTCTCCTCTCATGTCTCCTTCCTTATGTACGCCGTCTCCTCTCATGTCTCCTTCCTTATGTACACCGTCTCCTCTCATGTCTCCTTCCTTATGTAAACCGTCTCCTCTCATGTCTCCTTCCTTATGTACACCGTCTCCTCTCATGTCTCCTTCCTTATGTACGCCGTCTCCTCTCATGTCCCCTTCCTTATGTACGCCGTCTCCTCTCATGTCTCCTTCCTTATGTACGCCGTCTCCTCTCATGTCTCCCTTCCTTATGTACACCGTCTCCTCTCATGTCTCCTTCCTTATGTACGCCGTCTCCTCTCATGTCCTCCTTCCTTATGTACGCCGTCTCCTCTCATGTCTCCCTTCCTTATGTACGCCGTCTCCTCTCATGTCCCTCTTCCTTATGTACGCCGTCTCCTCTCATGTCCCCCTTCCTTATGTACGCCGTCTCCTCTCATGTCTCCTTCCTTATGTACACTGTCTCCTCTCATGTCTCCTTCCTTATGTACGCCGTCTCCTCTCATGTCTCCTTCCTTATGTACGCCGTCTCCTCTCATGTCCCTCTTCCTTATGTACGCCGTCTCCTCTCATGTCCCTCTTCCTTATGTACGCCGTCTCCTCTCATGTCTCCCTTCCTTATGTACGCCGTCTTCTTTCATGTCTCCCTTCCTTATGTATGCCGTCTCCTCTCATGTCCCCCTTCCTTATGTACGCCGTCTCCTCTCATGTCTCCCTTCCTTATGTACACCGTCTCCTCTCATGTCTCCTTCCTTATGTACACCGTCTCCTTTCATGTCCCCCTTCCTTATGTACACCGTCTCCTCTCATGTCTCCCTTCCTTATGTATGCCGTCTCCTCTCATGTCCCTCTTCCTTATGTACACCGTCTCCTCTCATGTCTCCTTCCTTATGTATGCCGTCTCCTCTCATGTCTCCTTCCTTATGTACGCCGTCTCCTTTCATGTCCCCCTTCCTTATGTACGCCGTCTCCTCTCATGTCTCCCTTCCTTATGTACGCCGTCTCCTCTCATGTCCCCCTTCCTTATGTACACCGTCTCCTCTCATGTCTCCCTTCCTTATGTATGCCGTCTCCTCTCATGTCCCTCTTCCTTATGTACACTGTCTCCTCTCATGTCTCCTTCCTTATGTACGCCGTCTCCTCTCATGTCCCTCTTCCTTATGTACACCGTCTCCTCTCATGTCTCCTTCCTTATGTACACCGTCTCCTCTCATGTCTCCTTCCTTATGTACACCGTCTCCTCTCATGTCCCCTTCCTTATGTACACCGTCTCCTCTCATGTCTCCTTCCTTATGTACACCGTCTCCTCTCATGTCCCTCTTCCTTATGTACACTGTCTCCTCTCATGTCCCCCTTCCTTATGTACACCGTCTCCTCTCATGTCTCCTTCCTTATGTACGCCGTCTCCTCTCATGTCTCCTCTTCCTTATGTACGCCGTCTCCTCTCATGTCTCTCTTCCTTATGTATGCCGTCTCCTCTCATGTCCCTCTTCCTTATGTACACCGTCTCCTCTCATGTCTCCTTCCTTATGTACACCGTCTCCTCTCATGTCTCCTTCCTTATGTACACCGTCTCCTTTCATGTCCCCCTTCCTTATGTATACCGTCTCCTCTCATGTCTCCCTTCCTTATGTACGCCATCTCCTCTCATGTCTCCTTCCTTATGTACGCCGTCTCCTCTCATGTCCCTCTTCCTTATGTATGCCGTCTCCTCTCATGTCCCTCTTCCTTATGTACGCCGTCTCCTCTCGTGTCTCCTTCCTTATGTATGCCGTCTCCTCTCATGTCCCTCTTCCTTATGTACGCCGTCTTCTTTCATGTCTCCCTTCCTTATGTACGCCGTCTCCTCTCGTGTCCCTCTTCCTTATGTACGCCATCTCCTCTCATGTCTCCCTTCCTTATGTACGCCGTCTCCTCTCATGTCTCCTTCCTTATGTACTCCGTCTCCTCTCATGTCCCCTTCCTTATGTACGCCATCTCCTCTCATGTCCCTCTTCCTTATGTACGCCGTCTCCTCTCGTGTCCCTCTTCCTTATGTACGCCCTTCTCCTCTCATGTCTCCTTCCTTATGTACGCCGTTTTCTCTCATGTCCCCCTTCTTTATGTACGGCGTCTCCTCTCATGTCTCCTTCCTTATGTACGCCGTCTCCTCTCATGTCCCTCTTCCTTATGTACGCCGTCTCCTCTCATGTCTCCTTCCTTTTGTACACCGTCTCCTCTCATGTCTCCTTCCTTATGTACGCCGTCTCCTCTCATGTCTCCTTCCTTATGTACGCGTCTCCTCTCATGTCTCCTTCCTTATGTACGCCGTCTCCTTTCATGTCCCCCTTCCTTATGTACGCCGTCTCCTCTCATGTCCCTCTTCCTTATGTACACTGTCTCCTCTCATGTCCCCCTTCCTTATGTACACCGTCTCCTCTCATGTCTCCTTCCTTATGTACGCCGTCTCCTCTCATGTCTCCTTCCTTATGTACGCCGTCTCCTCTCATGTCCCTCTTCCTTATGTACACTGTCTCCTCTCATGTCCCTCTTCCTTATGTACGCCGTCTCCTCTCGTGTCTCCTTCCTTATGTATGCCGTCTCCTCTCATGTCCCTCTTCCTTATGTACGCCGTCTTCTTTCATGTCTCCCTTCCTTATGTACGCTGTCTCCTCTCATGTCCCTCTTCCTTATGTACGCCATCTCCTCTCATGTCTCCCTTCCTTATGTACGCCATCTTCTCTCATGTCCCTCTTCCTTATGTACGCCGTCTCCTCTCGTGTCCCTCTTCCTTATGTACGCGTCTCCTCTCATGTCTCCTTCCTTATGTACGCCGTCTCCTCTCATGTCTCCTTCCTTATGTACGCCGTCTCCTCTCATGTCTCCTTCCTTATGTACGCCGTCTCCTCACATGTCTCCTTCCTTATGTACGCCGTCTCCTCACATGTCTCCTTCCTTATGTACGCCGTCTCCTCTCATGTCTCCTTCCTTATGTACGCCGTCTCCTCACATGTCTCCTTCCTTATGTACGCCGTTTTCTCTCATGTCCCCCTTCTTTATGTACGGCGTCTCCTCTCATGTCTCCTTCCTTATGTACGCCGTCTCCTCTCATGTCCCTCTTCCTTATGTACACCGTCTCCTCTCATGTCCCTCTTCCTTATGTACACTGTCTCCTCTCATGTCCCTCTTCCTTATGTACACCGTCTCCTCTCATGTCTCCTTCCTTATGTACGCCGTCTCCTCTCATGTCTCCTTCCTTATGTGCGCCGTCTCCTCTCATGTCTCCTTCCTTATGTACGCTGTCTCCTCTCATGTCTCCTTCCTTATGTGCGCCGTCTCCTCTCATGTCCCTCTTCCTTATGTACGCCGTCTCCTCTCATGTCTCCTTCCTTATGTATGCCGTCTCCTCTCATGTCCCTCTTCCTTATGTACGCCTGTCTCCTCTCATGTCTCCTTCCTTATGTACGCTGTCTCCTCTCATGTCCCTCTTCCTTATGTACGCCGTCTCCTCTCATGTCTCCTTCCTTATGTACGCCGTCTCCTCTCATGTCTCCTTCCTTATGTACGCCGTCTCCTCTCATGTCCCTCTTCCTTATGTACGCCGTCTCCTCTCATGTCTCCCTTCCTTATGTACGCCGTCTCCTCTCATGTCTCCCTTCCTTATGTACGCCGTCTCCTCTCATGTCTCCCTTCCTTATGTACGCACGTCTCCTCTCATGTCTCCTTCCTTATGTACGCCGTCTCCTCTCATGTCTCCTTCCTTATGTACGCCGTCTCCTCTCATGTCTCCTTCCTTATGTACACCGTCTCCTCTCATGTCTCCTTCCTTATGTACACCGTCTCCTCTCATGTCTCCTTCCTTATGTACGCCGTCTCCTCTCATGTCCCCTTCCTTATGTACACCGTCTCCTCTCATGTCTCCCTTCCTTATGTACGCCGTCTCCTCTCATGTCTCCTTCCTTATGTGCGCCGTCTCCTCTCATGTCTCCCTTCCTTATGTACGCCGTCTCCTCTCATGTCCCCTTCCTTATGTACGCCGTCTCCTCTCATGTCCCTCTTCCTTATGTACGCCGTCTCCTCTCATGTCTCCTTCCTTATGTACACCGTCTCCTCTCATGTCTCCTTCCTTATGTATGCCGTCTCCTCTCATGTCTCCTTCCTTATGTACGCCGTCTCCTCTCATGTCCCTCTTCCTTATGTATGCCGTCTCCTCTCATGTCTCTCTTCCTTATGTACGCCGTCTCCTCTCATGTCTCCTTCCTTATGTCACCGTCTCCTCTCATGTCCCCTTCCTTATGTACACCGTCTCCTCTCATGTCTCCCTTCCTTATGTATGCCGTCTCCTCTCATGTCCCTCTTCCTTATGTACACTGTCTCCTCTCATGTCTCCTTCCTTATGTACGCCGTCTCCTCTCATGTCCCTCTTCCTTATGTACACCGTCTCCTCTCATGTCTCCTTCTTTATGTACACCGTCTCCTCTCATGTCTCCTTCCTTATGTACACCGTCTCCTTTCATGTCCCCCTTCCTTATGTATACCGTCTCCTCTCATGTCTCCTTCTTTATGTACACCGTCTCCTCTCATGTCCCTCTTCCTTATGTACACTGTCTCCTCTCATGTCCCCCTTCCTTATGTACACCGTCTCCTCTCATGTCTCCTTCCTTATGTACGCCATCTCCTCTCATGTCTCCTTCCTTATGTACGCCGTCTCCTCTCATGTCCCTCTTCCTTATGTATGCCGTCTCCTCTCATGTCCCTCTTCCTTATGTACACCGTCTCCTCTCATGTCTCCTTCTTTATGTACACCGTCTCCTCTCATGTCTCCTTCCTTATGTACACCGTCTCCTTTCATGTCCCCCTTCCTTATGTATACCGTCTCCTCTCATGTCTCCCTTCCTTATGTACGCCATCTCCTCTCATGTCTCCTTCCTTATGTACGCCGTCTCCTCTCATGTCCCTCTTCCTTATGTATGCCGTCTCCTCTCATGTCCCTCTTCCTTATGTACGCCGTCTCCTCTCGTGTCTCCTTCCTTATGTATGCCGTCTCCTCTCATGTCCCTCTTCCTTATGTACGCCGTCTTCTTTCATGTCTCCCTTCCTTATGTACGCCGTCTCCTCTCATGTCCCTCTTCCTTATGTACGCCGTCTCCTCTCATGTCTCCTTCCTTATGTACGCCGTCTCCTCTCATGTCTCCTTCCTTATGTACGCCGTCTCCTCTCATGTCCCTCTTCCTTATGTACGCCGTCTCCTCTCATGTCCCTCTTCCTTATGTACGTCGTCTCCTCTCATGTCTCCTTCCTTATGTACGCCGTCTCCTCTCATGTCTCCTTCCTTATGTACGCCGTCTCCTCTCATGTCTCCTTCCTTATGTACGCCGTCTCCTCTCATGTCTCCTTCCTTATGTACGCCGTCTCCTCTCATGTCTCCTTCCTTATGATGCCGTCTCCTCTCATGTCTCCTTCCTTATGTACGCGTCTCCTCTCATGTCTCCTTCCTTATGTACGCCGTCTCCTCTCATGTCTCTCTTCCTTATGTACGCCGTCTCCTCTCATGTCTCCTTCCTTATGTACGCCGTCTCCTCTCATGTCCCCCTTCCTTATGTACGCCGTCTCCTCTCATGTCTCCTCTTCCTTATGTACACCGTCTCCTCTCATGTCCCCTTCCTTATGTACACCGTCTCCTCTCATGTCTCCTTCCTTATGTACATCGTCTCCTCTCATGTCTCCTTCCTTATGTACGCCGTCTCCTCTCATGTCTCTCTTCCTTATGTACACTGTCTCCTCTCATGTCCCTCTTCCTTATGTACGCCGTCTCCTCTCATGTCTCCTTCCTTATGTATGCCGTCTCCTCTCATGTCCCTCTTCCTTATGTACGCCGTCTCCTCTCATGTCCCCTTCCTTATGTACGCTGTCTCCTCTCATGTCTCTCTTCCTTATGTACGCCGTCTCCTCTCATGTCTCCTTCCTTATGTACGCCGTCTCCTCTCATGTCTCTCTTCCTTATGTACGCCGTCTCCTCTCATGTCCCTCTTCCTTATGTACGCTGTCTCCTCTCATGTCTCCTTCCTTATGTACGCCGTCTCCTCTCATGTCTCCTTCCTTATGTACGCTGTCTCCTCTCATGTCTCCTTCCTTATGTGCACGATCTCCTCTCATGTCTCTCTTCCTTATGTACGCCGTCTCCTCTCATGTCTCCTTCCTTATGTACACCGTCTCCTCTCATGTCTCCTTCCTTATGTACGCCGTCTCCTCTCATGTCTCCTTCCTTATGTATCGCCGTCTTTCCTCTCATGTCTCCTTCTTTATGTACACCGTCTCCTCTCATGTCTCCTTCCTTATGTACACCGTCTCCTCTCATGTCCCTCTTCCTTATGTACACCGTCTCCTCTCATGTCCCTCTTCCTTATGTACACTGTCTCCTCTCATGTCTCCTTCCTTATGTACGCCGTCTCCTCTCATGTCTCCTTCCTTATGTACGCTGTCTCCTCTCATGTCTCTCTTCCTTATGTACGCCGTCTCCTCTCATGTCTCCTTCCTTATGTACGCCGTCTCCTCTCATGTCTCCTTCCTTATGTACGCCGTCTCCTCTCATGTCCCTCTTCCTTATGTACACAGTCTCCTCTCATGTCTCCTTCCTTATGTACGCCGTCTCCTCTCATGTCCCTCTTCCTTATGTACGCCGTCTCCTCTCATGTCTCCTTCCTTATGTACGCCGTCTCCTCTCATGTCCCTCTTCCTTATGTACACCGTCTCCTCTCATGTCCCTCTTCCTTATGTACACTGTCTCCTCTCATGTCTCCTTCCTTATGTACGCCGTCTCCTCTCATGTCTCCTTCCTTATGTACGCCGTCTCCTCTCATGTCCCTCTTCCTTATGTACGCCGTCTCCTCTCATGTCCCTCTTCCTTATGTACACTGTCTCCTCTCATGTCCCTCTTCCTTATGTACGCCGTCTCCTCTCATGTCTCCTTCCTTATGTACGCCGTCTCCTCTCATGTCCCCTTCCTTATGTACGCCGTCTCCTCTCATGTCTCCCTTCCTTATGTACGCTGTCTCCTCTCATGTCTCTCTTCCTTATGTCGCCGTCTCCTCTCATGTCTCCTTCCTTATGTACTGCCATCTTCTCTCATGTCCCTCTTCCTTATGCACGCCGTCTCCTCTCATGTCCCTCTTCCTTATGTACTGCCGTCTCCTCTCATGTCTCCTTCCTTATGTACGCCGTCTCCTCTCATGTCTCCCTTCCTTATGTCGCCGTCTCCTCTCATGTCTCCTTCCTTATGTACGCCGTCTCCTCTCATGTCTCCTTCCTTATGTACGCCGTCTCCTCTCATGTCTCCTTCCTTATGTACGCCGTCTCCTCTCATGTCTCCTTCCTTATGTACGCCGTCTCCTCTCATGTCTCCTTCCTTATGTACGCCGTCTTCTCTCATGTCCCCTTCCTTATGTACGGCGTCTCCTCTCATGTCTCCTTCCTTATGTACGCCGTCTCCTCTCATGTCCCTCTTCCTTATGTACGCCGTCTCCTCTCATGTCCCTCTTCCTTATGTACACTGTCTCCTCTCATGTCCCTCTTCCTTATGTACACCGTCTCCTCTCATGTCTCCTTCCTTATGTCGCACGTCTCCTCTCATGTCTCCTTCCTTATGTACGCCGTCTCCTCTCATGTCCCTCTTCCTTATGTACACTGTCTCCTCTCATGTCCCTCTTCCTTATGTACGCCGTCTCCTCTCGTGTCTCCTTCCTTATGTATGCCGTCTCCTCTCATGTCCTCTCTTCCTTATGTACGCCGTCTTCTTTCATGTCTCCCTTCCTTATGTACGCTGTCTCCTCTCATGTCCCTCTTCCTTATGTACGCCATCTCCTCTCATGTCTCCCTTCCTTATGTACGCCATCTTCTCTCATGTCCCTCTTCCTTATGTACGCCGTCTCCTCTCGTGTCCCTCTTCCTTATGTACGCGTCTCCTCTCATGTCTCCTTCCTTATGTACGCCGTCTCCTCTCATGTCTCCTTCCTTATGTACGCCGTCTCCTCTCATGTCTCCTTCCTTATATGCCGTCTCCTCTCATGTCTCCTTCCTTATGTACGCCGTCTCTCTCATGTCTCCTTCCTTATGTACGCCGTCTCCTCACATGTCTCCTTCCTTATGTACGCCGTCTCCTCTCATGTCTCCTTCCTTATGTACGCCGTCTCCTCACATGTCTCCTTCCTTATGTACGCCGTTTTCTCTCATGTCCCCCTTCTTTATGTACGGCGTCTCCTCTCATGTCTCCTTCCTTATGTACGCCGTCTCCTCTCATGTCCCTCTTCCTTATGTACACCGTCTCCTCTCATGTCCCTCTTCCTTATGTACACCGTCTCCTCTCATGTCCCTCTTTCTTATGTACTCTGTCTCCTCTCATGTCCCTCTTCCTTATGTACGCCGTCTCCTCTCATGTCTCCTTCCTTATGTACGCCGTTTTCTCTCATGTCTCCTTCCTTATGTACGCCGTCTCCTCTCATGTCTCCTTCCTTATGTACGCGTCTCCTCTCATGTCTCCTTCCTTATGTACGCCGTCTCCTCTCATGTCCCTCTTCCTTATGTACGCCGTCTCCTCTCATGTCTCCTTCCTTATGTACGCCGCCTCCTCTTATGTCCCTCTTCCTTATGTACGCCGTCTCCTCTCATGTCTCCTTCCTTATGTACGCCGTCTCCTCTCATGTCCCTTTTCCTTATGTACACCGTCTCCTCTCATGTCCCTTTTCCTTATGTACACGGTCTCCTCTCATGTCTCCCTTCTTATGTACACCGTCTCCTCTCATGTCTCCCTTCTTATGTACACCGTCTCCTCTCATGTCCCTCTTCCTTATGTACACCGTCTCCTCTCATGTCCCTCTTCCTTATGTACTCTGTCTCCTCTCATGTCCCTCTTCCTTATGTACTCTGTCTCCTCTCATGTCTCCTTCCTTATGTACGCCGTCTCCTCTCATGTCTCCTTCCTTATGTACGCCGTCTCCTCTCATGTCCCCCTTCTTTATGTACGGCGTCTCCTCTCATGTCTCCTTCCTTATGTACGCCGTCTCCTCTCATGTCCCCCCTCCTTATGTATGCCGTTTTCTCTCATGTTCCCCTTCTTTATGTACGCTGTCTTCTGTCATGACCCCTCCTTATGTTCTCTGTCTCTGTATGTATGTTTGTCCCTGTTTGTCTGCTGTGCTCCATGGTGGTAACTTAGCTGAAGGGAGCTTTAAATTCCTGGTAAGTGCTGCTCACTACTCCTCCCCTGTGGGGGTAAAACTGTCCAATCAGGAGAGAGGAGGCAGTTGCCGGGGAGATTAGGTGTTGTGGTGAGGAGATGGATCTGGATGTGAGGAGACGGGAGTCCTGACTAGATTACAGCTAATCTTCAGTAATGGAGGAGCTGAGGAGCAGGGCTGGGGGAGGACTATAGAGCGGTACATGAATATTGGAAATAGCAGCTGAAGGAAATGAGTCATTATCAAACATGGGAAGACCAGTGACTGGGAGCTGAGGAGAAGTGATACAAGGCAATGAGACGCTCAGCCATATATACCTGTACAGTGAGGCTGATGCCAGGATAGAGCAATTACCTCAGTTCTGCTCTTTATAACCAAATCTGTCTTTGGATAAACCGTTTTGTTGGAAGCCGTCATATAGTGACTGAATGTGATTAAAAATCAGTCAGGTTGTCAGAATACATGATCCAGCCAGTCATTACTTCTTTAGTAAAAGGGTATTTAATGTATAATAATCACCATAGTCTCCTATAATCACATCTAACTCTGGATAAACAGTTCTGTAACCCAGTGCATGAACATACCAAATACCCGTTACCCTGCTTTATTAACCGCTTAAAGCAAATGGGTGGACCTGTACAAGGGGACTGCATGTAACAGCGCAGTTGGTCGTACAGTTACTGTATTTTCTGGCGTATAAGACTACTTTTTAACACATGAAAATTGTTAGATAATGGTATGTATGTGTAGAGCGGAGCACAGGGATCTCCCTGCACTTACTTACAGTAACAGACTGGCCAATCACAGTACTGAACACTAGATTTGCAGGCATTGCTGGCTCCGACAAGCTCAGTTCTCTCATGGAGCTTGTAAGAGCAGGACAATGCCGCTGCAGAGCCTGTGTTGATTTTGAAAAAAGGGGAACCCCCCCCCCCCGATCTGCTCCCTCACCATTCACACATTAGTGACCAGTGGCCATTTCACCCCAGTGGTCACCCACCCAGAGATCACAGACCTAGTACACCATTGCCTAATGCCACCGCCCTATTTCTTACCCCTAGACTGCCCAGTCACAAGTTTACCCTCTCAGAGATCCCCTTAAGTCCCACTGTGATTTGTTTTCATGGATTACAGAACCAGAAAGCCATTGTCTGATCATCGTCTATTGACTGACAGGGATTTGTATATATTTTTTTCTGTAAGTATGGCCAGCTGTAATTTCACAGCTGAGGAGGCATACCAAAAGACATGCTATGACATGGACACTGCCAGTAAAGGTGTACACAGTTTTAGCTTTCATGTTCATCTGAAGCAAGTGTCAGTAATTCTGCAGTCATCGATGAGCTACTAAGAGTCAACCAGCGGGGAATCCATAGTGGTTGGGGAGGATGAGTGCCGACCCCTCATATTGCTGTGTGTGCATCTTTATATCGAAGAAAAATAAAAGATGTAATGGGCAGCACAGCAGTATTCTTTTGAAAAATGGACTGTCAGCGGCTGAAGAGGCGATCCACTAACTATACAAAATAAAAAAAAATGAAAAACTCCACGGCACTTCCAAAAGAAAGTGTGCGTTTATTCACCAGAAAGCGACGTTTCAGTCCTCTCAATGGGACCTTTCTCAAGCAGTGGTCACAACGTCACCTAGGGTTTCTAATCACTGTGGGTTTCTCTAGCTGCACCAGTGGTGATCAGTGGCTCACTGGGGCGACTGTGTTCTGATAATGGACAACCCTTCTAAGTCCTAATAAATAAAAATTAACCCGCTCTAAATATAGTACATGATCGTTAACAGATGGCATATTGTACATTTTTGGGTACCTGTGTATAGGAAGAACATAGGAGAACTAGAGCTGGTGCAAAGGAGGTGACCAAAATAAAGTTAATGGGTGGTCTGGATGACCAGGACAGGTTTTCCGACTTGCCGTTTTTTGTTTTGGAAAAAAGATGGCTTAAGGGTGACCTAACTATAATGTAAAAATATAAAAATACATGAATGGACATACAGAGATCTTTATAAAGATCTTTTTACCCCTAGACCTGTAACCAGGAAAGGAGGACATCCTTTACATCTAAAGGAAAGAAAGTTACATTATCATCCTTATAGATATGAGCTCTCTACCAAAGAAGGTGGTGGTGGCCGAACAAGTTCAAGTAGGGTTTTGATGCCTTAACTGAATGTAAAAAATTGAGGTTATGGGAAGTAGGTGAAACATCCTAGAGGTTTTTTGCCTTCCTGTTTATCAACACTGAAGGATCATAGGTTGGACTTGATGAACCTGTGCCTTCTTGTGTAGGTAACCCCTGTGTAGTATGAGGCCTGGAGGTCTCCCCACACCCCGTCAGCGCTGTACAGTTGGATGTCTGCCCTACACTTTGCTTTCTTCCCAGGTCTTACATTTTAAGGCCACAGGGTTCAAGGCCTTCTCTTTTATTTTCCTGGTTGCCTAATAAATTTAATGAAGAAGCAGACCAACATTTATGCTACTCAGTTCATTACTCCTAATCCTATTGGCTCTCATTCCGTTCTGAGCCCTGCTGTGTGCCCATGCATCGGTTTATGACCACACATAGTGCCTTAAAAAAGTATTTATACCCTTTGAACTTTTTACCTTACACCCACATAGGGCCACATATGGGAATTTTTTATATTTTTTTTATTAGTTTTGTTTATTTGTTAATAAATACTGTGTTACAAATAAATTGATTAAAATCAGAAAAAGATTTTTTTTTTGTTTCACTGAATTGCTCTAAAGGACCTAAAGGTTTAATAAACTTCTGAAATAAATAATTTGAGGGCTGAAGTTTTTAAACTGTGGTTATTAATGGGGGGGGAGGGTCCTGATATGTTGGCCTCTCAAACCCCTTTTAGAACTGAATTAGTCTTCAAAGAAATAGATTTTGGAAATTTTCTTGAAAATTTGAAAAAGTGCTGGTAAATTTATAAGCCCTCTAACGCCCTAAAAAATAAAATGGTGTTTAAAAAAAAATTAAATGGTGTTTAAAAAAAATTATGCCACCATAAAATAGACATGGCAAATGATACCATATTTTTCACTTTATAAGATGCACTTTTTAGCAAGAAAAAATCTGGATAAAAAGTGCCTGCGTCTTATAAACAGTGCATGTGTATGGGTGTAGTAGGACTGTATGTGTGTAGCAGAGCTATATGTGTGTATAGCAGCCCTGTGTGTGTACCAGAACTGTGTGTATGTGTTGCACACAAATACTTAAATAATCTAGCAGAACAAAAAGCATGGCAGGAATAACCGGAGATACATTTAATGAGGTGAGCACATGCACCATTAGTAACATAGTTTGTAAGACTGAAAAAGATGGACATCTGTCCGTCCAATTCAGCCTGTTATCCTGCTAGTTGATCCAGAGGAAGGCAAAAAAAAAAACCCTGTGAGGTAGAAGCCTTCCCGACTCCAATCAGGCAATCAGAATAACTCCCTGGATCAACGACCCATCTCTAGTAGCTATAGCCTGTAATATTATTACACTCCAGAAATACATCCAGGCCCCTCATGAACTCTTTTATTGTTCTCACCATCACCACCTCCTCAGGCAGAGAGTTCCATAGTCTCACTGCTCTTACCGTAAAGAATCCTCTTTATGTTTGTGTAGAAACCTTCTTTCCTCCAGACACAGAGGATGTCCCCTTGTCACAGTCCTGGGGATAAATAGATGATGGGAGAGATCTCTGCACTGACCCCTGATATATTTATACATAGTTATTAGATCTCCCCTCAGTTGTCTTTTTTCTAAAATGAATAACCCTAATTTTGATAATCTTTCTGGGACCACCCATTCCAGTTATTACTTTAGTTGCCCTCCTCTGAACCCTCTCCAGCTCTGCTATGTCTGTCTTGTTCACAGGAGCCCAGAACTGTACACAGTACTCCATGTGTGGTCTGACTAGTGATTTGTAAAGTGGTAGGACTATGTTCTCATCACGGGCGTCTATACCCCTTTTGATGCAAACCATAATCTTACTGGCCTTGACAGCAACTCCCTACCATTGCTTGTGGTTACACCTAAAGTTACTGACCTTGACCACTCCACTTCAGTAAAACACTAGTAAACCACATTCCCTTCAAAGAGGACCTAGAAATAGAGATGAGCGAACTTTAAAAAAAAGTTCGGTGTTCGGCGTTCGGGTTGTGGTAAGTCACGCATCCCGTTATGGATTCCACTATAGCGGCATATGGAATCCATAAGAGGCGGCTGCCACCAACCCGAACTGTTGAACAGTCAAAGGACCTGGGGTGACGTCACTGTCATGTGATCAGTGCAGGGAGCGTGGCTCAGCACTGGATTTGATTCCGTGCTGAGCCACGCCCCCTGCACTGATCACATGATGGTGACGTCACCCCAGGTCCTTCGGCTGTTCAACAGTTCAGGTTGGTGGCAGCCGCCCCTTATGGATTCCATATGCCGCTATAGTGGAATCCATAACGGGATGCGCGACTTACCACAACCCGAACACCGGACTTTTTTTTAAAGTTCGCTCATCTCTACCTAGAAAGTATTTTTCTAACTTTCGGTTGTCTAAACCTGGGGTGCGTCTTATAGTCTGGTGCATCTTAAAAATGCTGTAATTTATTAACTAATTTATGCACTGACTATTTGAATTCTAAAAACTGTACATTTTTACAAATTTTCTATAAATTTAGCATTTTTTATAAACAACTATAAAACATAAACTGATTTTAGTTTTTTTTACTAGCAAAGTACAATATACCGCAAAAAGAACATACTTTGAAAAATGAGGCTTCAGCATTTGGTCCACTCTGTCTACTTCCAGTACTTCAGATTTATTCACCAAAAAGATGAAACATTTCAACTTCCTACAGTCTTTATTAAACTTGATAAAGACTGTAGGAAGTCGAAACGTTTCATTTTTCTTCTTTTTTTTGAGATTGTCTACCTGGGACCCTCAGGCTAGGACCTAACACCACTGACACCGCCACCTTTTGGTATTAAGAGACTGTTGCCTGATAAATGTAAGTGCTGCTACACAATTTTTTAAAATTCTGATTAAATGGGTTCAAAATTCCAGGTTTGTTCACTCTTTTTCTCAATCCTTTTAGTATGTCTAGCGACAGTTTTCCCAAAAATAAAATAAGTTGCACTGAGCAGTCGGCAAAGTGGGCAAAGTGTGATTTTATGGATTAAGTGACTTTTAGACAACTGATCTCACACTGCCAACATTTAGAGGGTAATACCCCAAATCATATTCAGTTCAGTTATACTGGGCACAAGAACTGGCATCAAAGTGGCTAGATAGAGACATTTCTTTTGCAGTCTATGGAAAAAACTGGCCATTTTGCTATTTTTTTTTCCCATTCCCTGTATTGGAAAAATGTTTTTATATTTTAATATATTTAATAGTACGGGTGTTTTTGGACACGGTGAGGCCCATGATGTTTTTTTATTTATTATTATTTATGGGTTTTTTTATTCTAAGGAAAGGGGGATTTATATGATTTACATTTATATATTATTTTTTAAATTTTTTTTTTTAACTTTTTTTAAATGTTTTTGTAGCCAGTGTAGGAGGCTACCACATTCACTAATTTGCATACAACAGCATGGTAATATGTAAATTGCTGATTTCTTATGTTGGCCTGCAACCTTTCTTCAGTGAGACCAATGCATATTACAGTGAATTGCTGGTATTAACCCAGAAGCATGCACTTCTGTGTTTTTCACTCTTTAGATGCCGTGATCGGCGTCTAAAGGCTGTAATGACCTTGATCGGCATTATTGCCGATCCCAGTCATTATCTGGGGGCCTCTGCTGTTTGAAAGAGCAGAGACCCGCCAGCCATGGCGCGCCCTGCACTCGCGAGCGGGCTTCATGTTTGCACTTCGTTCCCGCTTTGGTAGCAAGCAGGTAAGCAGTAAAGAGAAGGCAACGCTCGTACAAGCACGGCATTCTCTTCAAACAGCTAATAGATGAGGGGTGTCTGGAGTCCAACTCCCGTCAATCTGATATTTAAAAAAAAAAAAAAAACAGTACCAAACCACCCATTTTCTGGTCACCTAGCCTCGCAACAAGTGTAATACTAAGTGATCAAAAAGGCGTATGTAGCCCAAAATGGTACCAAACAAACCATCATCTCATCCCGCAAAAAATGAGCCCTTACATAAGACAATCGCCGGAATAAAAAAAATAGAAATGGCTCTCAGAACATGGCAATACAAGAACAAGATTTTATGCTATTCAAAAATGCTTTCACTGTATAAAACTTAAAAATAATACACATTGGGTATCGCCGCATCCGTAACAACCTGCTCTTTAAAAATAACACATGATGTGCCCCCTCAGATGAATGCTTTAAAAAAAATTCTTTCTTTCAAAATCTATGCCAAAACAGAAATTTTTTGTCATCTTGCCTCACAAAAAGTATAATACCAAGTGATCAAAAAGTCATACCCCATTTTGTACCCCAAAATGGAACTAATCAAACCGTCATCTCATCTTGCAAAAAATGAATTCCCACATAAGACAATCACTCAAAAAATAAAAAAACAGTGGCACCCATAAGCCTGCACTTCAAAAGCCATATGGCGCTCCTTCCCTTCTGAGTCCTGCCATGCACCCAAACAGTGGTTTATGACCACATATATGGTGTTGCCGTATTCAGGAGAAAATGAGTAACAAATTATGGGGTGCTTTTTCTCCTGTGACCCCTTGTTAAAATGAAAAATTTGGGGCTAAAGCAACATTTTAGTGGAAGAAATGAAACTTTTCATTTCCACAGCCAAGTGTTTCCAAATTCTGTAAAATGCTTAAGGGGTCAAAGTGCTCAGTACCCCCCTTAATATGTTCTTTGAGGGGTGTAGTTTCCAAAATGGGGTCAGTTTTTGAGGGTTCCCACTGTAGGGGTACGTCAGGGTCTCTTTAAATACAAAATGGTGCCCAAAAACCATTCTAGCAAAGTCTTCCTCCAAAAACCATATGGCACTCCTTTCCTTCTGACCACTGTCATGTGCCCATAGAGCAGTTTACCACCACATATGGGGTATTTCTGTAAACTGCAGAATCAGAGTAATGTATATTGAGGTTTATTTTGCTGTTAACCATTGCTGTGTTGCAAGAAAAAAATTATTAACATAAAAAATCTACCAAAAAAATGAAATTTCACCTCCATTTTCCTTTAATTCTTGTGGAACACTTCTAGTGTTAACAAAGTTTTGAATAATTTGAGGGGTGTAGTTTTTAAAATGGGGTAACTTATGGATGGTTTCCATTACGTAAGCCCCTCAAAATCACTTCAAAATCACTTTATTACTGAATTTGAAAAATGGCTTCTAAAATTCTAAGCCTTCTAATGTCCTAAAAAAATAAAATGACATTTACAAAATGATGCTAATATAAAGCAGACATATGGGGAATGTTGATTGATAATTATTTTATGAGGTATTACTGTCTGTCTTAAGTAGAGAAATTCAAATGTAGAAAATTGTGAATTTTTCCAAATTTTTGGTAAATTTTGGATTCTTTTATAAATAAAGGTGAATCATATCGACTTAAATTTACCACTGTCATGAAGTACAATGTGTCACGAGAAAAAAATCTCAGAATGGCTTGGATAAGTTAAAGCGTTCCAAAGTTATTACCACATAAAGTGATACATCAGATTTGGAAAAAACGGCCTGGGATTTGAAGAGGACCTTTCATGGGTCCAGACATTGTGAAATAACTAGCAGGTTATGTAGGGCATAGTGCAGGGATGTACCGTTTTTTTTCGCCCGATAAGACGCACCGGCCCATAAGACGCACCTAGGTTTTAGAGGAGGACAATAAGAAAAAAATGTTTTTCATTACACCTCAGGTCAGACCATCAATCAGACCCCCAATGGTAATCAGACCTCAGCTCAGACCCCAATGTAAATGGGTCCCCAATGTAACCCCAATGAGCCCTCAGATAAGAGCCCTATGCTCTTCATCAGCCTCCATGCCTCTCATCAGCCCACATATCAGCCCCTATGCCTCTCATCACCCCCATATGAGCCCCCATGCCTCTCATCAGCCCCTATTATCAGCCCTCATGCCTCTCATCAGCCCCTATTATCAGCCTTTATGCCTCTTCTCAGCCCCTATGCCTCTCATCAGCCCCCATTATCAGCTAATATGCCTCTCATCACTTCCATTATCACCCCCAATGCCTCTCATCAGACCCTATTATCAGCCCCCATGCCTCTCATCAGCCCCCATTATCAGCCTCTATGCCTCTCATCAGCAGCCTCATGTTTTATAAAATAAAAAAACACTTACCTCTCCTGCTCCTGGACGCCAAAACTCTTCACCCCCCGCGATCTTCTTTCTCCTGCTGTCGGCTGTGCTGTGAACTGGCGCGCACAGTGTGAGGTCACAGGGCACCCTCACGCTGTGCGCAGCCACTGCACAGCTGACAGCCGAGGACCAGGAAGCGGTGAGTACAGAGCCTTCACCGCTTCCTGGTCCTCCGGTACTAATGATCACTTCCATAATGTAAGACGCAGGGAATTTCCCCCCCCCCACTTTTGGGGTGAAAAATAGGGTAATATCGCTTACTAGTTTGTCTGGGCGCATTCGCCCACTATGCCCCCCGTTCACTTTTCCCGGCTGGTATGCTAATGAATAGCACCGGTACAGGGAGGAGGAGACTGCCCTGTTTCTCAATAGGCGTCTCCGCTGTGACGCTCTCCGCTGTGATTGGACCGCGCTACAGCCAGGAAAAGGAGACGCCCATTGAGAAACAGGGCAGTCTCCTCTTCCCTGTACCAGTGCTATTCATTAGCATACCAGACGGGAAAAGTGAACGGGGGGCACAGCGGGCGAACAGAGCGGCACCCAGACAAACTAGTAAGCGATATTACGTCCCTGCACTATGCTCTACATAACCTGCTAGTTATTTCATAATCTCTGGACCCATGAAAGGTTCTCTTTAAGGTGAAAAGTGGCTCAGTAATGCAAGTATGTAGGAATAAATGAGCAGTTTTTTCAGACATGAACAACGCAGTTAAACCAGACAGTTAGAAGGTCAGTTTGTCTTTTTTTCCCTTCAAAACTTTGCATAGGTAGTGTGGTAAGGTGCAGGGTGCCGTCCTAGATGGCAGGTACGTGTCACCGAGGTTCATAGCCTCGGTGAGGTAAGAGCCGTTTGTTGATGTCAGTAGCAGGTAGTGCTACTGACACATTTGCTAAATAGCATGGCTGCAAAGCCGATCCGGGCCGGCTCTTACCGGGAGCAGCTAAAGTGTAGGGTGGGTGGCTGCTCCCCACGACCCAGTCCTGGTTTTGGGCTGGGTTTAAAAACTCAGCCAGCACCAGCAGCTGGGAGAGTGTTTTGTCCTGGAGCTGATCACAGTGCTGTGGAGCTCTCTGACCTGGAGGAAGGAGCTCAGCCAAGTGGGGTTATTCCTGGAAGCCTGACGGTGGATTGTCCTGCGGCTGGGCTGACAGCCAGGTGCGAACCCGCACCTCAAACCTCCCAGGTGATTGGAACCTGTGTTTGGACTTTTTGTTTTCCACTCATTTTCTGATGTGTGTGTGATTTAACACCAAGTGACTGTCTGCTGTTAATTTGATGCAAGTGTGAATAAAACACTGTTTTCCGCACCTTCTGGACTCCCTTGTGCCTCTATACTGCACCCGCACCGCTGTCTACCAGAGCGACTCCCCACATTTGTTGGAGGATGCGGGCATGCGCAATGAGGCTGGCGTGAACGCCGAAGTTTGTTTTTTCTGGGAACAACTGGATGTCCTATATTCGGCCGGCAAAGTTGCAGCCTGTGTTCCCTGACAAAATGGAGGCGGCGGTGAAAGCTCTCATAGAGGCTAACGTGCAGCAGCGGGAGACCAACCAGCTACTGCTACAGCATGTGATGGCGTTACAAGCCGCAGGAGCGTCCCACCACGTCCATGATGCCCGGAAAGCGGTCCGTGCGGCGGTCCCAAAAATGACCCCCTCAGACGACGTTGAGACATACCTGGCGGTCTTTAAGAAGGTCGCCGTGAGGGAAAAGTTACCCTGTGACCAGTGGGCCGAGGTGGTTGCTCCGTTCCTGGCATCCGGACCCCAGCAAGTTTTTTTTGATTTAGCAGATGACCAGGCTGCTGATTACCCCACTGAGTGTAATGGTGGGAGACATGGAGGACTTGCCACCAGGACCTGAGTTGGCAGACCTCCACGTCTCCGGAGATAATTTTGGGACCGCCCAACACCGGGACCAAACCCTAACCAGGGCCTGGGAGAATGTGCTGGAAATTGATGGTAAACCCCAGAGACCAGGGGCTGAGGTAATATTTCCCCGCTTTGTTGTTCACCAAGAAATGTTATATCGGGTGAACCAAATCCGGGGTGAACCTGTTGAACAGTTGGTGGTGCCCACAGTGTACCGCAAGCTTGTCATGGAGCTTGCCCACCAACATGTTCTTGGGGGACACTTGGGGGTGGCAGAAAACCCAGGACCGCATACTGCAGCGGTTTTATTGGCCCAGTGTGTTCAAGGAGGTAGAGAATTATTGTAAGTCCTGTCCCACCTGTCAGATAAATAGCCCCCAGGCACATTTCCGTAGTCCTCTGGTACCTATTCCAATTATTGAGGTCCCGTTTGAGCGAATCGCTATGGATCTAATTGGGCCTGTACCAAAGTCTGCCCGGGGCCACCAACACATTTTGGTAGTTCTCGACTATGCCACTCGGTATCCGGAGGCGGTGCCTCTGCGACATACCTCAGCTAAGCTCATTGCCAAAGAGTTAATGGAAATGTTTTCCCGTGTGGGCCTGCCAAAAGAGGTTCTGACAGACCAAGGGACCCCTTTTATGTCCAAAGTTATGAGGGAACTGTGTAAACTATTGCGTATAAAGCAATTGCGGACGTCCGTTTACCATCCGCAAACGGACGGTTTGTGCCCCACTTTGCCACTATCGCTTCGCCATTGACAGAGTTATTAAAGGGGCGTAAGACAGGGATGGTCCGCTGGAATGAGCAGGCGGAAAAGGCTTTCTCCGCCCTGAAATCGGCCCTGTGTGGGTCCCCGGTTTTGGTGACACCCGATTTCAGGAAAGAGTTCGTTGTCCAGACCGACGCCTCTGAGGTTGGCCTTGGTGCGGTACTATCGCAGGAAGTCAACGGCGAGGAGCATCCCGTTGTCTTCCTCAGCCGCAAGCTCACCCCAGCTGAGACCAGGTACAGCATAGTCGAGAGAGAGTGCCTGGCCATCAAGTGGGCACTTGAGGCCCTCCGTTATTACCTGTTGGGCAGAAGCTTCCGCCTAGTGACCGACCACTCCCCACTCAAGTGGATGTGCCAAGCCAAAGAGAGGAATGCCCGGGTCACCAGGTGGGTTCTGTCCCTACAGAATTTTAAATTCACGGTGGAGCACAGAGCGGGTCGGTTGTTAAAAAATGCAGACGCACTCTCCCGGGTACACTGTTTGTCGTGTGTCCACCCCTCAGGGTTGAACAAAGGGGGGTATGTGGTAAGGTGCAGGGTGCCGTCCTAGATGGCAGGTACGTGTCACCGAGGTTCATAGCCTCGGTGAGGTAAGAGCCGTTTGTTGATGTCAGTAGCAGGTAGTGCTACTGACACATTTGCTAAATAGCATGGCTGCAAAGCCGATCCGGGCCGGCTCTTACCGGGAGCAGCTAAAGTGTAGGGTGGGTGGCTGCTCCCCACGACCCAGTCCTGGTTTTGGGCTGGGTTTAAAAACTCAGCCAGCACCCAGCAGCTGGGAGAGTGTTTTGTCCTGGAGCTGATCACAGTGCTGTGGAGCTCTCTGACCTGGAGGAAGGAGCTCAGCAAAGTGGGGTTATTCCTGGAAGCCTGACGGTGGATTGTCCTGCGGCTGGGCTGACAGCCAGGTGCGAACCCGCACCTCAAACCTCCCAGGTGATTGGAACCTGTGTTTGGACTTTTTGTTTTCCACTCGTTTTCTGATGTGTGTGTGATTTAACACCAAGTGACTGTCTGCTGTTAATTTGATGCAAGTGTGAATAAAACACTGTTTTCCGCACCTTCTGGACTCCCTTGTGCCTCTATACTGCACCCGCACCGCTGTCTACCAGAGCGACTCCCCACAGTAGTCACAAAGTCGCTCAATATTTGCTGGCTGTGCATTAACCCTTTTCACAGTGCAGCACAGCTATAGTATAATAACAGTGCAAATGAACAGGATTTCTTACAATAAATATATAAATGCAGTTCAATAGTATAAGACATGAGTGCACACAACAGCATAAACCACTGTGCAAGTTAACCCTTCAAAGTTCAATAAAGTAGTGAGTTGATGGCTTTGCATGGTAGCAAATGTCCAAAGTACCCTGGCTCCAGGACACTACATATGACACCACTGACCACGTGGCAGCCGCTCTCTTACCTCCCTGTATTCTGAAAAAGCTGTGATTGAGCATTGGTCCCCCCCTCAAGTTTGCCGCTATTTGTATTTAAACCAGTCTCCTGGCGTAAAGGTGAACATCATATTCATGAAGCCCCTGTGATTTGAGGAACTCGTGTTATGACAAATCTTTCCAACACCATTTTCTTATACAATAACATATGGAGGGAAAAACGCCAGCCCCAGAGCATTTGCATTTTGGGGTAATCACGGAAACAACAAGAACGCTGTGTATGCATTCTCAGGCGGGAATGACAAACTTGTATTTCTTTTAGCACTAATTCCAGAAACTGAATAAATAAAGGGTTTCTGAATATTTTTTTCCATTTTCTTTATCGTTAACATTTCTACTGATCCTGTAATTTCCATAATCTGTACTTTTCATTCTTGGTGCTGCAATTTCATTATTGAAGAGTATAATTTTAATAGCTCCAGGACCATCTGTATTTGGTTTAAATCTTGAAACTGATAGGACTTGGGTAGTCCTAATGGTGACTGGTTCTCTGTGTTGATTATAGTGGTGATTATGAAGGTGTGACATGCCTTGACCTGAAGCCTGGTATTCAACAGCTACATGTTATTAACTCCTCCAATGTTTCCTTTTATTATTATTTATTATTAAAGCACCATTCATTCCATAGTCTGTACATATGATAAGCGGTGCACATACATAATACAAACAATTGCACTAAGCATGAACAAGACGGGTTACAGACTGGTGCAGAAGGAGAGAGGACCCTGCCCGTGAGGGCTTACAATCTACATGGTATGGAAGAAGGACACAGTAGGAGAGGGTAGGGGTGGTCATACAGGCAACAGGGTCACTGGTCGTAGGCTTGTCTGAAGAGCTGGGTTTTCAGGTTTCTTTTGAAGGATTCCACTGTAGGTGAGAGTCTTAGATGTTGGGGTAGCGAGTTCCAGAGTATGGGGGATGCACATGAGAAATCTTGGAGGCGATTGTGGCAAGAGGTTATAAGAGAAGAGGAGAGAAGGAGGTCTTGTGAGGATCGGAGATTGCGTGTGGGATGTATCAGGAAAGTAGCTCAGAGATGTAGGGAGGGGAAAGGTTGTGGACGGCCTTGTATGTATTTGTTAGTATTTTTAACTGAATTTGCTGGGCAATGGGAAGACAGTGCAGAGACTGGCAGAGGGGAGAGGCAGAGGAGTAACAGGGTGAGAGGTGGATTAGTCGGGCAGCAGAGTTGAGGATAGATTGGAGGGGTGCGAGAGAGCTAGATGGAAGGCCACAGAGGAGGATGTTGCAGTAGTCTAAGCAGGAGATGATGAGGGCATGTACAAGCATTTTCGCAGACTCAAAGTTGAGGAAAGCGCGGATGCGGGAGATGTTTTCGAGTTGTAGGCGGCAGGTGGTGGAAAGGGCTTGGATGTGCGGTCGGAAGAAGAGGCCAGAATCCAAGGTCACTCCATTATCTACAGTGATTGAATTTTCACACAGGATTTTGTATGATTTTACATCGGCTCATCTTCTTTTCATTCAGGTTGCTAGAATATAGGATCCGCTCAGTGGATATCTCCTATATAAGATCATTCTCCTGATTGACCCATCAAGGATGGATAGGGATGGGGACAAGATGGCGGAGAGTATAATAAATCTCACCCTAGAGATCCTCTTCCAGCTTACTGGACAGGTGAGAGATTCTGATGATGTCACATTACATCATCTTCTCTATGTTACTAACAGATGGACATGACTGGAGAGGTGAGGGACTCTGGAAATCTATATAGTTTTTATTAATGTTTCTCCATAACTAGGATTACACCGTAGTAAAGGAGACCTCTAGTGAGCGCTGTCAGACCCCTGTGTTTGAAGGATGGGAAAGAATTCCGAGCCCAATCTCTGGGCCGACACCTCACCCCTTGATGCATAAGAAAGTCAACAGAGAGAAGATCCTAGAGCTCACCAACAAGATCATTGAGCTGCTGACTGGAGAGGTGACATCGCTGGGAATGCTGGGATATTATACAGTAACGCTATGAAGGGATCTGGGTGATGACCGTATCATTGTGTTGTCAGGTTCCTATAAGGTGTCAGGATGTCGCTGTGTATTTCTCCATGGAGGAGAGGGAATACTTAGAAGGATACAAAGATTTGTACCAGGACTTCATGATGGAGGATTACCATGCCCTCACGTCATCAGGTCATAGACATGATTAAATACAAACATCCTCTCATTATTTGTATGTAAAGAATTGATTAATTTAATGTATGTTTTTCCTACAGTTAGGGAAGAGAAAACAACACCGGAGAGATGTCCCAGTCCTCCTCTTCTACAGGGTGATTCAGAAAAACATCAAAGCGTCCCACAGGATGATCAGGTAGATGGAGATAAGGTCTCATGTAAGGTTCCCTATGATCTGTAGAAGGCTGTGCAGATCTTGTGTTCAGTCTTGTTTTATCCAACAGTATTATATCTTTCATCCTTGTATAATGAGAAAGGTGAAGATGGTAGGATTACAGCTGACCTTAGACATTACATGTTGTCTGGATCTTCTCACGGTTTTTTTTTGCGTTGAAGATTGGTACAGATATTTGGTTCAGATAACTCCTGTCATTTCATTACTGGTTGTCATGATAATTGATGATCTTTTCTGGTCTTCTAAAACATTACACATGACTTCTCTACAAATACTGTATCTGCTGACCTTTTCTATTTTTGTCTCACAGCTTTTGAACAATATTAATGCTACAGGGAAATATGTGAGGGGTGATGAACAGAGTATAGAGGACATTCCTACAAATAACTACCCAGGTGAGTAGTAACCTCTAAATAAAGCTGAGGAGACACATATTCCACTCCTTCACTGGCTACTGATTACTCATTCCACTGTCAGGTACTGATGGGAATGTGAGGGGTACCTCCTTTCTGACAGGTTCCCTGTAGTAGCACACAATTGTTACCACTACAAGGAGTCCCACAGAATTGATCAGAAGGTTCTAATGTCTATGAACCCTCTTACAGTAGTACTTAGCGGAGTCACTTACACTTCTGGGGGCAGACTGTGAAACTGAAAAAAGGGCCTGTCAATAAAGATATCGCAATGTCCTGGCGTAAGGAAGTAATAACTGGAAAAAAAAAAAATCAGTGGTCAGTTACAGCTTATGGCCATTCTGCTCACATCCACTTGCTAAAAACCTCAATGCTATTCCTCACCCTTCTCCAGGACTCGGACCGGTCTCTCTGTGGGGCCATAAAATGTCTCATGGTGGCTGTCTAAGTGTCCCCTTGTTGACACTTCAGGGAGCACATTATAGAGGATACTCTTGATTTTCACATGACAATTTAACCCTTTCGCTAAGGAGTGATGTGCGAACATGGCGCCCACTCTCACGTGCAGCTGGTGTCATGGCCAGCAAGTCTCTAGTGTTTCAAACAGCAGAGACCTTCGCCTAATTACTGTGACCGGCAATAATGCCGATCGCGGTAATTAAAGGCTTTAGATGCTGTGATCAAGTGAGATCACGGCATCTAAATGCGGCCAATGGGGGCATCGGTAGTTGCGCTGAACACTTATTTTGGCCAACAGATGGCAGGCCAGGATAATAAATTAGCAAAATTAAATCCAGACCCCATTTTAAAAATCCCTGATAGTATATAATGAAAAAGGCTCATATATGAGCTTCAAAAGTTTAAATCACCCCCCTTTCCATATAATTAAAAAATAAATACCTAAATAACAATAAATATAAACATCATGGGTATCACCGTGACCGAAAACGCCCATACTATTGAAATATAAAAAAAAGTTCAGTACGGCGAATGGCGAATTGGAAAAAAGGGTCAAAATGGACAATTTGCCATTTTTTCATTGCTTCTCTTACCCCAAAGAACGTAATAACATGTGATCAAAAAGGCGTGCACACTCCAAAATGGTATCAATAAAAACTATGGATTGTCCAGCAAAAACGAGCCCCTAAACAGCTCAGTAGAGAGAAGTATAAAAAAAAGTTATGGGGGCATCAGAATATGGTGATTTTAAAAAAAAATTATTTTAATCAAAGTTTACATTTATTTTTACACATTTGTAGACATAAAAAACGTATACATATGGGCTATCATTGTAATCATACTTACTCAGAAAACGAAGGGCATGGGTCAGTTTTGCAGCAAATGAAATGCCTTGGGACAAAACCGATAAAACAGTGGAGGAATTGCTTTTTTTTTTCCAATTCCACCCCATTTGGATTTTTTTTACCGCTTCCCACTACATTGTATGTCATAATAAATGGTGGCATTAGAAAGTACAACTTGTCCTGCAAAAAATAAGCCCTCATACAGCTATGTGAACGGAAAAATAAAAATAAAATATGGCTCAAGGAAAATAGGGAAAGAAAATGAAAACGCAAAGACGAAAAAACTTCTATTAGTGAAAGGGTTAATGGATTATTCTATGTATATAGTGCTTTTTGTAGGTGAGCACTTGTGTGTACACCATGTGTTATTGAGATCCTACAGATAAATTCTAAACTCTGTGGTTTCCTAGGCTTTACACCCAAACAAGGAGGGAGAGAGTGTTTCAAGGGGTTGACCACTTTCTGGCTACTTGTGAGCAATGTGTATGTAAGATGACTCTATGGCAGTTGTTGATATTCTGCTAGATTCCATAATTCCTGACCCCTTGATGGACAAATCTTCTGTGATGTCCACATAGAAATCCTGTCCATAAGATGACCAGTGATGGCAGGTCATGTGACCAGACCCATCACTTGGCCTCCTCTATTCATAAACACTGCACCTGCACACATGGGCGTAGCTATAGGGGGTGAAGAGGTAGCAGTTGCTACAGGGCCCAGGAGCCTGAGGGGGCCCAAAGACCCTTGTGCCACATAAGAAGACACACAAAGCACTGAGGGAAGGGGGGCCCAAGCTAAACTCTTGCACCAGGGCCCATGAGCCGTTAGCTACGCCCCTGCCTGCACAGCGTATTTGAATAGAGTAGTCTGCTTTGCCTGGTCACATGACTCTCCATTTGCAGCCATTTTATGGACAGGACCTCTGTGTGGACAGCATGGCTTTGCAAACAAGGAGACATATCTTATGAAATAAAGAAAATGGCAAAGGATTCCAACAAAGTCTATATTAGTAACTGCCATATAGTCCTCTTACAAACACAATGGTCACCAGTAACTAGAAAGTGGTCAACCCCTTTAATCGATATTGCAGCCACCTATAGACTGTATCTAGTAGTCCAAAATTGGTTTGCATAAAAGTGCTCCAAAATTAATACTTTGAAAGAAAATACAAAAATGAGGATTTTGGAAATTGACAAAGTAGTTGGTGTTGGGGAATCGAGTGTTTCAAGAATTGTGAACTGAAAAAAGCACCGAGTATAACAAAAACTTTCAGGAAAGGACCCTATGGAAGAAACAGGAAAACTCCATGAGATGATCTAATTTGGAGAGTAACCATAAACGGGGATATCAAAGAGAAATGGCATCACATGGGATCGATGTCCATGCCTTGTGCAATGTGGTTGCAGGGCTAAACAACCTGTCAGGATGCAACCTTTAACTGCCAAAGTCGCGGGCAAAGAAAAAGTAGAAATAAGTGATGTTTTGAGAATGCTTTACAGCTGCTGGACCAGAGATACTCCATCCCATAGAAATCATGATGAACAGTAAACAAAAAAATGTGATCGTTCTGAATATGAAACTACTACCAACACTGCAGAAGTGGGTTTCCAAGTGATGATGGCATGTACGTACCATCAAGAGTGGGCATCCTGCCAGGAGTTTTTGATAGAACACAGGCTTGTGAGATGCCCATAAACTCAAAAGGATGGACCTGATAAAAATCAAGTAGGTTTTTCTGAAGTTATGGATAGGAAAGATGGATTGTGCAACAGAAATTATTGCAAGTGTGATTTCAGGATTAAAAGATGACCAAGATATGCAGAAAACTGGTGGAATCGATGCCTAAGTGGGTGAAACGATTATAAAGGAGGACACGTCATGTATTAAAACTTTGAAATAAATTCAATTTTGTATCGTTACTATTTTTTTTCTGTTCCAATTAATTTTTACAGTATCATTCTTTATAGTAAAGGACTTCTCAAAAATGTACACAGTTTTTTGAATGGTGGCTGAAACGACCAACTGACTTTCGCAGATGTGGAAACAAATGCAATGGACATATAGACTTGCATGATCAGGCAGTTTATTAACTGCAGTATGAAAGGAATTATCTGTGTGGCCGTATCTGCGGGAAATTATATATTAGAAAGACCAGAAGAACTACACAGTGGAGTCACATTATGATGACAACTTCCTACTTTCGATGTTGGAAGAGTATAGCTAATTAAGGAATTCACGTGTGGTGAGCTGGCTTGGTGGGTATATAAGATGTATGATAGGCTGTCTGATAAATCAGCCTTTTTGCCCATTACAGCAGTGAGGGATATGTATGCAAAGTTGCAAAAAGGGATGAGTATTTGCTTTTGGGCCAACAGTGGCAATATTTCTCAAACTTTGTGAACTTCCTCGCGTGCTGCTGTCGTGAAAGATTATCATGAGCAGACAAATGGCATTATTGCAAATAAGTGACGTATAAACTGCAAATCAGCATGTGCCACTGATGCGAGAGATGTATGATAGCTACTAAGGTGACCAAGTGTGGAGCACCAGGCTACAGTAGAGCAGCTCACTGATAAATGAACCTGGGGGCTACCAGACGTGTGTCTAAAACAACAGTTCAGTTAACCCTACTGCATAAGGGGCTCCAAAGCAGACAGGTGGTCACTGCAGCTTTGCTAAGGAAGTTGCATCAGCAGAAACAGCTTCCATTTTTGTGTCAGTATTGGAATTGGACTTCTGCTGAATGGCAAAGAGTTGCCTTCTCGCGTGAGATGTTTTCTGCTTCATCGAACAGAGGTACGTTGGCGTGTCAGGCAAGAAGCATAGAAAACAAACAACCTGCACCTATTTCTTGAAAAAAACAAGCTGGTCGTGGCAATGTCATGGTCTGGGGAATGTTTTTGTTGCATTCTCTGGGCCCACTCATCCATTTGAAAGCACTCTCAACTGATTTGGGTATGAATCCATGCTTGTAAATAACATACACCCATACATGCTAATTGACTGCCTTGTGGTGGATACGATCTTTCAGCAAGACAATGCCGCATGTCGAACGGCTAGAAATGTCTGACATTGGATAGAAGAACATAACCAAGTACTACCCTGGCTCCTTAATTACCCAAACTTGAACCCGATTGAGAATCTGTGAGACCACCTCATGGTTGTGTTCTCTCTATGGATTTTCCACCACACGTCCTCCTGCAACTGTGGAATTGACAGCAGTCAGCATGGACCCAGATACCTGTGATGGTGTTGGATGCGGTAGAGGTCAAGGATCCGTGTGGGCAGTCAAGTTCTTCCACACTCGCCCAACCATGCCTTTATGGATCTTGCTTTGTGCACTTGAGCACAGTCATGCTGGAAAAGAAAAGGGAAAAGGATCCTTCCCGAACAGTTCCCACGGAGTTGGAAGCCTACAGTTCTCGAAAATAATATAGTGCAAATTCACACTGCTCAGTATACTTACTGCAAATTCACTGACTAAGTGAATCTGTTTCCACAAAGTTGGAAGCATGTGATTGTCCAAAATGTCTTGGTATGCATTAAGATTTCGTTTCAGTGGAACTAAGGAGTAGAGAATTTCTCTCCTCCACCAGACTTTACAGCAGGTACATTGCAGTCAGGCGAGTAACGTTCTCTTGGCATTGACCAAACCCAGACTCATCCATGAGATCTCAGTGGCGTAACAGGTAACTATGGGGCCTCACAGCAAAACTTGGCATGTGCCCCTGCTTTACCATGACTACTACCATCAGCAAGTTCAGAAAAGCTCATCATTTGCATTCCAAAAGCACATTGAATATTGCACACAGTGATTACACAGTACAGGATATTCTACTCAGTGATGATACAGCGTATGTATTGTACAGTGATGTAACAGTACAGGCAGTGACAAAAAATAGCACTGTGTACCTGTTTCCTCATCACACAGTCAAAAAACATGACATCATAGGTAGGTATAATGCACACAGGATGCAGGAATGATATAGTAATATTACAACACACCATAGCTGCATTCAGTGTTACATGCCATCTCGCATACACTTCATTGCTCATTGTACCAAATCTTTCAGTAGATATGGGCCCCTTTAGTTGTTGGGCCCTGATTTTATTCTCTGATTAGTTTTTTTTTTTTAATCCTATTTCCTGAACTTGATTATGGAGGCGACCATCTTGCCTGAGCTATTTATAAATTTTTATCTATTATACACACTTATATAGCGCAAAAACTGCAGGACAGTGACTCGGAAAACTAAAAATAACATCTTCCAAAATTCTTTCAAAATATGTTAAACATAAAAATGTGTTTTAAACAATAGGCCATTTTCTGATTCCCTTTAACTATTTGTCTAGCTGTGTGAATCTCACTTTCACTTTGTGCTGGTTATTTAACCCCTTCCTGACATATGACGTACTATTACGTCATGGAAGTCAGTGATTTCCCACATCTTGATGTAATAGTACGTCATGTGATCGGGCGGGCACCTGAGCGGTGTGCGCCCGATCACTGCAGGGGTCCAGCAGTCACTGATAGCCGGGCCCCTGCTGTATCCCCTGACATCGCTGTAAAAGCCGATGCCAGTGGATTAACCCCTTCAGTGCCGCGGTCAGCACTGTCCACGACATAGAAGTGGTTTGCGGCTGGTGAAGGAGCGCATCGGGTCCCCGCGCTTCTGTGGCGGGGACCCGATGTGTGACAAGGCAGCCCGATGCCGTGCAGAGGCTGCCCAATGCCTTGCACAGCATCGGGATCTGCCTTCTACGGGGGTCGATGGAAATCCAGCCTCAGGCCCGGTCTCCTAGGCAACCTGTTGGTGTATTACTCTGTGTAATACACTAACAGGCAATGCATTAGAATACAGATGTATTGTGATGCATTGCAGAGGGGATCAGACCCCCAAAAGTTGAAGTCCCAGAGTGGGACAGAAATAAAGTTGAAAAAAAAAGTTAAAAAAAGTTTTTAATAAAAAAAATAAAGTTTCAAGTAAAAAATAAAAAAACGCCCCATTCCCCAGATTTTATAATAAAAAAAAGAAAAAAACACACATATTAGGTATCGCCGCATCTGTAACGACCGGCTCTATAAATAGATCACATGATCAACCCAGTCTGATAAATACCATAAGAAAAAAAATGAAAACTGTTTGAAAAAAAGCCATATTTGTCACCTTACATCACAAAAAGTGCAACTCCAAGCGATCAAAAAGGCATATGTCCCACAAAATAGTACCAATAAAACTGTCACCACATCCCGCAAAAAATTAGACCCTACATAAGAAAGTCGCTCAAAAAATAAATAAACTATAGCTCTCAGAACATGGAGACACTAAAACATAATTTTTTTGTTTCAAATATGCTATTATTGTGTTAAAGTGCAATAAATAACAAAATGTATACTGATTAGGTATCGGCGCGTCCGTAACAACCAGCTCTACAAAAATATCACATGACTCAACCCCTCAGGTGAACACCATAAAAAAATAAAAATAAAATCAGTGTAAAAAAAAAGCCATTTTTTGTCACTTTACATCACAAAAATTGCAACACCAAGCAATCAAAAAGGCATATGCCCCCCAAAATAGTACCAATCAGACAATCACCTCATCCTGCAAAAAATTAGAACCCTACCTAAGACAATCGGTCAAAAAAAAAAAAAAAGGGACTTCCGGTTCCGGCGCTGGGATGCAGGACGCGGAGTAAGTGAGCTCCGGGCACAAGCTACCCCAAAATCGCCTGCGCTCCATCTATAGCAGCAATAAGGAGCCCCAGAGGACACTCCTGGACTCCTGAACCGGTGGTAATTTAACGGTCCATGGACCGATACCTGCTGAGGAGCGGCAGAAGGAAAATTAAGAGCGGCATTGTACAGGACACAAGCACCATGCTGAGCAAGATGGCGCCTCCCCGCCCCACGTCTCCGGTCAAAGCTGCAGATACAGAGACTGAGGAGGTAATACACTGCACAGCAGATGTAGAGCTGGCTAAAATCGACTACAAAGTACTTGCTATAGAGGTAGCCAAGTATTTGGCCCCGGACATCAGGGAAACGCTATCGAAGACCCTAACACAATCTCTTCATGAGCTACATGATGCGGTGGCTAGACATGATGCTAACATAGAGGAGTTAGAGCAGCGAGTGGCGGGAATGGAGGAAGACATGACCAGAAATAGCCGAGACATACAAGATCTGTACAAACAGAACATCATTTTAAAAGATCGCCTGGAAGACCTAGAGAACAGGTCCAGGCGGAACAACCTGCGTATAGTCGGCTTACCAGAGAGCATCAAACCCCAGGCACTCAAGGACGTATGCGAACTTGAACTACCGCAGGCACTTAACCTGGAGGGACGGCACAAAGTGGAGAGAGCTCATCGGGTAGGTCCGGCTGTTGACCTACAAAGAATGAGGAAGCCGGACTCCCGCAACACACTGCCAAAACCTCGTCAAGTTATTATGAGATTTCTAGATTACTGTGATAAGGAGTCCATACTGCGAGCCTTCCGGTCACGGAAAGGGCCTGTGAAAATCCGAGGCCACGCGATCCTAGTCTTCGCCGATTACTCGGCACTGGTGGCAAAGAAGAGACGCGAATTTAGCCCCATCTGCACCGAACTTTACAAGAGACAAGTGCGCTTTCAACTATTATTCCCGGCCATACTGAGGGTGACGCATGAGGACGGCTCTGTAAAAACCTACCATGATCCCGAGGCGGCTGAGGAGCTTTTTCGGAGCGACGATGGCCTCGGAGGCCCTATTCGGGAGAGGCATTATCCGCAACAGCGGGAGCTAGAGAGAGGCAAATCACGGAGCCCAGAGTGGAGGCGCTTCTCACCTGAAGACACGGGAAGGAGCGACTGGGAGCAGATACCCGGCGACAAACGATCGCCTCGTCCAAGGAGGAGAGACTCTAGGTCGCGATAGTTTCCAGGGGATGATATGCCCTACTCACAACCAGTGCTGGGGCACTGTTATATCTATTTTCATAATGCAAGCGGGACTCCATAGGGGGTTATAAGTGCTGACATAAATGGGAGGGCGAGGGAAGAATCGCCCGCGAAGATCGTTGTTGAGGACTATACGTTTATTGTTCAATAGCATACTACGTTAATTGTGCTGGAGGGTCTTGTACACTTGTGTTCGGGGAATGGGGAGCTGTCCCTGCAGCCCAGAAAAAAAGGGAGTCATGAAAAGGAGATGCGGGGATGTGAAGATATTATCTTTCTTGGCAAACGCCATAACGAGAATGATTCATACTTATGGGGTAGTTGGGGGGAGGGGGGAGAATTCAGGGAAAGTTGGATGTGTTCTACTGCGTTTTACTTTACTGTTTTGTGCATCAGCTTACACGACATACACTAAATATCTAAAATTCCAGAATACCAAGGAGGAAAGCACCTTTGGGGTTATTTACCAGATTCCAGTCCCAGATAGCTCAGCTAACGAGGGAGTATATGAGGATAGTTAGCTGGAATGTCAAGGGCTTGCGCTCTCCACAGAAAAGGGGGATGGTCTTGCGCCATCTTAAAAAACTGAAAACGGACGTAGCCCTACTCCAGGAGACCCATTTAGAAGTAGGTGACTTTGGGAGAATGAAAAAATCGTGGGTGGGACAAGTGTTCGGGTCGTCCTCTTCTGGGCGGAGAGCGGGAGTCTTAATTTTGCTCAATAAAGCTTTTAATTATCAAGTGCTGGGGTCCTCGTCGGATGATCAGGGGAGATGGGTGAATATCTCACTCCGGATCCAAGGGGTGGATTACACTATTTATAACATTTATGGTCCAAATAAGGATAACGCACAATTTTTCAAAACACTAGAGGGTTGTCTATTAGTGGAGCAATCCCCTAACTTAATAGTGGGAGGTGATTTTAACGCTGTGGTCATGGGAACGGAAGACAGGAGCCCAGGCTCCAGTAGTAGTAGGTCACCCAATGCTCAGGACTCTGTTTTACTCCCCCTTATGGAGGTTGTGGGGTTGGTTGATCCCTGGCGGCAATTCCACCCCGACGAAAGGAGTTATACCTTTTACTCCAATGCAAAAAACTCGTGGTCGCGTATTGATAACATATTGTTGAGGGGTACCATAATGAGCTGGGTGATATCGGCTGACTTGGGAGACATTCTCATATCTGACCACGCCCCAGTGGAATTAACTCTGAGAGACACATTTCCTAGGGGAAAGGATTATTTGTGGAGGTTTCCCTCAAATCTGGTGGGGAATGAGGACTTTGTAAATAAGCTAATAGGATGGTGGGAGGAGTTTAAAGTAGATAACCAAGCTCATGTTAATGATCCTGAACTGTTTTGGCACACGTCCAAGGTGGTTATGAGGGGACGGATCACAAGTTATGTATTCGGCAAAAAGAAGTCTTGTCAGCAAAAACTGGAACAGGCCAGCGAGAAGGTCAGGCAGGCTTATAGAGTGTTTACTAACAATCCCTCCATTGAGAATAAATCAAAATGGGTAGAGGCCCGTCAAGATTTTGAAAATTGGGAAAAGGTGAGGGAATCTCTTTACCACACGACCTTGGAGGCGAAATTATATAAATACGGGAACAAGGCTGGACGATTGCTGGCCACTTTAGCTAAAGGACGGAGACAACCTCATTATGTTTCCAGCCTTAGAGATAGTAGTGGTCAAGTGAATCATGACCCGGCAGCCATCAATGAGATTGTAGGCGAATATTATGCAGCTCTCTACAAGGACGACGTTCAGGCCCCTCTAATTGACACCCTGCTTGAAAGGGTGAAGCTTCCCTCGGTATCCACTGAACAGCTCCAAAGTTTAAACAAGGAAATATCATTAGAAGAACTGCAATTTACCATCAAGAAATTGGGAAACGCTAAAGCTCCGGGGCCGGATCGGATTTACTGGGGAATACTCCGGCTGCTGCTGCTCAAGTGACCCCGAGCTCACTGGAGCTTTATAATGGTGTGCTGCAGGGAACTGCTCACCCAGATAAAGACAACATATCTTACATCAAAATACTTCCTAAGCCTGGTAAAGACCCTTTACACCCTGGCTCTTACTGGCCGATATCTCTTATAAATGTAGACACGAAGATCCTGTCCAAAATCCTCGCTGATCGACTGGGATTTATCCTCCCGTCGTTAATAGGATCTGAACAAGTAGGCTTTGTTCAGGGCCGCTCTGCAGTTTCAAATATTAGGACTGTTCTCACGGTACTAGATAGAGTTGTACACGCCCCACAACAGGGAGAGACTCCAGTCATGCTCACCTTAGATGCAGAAAAAGCCTTTGATAATGTCAGGTGGGCATGGCTGGAAGCAGTTCTGGATAGAATGGGCTTTAGTGGTGCTTTTAGAAGTTTTCTAGCCAAATTGTATGAAAGCCCGAAAGCCAGGGTATACACCCAAGGCTTTCTTTCGCGGCCATTCCGTTTATTCAAGGGTACGCGGCAGGGCTGCCCACTATCGCCGCTTCTGTTTAATATAGCGTTAGAGCCGCTTGCGCGACTTTTATGTTCATCTGATCTATATACGGGGATACCGATAGGTTCCACTCAGGTCAAGGCGGCTCTATTTGCCGATGACGTGATCCTATTTATGGCTCGCCCGGAGGATCACCTACCCGGTATATATGGAGCTCTAAAGAGATTTGGAACTTACTCAGGGTATAAAATTAATACGCCTAAATGTGAAATGTTACCCTGAGACCCTTGGGAAAGTCATTAACACAGCTACTTTCGAGGTTAGGGGTTACTATTGCTAACTCTCACATTACCTATCTGGGCATAAAGGTAGGCAAAGATCCGCATTCCTCTACCGACTGAATTTCCCCTCTGATTTCTAAAATTGTTGCGGATTTAAACAGATGTGCAGGGCTACCGTTGTCCATGGTAGGCGCAGTCATCTAATCAAGATGATGGGGGTGGCAAGACTTATGTATCCCTCCAGACAATACCATTGCTACTTAGACACGCCGACGTGAAACCAACTAGAGAGTGCTTTCACACAGTTTTTATGGCGAAACAAGAAACCGAGAATTTCATTAGATAAGCTAAAACTACATAGAGACCAAGGAGGATTGAACTTCCTGACATCCGAGGTTATAACATAGCTTGTAACTGTCGCTATATTTTAGACTGGGTCAATCGGACATCATACTATACGAATCATAAGCTAGAGTCTCAGTTTATGAAGCCATGGAACTTGGTGGCATTGTTACACACCAGCATCCCTAAACTACCCACTGTAATCAAACGATCTCTTGTTACGAGAGACACAATCATAACTTGGAAAATTTTATGGAAGATGTTCCGATTACCTTATCAGGTATCTAAGCATCTACCAATACCTGGAAACCCTGGCTTCGAGCCAGGACTTTCTACCGCTTGGGTGAGAGAATGGCCCCTAGAGGGATCAAAACGATAGTGACCTTTTTCCATGACAAGGAGGCCAGATGGTTGACACATGAGGAAATGGTAGAGAAGTGGAATGTGTCTGGGATACTCTTCCTTCCCATTATGCAACTGAAGGCATATAGCAGAAGAATAGTTCTAGACTTATCCAGAGAATGGGGACCTAATGTCTTCGACTCGTTTATCATAACAAAAAATAGGCCGACGATCTCATTCCTGTATCAATCTCTGAGGGAATACTGGGAAAAAACCAATCCGAAAACGTTGTTTCGAGGATGGGAGGAAACGCTAGGAGTCAAAGACATCTATAAACCGGTGAGTGCTGGGATAGAGTCACTACATAAAGCCGTACTAAGCGAGCAGTGGAGGGAAACCCACCTCAAAATCTTGCATAAAGCCATTTATGGTTTTGACATCCCCAGGTCAGCACCTAAACAAGATAGGTTGGTAGCATGCCCGAAATGTGGTCAACAAGGCTCGAACTTATTTCATGGTTTATGGGACTGCCCGAACTTAGCGAGCTTTTGGAAGGAACTAGGGTTGGTGCTTATTCAAAAGTGGGAGAAAAGAGAGGGAGATCACAGCTCATATGGCAATCATTCATGTCGAGATACAAAAGGAGAACCAATCGGGACAGTCTACACAACATCGTGTCTTTCCCCCTGGGACATAAACTGATTATGGCAGCGAAAAAATGTTTATTAAGATTTTGGTTAAATCCAATGGTTCCTTCAGTTGATACGGTGGTCGATCAGCTCAGACACATATTTCATCTTGAATGGCTTGAGGCACTCCAGGAGAAGGAGACTTTAGGAAAAAGTTATATCAGGTCTGGCGTAAGTTTATATTACATTATATTGCAAGCACAGAGTATCCTAGGATAATGTCCCCACTCAAATTAACGACGTGGTATCTGCTAGAAGACCTAAAGGGGAATCTGGGTGTTCTGAAGGTGCTTTGATTGATTAATTACCTCTGAAATTAGCTGGCCGTCCTCGGTCATGAGGTGAGCTGATGCGGGAAAGGGGAGGAGGGAGGAGTTATTGCAGTCACAGATTGTATTTCGATGCATATACTTTATCTTGTTATATCAGGAGATCTTGTAATGACTGTAATGTGTTGAAAATTTGAAAATTCAATAAAAATTATATTTAAAAAAAAAAAAAAGCTATGGCTCTCAAACTATGGAGACCCTTAAACATCATTTTTTTTGTTTCAAAACTGCTACTATTGTGTAAAACTTAAATAAATAGAAAAAGTAAAATTAGGTATTGCCACGTTTGTAACAATCTGCTCTATATAAAAATTTCACATGACCTAATCCCTCAAATAAATAAAAACTGTGCCAAAATTACCAATTTTTTGATCACCTTGCCCTATGAATTATCAAAAAATCATTTGACCCAAAAATGGTACCAATAAAAACGTCAACTCTTCCTGCAAAAAACGAGCCCCTGCACAAGACGATCGGCAAAAAAATTAAAAAAAAATAAGGCGTTCAGAAAATGGAGACACAAAAACACAATTTTTTTTTCAAAAATGCTTTATTATGTAAAACTGAAACAAACAAAGAAAGTAGACATATTTGATATCATTGCGTCCATTACAACCTGCTCTATAAAAATAGCAGATACTCTACCCTGTCAGATGAATTTTGTAAAAAATAAAAATGGTGACAAAACATCCATTCTTTGGTTACCTTGCCTCACAAAAAACGTAAATCATATGTACCCCAAAATAGTACCAATAAAACTGGCACCTTATCCCCTAGTTTCCAAAATGGGGTCACTTTTTGAGAGTTTCTACTGCATCTAAAAACCAGTCCAGCAAAATTTTCTTAAAGAATTGCTTCTAAAGTTCTAACGTCCTAAAAAAATAAAATGACATTTACAAAATGATGCCAACATAAAGTAGACATATGGGGAATGTTAAGTAATCAATATTTTATGAGGTATCACTTTCTGTTTTAAAAGCAGAGAAATGGAAATTTTGAAAATTGTGAGTTTTTCAAAATTTTGGGTGAATTTTAGATTTTTTTCATAAATAAAGGTGAAATATATTGACTCAAATTTATGACTATCATGAAGTACAATGTGTCACGAGAAAACAATCTCAGAATGGCTTGGATAAGTTTTAAGGCCGATTTATTGGCCTGTATTTGTGGGAGGGACGAGGCTGACTATATCTGGCCGGGCGTCCCCTCCCACAATGAACGTCGTTTCCAGCGTTTGGTGTGGGAGCTCTATATACCGTCCTCAGGGAGCAACAAGGGTGCAGCGCTATACGGCAGTTCCAGGCCCCGACTTTCTACGGTCCAGATAAGTAGCTGCCTCATCCAGCAGCATCGTTGGTTTAAGTCCGACCGGCTGTGTGTCGGCTCCCCAGGTAAGGGGGAGCAGCACCGCACCGGAGCGGTCTGCCAGGGAGCCTCGCTCTGCTCCCCACGCGGCATGACACGTAGGACGCAGGGTACAGCGAGTGCCTGCACGATAAAGTATTGCACAGGCCGCTGTGCTGTTAGACAGGCAGGGGAGTGCGGACAAATTAGGCTTCAGCATGTTGTTTCTATCCAGGGGGCGCACAGGTGAAATCACTCAGCAAGGTGAAGTGAGTAGTAAGGTTCAGGTAGTGTGTGTGTGTAAAATAAAGAAAAAAGGTGTGTTATAAAAGGAATAAAATGACTAAAAAAAAAAAAAAAACATACATTTATTATGGGGAAGGGACATTGAGTCTAGTGTTCTAGACAGGGTATGTTAGGCTTCTTAATATGGGTTTAGTGTAAGATTACACTATGTGGAAAGCACGTCACACAGGAGTCACTTACAAGGGTCACTCGACCATGTATTCAGCTCTGCTCTGTTGCTGGCTGTCATGTTTTTCCAAAAAATATAGTTCTTCACGCAGAGCTACTAGTGAGGTGAGGTGCATAGGATGCACTGTGTCTGTTTTAGTCAGTATCTCTTCCCGCACTATTCAGGCATGCACTCAACCTCTGCCCCTCGCTCTGATCTGCTGGCTGTGTTCCACAGACACGCATAGCTGTGGCTCTGGCGCCCTCTATGTGGCCACAGCTGGAAGCGTGGGACAGAGTGTGAGTTCAGGCTCCAGTGTTAGTTTTCAAAAACACAAAAAAAAACATATATGTGTGTGTTTAGTTTATATGTATATATGCATATATATATAGGGGCACTGTTAGGATGTTGGTCCGCACTGCGGATTCGGCACCAGATTCCGAATAGGGTTACGGTTGACGCATGTTTTTTTTTGCACACGTATTCAACTCAGTTATTTCATCAGTTCACCATGATACCACGTTAGTGGCATTGGTAAAGGTAAAGGGTTTCTTACATTTATCTCTCCAGGATCAAGTGTTTATATATGCCTTGATGATCAGTCGATTGCTGACTTTCCATGTGGGACCACTTTCTCAGGCAATGGTATGGTATTTCTCTTTTTTTCCAGAGGTATACAATAATTCTCCTAGTTTCCTGAGGCTGATGGGTGGCCGAGTGAGGCTGGTTAATCCCAGGTTTCACAGATTTCAGCGTTGTTTGAACTTTATTCTATAATGGCAACTGTGCATGCAGGGGGTCGGGAATGGGCTGGTTACATGGTGTATGTTTATGTCAATGTCGCGTCATGGATAATTGATTAACGGCTTGGTCCAACTGATATCTTTTGTTAGGCGTCGGGTGCTACTCTCTTTACTACACCAAATTCATTACACACGTTCTTGTACCCGAATCCAAAATATAACAGCCAATGCCCTGTCCCGAGCTAATTCTCTTTCCACAAGTTTCCCGAAGCGGACGTCTACGGTGCCACAATGCCTCGGTATGCTTCACTACTTCCGATCCAATTACCCTGACTACAGCTCGCTCGTTGGTAGCCAAATCACAATTGGAGATTGTAATAAAGCTCTTTGATCGAGTTTGTTGTCCTTTTTGGCCCCTTTAGGCGTCCCTTCAGCATCACGGTTCCGGCATAAATTTAACTAGTTTTAGGTATCCAGTAGGTAGGGGTCATTCCTTCATGTTTAGCCCCGACCACAAGTTTTAAGGCCGATTTATTGGCCAGTATTTGTGGGAGGGGCGATGCTGACTATATCTGGCCGGGCATCCCCTACCACAATGAACGTCGTTTCCAGCATACCCACCCTTACTTTCACTATCTCACACTAGGGGATACCCCCCTTCAGGCGTCCCTTCAGCATCGCGGTTCCGGCATAAATCTAACCGATTTTAGGTATCCAGTAGGTAGGGGTCATTCCTTCATGTTTAACCCCGACCACAAGTAAAAGTGTTCCAAAGCTATTGCCACATAAAGCGACACATGTCAGATTTAAAAACAGGGCGAAAACTGTCCCGGGGTAGAAGGGATTAATGAACCTTATCTCTAAATTACTAAAAGGACTTAGACACTTATTTAAAGGGGTTCTCCGGGTTAAGGGTTGAACCTAGATACTGTTATTGATTTCCTTGCTCCGATGCTCCACTTTGTCACGCTGTATCACGTAGCGCAAGGCTCTGTTTGTTGTGGGTGGTTTATAGTGCTGATGGACACTGTTTTGGAGACGGCTACGATGCTACTATGCTGAGCCGCCTGATGGAACAAAGTAAAAATTCAGAGCCTGCTCCTAGAGAATCTCTAGGCCACACAGACACAGTGGTTCTTTAATAAAGAATGAGTATAATGCAATAGTAAAATAATTTAAAAAATTGCTCTCAAAGGCATACATAGTCTTTAAGGTGGCAAGTAGATGATAGAGTATTAAGTACTTATTTTTTTATTTTATTGGGTACTGCTTTTCTGTAACCACTCCTAGCTTCTTCTTAAGGAATAATTGAAAATATAAATAAAAAAATCTAAAACTGATAATCCATTGTTACACTTCTGTTCTTTGCTAAAATGCATGTAGCCGTCAGTGTGTGAGATGGACACCATCCAATATCACTGATCCCTTCATAATTCTCTACTGAGTATTTCACTAGAAAAGAGAGGTGATGAACACACTGAAATGTGAACCTATGAATATGCTGGCTTTAACACAAGAGTGGAAAATACAAGTGAACAGCCTGGTGACCTTACATCGTCATCTACTGGTCTGGTCTACTGTCAGATTGTGATCTATTTTTCATAAACATTGGATACTTGAATTTTGTAATTTATATGACATTTTTATATAGAAATATCATAACATATCAATATATGTTGATATCAGATTTATTTTTGGCAGATAACTGTACCAGGAGCTCAGAGAAACATGCGATGTCAGATTTTAGAACAGATGATTGTGGTGTCACAGAAGATACATATGAAGAGCATGCCATTATCTCAGATGTACCCTCAGCCTTTCACAGCAAAGATTTATCATCTGATCCTTTGGATGGGTTCCAGTCTTCTGATTTATCAAAGACTATTAAGCAAAATAAAGGTCACAGAAGAAATGTTCAGCATCAAAGAACTCACATAGGAGAGAAGGCTTTTTCATGTTTAGAGTGTGGAAAACATTTTACCCATAAATCACAACTTGTTATACATGAGAGAATTCACACAGGGGAGAAGCCATTTTCTTGTATAGAATGTGGGAAATGTTTCTCACAGAAAGCAGGTCTTGTTATACATCAGAGAACTCACACAGGGGAGAGGCCATTTTCATGTTCAGAATGTGAGAAATGTTTTACAGATAGATCACATCTTGTTAGACATCAGAGAATTCACACAGGAGAGAAGCCATATTCATGTTCAGAATGTGGAAAATGTTTTAACCGTAAATCACATCTTGTTAAACATGAGAGAATTCACACAGGGGAGCAGCCATTTTCATGTTCAGAATGTGGGAAATGTTTTAAAGATAAATCCTATCTCGTCATGCATGAGAGAATTCACGCAGCGGAGAAGGCATATTCTTGTTCAGAATGCAGAAAGCATTTGATCCATAAATCGGAGCATGTTAGCCCCTTTCCGACTGCTGCCGTAGATGTATGGTGGAAGTCTGGTCTTTAAACATGGTGCAAATGCAGCGGGACCCATTGCCAACAGATTTCTGCTGTTTTAAACAGTAGACATCTAGTGCTAATGTCTGCCATCGATGATAATACCGTTGGCAGACATTTAACCCCTCAGATTCTGTGGTCAATTGCAGGGCTGTGGAGTCGGAGTTGAAGCTAGTTTTGGGTTAAGTCGAAGTCGGTAGAAAAGTACCGACTCCAGCTTAAAAATATATTGTCTGTTATTAATATTGCGTAATTAATTTATTAACTTTCATAGGAATTTAGAAAAGTTTAGAAATGTTAATCATAAATATATTTTATTTCTATCTATATAACTGCACATTTACATGTGCAGACCGAGGAGGCAATTATTGGGAAGGGCCTCTTCCTTCCTTACGCTGGGTTCAGACCTGAGCGTTTCTGAGACGCGCGTTTTTGTCGCGCATTTTAGTGCGCGTTTTTGGCAATAGTAAACACGCGTTTTACGCGCGTTTGTGTGATTGACTGCAGTGTTGTCCAATGACCAAATATCCCTGTCTATATGAAGTTTGGCCAATCAGAGCTGGGGTTTGGCCTTTCCAGCATGTTGCAAATTCATAAACGCTGCGTCAACGCTCGCGCTTCAGTGTCAAAACGCCGCAAAATACAAGCGTCATGCGCTGCTCCCATTGAAGTCTATGGGCCAAACAGCGACAAACGCCCCAAAAAAGCTCAAGTACTTGTTTATGCGCCGGGCGCCAGCACGCTCAAACGCTGCTGTAAACGCGGAAATGTGAACCAGTCCCATAGGAAGCATTGGTTGCATCGGTTATGCGTTTTACAGCGCGTTCGAACACGCTGTAAAACGCGCAAGTGTGAACTGAGGGTTATAGTTGCCTGCTCATCAGTGGAGCTGAAAAGCTGCATTTTCCATGTAGCAATATGGCTACTGCCATTGCTAATCCTCATACAGATTAATTTTTTCTGAGGAACACCTTGCTGTTCGCACAGCACAATCTGCTGCCCAGAAACGATGATTTAATGTGCTACATCAGGCATGCTCAACCTGCAGCCCACCAGCCAAAACTACAACTATCAGCCCATTATTGCAGGGCACAGTGGGATTTGTAGTTTTACAACAGCTGGAGGGCCGCAGGTTGAGCATCCCTGTGCTACATAAATGAAGTACTCACCCTATAAATGAACGTTTTGCTCATTCATCTGTTAATCAACAGCACATCAACGCTGGCTTGTTATCAGGAACAAACGTTCGTAGTAACATTTGTTCTCGCTAATTGGGCCCACAATTGTGCGGTGTAAATCCGCTATAAGGCTCCTATTTATCAAAAACAGTGATCAGCAGGGTGATCGAGTGAAGAAGACCGCATTAAAGGGGTTGTCTGGGAATAAGTAACTCTTGACAGATGTCTGCAGCCTGCCCCCTCTATGGAAAGATTCATAATTACCTGCTACCCACAGCTCCGGTTTTGCATGCTGACTCCTGTGTGTCCGTCTTCCAGTAAATGTTTACTTCCTTTCCTGCTCTGCTGCAACCGTCGACTCACTTCAGCACTGAGCTTTTCTAACTTTTTCTGAGGACAAATTCTTAGATTTCTTAAAATTAGGTGTATAGTTATTAAATGCATAGTGCGTTTATTACATACTTACCTACAGGACTTTAGAAAATGTCAGGTATTTAAGAAATTGTATCTCAATAAATATGGTTTATGTTCTATCTAAGTAGCCTAATTGCTTACATGATGATGAGAAAGAGCTCAATGTTACCATTTTACCACAGTAAATTTTTAGTACTAAATTATTGGCCATTTATGAAGGAGTCGGAGCTGGAACCGTAGTCAGACTGTGATAAAATGCAGGAGTTGGAGTTGGAGTCAGAATTTTGGCTTACTGACTCCACAGCCCTGGTCAGTTGTTACCTCAGCAGCTGAGGAGGCTTTCCCTGGGAGAACTTTGCACCTGTGGCCTGAATGGCTTCCCCATACCAAGGTCAGGGAAGCCATTCATTGGTGGTGGTAGCCTCATGCATACCACAGGTATATTCCTGTAGAGTCCTGCAGGTGGCAATGCTCCATAGGAATATATAAATAAATGCAGTGTATGGGAGAAGCGATCTAATACTTGCATGTAAAAGTCCCCTAGCGGGACTTTAAAAAAAGTAAAAAAAATTAAAAATGAAATCACCCGCTTTCCCCATATTAAAAATAATGGCATATTTGCTGTTTTTGTTTCATTTCACCTTAAAATTTGAATTAATAGTGACCAAAATATCAAGCACACTCCAAAATGGTATCACTAAAATGTACAAATCCCGCCACAAAATGCGCCTCACACAGCTCCGTAGACATAACTATAAAACACATCTAGGGGCCACAATATGGTTAGGCAAAGAAAAAATTTTTTTCAATATTAAAACTATATAAGGGTACTTTCACACTAGCGTTAAAGTTTTCCGGTATTGAGTTCCGTCATAGGTTCGGGATGTCTTCCGTTCCGTCCCTTTTAGTGTATTTGGCCGGAGAAAATACCGCAGCATGGCATCCCACTCTTCTTGAAAGGCGGCCCTCAGGTTATTAAGGTTCTGGGGTACGAGCCTATACGGCGACTCAGCTGATCCCATAGGTTTTCAATGGGATTCAGGTCTGGAGAAAGCGCAGGCCACTCTATTTGAAGCATCCCAGCTTCCAGCAGCTATTGCCTAATGATGCAACCTCGATGCCCTGGTGCATTGTCGTCCATGAAGATGAAATTAGGCCTTCGTAGTTACTGCAGAGGTACAACGACTGAATTAGTGAAGTTTTTCAAGTAGTATGGCCTTGTCACTGTACCATTCATAAAGGGCAGTTCTGTATTGACTAGACACACCTGCCCACACTAACAACACCACCACCAATGGCTAATCTGGTGATAACAGTGGCTGATGCATAGCGCTTGAGGTCTCCAACATTGACGGCCATCAATTCTGCTCAGCGTGAATCAGCTTTTATCAGTGAACAGTATTGAGGCCCACTGGTCCCTCATCCAGTGTGGATGTCCCCTGGCCCATGCAAGATGACGCCTGTGCCTGGTGGTGTGGTCAGGTACCCTTGCAGGTCGTCTGGCACACAGACCACGCTGATGTAAAGGGTTTTGAATGGTCTAACATGACACTTGGGTGTCTCTCACGTTCCTTAAATGTGCCTGGAATTGTGTGGCATTCATTGTCCGGTTCTGCAGGGCATTGTTTACAATGAAGCGGTCATCAGTGTGGGATGTGGCCAAAGGATGTCCACTTTTATGCCTTTCTGTGACTCTTCCAGTCTCTCTGTATCTTTGTTGCAGCCTGCTGATGGCACTCTGTAACACTCTAAGCTCAGTGGGCTTTTCTGTCTGAGAAGATCCTGCTCGAAGCCTCGCAATGGCGAGGTACTGTTGATCACTTGTTAGGTGTCGTCTTGGTCTCATGATGTGAAAATGTGAACAGCATGATGAGGAGGACTGTTTAAATACCAATTCTAATTGAACCAGGAAATGTTCTGGGCGATTCATGGATCAAACACCTGTTGTGAATTTTGCTATTAAGCTCCTTGTTAGAGAACAGCAAGTTGTGTAAAAAGTATTGAAACATTGAACAGTTGGACATCGGCATTCACAAGTTTAGAGAAGGTCACTTTAAGTTCACCTGTAAAGGTTAGAGTGCATTTTAGGTTCATCTTGAAATTTCACCCACAATCCAAATGTCCCTAATGTTTTGGGAGTAGTGTATATGTGAAAAAAATGTATGACTCCAGGAAAGCAGGGAGTGAAGAATGAAAATGCATAATACTGAATTATGCCCAGGGCCATCGTCAGAGAATTTATACAGTGTAGAAGCAGTTTCCCTGCTCATAATGTGGTAAATGTTTTACAGAGAAGCCAAATCTTGTTACACTACAGAGAATTCACACAGGGAAGTACTGTAATTTTAATATTTGGAATGTTGTAAATGTGTTAACCATGAAGCAGATCTTATACATCAGAGAGAGAAAATATTTTCATGTTCAGTATGTCAGCTCTAATTGTACATCAGAAAACAGATTTTCATGTTCCCAATGTTGGAAATGTTTTATTCACACATTACATCCTCTTAAACATTAAAGGGTGCCAGTCACCAAGACATACACTGGTAAACCAGGCACAATGATTGTAGGGCTAGATCAGATAAATAATACCTTTCAATAAGGGTGCTTCCACACTTCGTGGTTGTGCTGCGTTTTGGATGTGGCCAAAAATTCCTTCTATGGTTAAGGAAATGAGAGGTGTTACCCTTACAGCCTAGAAGTACAAATCAACCAATCACATAGTGACACATATTAGAACATGGACCTATATGTCTTCAGAATATGGCCTCTAGAAGAAATTAAGGATGCTCTGCATGGTAAACTCATGACAAGGGAAGGGAGTAAGGGAAACCTTACTCATGACATAAGCTATGTAATACTTAAAGACATATAGCCAATTCATCAATTGATGGCACCTGCAGAGAGGAATGGTTATACAAGATATGGATATGTCATGAGTAAGGATCGTATTGTGGTATCTGAAACGCGTAGACTATAACGCTGTCCTGTCTCTATGATGTCACACTTGGATTTTATTATTCATAGTTGAAGAATAAAGAATGCAATGCTTTTTATTGGAAACGGGAACTTCTTTCACTTGTTTTGGATTCTAACTTTGCCTGATCCAGGTCTATGTTCCGTGCCTCCGTTAAGCGTGATACAGATGAGCGCAGCCACCACTTTTCAATTGTGATCAAAAAGTCTTAGTTTTTTAAAGAAATTAATGCTAAGAAGCTGAAAAAATTTTTTTTTTTTTATTTTTTACTCAAAAGTGTCAGTTTATAGACTGTTTTTTTCAACAAAGCACATGAAAATGAAGAAGTACACCCCAAAATGTACCACCCCATTTCTCCTGTCTTCAGAAATACCCCCATTGTGGCCCTAATCTTCTGTCTTGACACACGGCAGTGCCCAAACATAAAGGAACACCCAGTGGCTTTCAGAACACAAAATTTGCTTGGAAACGTTTTAGGCCCCATTGCACACTTGCAATTACGTTGAGCTGCCAAAACAATAGAAAACTACCATAAATGACCCCATTTTGAAAACTAGACCCCCTAAGGTAATTATCTAGAGGTGTAGTGAGCTTTTAGACCCTCTAGTTTTTTGTAGAAATTTATGCTAAGCAGGCGAAAAAAAATATATTTTTCATTTTTTACACAAAAGTGTCAATTTAAAGACAGATTTTTTTCTACAGAGCACATGAAAATGAAGAAGTACACCCCAAAATGTATCACCCCATTTCTCCTTTCTTCAGAAATATCCCCATTGTGGCCCTAATCTTATGTCTTCACACGCGGCAGGGCCCAAACATAAAGGAGCACTTGGGGCCTTTCAGATAATAGACTGAAAATGGTTCAGGCCCCATTGCACACATGTAATGGTGTTGAGCTGCAAAATGATAGAAAACCCTTATAAATGACCCCATTTTAAAAACTAGATCCCTTAAATCATGCGTTTAGTGGTGTAGTAAGCATGTTGAGTGCAAAATTATTATAGGATGAAATAAGTAAATATGGGCCTCCAGCCCAAGGCCCCTAAGTGACAGCCGTCGAAACACGTAAGGGGTTAAAAAAGTGGGTTTTGGAAATTGTCTTAATTTTAACATTTGCTTCTAATCTTGTAAGCCATCTAACTTCCTAAAAAAATAAAATGACATTTACAAAATGTAAAAATATAAAAATATAAAGCAGACATATGGGGAATGTAAAATAATAACGATTTTATGAAGTATCACTATCTGTCTTAAAACAACTTTTGGATTTTTTTTATGCATAAAGGTAAAACTCAAATTCACCACTAACATGAAGTATGATCTGTCACGAGAAAACAATTTCAGAATGGCTCAGATAAGTAAAAGCGTTCCAAAGTTATTACCAGATACACATGACACATGTCAGATTTGAAAAATGGGGCTCCGGCATTTGGTCCAAACTGGCTGCTGCTTGAAGGGGTTAAAGGGGTTTTCCCTTCTTGGACATTACGGGCACATCGCTAGTATATGTCTTAATGTACGATAGGTGCGGGTCCCACTTCTGGGACCTGCACCTATACTTAGAACGGAGCCAGCAAAGTGACAGAGGGCGCACCGCGCATCTGGGCCACCCTCCATTAATTTCTATGGGACTGCCAAAAATAGCCAAGTGCTGGCTCAGCTATTTCCGTAAGCCCCATAGAAGTGAATGGAGCAGTTGGCGGGCTTGTGTGGTGCACTTCCCAATCACTTCAATGGAATTTCTGAAAATAGCCGAGCGTGCTGCTCGGCTATTTTCGGCAGTCTCGTAGAAATCAATGTAGGGCGGCCACGCATGTGTGGTGCAACCTCCTGAACTTTGCGGGCTACTCACCTAGCAGACATTGGGTGCATATCCTAGTGATATGCCCCCAATGTCCAAAATGGGAATAACACCTTTGTCCCTGCTGGAACAGCCTGATGGTTCCTAAATGCAGCTAGTCTTAGTATAGTATAAATCTTGTAGACTCTTTGGCTCAGAACTGGATAACATTATGGAGATCTTATCTGATATGGAATGAAGATACAGCAGTCCTTTACGGTAAACATAGACCCCCCCCAGATGTGAAACATTTATTTATTTATTTTATGCACTTATATAGTGCTGCTATATTCTGCAGCTCTTTACAGACATTAGCACCAAGTTGTCTCCAATGGCACTCACAATCTAAGTACCCTATCAGGATGTCTTTGGAGTGTGGGAGGAAACTGAAGTACCTGCAGGAAACCCAAGCAAACACGGTGAGAACATACAGACTCCATGCAGATGTTGTCTTTGGTCGTCCACCTTGTTGCCCATCCTTGAGGTTGCTGAAGTAAGTACTGGGACAGAAGGCTACAAGGTCAGTCAGGATGGCTGCGCAGTCTAGATTTTGAGCTAAGGTGGTCCTACTCCAGAGGGGGAAGCAAGACTTTATTCTCCTGTACTTGAAGAATACTAAAGGGTGTATTAGACTGGCCAATTCTCGGCCAGTTCATCGTTAATGAGAGCAGGATTGCCTGAACCACGCTTTAAAATCATTGTTTGCCGGCCGCAGATCGTGATTAGACAGCACGATCTGCCACCAGCAAACAACTAGACAGCATGGGGACGAGCGATGGCATAACAATTGCTCCTCCCCATGTTGTGGAGGAGATCGCTGCATGTAATAGCAGAGATCTTCTCCACTAGCAAGCAGGTGACTGTTAGGAAGGAACGCATCCGTCCCATCCTGAAAACTGTCTGCAGAATCGGGCTAATACAGAGCTCCTAAGCCTTCAGGCATAAAACGCAGGTATCAACCTCAATTTCGTTTACCATTTCTTCAGGTAGAAAAGGTTCAGCATCCAGTCCATCAGATCCCACTTTAGGAAAGTGAGATTCCATAACCTATCTGGACTTGAGAAGAACTGTGTAGGAGGCAGGGTTGAGCTCCTGCACTTCAGAGCTTTCTGTTCATTATAGCGTTCTCTTTGAGAGCACAGAGAATTTCTGTAATTCCATACCTGAATAATTGGTCAGTATACACGATCTTTAAACTACTGTTCAGTTAGGCCTTATGCACACGACCGTTGGTGTTTTGCGGTCCGCGGATCCGCAAAACACGGAAGCTGCTCCGCATTCCGTAATTTGCAGAACGGAACGCGGCCCATTGTAGAAATGCCTATTGTCCGCAAAACGGACAAGAATAGGACATGCTCTATTTTTTTTGCGGGGGCACGGAACGGAGCAACGGATGCGGACAGCACACGGAGTGCTGTCCGCATCTTTTGCGGCCCCATTGAAGTGAATGGGTCCGCACCCGGGCCGCAAAATATGCGGCTCGGACGCGAACCACAACAATGGTCGTGTGCATAAGGCCTTACTCGAACACTAAGCATCTCAGGAGTATTAGGTCTCATGTCAGCAGTTGCAGAGGGAGCTCCTTATGTCTTCTAGAGACAGAGATACTGAACCTGTGGAAGCATAACCAAGAAGAGTTGAACACAAGGTACAACCTGTCATTTCAAACTTATCATTCTCTCAGATGGTAAAACCATCCCAGAAATGAGTGTTCCTTGATCCAGCCTGTCTAGTTCCTGTTCACTACTAATGGCTCTCAACTAGGTTGAGGATAGCACCTGGAGGGGTATACAGTCTGTGGGCTCTTGGGGTCCTTTGAGAGGTATTTGTCTTCAAACCTGAAAGAACAAAAAGCTATAGAATATGCTCTCACTCACCCCGTAGATCCACAGAAGTAATCCATCTAAGGGTACTTTCACACTAGCGTTTTGGATTCCGTTTGTGAGATCCGTTTCAGGGCTCTCACAAACGGTCCAAAACGGATCAGTTAAGCCCCAATGCATTCTGAATGGATAAGGATCCGTTCAGAATGCATCAGTTCGGCTCCGTTACGCTTCTATTCTGTTTTTGGAGGCGGACACCAAAACGCAGCATGCAGCATTTTGGTGTCCGTCTGAAGAGGCGGAGCCTAACAGATACGTTTTGAATTACAATGTAAGTCAATGGAGACGGATTCGTTTTCAATGACACAATATGGTGCATTTGAAAACGGATCTGTTCCCCATTGACTTTCAATGTAATTCAAAACCGATCAGTTTTGGACTTTGTCATTTTTCTTTTAACTAATGCAAACGGATCCGTTCTGAACGGATACAAACGTTTGCATTATAGGTGCGGATCTATCTGTGCAAATAAACAGACGGATCCGCACCAACACAAGTGTGAAAGTACCCTAAGCCTGGACAACGTGACATCAATGCTTCATATCAATGAGTAGGTTGGCACCAGATCCGAACCTTTTCTCAAGGAAGTGGGAAAGACCATGACATGGACAGAACTGAACTTGACCCATCAGTCTTCTGTACTTATTGAAGGCTCCCTCCACACCATTTCTGACCAACATAGTCAAAGTCTCGTAATCCCAGGAGAATAGCCACTGAATCCAGAGCTCCTAAAGCAGATCCCAAAGATGTGGAAAGCGCCAGAGATTGATCTCATGGTAACCAGGTTCATTGCCATGATGGAAACATTCCTTTCTCTTTTACAGGAGGACAATCTCCTGAAAGCATGTACTTGGGCCATTTCTTGGAGGTTTAGGCTGGCATACATTTTTCCTCCAGTTTCTTTGCTACCTAAGGTATTGATGAAAATCGGGCAAGATTGGGCCGCAGCCATCATACCGTTCTGGCCAAAGTGATCATGATTTGTACCAACTTATTCAGATGAGTCAAGTGTTGAGCTAATGTCCCCATAGTGCCCCCATAATGTGTGCTGGTATAAAATACCCTTATATAATGCCCTAGTAGATACCCTCAGTGTCCCCCATAATTTGCCAGTATAAAATACCCCTTATTAGTGCCCCCAGTAGAGCCCCCATAGTCCTCCTCTTACCCCATAGTACCCCATAATGTGTCCCAGTATAAAATGCCCCTATACAGAGCCCCCCATATAAAATACCCCTTCTCTGTGCCCTCAGTAGATGCCCCCAATGATGTGCCAATAAGAAGTGCCCCTAGATGCCCCAATAATGTTCCTCTCCCCCCTTCCCCATAGTGGCCACCATATAAAATACCAATTTTGTGTCCCCCAATAATGTGCCAGTAAGAAGTGCTCCTAGATGCCCCCATAGTGCCCCACATATAAAATACCACTTTTGTACCCACAAAGTGCCCCCCAATAATGTGCCAGTAAGGAGTGCCCCTTGATGCTCCCATATTAAATAGCACTTTTGTGCCTCCCATAGTGCCCCCCAATTACGTGCCAGTAAGAAATGCTCCTAGATGCCCCTATAGTTCCCCCCATATAAAATACCACCTTTGTGCCCACATAGTGCCCCCCAATAATGTTCCAGTAAGGCGTGCCCTAGATGCCCCCATAGCGCTCCTTTCTGCATTGTGTGCCATGAGGCTGACAGCGAAACGATGCAGGCCTCTTCCGGCCTGTGTCCTGTGCTGTACGCTCAGGCGGCGCAATGATGTCATCGTGCCGTCTGCACCGGCCTCTGATAGGCTGCAGGCCTAGTGCCTGTAGCCTATCAGAGTAACAGGTAAGGAAATGCCTCTCCGCTGCGCTGCAACACTTACATCTGTATCGCTGTCCTGAGGACGGCGATACAGATGAATATAGAGATGAGCGCTTCCACAATCGAAGCACTTATGTCTCCCTGCTCTGCTGTCCCCCACTTGTCACCAGGGCCGCGCTGCCTGGGAGGTGATCGCCTCACCTCGCCTAATTGGCGGTGCGGCCCTGTCTAGAGTACTAACCTTAACAAGGACCTTAGGGAATTCAACCAGATAGCCTCTATTACAACCTAGAGGACTCTCTGATATATGCATAAAGACCCTGTCACAATCAGGTCTTAATTTACCAAAAAGGCTTATACAATTGTGAAGCAAATCTGTTCAGCCTGGTGTTCTACTCAGTGAGTGGATAGTTCAAAACCACAGATTATCAACCTTTTTCACTTTTGCAAGAAGAATTTGGGAAACTCCTGAGTTTTTCAACCAAAAGGTCTACATTTTAGCAATATCTGTCCTTTGGGTCGATCTTGGTCACAAGAACCCTTGGTGAAGATATTTCTGAAATGTTTGTTAGAGTGTACTCCTCCATATTGAGATGTGTCAACATGAGACTTAGCCAATAGTCTCTAAAGGTTTACTCTAAGCTCCTCTTGAACTTCTGGAAGAGGTCCTACATAATTATCTAGCATAAAAAGTTATTTCCTCCTGGCCAGGACATCATCCATGAGAAGAGAAGAGTTCCTAGCTTTGCCATCAGTGCATGTGTACTTTAGATCCCTTCCTGACAGGGTCTTTCTAATGCTATTGCCAAACTTTACTCCAAGAGATTGTTTTTTGGTAAACTCTCATGCAAAATGTAATCTTCATTCCCCAATTCTGCCCAGATGAACCAAAATCCATATTGGAAAAATCACTGAAAACACAATAGATGCACACATTAAATATAGACTAAGCCCTCATGTTGATATGATATAATCTGAGACTCTCAGCCAATATATTTTTATCAAAACACATCTGTGCCCGCCTACCAGCGCCTAGGTGGTCTTAGTCAGGCAGGACCTACTCTAAACCTATCTATGCCGTTGGGCATCTACATTTAGGAGAGCAGACCCTGCACATATAGTGTACTGCTTCTTGTTACCTCTGTGTGCACCAAGCAACCAATGAGAGGAGGAGCCCGCACAGCTATATGTACGAACTAATCAAGATCTGCCTGTGGGATAGGCAGGGCAAAAGTGCACAAAAATGCTGGTCCCCAGAAAATAGAAGCACATTCACACTTGAAGGTGCCACTCCTTCAGGGTATACTACAAACTAGTCAAAAATCACAGAAACAGATAAATAAATAAAATATCCGGCACGATATGATAAATGAATATGCGGATGTGCATGGCTACATTTATAGAAGAAAAATCTGGCACTCGGTTCGTGTCCCTTCCATTAGAGAATGGTTTCAGGAGATGCAGTGTATTGCTCGGATGGAAGACCTTTCCGCAGAAGCATCGAATTCTTCCTCTAAATATCAAAAACTGTGGTCCTGCTGGACCGAGTCCTTGGATTCTCCACAATTTCTTGCCCTTCTGGCTGCTAATTAGATAGCCTATATCTACTATTTGTATATTAGTACAGATCACTTAGGGCAGAGTACACATTCTTTCCTTCCCTTCCCCTCTTTCCCTTCTTTTTCTTTCTTTTTCTAAATTCTAAATTTGGATATTGTCTGCTGTACTCATGCCAGAGATGGCTTGCTATGTTTGGATCGTAATAATGACATTGGGACAGGTTGCTGCCACGCTAGTGTTCGTTAACAACATGACTGGTCCATGTATTTATGCGGATCCTGTGTATTTTCATTCAAATTGCTCATGTTATGTATTGCTGATGTATACTCTTTATTCTGATTTTGTACCGAAAAATAAATAAAAAATTCAATAAAATCTCTTTAAACAGAAAAATCACTGAAAATAATGCACTAACACAATAAATGCAAACACTATACAGGTATATAGACTAAGCCCTCACTCTGATATGATAAAATCTGAGACTCTCAGTCAATATATTTTGATCAAAACACATCTGTGCCTGCCTACCCGCGCCAAGGAGGTCTCAGTCAGGCAGGACCCACTCTAAACCTATCTATGCTGTATGGCATCAATTACCCGGAGTAAGATATCAGGAAGGTTGAGAATGTATTACTTAATTTCTGGGAGAAAGAAAGGCTTCAAGGGATTGTCCGCTTTTTTATATTGATGACCTATCCTCAGGAAAGGTCATTAATATCAGATCGGAGGTGGTCCGACTCTCAGCACCTCCGCCAGATCAGCTTCTTAAAGAAAACAGCTCTCTGTCGACATTGCAGCAGTGAGCAGGTGTCATTACAACTGCACTGTCCCATTCTCTTCAACGGGATGGCTCTTTCCTATTCACTTACAAATAGAAAGGAGCTGTCCTATTGAAGAGAATGGGACGGCATTGCTGTAATTACACCTGCTCACTGCTGCAATGTCGACAGCAAGCAGGTAAACAGTGAAAAGAACGAAGCACGTTGTACAAGCGCTGTGCTCTCTTCAAACAGCTGATCGGTGGGTGTGCCAGCAGTCGGACCACTTCCAATCTGATATTAATGACCTATCCTGAGGATAAGTCATAAACATAAAAAAAGGGGGCAAACCCTTTAAGCGTCACCATTCCTACCCTGGTTGTTTAAGGCTGCCATTAGTCTGGCTTACTTGTTTATAACTGTATCCACCTAAATTTGTTAGAGACCCTCTATTAGATCAGTGTTCTCATGAACTGTAAAAGTTTGATCCTGCTGGCTCAGATTTCAGGCGGAGCTTCAAGGTTGCACTCTATGTTGAATTTCCAGTTGGCTCTTGGATGGTCTATTTTGAGTTCCTTCACGCAAGAGGGTCTTCCTTATGGGGTAAATCCCCATTTTTGTGCTGTTAGTTAGGGCATAAGGGAAGCAGTAATTTCTAAAATCTTAGTCCTAACAGCAGCACAAGTTTCCCACCCTAAGTTGGATTACTTATTTTTAATAAACACAAGGTAGGAGGAGCAAGATGTATTTTTATAGTCTTAGGGGTCTCTAATTAGTTATTAATTTGAATAATTAAAAATTCCATCTGCCCTACCAGTACAAAGGGGCTGAAATACACCATTATTGTGCTGCTTTTAGGACTAAGGGAAAACAGATTAACACTTTACAGAAATCAACACTTTAATCTATCTATCTATCTATATATATATATATATATATATATATATATATATATATAAATTGGAGCAATTATATGCACTGGGCCCAAACCACTCTGCATGTCTATGCTCCTCCTGGCCGTGCACCCCATTCTTTCTTGACTGACAAAGCAAGGCAAGATAATTACACAGGAACCAGACCCTGTCAATCAAGAAGGAGAGGGAGGGACTCACAGAGTAGGAGGAGGAAGAGCACAGTGATGTGAGTCCACCCTCAGTGCACTTGACTGGTCATTTGCATAAGGATTAAAACTACTTTTTCTCCATAATGAAGCAAAGAATCGCTAAGTAAAAGTTATCATTACATTCAGTTGAGCTAGCCCTGTAAGATATTGTGAGTGGTTTATCAGTGAATTCCTGGTGACAGACTCCCTATAAAGGGAATCTGTCATCTCCAAAACTCTCCCCAAATGAGAGTAAGGGGTGGATAGTGTAAGTGATGCGGAGTCCGATTATGTAATATTTATCTTCATTCTCACTTCCAGTACAACTCTGTGCTCCCATGAACCAGCGGTACAATTAATTGAGAGGACTCAGAGAGGCCGTGCAGGGTCACTTACTTTGTTTTCTTCAGTAGTTTTCTTAACATCATTGTTGAGCAGGTGCAGCAGGACCTAAGCTTAAGGTTTATCTATCAAAAGGACACTCTACGGTTATTGTACTTAAAGGGTTTCTGTCACCAACTTTTGACATTATAAGCTGTCTGACATTAGCTATGTGCTAATGTCAGACCAGCTTGATAATGTCTTTTTTATAAAAATCCGCTGTATATATAGTCTGAAAAACTTACTTTTATATATGTAGCTAGCCTCTAGAGCAGGGTGCCTGCTCCTAGCGGCTCAGTCACGCGCTCTGCACGCCCTCCACTTGATTGACAGTGCAGGGCAGCGATCCTCCTGCACTGTCCTGGTTCTAGATCGCGCCGCGCCGCTTGTCTGTCGGCGCAGGCGCGGTGAGCAGAAGGACGCTGCGCCTGCTGTCTCTGCTCACCGCGCCTGCGCCACAGAGCGTGCGCGGCGACTGCACAGCACGGCAGACGGCAGGACGTCAGCAGATACTGTACAAGTGTGACGGACGAGCTGCTGGCACTAGACGGTCATGCTGAGCTAATACATATAAAGCAAAGTTTTCAGACTATATATACAGCGGATTTTTATAAAAAAGACATTATCAAGCTGGTCTGACATTAGCACATAGCTAATGTCAGACAGCTTATAATGTCAAAAGTTGGTGACAGAAACCCTTTAATGAATATTGATGTGTTTGTTGCTTTAGGCCCCTTCTCACATGAGCAAGTTTTCCGTGCGGGTGCAATGCGTGACGTGAATGCATAGCACCCGCACTGAATCCTGACCCATTCATTTTATTGGGTCTGTGTACATGAGCATTTTTTTTCATGCATCAGTTCTGCGTTGCGTGAAAAACGCAGCATGTTATCATATTCTGCGTTTTTCACGCAGCCCTGGCCCCATAGAAGTGAATGGGGCTTCAGTGAAAAACGCATTGCATCCGGAAGCAGGTGCAGATGCAATGCATTTTTCACTGATGGTTGCTAAGAGATGTTGTTTGTCAACCTTCAGTTTTTTTATCAGGCGCGTGAAAAACGCATCAAAACGCATTGCACCCGTGCGGAAAAGACTGAACAACTGAACGCAATCGCAGACAAAAGTGACTGAACTTGCGTGCAAAATGGTGCGAGTTTCACTGAACGCACCCTGAACGCATCCAGACCTAATCCGTATTATTTGTGTGAAGCAGGCCTTATACAGAATACTGTTGAACATTATGGTTCTTTACTTTTTTTTTATTGGCTTTATTTTCAATTTTAAAGTTGAAATCACAACATAAAGACAGACACAAGAAGATTCCACCATAGTAGGAGAAACATTATCAGTCATTACAAATAGGATACTACATATCAAAATCATAGCTCACTTGTTAGATTAGCCAGACCGTTGGTGGTATTCCCCCCTCCTTGCGTCTACAGTCAAACACCATTCTCACCCACATTCACCCGGGCAGTGATTCGGACCATTCCTAACTGATGTAGTCAATTTTCCGACATTGAGTTTGAATTTAACTAAATTCCCCAAGTTTTGTGGAACTTCTCCGGAACCCCTCTCGCTTCATACGTCAATTTATACATGGGAAGGGCCTCGTTGACAATTTGAATCCAGTGTGATACACTCGGCGTTTTAGGAGGCTTCCAGTTGAGCAGCATTGACTTTCTTGCATAGAACTTATGGTTCTTTACTTGAAGGTAGAGTTGAGTGTTATGTAGTAGTAGTCCTATAGAAGAGTAAATGTCACAATACTGACATGCTGATAATTTCTTCCTAGCCAGTGCCTGAGGAAAAGGAGAGATGGCAGTCTCAGGCATAGCAGGCTAAAGAATAGGGAGAGACTTCTGCCCAGGGCAGCCTCTGTTATGTACCTGGCACAGGGGGATGTCTTATAGCTGAAGATGGAGGAGCTTTCTCTGAGAGCTATCCATTCTTGAGAGTCCTAATATCTGGCTGTGGCACTGAACAGAAGCCAGCAGAGGAGACAGGAAGGCACAGGTGCTGGGTCTTACACCTGATTGGTGGTTCGGATTGAGACTAAGGCCTCTTTCACACGGCCGTAGTTATCCCTTGCCCGTGCTGCGGGCTGCAAATTGTGGCCCGCAATGCACAGGCACCGACCGTGAGGCAGCCGCAGCGGATTGCGGACCCATTCACTTAAATGGGTCCGCGATCTGCCCGTTCCACAAAAAGATAGGACATGTTCTATCTTTTTGCAGAACGGAACCCCACGGAAGCACTCCGTAGTGCTTCTGTAGTGTTCTGTTCCGCATCTCCGGATTTGTGGACGCATTAAAATGAATGGGTCCGCATCCCTGATGCGAAATGGCCACGGAACGGTGCCCGTGTTCTGCGGATCCGCAAATGCGGTCCGCAATACGGGCACATGACACCTACAGCCTTGTGAAAGAGGCCTAAGGGGAGGAGCTACATGTGATTGAGGAGGTCTGAACTTTGTCTTATAGTATATATTGAGGGTGGCGCCTCTTTTGGACTGAGACCCGCCCAAGTGCCTGGGACTCCTCAGCACAAAAGCAATTTAGCTGGTTCCTACAGTGCCCTGAAAATAAGGAGACTGGTAAGTCCATGAGAGGCAGTATCTGTAGTGTTAGGGACCCATGTGCGGAGTCGCCGTGAAGTGGCATTTGGGCCCGACATACTTTTTGATCAAAAATGTGCGCAAAGAACTTCCTTCATTCCTACTTCTGAATGAGCCCTTTTTGTTTTTCTGTTAGTTTGAGATGTATTGTGCGGCCATCTTTTAACCTACTTAATTTGCCTTAACAGCACTTTGATGTAGAAATATAGGTGCTTAGTCTGAACTTTGTGCCTGGGACTTCTCAGCACAAAAGCAATTTAGCTGGTTCCTACAGTGCCCTGAAAATAAGGAGACTGGTAAGTCCATGAGAGGCAGTATCTGTAGTGTTAGGGACCCATGTGCGGAAGTCGCCGTGAAGTGGCATTTGGGCCCGACATACTTTTGATCAAAAATGTGCGCAAAGAACTTCCTTCATTCCTATTTCTGGAATGAGCCCCTTTTTTGTTTTTCTGTTAGTTTGAGATGTATTGTGCGGCCATCTTTTAACCTACTTAATTTGCCTTATGGTCATGCACTTCTGAGTGTAGAAATATAGGTGCTTAGTCTGAACTTTGTCTTATAGTATTTTAGTTTCATTTTCAGTCAGAGAGAGCAGCTGAGGAGAGTAACTGAGAGGAGGGCACCAGAGCTGTAATTTGCTAAAAAGGAAAGTCCAGTGACTGGGAGCTGAGGAGAAGTCAGACAACGGAATAAGACACATCCAGCAGTACATTATCTCTACAGCAAGGTTGAGGAAAGTATAGTATATGAAAATTACCTCAGTTCTGTTGTTTATAATGAAATAAAAGTTCCTAATACCACGTTGCCCTGTTTCAATAAAGAATCCAGGTTTATAGCTATTCTTTCATTCATTTACAAGCTCTTCCACTAAGGCCAGTTTCACATGACCGAGGACTCTCTTGGTCAGGACTCTACCCTTTAAAAGAACAACTTTTAGCAAATGAGGTAGTGGAAAAATGGTCCGAGAGTCATTGAAAGGGGTTTAGGCGGAAACCCTTCTGTCCTGTGTGGGGGCCTGGTTTGATCCTTGCTATGGGGCCCTTACTCCTCTATGTATGCCACTGCCATGTGGGAATGTGATTTCTCATCCTGGACTCTGCTCTTGCAACAGAACCTCTTGGCATTATAATGATTTATAATGCTGTGTGTCTCTGCCTGGCATCAGCTGCAATGATTTGTACTGACAGCATTATGTCAGTACGATTCATTACAGCTGATCTCGGGCAAAGACACACAGCATTACTTAGGCCTCTTTCACACTTGCGTTGTTCCTTTCCGTCCTAGAGTTCCGTCCTCAGGGTTCTAGGACGGAAAGATAATGATCAGGATTATCCCAATGCATTCTGAATGGAAAGAAATCCGTTCAGGATGCATCAGGATGTCTTCAGTTCAGTATTCAAACGTTTTTTTTTGCCGTTGAAAAATCCGCAGCATGCTGCAGATTTTCCTCTGGCCAAAAGAAACTGAAGGCATGCGGCAAGGACGAATCCGGAATTAATGCCCATTGAAAAGCATTAATCCAGATCCGACTTTAAGCTAAGCATCGTTTCGGCGCATCATGATCCATGCGATGTAGGGGCGCTGTGATGTCATTGTGGAGCACCCCGGGAGCGGCACGGACGGTAAGTAGCTTCTCACTGCTCCCCACTACTTTTCCATGGCAGCCGGGACTTTCGAAGCGTCCTGGCTGCCATGGTAACACTGAAAGCATTTTGAAGACTGATCAGTCTTCAAATGCTTTCAGGTGTGTTGCATTGTGACAGATCCGGTGGGCATTACCGGCGACGAAAGTGCACGCCGGATCCTCACAACGCTAGAGGCCTTACCTTGTCCTTGACAGGACCCAGCTCCCAGCGCTCCAGCAAAGAAGGGCCACGAAGGGCTGTCTCAGTGCCCTGTTAACTATGAATGAACTGTCTGTGTCTTGTACAGAGGGGGCGGGGTCTTCTATGCGCTCCGGGCCCCCCTGTGCTGCGGGCCCCATAGCAATGGCGTGGTCTGCCTATATTGGCAGTACGCCATTGTGCATCCGTGCTAAAAACACGGACTCACGGACCGTGCTAAAACACTGATGTCTGAATACAAACATTAAAATGAATAGGGACATGTGCTGTCTGTGGAGAACACGTACAGCACACGTGTGTGGAACACTGATGACACTGAGGCTTTACATGTTCATACACAGGGATGAGTTTACTGTCACATATCACATAGTTTGAATGTGGATCCTTATGGCGGCTACTAGAGATGAGAACATTTTGTGAAAAGTTTAAATCTGCTGATTTGCCGAATCTTACAAAAAAATTTGCTTTGTGAGGAATTACTTTGTCACGAAGCACATTTATTTTTTGTACAAACTGGATTCCAAAAAAGTTGGGACACAATACAAATCGTGAATAAAAGCTGAATGCAATGATGTGGAGGTGCCAACTTCTAATATTTTATTCAGAATAGAACATAAATCACGGAACAAAAGTTTAAACTGAGTAAATGTACCATTTTAAGGGGAAAATATGTTGATTCAGAATTTCATGGTGTCAACAAATCCCAAAAAAGTTGGGAGTTAGGAATGCTCTCCCATTGTTGTCTAATACAGGCCTCTAACTGTTCAATTGTCTTTGGCCTTCTTTATTGCACCTTCTTCTTTATGATGCCCAAATGTTCTCTATAGGTGAAAGATCTGGACTGCAGACTGGCCATTTCAGTACCCAGATCCTTCTCCTACGCAGCCATGATGTTGTGATTGATGCAGAATGTGGTCTGGCATTATCTTGTTGAAAAATGCAGGGTCTTCCCTGAAAGAGATGACGTCTTGTCGGGCATTTTCATGAGTGTATATGACCTGATCATATTATAGTCCAAAATAGATGCTCATTGTTTTTAAGAGACAGACTGAACCAAAATTACAAAGTTTTGCTGTATGGCTGAAACAGGCCAACATGAGGTAACGCAAAGTTCAGTCTGTGTAAAAAGTTTACTGAATACTAAATACAAAGAACATTGTATTTTAAAAGTTATTGCCACAGATGTGGGCTTATCTGTTGGGAGTACACTGGATTCTCCAGACATGTCCGTCTGAAGAGAACAAGGCCCATTCATATTATTATGGTCCATAGATCAACAGTGTGAGAAACATTCAGAGAGACGCCTAGAGGTCTATCTTTAGTTATTTCAGTGTCCAAACTAATCCTCATCTCTAATTTACGACGATGAGGGTCAAATGTATATAATACAAGTGTGCCATAGTTAACTCTTTATAGTATGGTGCTAATAGCTTGCACAACAGTGCCGTCCGGAGACAGATGGATATCGCTACACCGTCCTCTATAGTTGCAATATGGGTAAATATGATCTCATAGGATCATTACCATATGAGCGTATGATTGGAAGATCTTAATCCAGGGGGAAGGTACTGTAAGATAAGGATTGGGATATTTACTGTTGGAAGAAGCATAGAACAAGCAAACAAGCAAAGAAGATTCCAACATTCCAGGATAGAGCATCAGGATCATCATCATAGCCAGAACACCCAAGAGAGAGGGGTCTTTCAATATGAAAGTCATGGTGAGACATGCGATGATGGACCACCCAGCTTTCCTAGGAGCAGAAGTGTGATTCCTGCTAGGACTTGGTAAGAGACATAAAGAATGATATTTCATTTTATTAAGACTAATTGGATAATGTGGGTGAAGTCATACCATCTAGATTGGCGAATACATAAACACATTAATTAATTGATCATCTCCATATTAAGATGTAGTCTTAGGATATTGTGAGGCTTCATTCTACCTGCAGAAGAATCAAGACTCATAATCTAGCAAAGTATTAAATGATTGTATAGATATATATATATTAATAGTAGCATTCTTCGCCAAGCTAGGTGATAAATTCCCACTGGAAAGACTTGTTCCAAGTTCTTCCCATTTCTGTTGTGTGTCTTAATAGTCTTACCAAGTCATGCATGTGAAAATAGTCCAGGACGGGGCGGAAGGATACAGTTATCTCTTCTAAGTTATATCCTTGGATGGATTTGCCCATTCCTGAAGTCATGTGAGGTGTAGTTGGTTAAAGGAGGGCAGAATGTATTCAGCATTCGATATTAATGTCTAGGATTAGACATGCCCATCCTGATATCATGAGGTTTCCTCTGAACAGAAGTGATGTATATAACTCAACTTCTTGTTTTGATATCCTAACCAAATAATAGCTTTGTTATAATGTGACAAGTTGCTTCTACCCACATGTATTGCTAAGCTTATATTGCTTTATATTGATGATAACATTGTGTTTATTTACTTATGTTAAGCTTATAATGCTTTATATCAACGTCGTATATATTCATTTGCATATATCATTGTGTTTAATTACTTATTTATGTTTAGAACCTTGTAACCAATAAATCTGCATGTTTTTATAATACCTGCATATTATTATTATTATTTAATGTCAAAACTATATCTTTAGCATTAATGTCATCTCTCATGAAAAGAACTTATTATCTGAGGAAATAGTCGGCCTCAGATGTGAATTGTATTGATTGGGTTATCTACAATTCACCAGGTCATGATTTCAAGAAGTTATGGAAAATTCATGATTAATTATTTTATGACCATAATTAATAATTTTTAATTGACCTATTATTATTCCGACAGTCTGGATGGGAGCATATGTTGTTCTAGAACCTGAATATATTTTTCTGCATTGATGGTGCCTTTCCAGACATGCAAGCTGCCCATGCCACACGCACTCATGCAACCCCATACCATCAGAGATGCAGGCTTCTGAACTGAGCAATGATAACAACTTGGGTTGTCCTTGTCCTCTTTGGTCCGGATGACATGGCGTCCCAGATTTCCAAAAAGAACTTCGAATCGTGACTCGTCTGACCACAGAACAGTCTTCCATTTTGCCACACTCCATTTTAAATGATCCCTGACCCAGTGAAAACGCCTGAGCTTGTGGATCTTGCTTAGAAATGGCTTCTTCTTTGCACTGTAGAGTTTCAGCTGGCAACGGCGGATGGCACGGTGAATTGTGTTCACTGACAATGGTTTCTGGAAGTATTCCTGAGCCCATTCTGTGATTTCCTTTACAGTAGCATTCCTGTTTGTGGTGCAGTGTCGTTTAAGGGCCCGGAGATCACGGGCATCCAGTATGGTTTTACGGCCTTGACCCTTACGCACAGAGATTGTTCCAGATTCTCTGAATCTTCGGATGATGTTATGCTCAGTTGATAATGATAGATGCAAAGTCTTTGCAATTTTTCTCTGGATAACACCTTTCTGATATTGCTCCACTATCTTTCTGCGCAACATTGTGGGAATTGGTGATCCTCTACCCATCTTGGCTTCTGAGAGACACTGCCACTCTGAGAAGCTCTTTTTTCCCCAATCATGTTGCCAATTGACCTAATTAGTGTTAATTGGTCTTCCAGCTCTTCATTATGCTCAAATTTACTTTTTCCAGCCTCTTATTGCTACTTGTCCCAACTTTTTTGGGATTTGTTGACACCGTGAAATTTTGAATCAACATATTTTTCCTTTAAAATGATACATTTACTCGGATTAAACGTTTGATCTGTCATCTACGTTCTATTACAAATAAAATATTGACATTTGCCATCTCCACATCATTGCATTCAGTTTTTATTCACAATTTGTTTAGTGTCCCAACTTTTTTGGAATCCGGTTTGTAAGTAATGGGTGCAATTACAGGGAGCTCCGATAGCGTCTCCCCCGTCATTGTACCCTCAGATGCCGCATTCAGTTGAGTGTAAAAGCAGTGTAAAATTAACATTTAAAAAATGCAAATCAAACTTACCGCCTCCATTTGCTCACGACAGGCCAGCCACCGCCATCTTGCTTGAAAATCTGGTGCGAAATCTCGCACGGAGCGAGATTACATCACCACTCACGGGATTTCGGCTGAGACCTTTAATCAAGATGACGGCTGGCGGCCAGTTGCGAGCAAATGCAGAAGGTATGATTTTTTTTGCATTTTTACACTATTTCAGGTTACATCGATTTATCCTGAAATTCGGATCGAATTCCACTTCGTGGGCTTCGATTCGCTCATCTCTAGGGGCTACCAGTAGACAGCCAGCAGCAGCCGCAGAGGATGCTAGAACCACAGGACTCGGCATAAAAGTAGAAAGGATCAGGCCATAAACAGCCCAGGAGCAGGCCAGGTTACCAAACTACACATAGCAGCAAACAAGTCCAAGAAGGAAGTGTCCCTATATAGAGCAAGGTCAAGGTCACACATAGGCAATCATTGGAGAAGTACAGACTTGGTTTGACACTTGGCACCTCATGAGAAAACTGGCTGGCATATATAGCTACCTGTGATGACCTCCTCATGGTAGTAGCCCATGGAAGGTATAGCTATAAGACCACAGGAGCACACAACAAAAGGAGCTAATTAATACAAGCTGAAGATAAAAGTGTGGTCACAAGCCCTAGGAATCCAGAGAAGCGTAACATTGACTTAGGAGGCTTGTAGGATCATAATTATCAGTGGCCTGCCCTGAATACCTAGCGACAAGTCATGACCACCAGAAGGATATGGGGGACAGCACTGGCGTGCACAGAGGTGAGAGCTCTGCTCATGACGGTCACCACTGCTCCACATCAAGAAGACCCAAAAGGTATACCCCAGGAGTAGCTGGTGCTGGAGACCACCAGCTCATGATAGGTCAGCTACTTCACTGTTTCTGTGCCTCCTCAGCTCCACATTGCTTCCTATTATAAGGAGGTGTCTTTGTGACGAGCAGGGATTACTTCTCATTTATGCAACCATCCCCTGCGCCGTAAGGGGACGAGTGACAGCTACTGAAATGACTCGTGCCAATACAGGTTCATTGTTTCTGGGTAGCAGATCTCTGTTCACACAGCACAGCCCGCGTGAAAGATCATTTCACCCGATGGTCAGCATCGATCACAACCAGCATGGTTACATCTAGAATAGAGTTGCTGGTGGTAGGTGCAGCAGCTCCACCACAGAGAGATCATTGGTGAGAATGCTAGAATGGAGTTGCTGAACGGAGAACCTATCAGGAGGGTTGATGTAGAATGGAGTTATTAGAAGGAGGTGTGATGTCAGTGGTCACATGGCTCTAGGCTATATATATATATATATAAATCTCTAAGTGCCTCCTTTAGCCTGAACGTCGAAGGCTGCTATGTGCTTTCAGATAAGGAGCTGCCATTTCATAGGTAAGGCAGTTCATTTACATTCGCTCAGGACTCTTGTACATTGGACATCTTTTCTAAGAGAAAATGGGACTTGGGGGAGCTACATGGACCTCCTCCATTCTAGCTTCTACCACCTATAGATGCCATAACTGCTCCAGATGGAACTATACCACTATCACAGAAACCAGATAAATACACATACACCCCAGTACCCAATATAAAACAACTTTTAATTGATCATAAAAAATAGGAAATAATAAAACACTAAAAAGCCCCAACTGAAAGTAGTTAATAGTTTCAAATTATAATCATCCAATCTAAAATACAGTATTCGTCTGCAAGTGATTCTCAGTAATAGATGACAGTATTCTGGGGGGGGGGGGGGGGAACATACAGTCGTGGCCAAAAGTTTAGAGAATTACATAAATATTGGAAATTGGAAAAATTGCTGCTTAAGTTTTTATAATAGCAATTTGCATATACTCCAGAATGTTATGAAGAGTGATCAGATGAATTGCATAGCCCTTCTTTGCCATGAAAATTAACTTAATCCCAAAAAAACCTTTCCAATGCATTTCATCGCTGTCCTTAAAGGACCTACTGAGATCATTTCAGTAATCGTCTTGTTAACTCAGGTGAGAATGTTGACGAGCACAAGGCTGGAGATCATTATGTCAGGCTGATTGGGTTAAAATAGCAGACTTGACATGTTAAAAGAAGGGTGATGCTTAAAATCATTGTTTCCATTGTTAACCATGGTGACCTGCAAAGAAACGCGTGCAGCCATCATTGCGTTGCATAAAAATGGCTTCACAGGAAAGAATATTGTGGTTACTAAGATTGCATCTCAATCAACAATTTATAGGATCATCATGAACTTCAAGGAAAGAGGTTCAATTCTTGTTAAGAAGGCTTCAGGGTGTCCAAGAAAGTCCAGCAAGCGCCTGAATCGTCTCCTAAAGAGGATTCAGCTGCAGGATCGGAGTGCCACCAGTGCAGAGCTTGCTCAGGAATGGCAGCAGGCAGGTGTGAGCGCATCTGCACGCACAGTGAGGCGAAGACTTTTGGAAGATGGCCTTGTGTCAAGAAGGGCAGCAAAGAAGCCACTTCTCTCCCAAAAAAAACATCAGGGACAGATTGATCTTCTGCAGAAAGTATGGTGAATGGACTGCTGAGGACTGGGGCAAAGTCATATTCTCCGATGAAGCTTCTTTCCAATTGTTTGGGGCATCTGGAAAAAGGCTTGTCCAGAGAAGAAAAGGTGAGCGCTACCATTAGTCCTGTGTCATGCCAACAGTAAAGCATCCTGAGACCATTCATGTGTGGGGTTGCTTCTTATCCAAGGGAGTGGGCTCATTCACAATTTTCCAGCACGATGGAGAACCGTGCCATAAGACAAAAGTGATAACTAAGTGGCCCGGGGACCAAAACGTTGACATTTTGGGTCCATGGCCTGGAAACTCCCCAGATCTTAATCCCATTGAGAACTTGTGGTCAATCCTCAAGAGGCGGGTGGACAAACAAAAACCCACTAATTCTGACAAACTCCAAGAAGTGATTATGAAAGAATGGGTTGCTATCAGTCAGGAATTGGCCCAGAAGTTGATTGAGAGCATGCCCAGTCAAATTGCAGAGGTCCTGAAAAAGAAGGGCCAACACTGCAAATACTGACTCTTTGCATAAATGTCATGTAATTGTCGATAAAAGCCTTTGAAACGTATGAAGTGCGTGTAATTATATTTCACTACATCACAGAAACAACTGAAACTAGAAAGATCTAAAAGCAGTTTAGCAGCAAACTTTGTGAAAACTAATATTTGTGTCATTCTCAAAACTTTTGGCCACGACTGTAGATAGATGCGGCCACAATGCTTCCTGAATCCTGATTCATTTGTCCTGGCCTATCCACGATTCCACTAGTGATGAGCGGCAGGGGCAATATTCGAATTCGCGATATTTCGCGAATATGTGGTAGAATATTCGTCATATATTCTCGAATATTCGTATTCGAGATTATTCTCTTGATTGCGAAAATCCAATGAATATCGCTAATCGATAGGGGGATAGGCAACTTTCATTGTTGGCTTGCTGAATTGCGATATGTAGAATATAGTGTGATATATATTCTTAGAAACGAATATTGTCTTTTTTTTTCATCTGAACCCATTACATTTACTAATGGGTTCAGATGAAAAAAATAAAAAGGAATATTAGTTTTTACAAATATATATCACACTATATTCAACATATTCGCGAATTCTAGCAAGCCAACCCAATAGGAAAGTTGCCTATAACCCGCCCTTAGTCGATTAACGCGCATATTACATTGGTGAATTTTCGCATAAGATGAAATAAATTAAATAATGAAGAATATTCTAATTAACTACAGACTACGATATTGAAGCCTTCTCACATTGGCCCACAAGCAAGAAGCAGGCAGGCAATGGGTTCAGATGAAAAAAAAAAAGTCGAATATTCGTTTTTACGAATATATATCACTATATTCGAAATATTCGCAAATTCTCGAAGTGCCGATATTCGCAATGAAAATTTGCAATGCGAATATTCACGCTCAACACTAGATTCCACTACATAGAGGTTCAAACAAATGAAGCCACCTTGAAGTTGGGACCATACAGGACTGTCCCTATTATGCCCCTGAGGATACCTCTGCCTACAAGCAGAGCACCCTCCCCAAAAGGGGGCGACCACACTTCTCAGTGGCTGAACTCTTTACTGTCACCTCTGTGGCCCTGATGATTCTTTAATAACCTTGTCCCAACACGTTTCCCCAATTAAGAAAAATAGTTCAGGGAAACGAAGTTTAAAGAGGATCATAAAGAGATGGATAATGATGGCCTCCTGATGAATTGGAGCACACGTGTAATCTCGTATGTCTATATATATACCCACAGAGCTCACATGTCCAAACTGGCACACATGCTGGTGTGATGTCACTTCTGGACCTGTACCATTATTCAGAAGACAAAGTGCCTGACCACCTCCAAATATAGTGTCAGATAAAGATCTCTTACCTCCCATAGCTATTACCACAAGCCTGAAATTTTTAAAGAGAGCGTGTCACCAGGAAAGTCACTGTTAAACCAGACATACAGCCTTGTAGGGCTAGCACAGCTGAATGTAATGATACCTTTCACTTAGCGATCCAGTGCCTCATTACTAGCATCGGTACAGGGACGAGGAGATGGCCGCATTTCTCAAGTGGCATCTCCTTCTCCCTGGCTGTGACGCTCTCCGCTGCGACTGGACTGCTCACAGCCAGGGAGAAGGAGATGTCCCTTGAGAAACACTGCCATCTCCTCCTCCCTGTACTGATGCTGCTTATTAGCATACAGGGCGGCAAAAGTAAACGGGGGCACAGCGGGGGGAACGGAGCAGCCGAACTGGAAAAAAAGCGCTCTGATATCTACTAATCATTCCCTACACTGCCAGAGTACTAATATTGTTATGTCCGGACAAGTAAAAGGTCCTCTCTAAGTCCAGTGAGGGAGAGGCCTAAACACTCTGTGCATTCTTGCTTCTCCTGCTTCCCGCATACTCATCTTGCCTGGCTGTCAGTCAAGAAGTAAAGGTACATTCTCAGAGCTGACTTCCTGAACATGACAATTGTGTTTCCCCATGTGAATTCTCTCATGTCTAAAAAGATGTGATTTACGGTTAAAACATTTTCCACATTCTGAACATGAATATGACTTCTTCCCTGTGTGAATTGTCTGATGTATAACAAGATGTGATCTATATGTAAAACATTTCCCACATTCTGAACATGAAAATGGCTTCTCCCCTGTGTGAATTCTCTCATGTTTAACAAGATGTGATTTACGATTAAATTTTTTTCCACATTCTGAACATGAATATGGCTTCTTCCCTGCATGAATTGTCTGATGTCTAATAAGATGTGCTCTATATGTAAAACATTTTTCACATTCTGAACATGAAAATGACTTCTCCCCTGTGTGAATTCTCTCATGTCTAACAAGATTTGATTTATAGCGAAAACGTTTTTCACATTTTGAGCATGAAAATGGCTTCTCCCCTGTGTGAATTAGCTGATGTTTACCTAGATCTGCTTTATATGTGAAAGATTTCCCACATTCTGAACATGAGAATGGCTTCTCCCCTGTGTGGATTCGTTGATGTGTAACAAGTTCTGATTTAGTTCTAGAACATTTCCCACATTCAGAACATGAAAATGGCTTGTCACCGGTGTGAGTTCTGTCATGCATAACAAGATGTGATTTACTTCTAAAACATTTCCCACATTCTGAACATGAAAATGGCTTCAACCCTGTGTGAATTCTCTCATGTTTAACAAGTAGTGATTTATAGCTAAAACATTTTTCACATTTTGAGCATGAAAATGGCTTCTCCCCTGTGTGAATTAGCTGATGTTTACCGAGATCTGCTTTATATGTAAAAGATTTCCCACATTCTGAACATGAGAATGGCTTCTCACCTGTGTGGATTTGTTGATGTGTAACAAGTTCTGATTTAGATCTAGAACATTTCCCACATTCTGAACATGAAAATGGCTCCACCCCTGTGTGAATTCTGTCATGCAGCACAAGAAGTGATTTAGATCTAGAACATTTCCCACATTCTGAACATGAAAATGGCTCCACCCCTGTGTGAGTTCTCTCATGTTTAACAAGTAGTGTTTTATAGCTAAAACATTTTTCACATTCTGAACATGAGAATGGCTTCAACCCTGTGTGGATTCGTTGATGTGTAATAAGTTCTGATTTAGTTCTAGAACATTTCCCACATTCTGAACATGAAAATGGCTTCTCTCCTGTGTGAATTCTCTCATGCAGAACAAGATATGATTTATGTTTAAAACATTTCCCACATACTGAGCATGAAAATGGCCTCTCCTCTTTGTGAATTTTCTCATGTAGAACAAGCTGTGCTTTAGTTCTAAAACTTTTCCCACATTCAGAACATAAAAATGGCTTCTCCCCTGTGTGAACTCTTTGATGGTTAACAAGATCTGCTTTACAGCCAAAACGTTTTTCACATTCTAAGCATGAATATGGCTTGTCCCCTGTGTGAATTCTCTCATGCATAACAAGAGCTGATTTGCAGTAAAAACATTTCCCACATTCTGAGCATGAAAATGGCTTCTCTCCTGTGTGAATTCTCTCATGTATAACAAGAGCTGATTTGCATTTAAAACATTTCCCACATTCTGAGCATGAAAAAGTCTTCTTTCCTGTGTGAGTTCCTTGATGTTGAACACTTCTTCTGTGACTTTTAGTTTGCTTATCAGTCTGTGATAAATCAGAAGATTTAAATCCATCCAAAAGATCAGATGATAGATCTTTGCTGTAAAAGGCTGAGGATACATCTGAAATAATGTCATGCTCTTCACGTGTATCTTCTGTGACACCAGACTCATCTGTTTTAAAATCTGAAGATATTAGATGTTCCTCTAAGCTCCTGGTACAGTCATCTGCCAAGAATAAATCAGATTTAAATTTTTTTAAATAATATAACCCTAGCACTTCATTGATGTTTTATAACATTTCTATTTAAAAATTCCTAATAAATGGACATGACATGGAGAAAAATTCAATTATTGACTGTGGAGGGAAAAATATCACAATCCAACAGTAAAACAGTAGATGAATAAGTTCATGCTAAACATGGCATTTTTTTTATTTATAAGATGCACCCCCAGGTTTTAGAGGAGGAAAAAAAAAAAGAAAGAACGAACGGTATAAGCACTCAGGACAGTACAGCACAGCCACCAGGGAGGAAGACCATCAAGGGTACTGGCAGTGCTTCACTCCCTGCACCTACTGCATATTAGTGAGCGGTTCCATAACTGAGGCACTCACTAGTATTCCCTTTATAAGGTACACTGCCATTACTACCTCCCCACACACACACACACTTTTGGGGGGGGGGAAGGGTGTCTTATAAAATGAAAAATACCATAAATCCCAAACATGATACAAAACCAATCTATATAATAATATGTTTACACATCATAACACACATTTAAAAGATGTCAATACTTGCTACATAGACAGACATACATAAATTACACACATATACTGTATACAGTATACATGAAGTATATACCTGTTGTACAGCATGCTGAGGTTTTTGTCCGGCCGCCTCTCGGCTTGTTTGCCGTGCTGCAGCCGGACCTCTGGCCCGCCCCCATTATAGTGAATAGGGCCGTAGCGGACTTTTCTGGCGGCACGGTGGGCTAGCGTTAGCATGTATTCGACAGGCTGATCCCCCGTCGGAACAGCCTGCCGGACCCTACTACCGCAAGTGTGAAAGTAACCTTAAACCAAAGAGGTTTTTTTCAGGGAATACATAAATGTTTAACAATGAACAGCTGCTCTGCAGCACAGAAAACCAATTAACCCGTAGGTGACCTAAACTGTAGATGTACGGCGCTCTGATCAGGGGGATGCAGGAGCTAGCTCAATCAGTGTTAGTGACCCCGCTATTACTGACAGTCAAGCATGCACAGGATTTGCAGCCAGTCTTGAGTGGGGCTCACAGCCTCCTCCCTCCTCTCATTGCAAGCATGGATACATGCTGGAGGTAACTGGTGAGTATGCTGTGAGTCGGCCTTTTACACTCCTGTAATGCTCCCACTGGCCCCTGGTATTGCCCATACGGCACAGGTAGGTGAGTGTTAGGTCCCGAGCTACTTGAGAAACCTTGGCGTGGTGCTCGGGCTCAGACATATCCTCCACAGTAGGATACGTTGGCTAATTCTCAATTTTAACATCAGTATGAGGCTTTAGCAAGACCGCAGAGTGCACCTGTCTTATCAATCATTATTGTTATAGTGAAGGCAAAGTACCCTACAAGTGCAGCACATTTGTGGGAATTTCTGCAACCATGTTGGGAAGAACTTCCTGAATACCTGAATTCAATTGCAGAAAGAATGCCTCGATGGTGTTCTGCTGTTCAATCTGCAAGAGGTGGCTACTTTTATGGGTCAAAAATCCAGATGCAATTTTGTCAAACAAAATATTCCATGATTTATTTTTATCTTAAAAGGATTCTGTCACCAGTGACCTCCCTATTCATCTGTTTACATAGACACATAGCTGTGGTTCGCCTGATTAAGGCCACTTTCACACTTGCAGTAGCCTTTTCCGGAGGCTGTGGCGGGGGAACAGCCTGCCAGATCCATGCTACCGCTAGTCCACCGTGCCGCCGGAATTACGCTCTGGCCCCATTCACTATAATGGGGGCAGGCCGGAGGTCCGGCCGCAGCACGGCAGACATACCGAGAGGCGGCCGGACAATAACTACAACATGCTGCGGTTTTGTCTGGCCGCCTCTTGGCTTGTTTGCAGTGCTGTGGGGTCTGAGCAGACTTCTGCCGACACGGTGGACTAGTGTTATCAATGATCCAGCCTGCCGGAAAAGGCAACCGCAATGTTGAAAGTAGCCTAAAACACTGTTTTACTTTTGTTGATCCAAGGCTATGTTCCCTAGGTATGATACTTTTTCTTAATATGACAATTTACTTCCCTGGTGCAATTAGAGCACCCTGGTCCTGTCAATCAAAACAATCCCTATTATTATAAGTGTGGAGCGAGGATAAATATAAAACATCTATCATTACAAATCTGAAAAACCACACGCGAATAAGTTCATATTAGCTTACTAACTGAATTTTAGGAAACTCATTGTATTGAGCTATATTATTTTTGAGCAGTGTATGCTTCCAACTTGAAGGTAACAGTTTGAGGAAGAACCTTTTCTTTTTCAGCATGACTCTGCACCAGTACACAAAGCAAAGTTCATAATGGCATAGTTTGGCGAGTCTGCTGTGAAAAAAATTAACAGGGTCCTGACCTCTAACCCATCCAACACTGATGAAATATAAAGGAGATTGCGAGCCAATATCATTGTCTGACTTCATTAGTGCTTTTCTGGATAAATGGGTACAAAGTCCCACAGAAAGGTAGGAGACCATGGGTCATCTAATTAAGCCAAAAAGCCACTGGGCATATCTTTGGGGGCACAAGAGCTAGGCTACTATTAGGGAAAAATAAAAAAATAACACTAGCAAAAGATGGTTTAAGTGGTATCAGTTGGTGTAGACAACACACAGACCCTCCATGGTGCCCACAGTTTTTCAAACTTTTCATGAGTTCTAGATTTCCAAATGGATACTTCTTCCAGTCTGTATATGTATAAACAGTTCAAAGGTATCAACAATTTGGCTGCGGTAATTAAGATGGACTGAAGGTTACTTTTAGAAAATGTGAGGCCTAGTACAGAGAGGTTCAGAATTTAGGAGTGGAACACGACATTTGATGAGGAGATTTTATTGACATGCAACTAGATCTGTTTCCAATAGGAGATCTGGGGACAATCCCACCAAATATGGAACAGAGATCAAGGGGGTTGTCAAACCTCCAAAACACATTTGAGGAGAGGGGATACAGTGTGGAGACCACATCCGGTGATTGGTACCATTGTCTTAAAAGCTTAAAGTCATTCTCTTGGAATTTTATACATCTGGAAATGCCATGGGATGTGTATAAAATACGTTTGATCTCCTCTGATCTAGGCGACATTCCAAAATCTGTTTCCCATGCAGATAGGTATGGGGGTTTTGAAGCTAGTTTGTACTGAATAAGTGCTACAGGATGTCTAGGAAAGGTAGGCAACGTAATGATTATTCCAAACCAGAACTGTTGTGACCATGTACATAAAACCTTCAAAAACTCCTGGAATAATTTAGTAAAGCAAGCATAGTTCAATATCGTCCAATTTTGTGATGTATATGTATCCCTAAGATCAGTAAGTGAAGGCAAGTTGCCAAAAGGGTCCTTATCTTGACACCCTTTAGTCTAGCCTCCGGTGTGGTTTGCAACTGTCTCTGAAGACAGTAGGGGAATAGGTTAACAGACATTCTAGAAGTAAGATGTCTAGAAATATACTGATAGACTGCAACGTGTGGAATTGCTTCCAGCAAGGGATACGTCCCGGGACTCATAGCAGTGACATGCCGAGCTCCCCATAAAGCAGCCAGTTCAGACCTTGACAGATCTTGCAGAGCTATCTGCTTTCAGACCTTAGTGCTTAGTGCACAGAATGATAATACCGTGCAAGATCAGGTAAACCAAAACCACCTAGTTCCTTCGAGAGGGCGAGAGCCTGGGCCTGTATCTTTTACAGAAAGGCAGAAATTAGTCTGCCAGTCACCCCAACAGCCAACAGTCACTCGACGTTATGAAAATAGGAGCAGTTTGTATTAAGCATAAAATTTCAGCAGGATATATGATTTTAAGAAATTTTTCCTGCTCATACAGGAAACCACCGGTAAATTGAACTTTTTGAGTTGGGTTTGTATCTCTTTGAGGAGTATAACTGAGGGGAAAAATATTGCTTGTCCTAACACTTTTTTTTAACTCCTAGATATGTAATATGGTACTGAGCCCTGCCAAAGTGATAAACTTCTTGCAGGGCCAATCTGGAGTGGTGAGGAATATTAAACAGCAAGGGCCTTACATTTGGTAATGTTTATTTTAAAATTAGACAGATCCCCAAAGGTTTTCAATAACACCAATAGCTCCGGTAAGGGATTACTGGGATTGTCTAATAGAGGAAGCACACAATGGTCTATGCCTTGAATAAGCACTTCTATAATATAGGGGGTTCTCTCTGATTGCTGGATAAGAAACTCCAAAACAAGGATAAAGACTTTGGAAAAAGCGATATCCTGGGTGGGTACCTATGTAAATCCTAAAGGTGGGAGACAATGTTCCATTAACCCAGACCCTGGCATTTGGGAAGTGTACAATGTATTGCTTCGATAAGTTGGGGTGAGAGTCCGAATTTCATAAGGGCATGCTTCGTAAATAGTCGATTCTACGATCTTATTAGTGACTGCATATTGTATAATTTGTAGGATCCTTATAACGTTGTCTCTTTCATCTCTCCTCTTGACAAACCCATTCGGGCCCTATTTATTATTGTCCAATCTTTGCCCAGAGCTTTATGTGTGTGTTGAGTAATGAAATTATCCTGTAGCTGCTACATGCTGAGGGTTCTTTGCCCTCTTTCGGAACGACAGAGATGTGATGTGAGCTTCTAGCGTGTGAAATTCTGGACTACTGCCAGTGAGTAAGGTATTAAATAGGGACATCAAGTAAGCATTTCTTATAATGGGCAACTGGAAATCCATCAGGCCCTGGACATTTCCCTACAGTTATTGTTTTAATAACACATTTTATCTCCCCCAAAGTGACTGGTTGTAAGAAAGGGGAGTGTTAATTTATTCAAAAAGGCTTGTATTTTCAGTGGGACAAATATTATAAAGATCACTAAAAAAGGCTGAAAAAGCTTTGGCAATAAAATCAATGTGCATATGGATCTTGTGTTTGGCATCACAAATGTTGTTAGACAAGCCCTGTCCCTGGCTTTCTTGACAAAAGTGCATATGACCCTCCCACATTTATCTGTTGAGTGAAATATTTATGCCTAATATGTAAGAAAGATTGTGCTTCATTAACGTTTGGCACGACCTAAAGATCATATCTTAAAGTGGCCGGTCTGTTCTGGTCTTGAAGAGCCAGGAACCATTTGTATCTGCATTTTAGTTTGGCCATTTAAGAAAGCAGGGAGGAGATCTGCTTAGATCGTTGTTTACGTACATGTGCACCCAGTGCTATAAGCTCAACCCTTACGTACGTTTTATGAGCCTCTCTAAGGGTACTTTCACACTATAAGACAGAGTTCAGACTAAGCAGATATGTTTCTACACTCAGAAGTGCATAACCATAAGGCAAATAAAGTAAATAAAGTTGGTTAAAAGATGGCTGCACAAAACATCATAAACTAACAGAAAAAAATAAAAAAAGGGGCTCATTCCAAAAATTGGAATGAAGGAAGCTCTTAGCGCACATTTTTGATCAAAAGTATGTCGGGCCCAAGTACCACTTCACGGCGGCTTCCGCACAAGGGTCCCTAACACTACCGATACTGCCTCTTATGGACTTACCAGTCTCCTTATTTTCAGGGCACTGCAGGAACCAGCTAAATTGCTTTTGTGCTGAGAAGTCCCAGGTACTTGGGCGTTGCTCAGTCCAAAAGAGGCGCCACCCTCAATATATAATATAAGACAGAGTTCAGACTAAGCAGATATGTTTCTACACTCAGAAGTGCATAACCATAAGGCAAATACTTTTGATACTTTTGATCAAAAATGTGCGCTAAGAGCTTCCTTCATTCCAATTTTTGGAATGAGCCCCTTTTTTATTTTTTTCTGTTAGTTTATGATGTATTGTGCAGCCATCTTTTAACCAACTTTATTTACTTTATTTGCCTTATGGTTATGCACTTCTGAGTGTAGAAACATATCTGCTTAGTCTGAACTCTGTCTTATAGTATATATTGAGGGTGGCGCCTCTTTTGGACTGAGCAACGCCCAAGTACCTGGGACTTCTCAGCACAAAAGCAATTTAGCTGGTTCCTGCAGTGCCCTGAAAATAAGGAGACTGGTAAGTCCATAAGAGGCAGTATCTGTAGTGTTAGGGACCCTTTTGCGGAAGCCGCCGTGAAGTGGTACTTGGGCCCGACATACTTTTGATCAAAAATGTGCGATAAGAGCTTCCTTCATTCCAATTTTTGGAATGAGCCCCTTTTTTTATTTTTTTCTGTTAGTTTATGATGTATTGTGCAGCCATCTTTTAACCAACTTTATTTACTTTCACACTAGCGTTTTGGATTCCGTTTGTGAGATCCGTTTCAGGGCTCTCACAAACGGTCCAAAATGGATCAGTTAAGCCCCAATGCATTCTTAATGGATTAGGATCCATTAAGAATGCATCAGTTCGGCTCCGTTCCGCCTCTATTCTGTTTTGGAGGCGGACACCAAAATGCAGCTTGCTGTATTTTGGTGTCTGTCTGAAGAGGCGGAGCCTAATAGATCCATTTTGAATTACAATGTAAGTCAACAGGGACGGATCCGTTTTCAGTGACACAATATGCTGCATTTGAAAACGGATCCGTTCCCTATTGACTTTCAATGTAATTCAAAATGGATCCGTTTTGGACTTTATCATTTTTCTTTAAAACTAATGCAAATAAACAGATGGATCCGCACCAACACAAGTGTGAAAGTACCCTTAGTACCTGGGGGAAACATCAGGAGTTGCATTAGAGCGAAAATAAGACAGCAATTTATCTGTCAGAGATATCACAGACTCCATAGAGAGTAGAAGGGACTCATTAGGCCTCCAGGTCTGTTCATTTCTCTACACCTGGGTATTGGTCTCTTTAGATGACATCTTGATCTTTTCTCTTGACCAGACTTCAAACTGGAGAAATGTATACACAGTCCTTCAGCCCCTGAGAGAGAACTGACTTTACTCTAAGTTTGTAAGGTGCATCTTTGAAATAGCTTCCCTTCCTGGGCTACGTTATATCTGAAAGAGACATAGAGATGGATCCCCAGTTGTCTGCTGTGCTGGATTGGCCTTCTCCTACAAGTCTGCAGACTATTCAACAATTCCTGGATTTTGTAAATTATTACCGACAATCCATTCAGAACTTTTTTAGTCATATCTCCCCAAATTCAAGTCGGACTTGGAAGGGGTTGAACGCCACGAGTGGAGATCTGAAGCATAAATTGCCTTCCAGTCCCTGAGACGGGCATTCTCATATACCACAATATTGCACGGTCTTAATGTCACAAAATAATTATTTTATGAAGTGAATGCATCCATGGGTGCAGGGACCGTCTTTACTCAAAATGGAATTTCCGCCAAGATGCTTACCAGTGCGTCCTTCTCGGCTGAACAAAATTATTCCTTTAATGACAGGTATTTGCTCGCATTTAAGTTAGTCCTTGAAAAATGGCATCTGCTGGACAGTGCCTGCCACCCTGTCATCATTAACACCAACTTCAAGAACCTAACGTATTTCCAGTCAGCGCAAAGTCTCACCTGACAAAAACACCAAGGCAGATTGCCTATCCTGCTTTTTTTACACTAATGATTGAGTGGAGGAGCCCCAGCACATTATAGATCCCGTCAGCATATTACTAGTCACTCCTGTACAGCTGAAAGACATTCCGCCTGGCAAGTCTTTTGTCCCTGTGGCCAAGAGGAACAAGGTCCTACACAAGGAACATCGGTCCAAAGTTACTGGTCACTGTGGTCTTCACAATACTATTAATCTAATTCTTGCGAATTACTGGTGGCCAACAGTTTCTACAGATGTTTGAGACTTTGTTGCCACCAGCCCTACAAGTCCAGGACAAGTCTCTGAAACAAAAGCCTGCAGGACTATTTATTCCACTGCCTGAGCCTTTGTGGCAACATATCGTCGAGGATTTTATCACTAAACTGCCTTCTTCCTCTGGGTTCATGGTAATGGATGGACGATGATTGATCTTCAAAAATGGACCTCTTCGTGCCTCTGCCCGTTCTCCTTTTGCCAGTCAACTGGCCAAGTAATTTGTTGGACACATTTATCAAGCTTCATGGGTTGTCCTTGCCCATTGTTTTTGACTGGGGAGTACAGTTCACCTCTAAGTTTTGGAGAACCACCTGCAAGCTATTGGAAATCAAACTGGACTTGTCCTCAGCCTGTTACCCACAGTCCAGTCATCAGGTGGAGTGTATCAATCAGATCCTGGTCAACTACCTGCAACATTCATGTCTGCACATCATTATCATAACTTTTCTAGTGATTCCTCTTTCAGACCCCTTTTTTCATAGTTGATGGCTGTCTTCTGTTACCTGTCCCCTCTGGAGTTGCAGCAGCTTACTCTGCTGTCAGTAGTGTCACCCACATCTGGCAACAAACAAAAACATCCCTACTACAGGCCTCCACTCGCATGAAGAATTTCGCTGATCACAGGCACAGGGCTTCACCGCAATTTTCTCTTGGGGACAACATCTGGCTTTCATCAAGAAACTTCAGACTCAAAGTGCCCTCATACAAGTTGGCAAGTTTCGTAGGGTTGAGTGGGCTACTGGTACAGGAATGTAACGGAAGCCTCTTAGTACTACTAAAAAGGGTTTATAGAAGATAGAAAAATAGGTGATAACCCCAACCTTCTGATCAATACTGTGAGACACCAACTGGCAACAACTGTGTGGTAGCAAAGGAAACCTGTCAGAAAGCAAGTGCCCAGCAAAGTGCCACCAGTACACGTGACTAATCAGTAAAACTAGTAAAGAAGTAGAATCTGTGAGTCTTCTCTGCTTTATGTAGTGGTTACTACTCACCTGGGATGTTATCTGTAGGAATGTTCTTTATAATCTGCTCATCACCCCTCACATATGTCTCTTCAGCCTTAATATTGTTCAAATCTTTACCATGATTTAAAAGCTATGAAAAAAATTGTAAAAGTCAGCAGACTGACAGAGAGACCATGTGGAATGTTTTACTTGACCAGAAAATATCATTATTTACCATGACAAAAAGTGATGAAAATGGCTGCAGAGTTATCTGTGTGAGTGCAACAATCTTATAAGTGCATTATATGTTTTGTCAGTATTAACTTCCTTCTAGAATTATGTTCAGCTGTCTTCTTTGGCCTTCAGATAGTCTGCAGATGCTCAGCAGACTATCTAGTGATGATTCTGGGAAGCGCACCATTTCTGGGCGTGCAGCCAAAGAGTGAATAAACAGACAACATAGATAAGCATAGAGATCATCCCTCTTCTATACCAATCAGTGTAAGTGTCAAATGTTATGTTTATGAAGGTTGGCATGTATCCGCCACCTTATCTGTAAGTAGTATATAATCGTACACACTGTTTTATTAAAGGGGTCCTCTCATTTCAGCAAATGGCCTTTATCATGTACAAGAAGTTTATACAAGGCACTTACTAATGTATTGTGGTTATCCATATTGCTTCCTTTGCTGGATGGATTCATTTTTCCATCGCAATATACACTGCTCATTTCCATGGTTACGACCACCCCGTAATCCATTAGTGGTGGTCGTGCTTGGACAGTATAGGAAAAAGCACCAGCCTATGTGCAATCCTGCGGTGCCAGCCACCAGAGATGCCGACGCTTTTTTCTATAGTATGCAAGCACAACCACCACTGACTGATTGCAGGGTGGTCGTAACCGTAGAAACGAGCAGTGTATAATGTGATGGAAAAATGAATCTATCCAGCAGAGGAGACAATATGGACAATCACAACACATTAGTATAAACTATAAACTTTCTCTACATGATGAATGCCACTTGCTGAAGTAAGACAATCCCTTTAAAGTGGAATGATCTTGTTGGACACATACTGTTTGTGTCTCAAATTATTCTCCGAGCTCAGTAACTTTCTACTAATTTTGATTTCCCATGATAATCAGTAGAACCTGATTAAGGTTCGATAACAGTCTGCTATGGGGGGGATCTGTGCCTACAGCTTTTCTCCTTCCTGCTGGTGGGCACGCCCGCTGCCTGGTTCACCTGGTATCCCTCTCTCCCTTCCCAGTGGTCCGGGCTGCTGGAATAATGCTGTCCTCCCACACAGGATGAGGCTTGCTTCCAGCTGACAATGGCTCTTTTTGCATGTAGGGCATGTGCACACACACTCTCAAGCTCTAAAGGGCCTTTATGCCCCTTAATCTCTCCCAGCCTTGTGAAAGTGCCTGAGTAATACATTCTAGAATGCCAGTTTCATGCAAAGGTATTCAATTAGATTGTTGCCTGTTCTGTGTATAGACTTTTGCATGACTTCTGGATTTGACCCTTTGCTGCCTGACCACCGTTCTGACCCTGAGCTGCCTGTCCTCACATCGGCCTGTACTCTGCCTTTCCTGACCTTGTCCTGCCTACAGTTCTGCCCGATCACTTTGTGTCTCTTGACATTCGTACAGAAACAACCTTAAGAGGTAGTGGCCTGGTTAATTCCCTGCAGTAGAGTCTAGATCCATATATGGGGGATAACGGTTGAAGACATTTATATATTGCAATTATAAAACATATAATATTGTTGGATAAAACAAGACTAACACAAGATCTTCCCAGCCCTTCTACAGATCATAGGGAACATTTAATGAGATCTTATCTCCATCTACCTGATCATTGTGATGTTCCTCTAAACCATCCTGTGGAAGAAGAGGACTGGGACATCTCTCCGGTGTTGTTCTCTCCTCTTTAACTGTAGGAAACACGTACAGTGACTGAATTCATTCCATACATATAAATAATCAGAGAATGTGTGTATTTAGTCATGTTTATTACTTGGTGGCTGGTGATCCTCCATCATGACATCCTTGTACAGATCTTTGTGTCCTTCTAAATACTCCCACTCCTCCATGGAGAAATAGACAGAGACATCCTGGCACCTTACAGGAACCTGACAACACAATGACAGTCATTACCAAGACAACATCAGTGTTACAGTATAATATCCCAACAATGTCACCTCTCCAGTCAGCAGCGCACATATCTTCTTGGTGAGTTCTAGGATCTCCTCTTTGTTGAGTTTCCCATGTATCATGAGGCGAGGTGTTCGCCCAGAGATTTTGTCCCAGGTTCTTCCCCATCCTTCAGACACAGGGTCCTGACAATGCTCACTAGAGGTCTTCTTTACTACTGTGTATTCCTGGTTATGGAAAGACGCAGTAATAAATATCACTCCATACATCTCCAGAGTCCCTCACCTCTCCAGTAATGTCCGTCTGTTAGTAACATAGAGAAGATGATGTAATGTGACATCATCAGAATCTCTCACCTCTCCAGTAAGCTGGAAGAGGATCTCTAGGGTGAGATTTATTATACTCTCTGCCATCTTGTCCCTGTCCCTATCCATCCTTGACGGGTCAATCAGGAGAATGATCTTATATAGGAGATATCCACTAGGCAGATCCTATATTGTAGCAACCTGAATGGAGAGAAGATGAGCCAATGTAAAATCATACAAAATACTATATAATACTATATAATACACATAATACAACTACTGGCGATAAAAGGAAACATTGCAGAAGGTAACAAAGTGTAAAGTGTTCAATATCTTATCAAGGCAGTTCCTTCATGTTTTAGGCCAAATCATGTTGCACCCTAATATTACCAATATTGCAGGTCGTAGCAGTGATGCCAATAGAAAGATGTAATCTGGTAGATCATTTTATAATATCTAGAGCTCAGACTGCCCTTGCTGGGATCTCAAGATTTTAAGAGGTTCTGTTATCAGATGCGTCTCAATGATAAAACTTGACAAGTGAATATCATGGTATTTATCCCACCATCCTAAAACAATGGAAATAAAATATAAAAAACAACTTGATTTATTTAGTATTGAGTATGAGCACCAAACGCAAAAATACCCACACTTACATGTCTTGTCATGCTATCATTAATGTTATTAATAGCTGAATGCACTTAGGCACGCAAATCATGGCAGCTCCATCTGCAATTGCCGGCCTCTGACATCCCAGATGTTCTCAACATGGTTGCACATTTAGGTCATGCAGTCTGCTCACAGTAGCATAGGCAACATGTGGCCCCGGTCTTGTTGAAAAAAGGACCCTATGACACTTTGAAGAAATGGAGTGGTCTGGCTACTACTGTATACATCATGCCACCCTACACCATAATCCTGGGAGTAGAACCAGTGTAACGTCCTTTTCTGAAGGCATTTTTATACCGTTTCCTATGTGGTCTCCAGACTGATCTCCTGCTATTACTGCATCCAAGTCAAAAGTAGGACTCATTGCTGAAGAAGACAGATCGCTATTTTAGCCTCCATTGCCGTCTTGCTGTGCACCATCTTAGACCAAACATCCTTCAGTCTTTAGATTTGACTCCTTCCCATAAATCTGAATTACAACCAAGATATTTCTACTGGAATCAAGTCGTGACAGAATCTGCATTTTTAGCCTTGAGGGAAGTTTGGGCTGAACTGTGTACCCATACTTTAAAGACGAGAATAGGCGTTTTTCTTGAACACGCCAAATTGAGGACTATCATAGAAAATGAGGCCTAGCAGATGGAGTTTTAAAAAAAAGTGTAATTCAAGGGATTATCATGGAGTGATGAGATGTACACAGACTGACCATGTTCGGTGTTTGCACTTTGAGTGCTCTGTTGAATGGCATCAAGATAATTCTAGTACATACGGCGTGCGATCTCGTAGATTATAATAGGCCACAATGATCACGACATACATACTGGCATCATCGCTGTAACCAAGATTGTTATTGCAGTGATATAGAGAGACTCCAGGAGTCCTGGGAGCATTGTAACTTGAGTGGCGAAAGATTTAAAAGGATTATCCATGCTTTTTTCATTTTGCGCCAGTTGATGTATGTTATACCTCAATTACAGATTAATAACATAGTAACATAGTTTATAAGGCTGAAAAAAGACATCTGTCCATCATTTTGTTTGTGTCAGTGCAGCAAAGGATACTTTTTCTGCACTGGTCGATCGTACGCAAGGACTGTCTTTGGAGGTGGCTGACCTCTGCATAGCTGTCTCGCAGTTTCAAAGACCATAGGCAGCAGCTTCCAGCAGCGGGAACCAGGCCTGCCCTGAACCTAAGGTGGCTCCCCCGGATAGGTTTTTCCGGGTGAAGTGACCACTATATTCGGTTCAGAGAGTCGTGCAAACTACGTCCTAACTCTTCTGGGGATGAGAGAGTCAAAGAGTGGGGATTATTATTTAGTTACTAAAAGGTGACGCTCAGTCTTGGGCTTTTTCTTTGCCGACCGTATCACAATCCCTCTGGTCGGTAGATTAATTTTTCAGAGCTCTGAGGCTTATTTACGATGACCCAGATCGGTTCTCCCTGGCTGAGACTAAGTTGCGTGGCTTACGGTAGGGAGAGCGTTCTTCGAAATCCTGTTGCTCTGAATGTAGGAGGTGGGCAACTAATACTGAGTGGAATGACCCAGCCCTCTGTAGTCAATTCTGTCAAGGGTTATCCGAGAACCTGAAGGACACCTTGGCATTTCACAAATATCCAGAGTCATTGGAGGCAGCCATGTCTCTGGCTGTACGTATTGATAGATGCCTGATGGAGAGATCTAAGGTTCCTCTCGCTTGGGACGCACATTTGGGTAAGGAGGCACTTCAGCTGATGTCTGATGAGCCAATGCAGTTGGGGGAAGTCACTCCTGGACCTGGTGATAAAAACGTTATGGGCTTTGCGGAGGTGAAATTTGTTATCTTCGAAGTCTTTCGAGACTTTGGTGAATAACTTCAGACTTCGATTATTCAACTTGAAAACCTTTTTAAAACTGGGATTCAAAGTCCCCCTACAGTACCGGCTAGTACCTAGGTACCAAAGACGACTTCAGATCCCAGTTTTAAAACAGTTATCAAGTCGAATAAGTCCAAAGTTATATAACAAAGTCTCGCGAGACTTCGGCGATAACGAACGTTACCATAAACACAGTGACTTCGGATCTATGATCCAAAGCGTGCTTCACTCTACACTAGTGATAATCCTCAGGATAGGTCATCGTTATCATTTCCTGGATAACCCCTTTAATGGAAAATCTACATTGAGCTCTGTGGCCTCTGTCTTTAATGAAATATGGGAATTTCACAGGCGGCCTGCCAGGGCTTTTGAGGCAGCTCCCTATGACAGTCCTGAGAGTCTTTACAAGGCCCCAGTCTGTTACAGATCGGAGCCCCGCTATTTCCCGCCGGTAGGTCTCCAATCCGATGAAAAAGGGAGCCCCCTCCTACTGTTTAAACCCCTATTGATCGTGGCATCTGAGGAGTTAAATGAACGGGATCAGAGTCATCTCTGCTCCCAGTCACTGCATTATACAGCAGGCACCTGCCGGGTATGGAGGGAGCTCAGAGCGTCACCCACTCCATACACCCCCTGAATACATAGGACGTTCAGATATGTCCTATAGCGCTAAAAGAAATCTGTCACCAGGATCCTGGACTATTATCTGGGGTTATACATGAGTAATGCTGCATACATAAGGCACCCACGTTACCCCGATGAAAGGAGGCCAGTCCAGAAGATCCACCCTTTTCCCAGGAATCTGCTGGACATTTTGGGTAGGAAAAGTCCTATTACCACTGATCAGAAAGGAGCAGTTTCTCACAGATTATGGCCCTGACAGCATTTTTGTGTTTGCATTTTTTTTTTAGTTTCTCGTTTGAGTAGGAAAAGTCCTATTACCACTGATCTCACGGAATATGGCCCCGACAGCTCATCTGTAGACAGATCCCAGAAATCATGGAGAACATCTGGCTGAAAGAAGGACTTGGGAAAGCTTATGTTAGAGGGAGACAGTCAGCAGGTTGTGTGCGGGGCACTCAGTGTGCTGACACACTGAAACGCAGGCACTGTAATGGAGGCAGCAAGGTACAGAAGGGCTGGGACCACCACTAGGATGGACACAGGAGCAGGACCAGCCTCAGGGTGATGTGGCCCCTTATATAAGTCCATAACACAGTACAGAAATAATTCTGCCATACAGCATTTAGATTAAGGCTGCAGTAGAAAAGTCATCCCGCTGTACACCATAGACACAATACTCCCAGGAGGTTTGTGCTCAGAGAACCCCTTTAAAGAGGTTGTCTAGTCCCAAAATCAAAATCCTTTTTTGTGCTCCTAACCCCCCTCCCCATGCAGACGTAAGCCCCCAATACCTGTTTTCTTGTCTGAGCTTTCCTTCCGCGCTGGAAGACATCACATTATCCTGGCAGATCCGTTTACTTTCTCCCCGTCTTGTTTTTGTTGAATACATAACTTTATTGATACAGAAGCCTTGCTGTACTGCAGAGTGATGAGTCACAGGCTGGCCACGCCCCCACACTGCTCTGCCTGCTGCAGCTGCGCCCACTACAACTCCGCTGTCCATGTTACTACAGCCAGACAGGAATCTACTTCTCATCAGTGTCTACATCCCATCACTGACCGTCCACAGGCTCTTCCCTCCCCATCTCCGGAGTGTGATAAATGGCCTGAATCAGCAAGCACATCCAATCACATGTGTATCCAATCCTATCATTTACGATACAGCCTGCTGAGCCTGATACACAAGCTCTTGTGTGCAATATTGCCTGCTGATACGTGTATCTAATTCCATCTTGTATGATACTGTCTGGTCTGCTTTGTATCTAAGCTTATTAAGTCATATACGGTCTGCTGTGCCTCTGTATCTAAATCTATCATCTACAGTCCACTGTTCCTGTATCAAGGATGTATGATCCTGCCTGCTGAGCTGTGTATCCAGGGGCGTAACTACCATAGCGGCAGACCAGGCGACTGCTATGGGGCCCAGGGCCCAGGGATAATCCCCAGTCTTGGTTGGGATTATCTTCTCTTCTACTGGAGGTGAAAACTTCGTCAGGACTCTACCCTCTAAAGGAACAACTTTTAGCAAATGAGGCAGTGGAAAAATGGCCCAAGGGTTTAGGCAGAAACCCTTCTGTCCTGTGGGGGGGGGGGCCTGGTTTGATCCTTGCTATGGGGCCCTTACTTCTTTATGTACGCCACTGTGTGTATCTAATCCTATCCTGTGTGATACTGCTTGCTGACGTGTGTATCTAATCCTATTTTGTATGATACTACCTGCTGAAGTGTGTATCTAATCTTATTTTGTATGATACTACCTGCTGAAGTGTGTATCTAACCCTATCCTGTGTGATTACTACCTGCTGAAGTGTGTATCTTAAAGTGACCTCTACAGCAGCCCCCATAACAGTGATATCCACTGATAGCCCCATAACATTGATATCCAGTTCTGTCATAACGGAGTCATAAACTGTGCTCCCATAGCAGTGACATCCACAGATCCCCCCATAACAGTGACCTCCACAGTGCCCCCATACCAGTCACATCCACAGCACCCCCATACCAGTGACATCCACAGATCCCCCCATAACAGTGACCTCCACAGTGCCCCCATACCAGTCACATCCACAGCACCCCCATACCAGTGACATCCACAGATCCCCCCATAACAGTGATATCCACAGCACCCCCATAACAGTGACATCCACAGCGCCACCATAACAGTGATATCCACAGTGCCGTCATAAGAGTCATAATCAGTGCCCCCATAACCGTGACATCCACAGCAACTCCCATAGCAGTGACATCCACAGTGGCCTCATAACAGTGACATCCACAGTGGCCCCCCATAACAGAGACACCCACAGCGGACTCCATAACTGTGCATACACAGTCCCCTCATAACAGAGTCATAAACAGTGCTCCTATAACAGTGACATCCACAGCGGACTCCATAACTGTGACACCCACAGCGGACTTCATAACTGTGACATACACAGTCCCCTCATAACAGAGTCATAAACAGTGCTCCCATAACAGTGACATCCACAGTGCCCCCCATAACAGTGACACCCACAGTGGACTCCATAACTGTAACATACACAGTCCCCTCATAACAGAGTCATAATCAGTGCCCCCATAACAGTGATATCCACAGCAACTCCCATAGCAGTGACATCCACAGCGGCTTCATAGCAGTGACATCCACAGCGGCCTCATAACAGTGACATCCACAGCGGCCCCCATAATAGTGACACCCACAGCGGACTCCATAACTGTGACATACACAGTCCCCTCATAACAGAGTCATAAACAGTGCTCCCATAACAGTGACATCCACAGTGGCCCCCATAACAGTGATATCCACAGTGGCCCCCATAACATATAACTTTGTACCCATACTTGAAAGAGAAGAATAAGCGTTTTTCTTGAACACGTCAAATCGAAGACTATCAGATAAAACGCGGCCCAGCAGATGGAGTTAATCACGACATACATACAGGCATCACCGCTGTAACCAAGCTTGATATTGCAGTGGTATGGAGAGACTCAAGGAACCCTGGGAGCATTGGCACTGGAGTGACGGGAGATTTAATAGGGTTATCCATGTTTTTTTTAATTTTACGCCAGTTGATGCATGGTATAACTCAATTATAGATTTACTGGACCAGCACTGCACTCCCCAATCTAAACAGTTTGTGGGCACTTCCGGGATCACATGCCACGCATTCGGCAGATGATCCTAACCTGGTTACAACCCACAATGCAATTGCATTGTGCATGCAAAGTCAGGCAGCCTGAGGCACAGTGAGCAGTCAGCTGCCTGATTGAGCATACACAACCCGGGTTGTAGTCGGGCTAAGATCACGTGCCGAATGTACAGCACCGGACCCAGAAATTCCCACAAATTGTGTAAACCGAGGAGCACGGCGCTGGCCCAGTAAGGGAATTCTCATCATAATCTATAATATCGTTAGAAGATATATTAAATGGAAAAAATTCAAATGGATAATCCTGTACAATCTAGAAAAGTATTTAAAGGAGGGAGTCTCCATCAAAATAGGAGCAAAACGGAGAGTGATAAGGTGACCGGGTAAATATGGACATGGTGATATAAGGGACTGTCAGGCTGGGGGTTAGATAAGAATTGCTGTCTTCCCCATCCATTATGAGCTTTGTGCTGGAAACATGAACGTAAAGTGCTCTCCTGTGTTGCTATTAACCCCTTAAAAAAACAGCCAGTTTTGTGTTCACATTTTCATTTTTTTCTCCTTGCCTCCCAAGAGCATTAACTTTAAAATTTCCATTCGCATATTCATATGATGACTTTTTTTTGAAAGATAAAAGTTTTTGGAAGGAAAAGTTGGATTTTTTTAATGGCACCATTTAAATGACCATATCTTATACTGCATAATGGGGAAAAATTCTTTGTGGGGTGAAATTATAAGTAAAATGCAATTCAGCCATGTATTTTTGGGTCTTGTGTACCAAATTTATATAGTTTCTATTATGTTTTACTATTTTAACCCTTAGGTTACCAGAGGTTTTTTCGTTCTTGCAGTTTCATTTTTCTTCCCTGTATTCTTGGAGCCATAACGTTTTTATTTTTCCGACTATAGAGCTGAGTGAGTGTTCATTTTTTGTGGGGTGAATCACTTTTTATTCAGTTTCTTTTGAGGTGGAAATGTGACCAAAGACAGCAAATCAGCTATTTTTTTTTTATTACGGAGTTCACCTCGTATGCTGAATATTTTTACATATTATTATTATTATTTTTATAAAATTAGGAATGATATGAATATGTAATGCTTTTGCATCTCTACATATCCTACGGAATGTTGTGACTTCAGTCTGTTTTACGCATTTTTGACTAAATTTGATGATATTCAGTTTCTCGTTTATTGCAGTTAATCTGTAGTTGATCCCATGGCGGTTACCTAGGTGGACTACTTGGTAACATAATTCTGGGGATTAGATTTATTATTTTATTTGCTTTTGTTTCTATATATTTGCTTAGGCCTTGATCAAGTTCCGGGTGAACCAAAAATATGGGTGATTATGACGTAATGATGGATCAACAAAGGAGAGTAACATTAATTGTTTTTTCCTGAAAAAATGTTGATGACCTGTCCTGAGGTTAGGTTATCAATATGAAATTGGCGGGGTCCAACAACCCGGCTGATCAGATGTTAGAAGAGGCTAATGCTCTATGAGCACCACGGTGTCTTCTTAGGTCATGTGACATCACTATACATCAGTCACATGGGCTAGCTGAGCTGCAATACCTAGCACAACCCCTACACTGTGTACGGCACTGTGCTTGGAGAGATGCTCTCACCAGAGCTCCAGTGATAACACCGACTTTTTGGAACATCTGATTTGCAGGGTTACTTCATTCAAAACTTTGTTTGAATGCTGTACAGCATGTATGGGCTCCGTCAAGGTGAAATTCATTATCTCCGAAGTCTTGCGAGACTTTGTTAAAGGACTTCAATTATTCAACTTGAAAACCACTTTAAAACTGGGATCCGAAGACGTTTTCGGTACAGGTAGTACCTGATATTCACCAATTCACCACACCGGAATTCAAAAATAATCACTTTATTATTACCATGATAAAAAACAATTCATATTAAAATATCATAAAGTCTTGGTCAACATGATTGGTGTTATCGCAATTCATGCGCTTCTCATCTTCTTTGTGTGGTGCCAAATAAATAGAAGTTATAAGTATGTGTACACCATACTGCTTTCATAATGAGACCAGACACAAGTTGGTTCCATTCAAAGCACCTCTCATCCCCCAAGCCAAGAGAGAGCGCGCCCTTTATTCAAAATTATGTTCACTTAAATAGTAGACATGACATCACATAAGGGGTGTTCCTTAAGGAAAGGTAATTGGCTCCTTAACTTCATAGGAGTGGTTTCAGCAACATCAACTCAGAGTTCATAGGTAATTTGAAAACTGCAACCTAATTCCCCCTCCCCCTTCACAGTGACCTTACACACACATCTGGATAGCGGCCATCTTGTGGACAAAAATGTGTACTACGATTTTCACTTAATTAATATATATATATAAATAAAACTTATCTCTCACAAATCTCTCCTTTTTGCGGGAAATAGACCAAAGGTGAACAGGCAAAGTGAGGTACTCTCCCAACGCCCTAAACAGCGAAGAGCTGGACTTTCCTTATTGCTTCACCAGGTCCCCCCAACTCCCTTTCGGGTTTGCCTTCACCTTGTCCTATTTACCCCGCAACCATCAACAAGGTTTTATTTACTTCAGGATAGAATAATCTTTGTCTCTGACAGGGGCACATAGCACATATACATAGTATAGGCATGGATGAATTAAACATTTCCAAAACAATTTTCTTAACAGAAAACTATACAGCACCCTGTTAAAGTCAAAGGCTAAAAACACTGTAGTCACTGAACCAGTTCCCAAAACATTATTCTGATCATGATGTGATTAATTTCAGAATGTTTCCCATCAGTTCATTTAATAAAGTTTCTTCAGATCCTTGGTAATCCTTCCATCAGGGGCAGTGTTGTCCGGAATGTAGATGCAGCAGAAACTTCCAACGATCTTGTGGATCCCTCCTTTTTCTGCTGTCAAGGACCAGTCGGTTCTGTAGAGTCATCACTGGAAAAGAGCTCAGTTGTTTCGCCATTCCCTTCGCAGCATCACAGGTGTAATTCACAAATCTCTGTTGATGACAATATAGATGTTAATCCAATCTACACATTTTTATTACTAATCGTGGGAATTAATGACTTAAATCCTGCAGCTATCTGACTTTTAGCTTTAAATTAGTCAGAAACTCTACTACAGACTCCTGTGGCATCCATGTATACATGTGAGTCAAAGGATGTAGTGAGCGACCTCCTTAATCGTGACCGGACATTGTATTTCTTACTGATTTGATCCCACTCAGGAGGTGAGAATAGAACAAATGGCATCAGTACTTGATCAGGGTACATTGGCCACTTCATTCCACCTGCATCCTGGGTTGGAGTTTCAAATCTCCACACAATCACCAGATATCTACTTGTCCCATTCAGCTGAATTATATAAGATTAAAAAAAAAAATATCCTGGAGGGAAAACACCAAAGGGCTTTTTCCTGTATAAAATCCTGTCTCTAAGGCCAGTTTATATTCCCAACACTTCAAACTAGTGCTCTATCCTGTTAATCTCTAATATCCACAGTTGGTATGGTCATCTCTAAACACAATTACCATAGACCAGGTCAGTTCTAGTCACACAGATGTACTTATCAGACCAAAACCAAGTGTCCTCTCTGTCACGTGTCTTACAGTCCACTATACTGCAAAGTCAACTTAGTTGTTCCCGACTCATCTTGATAATATAACACCGTTGGAATTTGATTTGACTGTGATTTCCCTTTGTACAATATGAACCAAACAATATGACATGAAACAAAACATTATGGCTCTAATAGTTCTGGCACTTGATTGCAACATGACACATAGATCCTTTCAGGCTCTTCTTCCAATTCGACAGCAGTGGCGGTGGTTATCAGGACTTGATGTAGATCTTCAAACTGTAGCTGTAGGACTTTCTGCACATCTCTCGTTTTATCACCTCCCCAATCTCCTGATTGTAAAGAATGAATTGCTTCTAGACAGTCTGGATTCTAGAAAACAACTAAAACTTGGAAATACACATTTGTCAATAAATTTGTGCAACAGACAACATAATTTGGAAAACTACTATGCTGCATCTGGAGCTGTTGGGGAAAATAGAGACCCAATCTAGGGGTATTCCCAAAGAGAACTTCATAAGGACTTAGGCCTATCTTCTGGTTAGGGGTGTACCGGATGGAGAAAAGCCCCAGGGATAGGTATTCTCACCTCAGTCAGTACCTTTTATCTGTAGCCTTTGCTACAGGTCAAATCTCCGAATATCCTGGAAAGAGATCAATATAGACACAGACATATTCAAACTGTTCCACCTTTGTTCTGAATGTAGTCAATCCGCAGTCTCTGAAATGGTAAGATGACCTTGGCATATGCCTTCCTGGAACTCCCATAGTTCTCCCATCATTATTACAGCATTCACCTTCAACTAACCTAGTGGCAGCATTGCTGAACCCAGGAGCCATCCACCATAGAACCCAATCACACCTTCTCTCTCTTGATTTGCCCATGTTTCCTTTCCTGTAGCCTGTATCTGGAAAAGACAAACTTTTTGAAAGTCTACTGGCCCTAAGCCATCCTGTATCACACAGACTTCCACTTAGCGTAGACTTCAGGTAATAGTTCAGCCTTTACCTTCTCAGGTAACATCAGGGCATCAAACATCTTCCATACACTCAGCATTCAATATTGATGGGCTTACCCATGGATTAAACAATCTCTGCTTCACCAGATTAAACCATAATAATGAGTGATACCGAAGACATACCTGGATTAATATTGATGTTAGCAGTCTTACCCTCAGCCATCTTACAAACCTCAGAGAGTGTCTTCAGCTCTGTCTCCTGCACTAACATTGCTGGAGGGAGTGGTTCTTTCTTGAAAACATCAGATTAAGTAGGAAGAGCATATCCTGTCTGAGATGATCCATCTTCCAAGAACCTGAAATTATCTACCAGAAACTCTAAAATGTGGTTATTAATTGGAGATAGTCATATGAATTTGAATTTTTATAGGTACTACAGTACTACTCCCTCCCCCTTCCAGAGGCAGCAGAGTAGTTGGATCTAAATGTGTGCAACTTTAAGCAGTGAACAGTTGGAAAGAGGAGTAGGAACTGCATTACTATCTACTCCTATACATGTGATACTACTCTTAGCCATGAGGAGAGATCATGGAACATGTTTGCTATGAGGCAATGGAAGCAAATCCTAAAGATTGTATAGATAATAGGGATCCAGCATTTGATTCTGGGTTGTTGATTCCCTATGGGCGTTGCACTTGAAGGGCTGAACATTTGTAGCTCCTCCCACAGGCGAGGAAGTGGGCAAGTACTTACAGAGTCTTCCTTCCCCCCTTCTTGTGGTGAGGACTGATAGGCAGACACGCCCGCCTTAGGCCTTTGTTCAATTTAACTTCTACAACAAGGAGGGACTAAATGTAGGGCTATAGTGAACTTCACTCAGGCCTAGCTAATACTAGACCTTTTCAGATGATCCTCAAAACCATCCACAAAGGCAGCACTTATGATTTTCTCATTCATCTCTAAGGTATTTTTAAAGCCCAAATCCACCCAACTTTCCTGGAGTCTAATGAAAACTTTCTCCATACTCTGCCCTGCACTGATGCACATTCAGACAATGTGACAGGCTAATCACTTAAATGCTTCCTCCCGCACCCACTAACAACATGAGAAAACTCTCCATTTATTTTTTTATTTATTTTTTACTTCAAACCAGCATATGTACCGTATTTTTCGCCCTATAAGACGCACCGGCCTATAAGACGCACCTGGGTTTTTGAGGAGAAAAATAAGAAAAAAATATTTTTAACCAAAAGGTGTGCTTTTGAAGTAATGGTGGTCTGTGCATGACAGTATTATGGGGGGGATCTGTGGATGGCACTGTTATGTGGGGGAGATGTGGATGGCACTGTGATGGGGGGATCTGTGGATAGCACTGTGATGGGGGATCTGTGGATAGCACTGTGATGGGGGATCTGTGGATAGCACTGTGATGGGGGGATCTGTGGATAGCACTGTGATGGGGGATCTGTGGATAGCACTGTGATGGGGGATCTGTGGATAGCACTGTGATGGGGGCATTTATGAATGACACTGTAATGGATTGGATCTGTGGATGACACATATATAGCATCTTATGCTATATGTGTCATCCACAGATCACCCAATACAGTGTCATCCACAGGTGCCCCCTTTTCTAAAACATCTGGCCCATGGCTGCTTAGGGGCGGAGCCTGGCAACACATGGCGGGCGGCCCGCCGCTAACAGCGTGACTGCTTGTATAACATTTAAAATCTTTAATTATGTCCCCTTATTTCCTAAAAGCCTAGGACAGTAGCGCTCTGCTAACCTGCTATAACGATCCTCTAGCAGGCAGAGCGGTGCGGCGGCAGGCTGGTGTGTAACGTCCTCACTGGCGTCATCTGCCTGCTCCTTTCACTTTATGAATGAAGCAGGAGGAGCAGGCAGATGGCGTCAGTGAGGGCGTTACACACCAGCCTGCCACCGCACCGCTCTGCCTGCTAGAGGATCGTTATAGCAGGTTAGCAGAGCGCTACTGTCCTGGGCTTTAGGAAATAAGGGGCATGATTAAAGATTTTAAATGTTATACTAGCAGTCACGCTGTGAACGGCGGGCCGCCCGCCGCGTGTTGCCAGGCTCCGCCCCCTCCTCCTTCCATGCTGATACATCGCAGGCTGTGCGATGTATCGGCTTCAGCTATAGGAAAATGGTAGTATTCGCCATATAAGACGCACTGCCATTTTCCCCCCACTTTTGGGGGGAAAAAAGTGCGTCTTATATGGCGAAAAATACGGTAAGTCCTCTGAATTGGGAATTCTACTCATTGTAAAAATTGATGTTATTACTATTTGGGGATAATGGGTACAACAGATTTCATCATAAAATGATGCTAGAAATCTCACATTTTCCTGTGATTGTAACCCACTTCTAAATAAGGACTAAAAGTCCCTAATTTAATAGGATTGGACACTTCCAATTGGCAACATAGGGATAATCACTGCAGGCACATTTTAAACTAGTGGAACATACAATTGGGACATACTGGAACCTATAATATGAACACACATGTTACGATCTTCACAGTCTAAAGATGCATTCCCAATTACCAGCCCCCACCATAAGAAGGGGGTCGAATTCCTGAGGAGGGGGTTTCACTAGAGCACAGGCAGGAAGGAGTTTTTGTAGAACTACAAGCACAAAATAACCATTATTGGTTACAGCAGATGTGGTGGGGGAAGGGATGCCACATGGCAGACTCTTTGTTCTCTATAGGATTCAAAATCCTCCATCTTGCATAGACATGCTGCTAATTACATTTCTTCACTTTCTTCAATTTCTATCAATTACTTCCATAGACAGTTTTCACCATAACTCAACTTGCACCAGCCTATTACTATCCTTCATTTAGTCTACCTCCTACTGCACTTTCCTTCTTACGTTGTTTTAATGTACAGTTAAGTATTTCCGGATAATACCGGAAATCTCTGCTACATAGCATCACATAATGCTATCAACTTTTTTCTATTTTTAACTAAAACATTTTCTCTCTTTCTTTGCATTAGCTGAGCCGCTGTTAACATCTCCTCATTATGTCCTGCAATATTAGAATTGGCCCCTTATTGTGGGGCACCAACTTAACAATATCTGATTGCTATTCAAGTCACTAAACAGCTAAACAATATTGATCCCACAATATCTCTTGTGCAGGGCACCAACTTAATAACCTCGAATTGCTTATTTAATATGCAATTTCGTGTTAATCCTACACACTCATGAGGACCCCTGGTCACTACTCATGAGTCTTCAAACTCTCGTCAGAGTTTGGTCCAAGACTATCTCATCAGCTTGGCTGAGATCCAATTCTACGTCACAGGATATGCATCAGCTGTCTAACAACTTCCGTTCTGCTCAGTTTCAGCACATTCTACCACACAAAGAAGGAATATTCAAACGGGTTCTTTCGTTCTAAAGGACAGATCAGCTATAATTTGAACCCTTCCATCGCGATAACACCAATTCAACTCTTGAGAATTAACTTGGGCAAAAGATTCAGAGGAGGTGTAAGAATGAAACTTCTTACCTTTTGTTTGCTGCAGCTTGTGACCTCGTCTGATAATTTTGGCCAAGTCCTCTCCTGGCGTTTGAATCGGAAATTATGCAAGCTGATCTGCCCCACGTTGGGCGCCAATTTGTTATCGCAATTCATGCGCTTCTCATCTTCTTTGTGTGGTGCCAAATAAATAGAAGTTATAAGTATGTGTACACCATACTGCTTTCATAATGAGACCAGACACAAGTTGGTTCCATTCAAAGCACTTCTCATCCCCCAAGCCAAGAGAGAGTGCGCCCTTTATTCAAAATTATGTTCACTTAAATAGTAGACATGACATCACATAAGGGGTGTTCCTTAAGGAAAGGTAATTGGCTCCTTAACTTCATAGGAGTGGTTTCAGCAACATCAACTCAGAGTTCATAGGTAATTTGAAAACTGCAACCTAATTCCCCCTCCCCCTTCACAGTGACCTTACACACACATCTGGATAGCGGCCATCTTGTGGACAAAAATGTGTACTACGATTTTCACTTAATTAATATATATATATAAATAAAACTTATCTCTCACATTGGTGGTACAGATAACAGTTAGGAAACCTTCACACAGGGGTATATGTGCATAAGTATTACGGTAGTGATATCAAAATTAAGGCTGACAACATACGCACATACGTAATTATAACTCCTTAAGGACACATGACGTATGGGTACGTCATGTGTCCAGTCCCTAAAGATGGCGCCCGCTCCTGGCCGCTGCGGGCACCATCGCTGCGGGGGTCCGGCTGATTCCTGTAGCTGACCCCCGCAGCTGATGATCGCGGTCGGCAGCGCTGCCGACCGCGATCATTAACCTCGCAGATGCCGTGATCAATCCTGATCACGGCATCTGCATAGCTAAAACCGAAAGTAAAACTTTCGGCAGCGCTCCGGCTCCCTAGTGGTGATCGGGAGAATCGGAGCGCTGTAAGGGATAGCCTCAAGCCTTTCATTCAGCTTGAGGCTATCACTACTATTTCCTATGGAGCCCTTGTTAGCAATAGGGCTTCATAGGAGAAGTAGTAAAATGCTCATAAACTCCAATACAAGTGTATTGGAGTTTATGATAAACAATCAGGTAACTGATTTATATAGGTCCCTATGGGATCTATATAAAAGTGTAAAAAAAAAAAAATATATATATAAAAAAAACTAAAAATTTAAATCACCCCCTTTCCCCAAAATTAAAATAAAATAATAAAAAAATACACATCATGGGTGTCGCAATGTGTGAACGCACATAGTATAAAAATATAAAAATATATTTCCCATACGGTAAACAGAAAAACGGAAAAGCGCCCAAATGGCCGATTTGCCGTTTTTGGACGCTTCATTTCCTCAAAAAAATTAAATAAAAGCGATCAAAAAGTCCTACACACCCCATAATGGTATCAACTAAAAGTTAAGATCGCCCCGCAAAAAATAAGCCCCCAAACAACGCCATACACTTATTTACAAATACGTTATAGCGGTCAAAACATGGCGACAAAAAAAAAAAATTTTTTTCCCACTTTTGAATTTTTTTTCACTATCAAAACGCAAGAACATATTGGGTATGCTAAACTAAATGGTCAGTTTTATCGCAAATCAAACGTCGTAATTTAGAAACCCATAAAACTGTGGTGAAATTGCTTTTTTTTGCAATTTCACCCCATTTGGAATTTTTTTCCCGCTTCCCACTACACCGTATGCATTATTAAATGATGGCGTTGGAAAGTACAACTTGTCCCGCAAAAAATAAGCCCTCATATGGCCATGTGAACGGAAAAATAAAAAAGTTATGGCTCTTGGAAGTCATAGAGCGCAAAACGAAAACGCAAAAATGAAAAAACCCTGTGTCCTTAAGGGGATAAGGCACCCTATGGTATGGGGCCTCAGAAGCACTAATAACAAAAACAATGGACGCTGGTGTATACATCCATAGAAAAAAGGTACCAATAAAGTGCTAATAACAGTGTGTTAGCTCTTTCCAATTCGAGGTGGTTATGAGATGGTTATACAATGAGGCATCCGACCTCCAACCCATATATATTTCCCCTTGCAGTGAATATCCCAGTTGCACTGGCCAGGAGATACCAGCTTCCCAGATTAAACTTAGGTAGCCAATATCTGAAGTCTTTATTGCACAGCACATATTTATAGGACATTGGGGGTGGGAACACCAAAATTAGCTCAGCAGATGACATGTTAATTTTGGGAAGTCGGTAAACAATACTGGTATCTGCCATATACAATACAGGAAAGGGTATTTTACATATTACAATGGTAGTCTAGATGCTAACAAGTTAAACTCGTTACAACTTGCTGTCATGTACATGAGGATCCTGCTATCCATTGTTTTTCCAAGTGATAACTGTGTGTCATCTCTTGTAGTGGGGTGGGCTCACATACTTTAATTAAGAGCCCTCTGGAACATTTGTCTCAAAAGGAAATTAACTGTATTGTCTCTAAAATGTGTATAATCTATACAACGGACAGTGCCTGATAGAAATATAATATATATCTAACGTACATCTGATAGCAAGGTTAAAAATCCCTTTCAACGTGCAATTGAAAAATGCATATGTACATGTACCTGAATGCGCACTGTATGTCAGCGTCACCCCCGAGTCCTGACGCACTTTTCGCCTGCTCGGCTTTCTCAAGGGAAAGGTAAGTCGTACCTGAGTACTAGAGCCAACTTTGGATCCCAGTTTTAAAAAGGTTATCGAGTTGACTATGTCTGAAGTTATTCAACGAAGTCTCGCGAGTTCTCGGAGATAAGGAATTTTATCTTCACGAAGCCCATACATTTGAATGCTGTACAGAGACGGATTAATGGAAACTCTACATTGAGCTCTGTGGCTTCTCTCTTTAATAAAATATAGGATTTCACAGGCTGCCTGTCAGGGCTTTGCTGGTGGCTCCCTATGACAGTCCTGAGAGTCTTCACAAGGCCTCAGTCTGTCACAGATCGGAGCCCCGCTATTTACCGGTGGGTCTCCGATCAGAGGAAAGAGGGAGCCCCTTCTTACTGTTTAAACCCCTATTGATCATGGCATCTGAGGAGTTAAATGAACGGGATCAGATTCATCTCTGCTTCCAGTCACTGCAAATGCTGCATTATACAGCTGGGACCTGACAGTTATGGAGGGAGCTCAGACCGTTGCCCACTCCATAAACCCGCTGAATACATAAGACGTACAGATATGTCCTATAGCGTTAAAGGAAATCTGTCACCCGGATCCTGAACTATTATCTGGGGTAATAAATGCGTAGTAGTGTTGATCGAGCACCAAAGTGCTCGAGTGCCGAGCACCCTAATATAATGGAAGTCAATGGGAGAACCCGAGCATTAAACCAGGCACCCGCTGCTCTGAAGAGGGGAGGGTGCCTGGTTCATAGGAAAAGGTCAGAAATTGATGGAAACACCACCAAAATGGTTCGTTAACAGCATGGGGAGGATGTCTGCATGCATCTTGGACTCCCAGGTCGCTGCTGGGAACGATGTTGTCTGAGTAGTACGACACTTTTACAGACTGACAATAATATGCACAAAACTGAAGATAAAATCGATTTTAGAGGAAAAATTGTTAGAAAACATTCTTTCTAGTATATTTAGTTGTATATAAAGTGCAAGTGAAGCCAAAAATTACAAGGAAGAGGCACTCCGATACAACCTGTATATCACATAAAGGAGGGCCTTATTAACATTGTGGTACAATTGTTCATGTAGTGGGACTCCTACACTCATAAAGCCTATGCACTAAGTGAAAGGGCTGCCAAAAATTACAAGGAATCGGCAGTCCAATACACCCAATGTTACACATGAAGGAGGGCATCATACACACCCTTGAAAAATTATGATTGATGGCCTGCTGGTGACCCTCAAAAACATTTGGAGCAAGGACCTGCTGATCTCACCATCTAAAACATTAGGGGTGAGGGCCTGCTGCTGAGCTGACCATCTAAAACATTATGGTTGAGGGCCTGCTGCTGAGCTGACCATTTAAAAAATTATGGGAGAGTGCCTGCTGCCTAGCTGACCATCGAAAAAATTAGCGTTGAGGGCCTGTTGCTGAGCTGACCCAATAAAACATTATGATTGAGGGTCTGCTGCTGAGCTGACCATCTAAAAAATTATGGTTGAGGGCCTGCAAGTGAGCTGACCCTATAAAACATTATGGTTGAGGGCCTGCAAGTGAGCTGACCTTCTAAAACATTGTACGCGAGGGCCTGCAGGTGAGCTGACCCTGTAAGAGATTGTAGGTGAGGGCTTGAAGGTGAGTTGACCTACTAAAACATTATATGCAAGGGCCTGCAGGTGAGCTGACCCTGTAAAACATTATATGTGAGGGCCTGTAGGTGAGCTAACCCTGTAAAAGATTGTAGGTGAGGGCCTGCAGGTGAGCTGACCATTGAAAACATTGTGGGCAAGGGCCTGCTGCCGCTTTGTTGAGTCTAGATAACTTCTGGCTGATTGCACTTCCCTGTGACGTCGACAATCCATTTGGATGTCCTCCCTATCAACTTTCGATGGTACTTTATGCGCCTACCATGATGACCACGGGTAACGCGTAATCAGGGTTTGATTCCAGAGAGGGAGCCTGAGACACCAAGGCTACCACATCCAAGGAAGGCAGCAGGCGCGCCAATTACCCACTATTGACTGGGGGAGGAAGTGACGATAAATAACAATACAGGACTCTTAAGAGGCCCTGTTATTGGAATGAGTACCCTATTAAATCCTTTAACTGCGTTGGTCAGGGCATGTGTGATGTTAAGGAACAGATGTTGATGTAAGGCGGGAACGGCACACCGTAAAAAGTAGTGGTGGCAAGAGATTGGGTAACGGGGGCGGCCACCGACATCAGGCTGCGGAAGGCCTAAGTGCCCACAAGCCTAAATGGCAACATTTTCAGGGCCAGTAATTTGGACAGCTGCGCATTTAGTGCTATGGCCTGTGGGTGGGTGGCTGGGTATTTGCGCTTGTGTTCAAATGCCTGGGGTAAGGACATTTGGACGCTGTGCTAGGACAGGGAAGTGGATGTGGTCACTGATGGTGCTTGTGAAGGTCCAGGTGCAGGGCGGGAGGCATCCGGGCCTGCGGCTTTGACAGGGGATTGGCCAGAAGCACGTAACATAGGGGAAAAGGAGGCAGTGGTGTGACCTGCAGACACAGATTGTGGACCCAGGCGTTCGTCACACTTATTAGGGTGCTTGGATCGCATGTGGCGAATCATGCTGAGGGTGGTGAGGTTGCTAGTTTTCACACCTCGGCTCATTTTGGTACGGCACAGGTTGCAAACTACTATTCTTTTGTCGTCCGCACTTTCCTCAAAAAAGCGCCATACTGCGGAACAACACACAGGAGATATCCCGCAGATAATGTCAATGCTGTCACCAGCGGTTAATAAAAAATGACAGGTAATGTAACAGGTATTTGGGTGAGGAAACGTTATACAGGACAGGTACCACAGGTAATGTCACTGTTCCCAGCGTCTACGGAAAAAGTACGTTACACGTTACACTTTAGATGTGGCCCTTGTAATGTTACTCTCAGAAGCGGACACCGTCTATTGAAAACGTACACTGTATGTCACAGATAAAAAATTTAAACACACACGTTACACTTTAGATGTGGCCCTGGTAATGTCACTCTCAAAGTGGACACCGTCTATTGAAGAAGTACACTGTATGTCACTGATAAATTTTTTAAACGCACACGTTACACTGGAGATATCTCGCAGATAATGTCAATGCTGTCACCAGCGGCTAATAAAAAATTACAGGGAATGTCACAGATATTTGGGATGAGGAAATTATATATTGGAGAGGTACCACAGGTAATGTCACTGTTCGCAGTGTTTACGGAAAAAGTACACTGTATGTCACAGATAAAAAAATTATGCGCACACGTTACACTGGAGATGTCCCCCTGGTAATGTAACTGCAAGAAACGTACACAGTCTATTGAAAAAGTACACTGAATGTCACTGATATTTTTGGGATGCGCACACTTTACACAGGAGATGTGGCGCAGATAATTTAACTGTCCGCAGCGGACACCGTCTACCAAAAAAGTACACTGTATGTCACTGATATTTTTGGAATGCGCACACTTTACACAGGACGTGTACCATAGAGACAATACTCTGAGGAGGTCTGTGCTCAGAGAACCCCTTTAACTGCCTCCTGGTGTTAATAAGGAATAGGAGGTAATTCAAGAGCAGAGAGCTGGTAGTGAAGGGGTTAATGACGGAAAATGGCGATGACTACACACATACGTCCATTTGCACCTCTGTACACGGCATGTATAGGCTAGGACAGGGATGGGCAAACTGCGGCTCTCCAGCTGTTATAAAACTACAACTCCCAGCATGCCCAGTTTGGCTACAGCTATCAGCCTACAGCAGGGCATGGTGGGAGTTGTAGTTTTACAACAGCTGGAGAGCCGCAGTTTTCCCATCCCGGGCTAGGCAGAATTGAGTTGTTAGGTGGAAACCTTGCCTATTAGACCACCAGTCTCCAACCTCTTTCAGTGACATCACCCCTACCAGCCACGACTCTATTCCAGTCACTATCCAACCAGCACAGAAGAACATGGTCATGTGATCTTCTTGACCTTGCCCATACCAGATCATATGGTCGTGATGTCATCACAGATCCTTTACCTGCTCCAGCTTAACAGCCTGTGAGCCTGACTCCTCCCACACAGGATCACATGGTCATGACATCATCACAGGTCCTTTACCTGCTCCAGCTAAATAGCCTGGAGACTGACTCCTCCCACTCAGGATCACGCAGTCGTGACATCATGAAAGGTCTTTTAGCCCCACTAGGAGAAGTCACAAATGTATGGACTCCTAGGAGGTTTAGGTCACGCGATGCGGGAATGTGAGATACGCCTTGTAAAGTAGCTCTTAAGCAGGGTCGTGACAACTAGGGATGAGTGAATCGACTTCGGATGAAACTCTCAAGTCGATTCACATAAAACTTTGTAAGAATAGTGTACGGTACAGTATTAGAATGTATTGGCTTCAATGAGCTGAAGTTATTAATTCGCGAAGTCTCGCAAGACTTCGGGTAATAACTTCAGAAATTAATTTCTACTGTAAAAAACCTTTGTACCTAACCTGAGTAACTGCCATAGCGGCAGACCATACGACTGCTATGGGGCCCAGGGCAAGAGGGGGCACAGTCTTAGTTGGGATTATATCCTCTTCTACTGGAGATGAAAACTTGGTTAGGACCCTCTAAAGCAGGGGTACTCACCTAGTTTTATTAAAGGTCCACATTCCTGGGTCTGCAGTCAGGTGAAGGTCTGAGCTGAATGCCAAGAGTAAAGATGAACGCCTCCAGTAAAAATAATGCCCCCCTTAGTGCCCCCAGTAAGAATAATGCCCCCATCAGTGCCCCCAGTAAGAATAATGCCCCCATCAGTGCCCCCAGTAAGAATAATGCACCCATTTCTGCTTTTGAAACAAAAAAAAATCACTCACCTCCTCCACTCACGCTGTGAACACTCTCTGCTGACTTAAAGCTCTGGACAGGACCTGCGCTCCAGTGTGATGACGTCTCGCAGGGCCTGTCCTGAGCTCTTTTTTTTTTTTATTAACACAAGTTGCGGTGGAGGTAAAGGCTGTACTAATGAGCGCTCTGCAATGGAAGTGTTCATTAGTAACAGTCCGTACCTCTTTATTTCTAGTGTTGAGTGCGAATATTCGAATAGCGCATTTTTATCGCGAATATCGCAACTTCGTGAAAATTTCAAATATAGTGATATATTCGTAAAAACTAATATTTGTCTATTTTTTTTCATCTGAACCCATTACCTGCCTGCTTCTTGCTTATGGGCCAATGTGAGAAGGCTGCAATATCTCGTGAATTAGAATATCATTCATTATTTAATTTATTTTAGCTTATGCGAAAAATCGGCAATGTAATATGCACGTTAATCGAGTAACAGGGGGTTATTGGCAACTTTACTATTGGGTTGGCTTGCTAGAATTCGCGAATATGTAGAATAGTGTGATGTATATTCGTAAAAATGAATATTTATAATAGTTTAATAGTTTTTTTTTCCATCTGAACCCATTAGAGTAGTAAATGTAATGGGTTCAGATGACAAAAAAAAGACGAATATTAGTTTTTACGAATATATATCACACTATATTCTACATATTTGCGAATTCTAGCAAGCCAACCCAATAGGAAAGTTGACTATAACCCACCCTTACTCAATTAACGCGCATATTGCCGATTTTTCGCATTAGCTAATGAAGAATATTCTAATTCAGTCAGGATAAACTCAGGAAACTTAGGAAAATTCGAATATTGCCCCTGCTGTGCATCACTATTAATTTCAATAGGGCCACAAAAGATGCAGACAGTACACAGTGTGCTCTCTCCTCTTTTGTGGCCCCAGTGAAATGAAGGGGTCCGCATCCAATCCACTAATAATGGGGATTGGATGTGAAACAAAAATACCATGGTGTGAATGGAGCCTTATCTATATTTCACCATTAGTCTACTTTCACACTAGCCTTTTTGCTGGATCCGGCAGGGCTCAGCAAAAACGCTTCCGTTACTGATAATACAACCATCTTCATCCGTTATGAACAGATCCGGTTGTATCATCTTTAACATATCCAAGACGGATTCGTCATGAACTCCACTAAAAGTCAATGGGGGACAGATCCATTTTCTATTCTGTCTCAGAAAACGGATTCGTCCCTATTGACTTGCATTGTGTGTCATGCCAGATCTATTTTGCTCCGCATCCCATGATGCTCTCCGTTATGGGAACACAACCAAACGGAACGGAATGCATTTTGGAGTTCTGTTCAGTTACATTTTTCTCCATTGACAATAAATGGGGACAAAACGGAAGCGTTTTTCTCTGGTATTGAGATCCTATGACGGATCTCAATACCGGAAAATAGAAACGATAGTGTGAAAGTAGCCTTATAGAGATAGGCACAGGCAAGAGGGGAATACACCACCGACACTGTGGAGTCCTTTCCTGCAGTCAGTGATGCGTTCCCGCCCTGTCTAAAGTTCTGCTTCCTATGGAAGGGATGGCAGGGGTCCGAACAGCTGGTGTCCGCAGTCCGTATTTGGACCGCGGTCAGCCAGTTGAGTACCCCTGCTCTAGGGTTAAGGAAATGAGAAGATATGACTCTTGATGGTATTTGAGTTTTCCTCTTCTGGCTAAATAGCTAGAAGGTTACTTTTTATTAAAGAGAAGGACCTGAGTGTTGCCCTTATAGCCAAATACATTGACATTGTGACACTTGTTATAACATGGACCTACACTGACCAAAAAATATAAACGCAACACTTTCGGTTTTGCTCCCATTTTGCATGAGCTGAACACATTTTCTACATACACAAAAGACCCAAAAGACCCATTACTCTCAAATATTGTTTGTGAGCACTTCTCCTTTGCTGAGATAATCCATCCGACCTCACAGGTGTGGCATATCAAGGTGCTGATTAGACAGCATGAATATTGCACAGGTGTGCCTTAGACTGCCCACAATAAAAGGCCACTCTAAAATGTGCAGTTTGATCACACAGCACAATGCCACAGATGTCGCAATGTTAGAGGGAGCGTGCGATTGGCATGCTGACTGCAGGAATGTCTACCAGAGCTGTTGCCCATGCATTGAATGTTCATTTCTCTACCATAAGCCGTCTCCAAAGGCGTTTCAGAGAATTTGGCAGTACATCCAACCGGCCTCACAACCGCAGACCACCTCCTTGATCGTCTGAGACCAGCCACCTGGACAGCTGCAGCAACAATTGGTTTGCATAACCAAAGAATTTCTTCACAAACTGTCAGAAACCGTCTCAGGGAAGCTCATCTGCATGATTGTTGTCCTCATTGGGTCTGGAGCTGACTGCAGTTCGACGTCGTCGACTTGCGTAGGCAAATGCTCACATTCAATGGTGTATGGCACATTGGAGAGGCGTTCTGTTCACGGATGAGTCCCGGTTTTCACTGTTCAGGGCAGATGGCAGACAGCATGTGTGGCGTCATGTGGGTGAGCAGTTTGGTGACGTCAACGTTGTGGATCAAGTGGCCCATGGTGGTGGTGGGGTTATGGTACGGGCAGGCGTATGTTATGGACAACGAACACAGGTGCATTTTATTGGTGGAATTTTGAATGCACAGATATACCGTGACGAGATCCTGAGGCCCATTGTTGTGCCATTCCTTCACGACCATCACCTCATGTTGCAGCATGATAATGCAAGGATCTGTATACAACTCCTGGAAGCTGAAAACATCCCAGTTCTTGCATGGCCAGCATACTTACAGGACATGTCACCCATTGAGCATGTTTGGGATGCTCTGGATTGGCGTCTACGACAGCGTGTTCCAGTTCCTGCAAATATTCTGCAACTTCGCACAGATACAATCAACAATCTAATCAACTGTATGCGACAGAGATGTGTTGAACTGCATGAGGCAAATGGTGGCCACACCAGATACTGACTGGTTTTCTGCCCCCCCCACCACCATCAAGAAAGGCAAAACTGCGCACATTTCAGTGTCCTTTTATTGTGGGCAGTCTAAGGCACACCTGTGCAATATTCATGCTGTCTAATCAGCACCTTGATATGCCACACCTGTGAGGTAAGATGGATTATCTCGGCAAAGGAGAAGTGCTCACTAACACACTTAGACAGATTTGTGAACAATATTATTGAGAGTAATGGGTCTTTTGTGCATGTAGAAAATGTTTGAGATCTTTGAGTTCAGCTCACGCAAAATCAGAGCAAAACCGAAAGTGTTGCCTTTATATTTTTGGTCAGTGTATATGTCTCCAGAACATGGCATCTAGAAGAAATTAAGGATGCTCTGCGTGGGAAACCAAAGGAATTTATTTGTTTGAAATAAGGGCCCCTCTGTCACCATATAGCTTATATACCAAATATTGCAAACCAGGTATTTTCTTCTATTTCCTGCTTTATATATGATTCAGAAAATAATGGGTTTAGTGTCTAAAGAGAATAGATAACCAAGATTTAATAATGTTTAATCTTACTATATCAATCCTTTAGAACAGGGGTGGGAAACATCCGGCCCGCGGGCCGCATGTGGCCCCCGGGATCAATTCATGTGGCCCCCCGGTCCCCTGCCAGAACATATAGTGAAAATGCTAATGACCGCTTCCATTATGGAAGCGGTCATTATCATGCGGGAGGCAAGGGAGGTGAGAACAGCACTGCACTGGCTGTCCTCACCTTCCCTGGTCTTCTTCCGGCCCCGCTCTGTGTCCTGACACATAAGCGTCCGGACATAGTGCACATAGATGCTCACTATGACCTGAGGTTGTGTGCTGTCAGGTCACACTACAGCGCGGCAGGAAGAAGATCAGGTAGGGTAAGTGAATCTGCCAAGTGGCAGCGCCATCCGGAGCTGGAGAGGTAAATACATTTTTTTTATAGTTTGATCTGGGATCTGATAGGGGCTGATCTGAGGCTAATTGAGGGCGGGGAGGGTCGGATCTGAGGCTGGGGATCTGATCTGATGCTCGGAGGGGTCTGATCTGAGGCTGAGGTCTCTGACGGGGGCTGATCTAAGGCTGGGGGCTGATCTGAGGCTAGGGAGGGGCTAATGGGGGCTGATCTGAGGCTAGGAAGGGACTGGTCTGAGGCTGGGGGGTCTGATCTGAGGCTGGGAGGTCTGATGGGAGTCTGATCTGAGGCTGGGGGGCTTGATATGAGGCTGGGAGGTCTGATGGGAGTCTGATTTGAGGCTGGGGGTCTGATGGGGGCTAATTTGAGGCTAGGGAGGGTCTGATATGAGGCTGGGGGGTCTGATCTGAGGCTGAGAGATCTGATGGGAGTCTTATCGGAGGCTGATGGAGGAGGGAGGCAGATCTGAGACTGAGAAAGGAACAAAGGCAGGAACAGTTTGGCAGCCATTAATGCCAAACAAAGAACTAAACAAATAACATTCTGAACATAAAAAGTAGACTGCTATGTTTGGTCAAAATGACGACTGTACTATACATAATATATATAGTGCAGGCACCATTTTGTGCTGCAAAAATACAGTGCTCTAAAAAATGTTTAATTGAAGCACGATTTCTGTTACTTACCCCTAAGACAGATTGCGCCGATTACGTCACAGTACACCCATGACGTAATTGGCGCAGGCGCACTGAGGACGGAGCTGGCGTCCTTCACTCAGTAAGCCTGTGCCGATTGAAGAATGTTATGCGGGACTTAATGAGAAGACAGGGCCAGCGGCAGGAGAGCGCTCACTGGCCCTGTCTATCAAGAAGAGAGGGGGCGTGTCGGCAACTGGAGGATGCGGCGGCTACCAGCAAGTTACCGCCCAACTTGCCGGTAATGAAGATATTTGTATATAATAAAAGTAAGAATTTTAAAAGAACGAAATCACAGGGTAAGAAAAGTATTTTTGAGATTAGCTGACATTAGCAAATAGCTAATGTCAGCTGATGAAAAATGCATTTTGGGGGTGACAGAAGCCCTTTAAGGCATAGGGCTGGCTTCTCCAGTCTCCTGCCTGGCAGAAGAAGATGCTAAAGAAAGGCCTGAGTTAGCTGTCTCTCTCTCTCTTCAGAGGGCTCTTACCTTGGCCAAAGGCTGGAGGTCCACGATCTGTAGCTCAGCAGTCCGGATGGCTCCTTGGTCACAGTGTTGTTGACACAGTGGTTCTGTGGCTCAGTGTCCCCATCTCAGTGTCTTCTTCTGGTCACTCATGCAGATTGGTAGAGTCTTCCCCTCCAACACTAGTCCCTAACTGCAGAACACTAGGGACTCTGACTGCTTTCTTTATATACAGCTTCTGGCTGAACTAGAACCTTCTAGTGGGAAGGAGTGGAGAAACTCAGCACAAACAAATACAAAGTGACCACTCCCATCTGTCATAGATTAACATTAGAGCTTCAATGATACTCAATGGCAATGACACAGTAGTTTTTCCAGAAAAAAACAAGTCTCCAGACACAACAACAGAGTTAAACCAAACATTCAAAAAGTCAATCTGTCTGGTTTTGGTGGTAAACCAGTCTGGCTTTTTCTCTTCAAAACATGCTCTTCTTTAAACCTTATGGCAGCTGTCGAAAATTACCAGCTTATTAGTCAAAGTCCCAAAAGTCTTTCATTATTCATTACCCTTTCCACAGACTAATACAATGCAAATGAATAAGATATATATATATCACAACATACATATAAAATGTAGTTACACAGTATTAAGTAGTGCACGGTAACCCTTTCAAGGAGAAAAGAAGCTTATAACTTTCCATATGAGAAAGAGGGGCAAATATCCACAAATGTCCAGACTTCACAATACCACTGCTCCATGACACTACACATGCGCTACTTTGGTTCGTGATGCTGACCAAACATGCCCATTGAAGTCTATGGGCCACAACATGGATGGCATCTGTGTCTGGGTAGATCTTGATCATGAGACCTTGGTCAAAATGTTCCTAAAACGTTTACTAGAATGTCCTCTTCAATACTCAAATGTGTCAAAATGAGACTTGGCCATAGTCCTTAAAGGTTTACGCTAATATGCTTTTGAACCTCTGGAAGAGGTCCACATAAATATCTAACCTTAAAAAGTTATTTCCTCCTGCCAGGACATGTTCCAAGAGAAGAGAAGAAATCCTAGCTTTGCATCAGTGGATGTGTACTTTAGATCCTTTCCTGACAGGGTCTTTCTAATGCTATTGCCACACTCTACTTCAAGAGATTGCTTTTTGGTAAACTCTTTTGTAAGATGTAATGTCCATTCCCCAATTCTGTCCAGATGAGCCAAAATCTATATTGCCTAGAGATATAAGGAAGCTTGAGTATTGCCTAATTTCTGGGAAAAACAAAGGCTTAAATTGGTTGTGTGCCTTTTTATATTGATGATCTATCCTCAGGAAAGGTTAATAATATCAGATTGGAGTTGGTCTGACTCCTGGCACCACTGCCGATCAGCTTTTTTTTAAAAACAGCGCTCATGGGGGCGGAGTCAAGCAGCCGAGCCGGATGCAGAACATGTGAAGAGCTCTGCTGCAGACCGTGCCTTTCGAGCCTTTCACAGCCATTATCTCTTGCTAAAAATGGGCAAAACAGGGAAGGACAAGCCAAAGGACACTCCAGGCAAACTTAAAGCTTCTGCCAGCCAGAGTGACTTGGATAAATTTGTTAAAAGATCCGATCCCAGAGATGAATCCAAGATGGCACCCGCGCACGGCACAGGCCTCATGGAGGACAGAGATGCCGACTCAGAGAGAGAAGGGGACAGTGATCAAGAGGAGAATGCGCCGTCTGAGAACTTACCTTTATCACGGAACTTCATGAGAGACCACAGGACGCCTTAGAGCCGCTTCTTCGCGATCTGACTGAAATAAAAAAAGACATGCGTCAGCTAAATTCCAAAATGGAGGAGCTAGAGCCGACGCAGCAAACTCTCATCACTTTCAACGAGCAAGTCTCCCATAGCCTGGATGAGGAGCAAGCACATATCAATTATGTATATTCTCTGGTGGAGGATCAGGACAACAGGGGACGAAGGAACAACATCCGTTTAAAGGATGTCCCCGAATCGGTGTCACAAGACATCCTGAAGCAAGAGGTGGTTCAGTTGTTTGCCCGCCTGGTGCCAGATCGCCAGCCAGAGGACTTTGAATTAGATAGAGTCAACAGGGCCCTGCGCCCAGCACCAAAACCCTTCTCTTTTGGATTACTCACTCCTCCAACACTATGCGCCGTAATGTGCTATGTTTCTACAATGTACATTTTCTCTGTTCTCCAGAAAATTCTATGCTTGCTAGTCTCTATGTCTTGCTCTACTTACATGATATTCAGTATATCTCACAAGGTAACACTGGTGTACCATATGGAGATATGTACTGCATTCTCTTTGGTAGATTTGTGGAAGTAGGGCGACACCTAGTGGGTATACACTTTAATGCAGCAGCTTTCACTATCTCCACAAAGTTAGAGTGCAATATATTGACTTCTTTCTGGTGCACAATATAGTTCTACCATGAAGATAATTCCCTGTAATAACGGGCTCCCTCTCTATAGACATCTTTCTGGTCCTCATGCTGGTATTTCCCTTCTTATCCTTCTCTTTCCATCTTATTCCTCTTCTTAATGCCTTGCTCTTTACTTTTCTTTATCAATCTATTTTCCTTGCATATACCATATTATCTTTTTGCTCCTTCTAACAATCATAGCCCAAGAAGCGTGCTCAGGAGGTCTTGTGGTCGTGTATGGTAGACCCTCCTCCTTTGGTCTATACATGTTAACTCTTTGGAAGTTATCCGTTGTCTTTTCAGGGATACTTATCCTGAGATGGTGTTCAATTGTTCCCTTTTTTCTTTCCCTTATAGTTTGCTCTCCTACCCATCCCTTTTTTCCTGATCTTCCCTCTCCCCCTCCACAAAGAAAGCAGCCTACCTCGTTGGGACAGGTACCTTTGCTAGATGGAATAGTAAGTCTCATCTCTCATGACTAATTTACAGGTGTGCTCATACAATGTAAGAGGTTTGAAGTCAAATATGTCACTATCTGCACAAGCTTAAGGTACACATAGCGTTATTACAAGAAACTCATTTCCGTAAACAGCATGTACCGAGATTGTCACATATGCTGTTTAATCAATGGTTTTCATGGTCCCTCTATGTCCTCAGCATCTAAGGGTGTCAGTATAGCAATACATAGAAGCAAACACTTCATTTGTCAGGATACATTAGGAGATGATGACGGCAGATATATCTTTGTTAAGGGACTGATAGGGTCTCAACCATTTACATTTGTGAACATTTATGCTCCTAACTCAGCTCAAGCAAATTGGTTGATGGAAACCATTGCAAAATTTGGTAACTATGCAGATGGTGTTGTATTTCTAAGAGGTAACTTCAACGTTGCATTAACTCCTACCTTGGACTCCTCCTCTGGTCTGTCTGCGCTCATTAGGGCGTCTTTAGCCAAAATTAAATCAGCACTTTCCTCACAAGGACTGACTTTTGGAGGATGATGCATGCTGTTGAAAACGATTACACATATTACTCAGCAGCTCATAAATCTTATCAGCGTTTAGACTATATTTTCCTAGACACCCGATCGTTGCAAAACTGTGTATCATCAAAAATCGGAAGTATTCTTTTATCAGATCACGCACCTGTCTTCCTCACTTACACAATGACAACTCTTCCTAAAGGGGAGTTTAGGTGGAGATTGAATGAAACGCTGTTGAACAGCACTAATACTCCTAAAATAGTAGAAATGCTAGAGGAATAGTTCCGCCTGAATGACAAAGACGACATTTCCCCAGTACTTTTATGGGATGCTCACAAGTCAGTGGTACGGGGACAGTTAATAGCATTGGGCTCCCAAGTTAAAAAACAAAAGCAGGTTAAAATTGAGGAACTCACGGCAGAGATCACCAGACTTGGAAAAACAACATAAGTCGCAGCTTAAGGGGGACGTCTTGACGCATCTGGACACCTTGCGCTCAGAGCTGAAAAACATATTAAATGCTAATACAGCTAAATTATTTTTGGCTACTCAATGCAAATACTATGCGCATGGTAATAAAGTGTCAAAACTATTACTCTCTCAAACAAAAAAGAGAAAAGCGGTTTCTTTTATATCCCACATTAAATCCCCGAATGCACAGATTGTTAGTAAGACAGAATTAATTGTTGAACAATTTTGCAAATTTTACAGCCAACTTTATAATTTAAGGGAAGCACAATCCCCTGCACAATATGCAGAAAGAAAACGTCTGATAGACGATTGGTTAAAAAACATAAACTTGCGTCCCTCAGTCCTGATCGAGTTGCAATCTTGAATTCCGCTTTCACGCTTGGCAAATTACAAACTTCATTGAAAGACTCTCCTCTTCACAAGAGCCCTGGACTAGATGGATTGCCAGTGGCTTATTACAGTTGTGTTCAAAATTATTTAACCCCTAATGCTATAAAGGGTTTTAGGGAATTTAGTGTACATTTGTAATTGTGTTCAGAATGAAATCTTACAAGGACTTTTTAAAGAACCAAATGCAACTAAAATGACATCAATTGTTTTTGTAATACAGTATTAAATGTTTTTTTTTGTGATTTCTTCATTGAAACAATTATTCAACCCCTTAAAGACGACCACTCTTAAGAACAGAGGTTCATTCAAGTGTTTTCGATCAGGTATTGAAAACACCTGTGGATGTCAAGGAGCAGCAATCAAGCATAATAAGCCCCAATTAGGCAGATGTAAAATGACTGTGATACTCAGCTCCTTCTAGACATTTACTGGTGTGTTTACAGACATGGTGAAGTCAAGAGAATGGTCCAGGAAGACAAGAGAAGAGGGCACTGTTGAAACGCTACCTGGTCGTGGCAGAAAGAAGATGCTGACTTCGACTGCTGTGCGCTACCTGAAGTGCAAAGTTGAGAAAAGTCCCCGTGTGACTGCTGAGGAACTGAAAAAAGATTTGTCAGATGCGGGTACTGAAGTTTCAGCTCAGACAATAAGGCGCACACTGCGTAATGAAGGCCTCCATGCCAGAACTCCCAGGCGCACCCCCTTGCTGTCTCCAAAGAATAAGAAGAGTCGACTGCAGTATGCCAAAAGTCATGTGGACAAACCACAAAGGTTTTGGGATAGTGTTCTGTGGACTGATGAAACAAAATTAGAACTGTTTGGGCCCATGGATCAACGCTATGTTTGGAGGAGGAAGAACAAGGACTATGAGGAAAAGAACACCTTGCCTACTGTGAAGCATGGCAGGGGGTCAATCATGCTTTGGGGCTGTTTTGCTTCTACAGGTACAGGGAAGCTTCAGTGTGTGCAAGGTACCATGAATTCTCTTCAGTACCAGGAGATATTGGATAAATATTTGATGCAGTCCGTCACAAACCTGAGGCTTGGGAGACGTTGGACCTTTTAACAGGACAATGATCCCAAGCATACCTCCAAGTCCACTAGAGCATGGTTGCAGATTAAAGGCTGGGATATTTTGAAGTGGCCATCGCAGTCACCAGACTTAAATCCGATTGAGAACCTCTGGTGGGACTTAAAGAAAGCAGTTGCAGCGCACAAGCCTAAGAATGTGACTGAACTGGAGGCTTTTGCCCATGAAGAATGGGCGAAGATACCCGTAGATCGCTGCAAGACACTTGTGTCAAGCTATGCTTCACGTTTAAAAGCTGTTATAACTGGAAAAGGATGTTGTACTAAGTACTAAGACTGAATGTCACTTGGGGGTTGAATAAAACTGATAATGATGTGAGCACAGAAAAGACATTTGTGGTTATTTCATTATAAATGTTATGTTATATTTGTCTGACTTACAAGGGCCTCTTTGATTTAATTGTAAATAAGATGACTGAAATGATCAAAATCAATGTCAAACTGGCCAAAACACTCAATTTCAGTGGGGATTGAATAATTTTGAACACAACTGTATATGACCTTTAAGGACACCCTGCTACCATATTTATTGAAAGTTTGCAATGCTGTCAGAGAAGGAGAAACATTTACAAGGGATATGCTATCGGCCCAGGTGACTATTATTCCCAAATTCACTGTGTGCCAGCTATGGACCCATTTGATTACTTAATAATGATCTAAAACTATATGCGAAACTACTTGCTAATAGGCTTAAAGTATATTTGCCAGACCTTATCTCCCCTGAACAGGTAGGCTTTATCCCCACTAGGGAAAGGAAAAATAACATAATTAGGATTATCCACCTTATGCAATGGGCTAAAAAACAGAACATCCCCCTAGCGAATCTCAGTATGGATGCGGAAAAAGCATTCGATAGGTTGGACTGGTTATTCATGACCAGAGTATTGGCAAAATATGGCATTCCGGATTCATTTATTGCCTCTGTCATGGCAATGCATAACATGCCTACTGCAAGGATTCTGGTGAATGGCATGCCGTCTCCCATGTTCCAAATATCAAATGGTACGAGACAGGGTTGCCCTCTCTCCCCATTGTTGTTCGTACTGGTGATTAAGACCCTTTTGCAATCTTTTCGGCAAATTGACAAGATAGCAGGTTTATCATTAGGATCCTCAGTTCATCAGACGGCAGCATTCGCTGATGACATTTTTCTGCGGATTTCTGACCCTATAATTGCCTTTCTAGCCATCATGTCGACACTTCAGAGTTTTTCTGATCTGTTCAACTTTTCGGTGAATTTGACACTAAATCCATAGTGTTACACATGTCCATAAAGTCGAGGGATCTAGAAGTTTTGAAAAGGACTACACCCTTTCTATGGTCTACAAATCAGGTTACATGTGCCGGCTTGAGCAGATTGTGTGCATTGGGACTCCAGGTCCCCACTCGAATTTGAAGACATATGGAACCCATGGAGATCCTATCGACGCTTCATACTGACTTAGTTGCATTATACTCTGCAATACTATTTAAGAGCATATCTGTAATATCTAAGTAGCAACCTCTGGCATGGTAATGAGTGGGTCTGTGTATATATGGATGAGACTTGCAGACAGACCGCATTTTCTTAGTACATAAATGTCCCTAGAAACGTTGGTGGTATACGATTCTGGAATAGGAAATATGTATCACCTTTCTCCTCCCCTCTTTTGCTTAGAATCCCCCCCCCCCCTTATTTTCATGTTTTGGGTTTGGTTTAAGGTTTAATACGTGGTGATCAGTGCTACATGACTAAATATTCTCAAATACGTGTACTTTATTCAAAGTGTTTGACTATATCACCGACTAGAACGTCATATATTTTGAATCTGATGTTTACTATGTCATTGCATGTTTATCTCCTATTTGAATGTATATGCATTCTTTGTGTCAAACGGTCACTATATTTGTTTTATCTCTTGAAAAATAATAAAAAAGTTTTTAAAATAAAAATAAAAAACAGCGCTTATACGAGCATTGCCCTTTCGTCACTGTTTACCAACTCTTACACTGCAGGGGTGAGCAGATGTAATTAATGCCGACAGCGAGCAAGTAAACAGTGAAGAGAACACAACACTTTGTACAAGCGCTGTGCTCTCTTCAATCAGCTGATCGGAGGGTGTGTCGGCAGTCGAACCACTTCCGATCTGATATTAATGACCTATGCTGAGGAGTCACCATTCCTACCCTGGTTGTTTTAGGCTGCCATTAGTCTGGCTTACTTGCTTACAACTATATCCACCTAAATTTGTTAGATACCCTCTATTAGATCAGTGTCCTCATGAACTGTTAACGTCTGATCCTGCTGGCTCAGATTTCACGTGCAGCTTCAAGGTTGCCCTGTATGTTGAATTTCCAGTTCTTATAGGAGATGGCTCTTGGATGGTCAATTTCGCGTTCCTGCACGCAAGAGGGCCCTCCTTATGGAGTAATTCCACATTATTGTGCTGCTGGTTAGGATATACGGGAACATCTCTTTTCCCTTAGTCTTAAAAGTTTTACACCCTAAGTTAGAGTACTTATTTATAATAAACACAAGGTAGGAGGAGCAAGATGTCCTTTTATAGACTCAGGGGTCTCTAATTAGTTATATATTTGAATAATTGAAAATTCCATGTGCCCTACCAGTACAAATGGGCTAAAATCCCCTATTATTGTCCTCTTTTGAGGACTAAGGGAAAACAGATTAACTTTGGAAATCAATGCTTTATCTATATGTAAAGGAGTAGTTGTGTGCACTGAGGATGGGCCCAAACCACTCTGAATACCTATGCTCCTCCTGGCAATGCGACCCATTCCTTCTTGACTGACAGAGCCAGGCAAAATGACTACACTGAAACCAGACCCTGTCAATCAAGAAGGAGAGGGAGGGATAGAGTAGGAGAAGCAAAAGTACCTAGTTGTTTGAGCCCACCCTCAGTGCACTTGACATGGATTAAACTACTTTTTCTACAGAGTGAAGCAACAAAACAGTAAATGTAAGTTATCATTACATTCAGTTGAGCTAGCCCTGTAAGATATTGTGAGTGGTTTATCAGTGAATTCCTGGTGACAGACTCCCTATAAAGGGAATTTGTCATCTCCAAAACACTCCCCACACAAGAGTAAGCGGTGTGTAGTGTAAGTGATGCGGAGTCCGATTTAGTAATATTTATCTTCACCTTTGACGACATTTTTCCTTTGACGACATTTTTTATCTGCAAAGGACTGGAACTGCCATGGGTACCAGATTCGCCCCAAGTTACGCCAATTTATTTTTGGCGCAATGGGAACTGGAAAACATCCTACCTAAACTTGGGGCGGATCTGGTACTCTGGAGAAGATATATTGATGACATTATTTTTATCTGGAGGAAAAATCATGATGAATTGGAGGAATTTCTCTCGCAAATTAATACCAATGATCTAAATTTGATCTTCACACCCCATATTAGTAAAGAGAATATTGAGTTTCTAGACCTAGACATAAAAGTACATGGGAAAAAGTTAATCTGTAGTACGCATTTCAAACCAGTGTCAAGAAATGGGTACATTAGGTTTGACAGTTGTCACCTACCGCGATGGCTAACTAACGTACCTACGAGTCAATTCCGCAGATTGAAACGGAATTGTACGTTAGAAGATAAATTTGAGATGGAGGCGAGGCAGTTGAGAGAACAGTTTATAGAAAACAATACCCAATAGAAGTGATTGAAAGATCTTTGGGAAAAGTGATGAAGATGGAAAGAGAAAAGTTTTTAGAGAAAAGAAAGAAAATAAAGACAATAATGATGTGGAAAGTAATCAAATGCCCAAGCTAGTTTTACCATTTAATTCCCAGTACAGAAGGATTGAGAGAATTATAAAAACACTGGAGCCACTTGTTAAATGACAAGTGGATCGGTCCAATATTGGAACCAGATCCAAAAATAGTCTATACGAAAGCAGCTAATTTAGCCAATAAGGTGGCCCCTACGGTACAGAATTATAAACAACAAACGAATAGTAGAAACAGCTGGCTTACCCTAAAGGGTTTTTATAGATGTGGTAGATGTATGGGATGTAGGAGTACTACCTTTCCAAAAAAACACAAGAGGTTCAATCCACAAGTAATTCTTTTAAAATCCAAATCAAGGAATTTTTAACATGCAACACTACAGGGGTTATATATATACTGGAATGCCCATGTCGGAAACAATATGTTGGCCGGACCAAAGGACTTTGAAAAAAGGATTAGTGAACATATTAATAAGATAAAGGGGGTTATGAGGGCCACCCCTTATCCAAACATTTTAAAACAGTACACAATTGCGACCCTACATGCTTAACCTATTCAGCTCTTGAAAAAGTGAAGAAATCATGGAGAGGGGGCAACTTTGTAGCACAGATGTCAAGACAGGAATCAAGACGCATTTTTGAATTAGATACCATGATGCCGAGAGGATTGAATTCAGAGATGGAGATATTCGGTTTTCTATGAGTGGGAGGGTGGCGGGGGGAGCGATGGGGAATCAAGGTCAGGTCGTTTATCGACACCTTGATCCCTCCTCTCTCTCTTCGCCTCCTCCCCTTACGCTATATAAGTATAATCAAACCGCTCCATCTGTGTTTATATCAAGTCACTCCATCTATGTTTATATCAAGTTGCTCCACCCGTGCTCTATTGGTTTATTGTTTTAATTTAGTGATATGTGTATATGAATTTTCATATGGGATTTTATATATATTAACATTCTTTTTATCCTCTAAGTATAAATTTACCGGCTGTATTGTATCTTTTTCTTAGTTTTTATTTATTTTGCATAACTATTTGATTAAAACTCTGTATATAGGGATACATAAGGTTCTATCAGTGTTTGAGTGACAGCAATTAGTCACATGTGCAATCAACCAATCAAGGGACTACATAAAAATGCAGACCGCCATTCACCGCCAACATCCACTGAAGAAGGGGTTAAACCCCGAAACGCGTCTGGGATACTGGCGGTGACCTTGTGACAACTGTTCCCCCACGTCCCTCACAAAAATCAAAGAATCTTCTCCCAAAAAAAGTACGGACGAAGAAGATACAATTACGGACTCTAGGACCCAGCGCCAACCGACTCCATATAGGTAACCACGTGGGACGCCACGTGTGTTCAGAACGCCGAGCGGGACGCCGCGGGCGTGCAGAGCTCGCAGCAGAGACCGAGCATAGGAGCGGAGGTAAGGCAGCTGGGACGGTGGGACGGAGAGAAAAAGGGGAGTGAACACAACGGCCGACGACTTACCAAGCCGGGGAAAAGTGGACGTCTGTTCACACCGGTATATTTTGGTTATACAGGAGCCAATATCTGTTCTGATATGCCAAGATCGTACTTATACTAATATTGCACTATATTGCACTTTATTGGAGACTCCTTCTCATTCAATTGGAAACTATTTGGGTCCTCTATCAAGAACGAGTAGGATATTCCATAAACTGTCTATATATAAAATATATAGTGGCGGCTTGTACACTACTGAAGGAGACGTTCAAAACCGGATCTCTGACTTTGTTCACACTATTATCACGGACCCGTGTTTTGGACATTTTTCGATAGTTTTTATTATTTGCACTGGTTTATGCACAGAGGTGCTCAGCTATTTGCACAATGTCACCTTAAATTTGCTTATTGTGAATTTGCACTATATCTCTTTGCCTATTGCGTTTTTGCACAATTTGTTTGCACAGCTCATTTGCACATAGACCCAGCCCTGGTTTATATACATAGTCCAGGTGCATAGGTTCTCTTCACGTGTCGTTTATACCAATTAAGGAGGTGGTTTTATCCAACAAGGAACACGGTTATATACCTGATTGATGCGTATTGGTTTTTTAATAATTAATAAATCTAGTTTTTAATACAGCCCAGATACAGCTCAGTGTTGCCCCTATCCTTTCTTATATCAAGTAATATTTATCTTCAGACTCACTTGCAGTAAAAATTAATTGAGAGGATTCAGAGAGGTCATGCAGGGTCAGTTTGTTTCCTTCAGTAGTTTTCTTTAACATCATTGTTGAGCAGTTGCAGCAGGACCTAAGCTCTTCCACTAAGGCCAGTTTCACATGACTGAGTTCACAGCAAAAAACAAGCTCCGTGTGGGAATGTGATTTTTCATCCTAGACTCTGCTCTTGCAACAGGAACTCATGGCATTATAATGATTTATAATGCTGCGTGTCTCTGCCTGGCATTAGCTGCAATCATTTGTACTGAGTAGTATGTCAGTACGCTGGGTCCACTGGACACCGTCAGGTATCACCACATGTTGCTCTTCTCCAGAAGGGATGGTAATACGTGGTACACCCCAATGGGAAATAAGTCCAGGGAGTCAGGGTCTGCAGTAAACCAGGGTGCTTCTTTACTGGAGGGATTCCGGTGAAAAACAATGCAGGCGAGGCATAGGGATGGCTTCTCCAGTTTCCTCCGGGGCAGAAGAAGAGTTTGATGCTGAGGAAAAGCCTGATCTGGCTGTCCCTCTCTCTCTTCAGAAGGCTGGTGATCCAGGGTCTGTGGCAGAGTATCCCCATCTCAGCGTCTTCTTCTGGTCACTCTTCCAAGCACTGTTCCCTAACTGCAGCACGCTAGGGGCTCTGACTGCTCTCCTAAATACCAGTTTTAGCTAGACTAGAAGCTTCTAGTGGGAGGGGTGGAGTGGAGAAGCTAAGCACAAACAGATACATTGTAAACCTTTTCGTCTCTTATACACTTACATAGACTTACATTAGAGCTTCATTGATACTCATTGATACATGGGAAAATGTGGTCATTATTTCAAACATCATTTTGACCCTTTTTCACTGAACCCTCTATAGGGCTGACGATAATACGTTTTCTTTTTATCACAGCTGACAATAAATCAGACTTCCTAACTGAATGTGACCAGCAAATAGCCTTTTACATAGCTTGGAACAAGACAATGTTTTTCAAAGGATACATAGATCTTCATCATTATCAGCAAAAATGGACAGCATCCTAGAAGAACCTTAGACATTTTCCTAAGAAGATTTTTCTTTATAACAGCCATTCTACACTAGCAATTCTTTTGGCTAGTAATTGAGGATACAATTAGCACAGTCTTATTAGCACAGTCACTTGCTTGTGGCAGACCCCACAAGGGTAACACAGTCACAGATGATTTCATGGGGCTGGTTCACCTCAGATACAGGCTGGGGTGTTCCTGTAGATGCCACTGGCTGTCTTGATCCACTGGGTTGGGATCCACAATGACTTCCTCTGCTGGTCCTATCCTGTTTGTGATGCAAAATTACAGGGGCACTGGACTGTATCCTGTTTATGACGCAAGATTGGAGTGGTTTATGACGCTGGGTCCTCCAGACACTGTTGAGTTGTCACCACGTGATTCTGCTCTCCGGAAGGGATGGTAAGGCATGGTGCACCCCAATGTGAAATATGTCCAGAGAGTGAGGGTCTGCAGTAAACCAGGGTACTTCTCTACTGGAGGGATGTCCAGAGAGTCAGGGTCTGCAGTAAACCAAGGTACTTCTTTACTGGAGGGATTCCAATGCAAAACAATACAGGCGAGGCTTAAGGCTATCTTCTTCTCCCTGGCAAAAGAAGGCTTTGATGCTGAGGAAAGGCCTGAGCTAGCTGTCCCTCTCGCTCTTCAGAAGGCTGGTGATCCAGGGTCTGTGGCAAAGTATCCTCGTCTCAGCGTCTTCTTCTGGTCACTTAGTAGTCTGGCAGAGTCTCCTCCTTCAAGCACTGTTCCCTAACTGCAGCACACTAAGGGCCTTGACTGCCCTCCTTATATACCAGTTTTAGCTGGACTAGAAGCTTCTAGTGGGAGGGGTGGAGTGGAGAAGCTAAGCACAAACAGATACATTGTAAACCTTTTTGTCTCTCATAGATAGGGTTGCCACCTTTTCTTCAAGCCAAACCTGAACAGGAGGGAGGGCCCCCTTTCAGGCCCTACCCATGCTCTGCCTCCAGCCACACCCATGTTCCACCTCCAGCCACGCCCATGTTCTGTCTCCAGCCACGCCCATATCCCGCCTCCACCCCCCGATCGCACCGCGATCATTACGCTCCAGATACCATCACAACAGAAATACAGTGCCCCATACCTCATCCAGTGACGTCTCCTTTGATGTAGATATTCTCTGTCCTCGTCTTCTCCTTTTAGACCTTCAGACCAGACCACTATTTTGTCTCCATTTTCCATCTTTGCAGCTTGACAACAACAAAAAAATCTTAGTTTACTACTTTTCTATCATCCTCCCATCTTCTGGACAAATCATCCTACTACTCCCAATACTCCCCCCATGTGCCAGTATTAAGTGCCTCTTTTCTCCCCCCCCCCCATATGTGCCAGTATCAAGTGCCTCTTTTCTCCCCCCCATAGGTGCCTCTTTTCTCCCCCCATATGTGCAGCCAGTATCAAGTGCCTCTCCCCCCCATATGTGCCAGTATCAAGTGCCTCTTTTCTCCTCCCCCCATATGTGCCAGTATCAAGTGCCTCTTTTCTCCCCCCCCCCATATGTGCCAGTATCAAGTGCCTCTTTTCTCCCTCCCATATGTGCCAGTATCAAGTACCTCTCCCCCTCCATTTGTGCCAGTATCAAGTGCCTCTTTTTCCCCCCATATATGCCAGTATCAAGTGCCTCTTTTCTCCCCCCCATATGTGCCAGTATCAAGTGCCTCTTTTCTCCCCCACTTCCCCATTTGTGCCAGTATCAAGTGCCTCTTTTCTCCCCCCCCCTCCCCTCCCCCCATATGAGCCAGTATCAAGTGCCTCTCTTAGTCAGGGCAGGCAGGCTGCTGGAGAAAGATTTATCCCACGCTCCCTGCCTCTTTCTCTCTCTGACTTCCTCGTAGCAGAGAGAAGGAGGGAGGTGGGGGAGAAGGGAGTGTCTCTCTGAAGACAGCGCTGGCTGCTAGTGCATCACTAGAGGGAGCTGCTGATCACCTGGCCGTGACCGGGACAGATAGCTGATCCAATCATCCCATCCACACACCACTGGCACTGCTGAGCTGACAGTGGTCATCCCCCGCCACTTCATCGCCGGCGACTCACCCTGACGCTCGCGCTAGCCGCCGCTCAGCCTCACTGTCGGCTGAGGTGAGAGTCTCTGCAGTTTGAATGAATCCTGTGCCCAGGTCTGAGAAAGGCTCTTACCCGGGCACAGGATTACAAACCCGGAATGTCCGGGTCATTCTCAGACGGGTGGCAACCCTACTCATAGACTTACATTAGAGCTTCATTGATACTCAATGACAATGGCACAGCAGGTTTTTCAGACACAAACAAGTTTTCAGACATAACAACATAGCTGAACCAGACAGTCACAAGGTCAGTCTGATTTTGGTGGTAAACGTCTGTTTTTTCCCCTCCAAAACATGGTTTTCTTGAAACCACATGGCAGCAGTGTAAAATTACCAGCTTCTCATTCAAAGTCCCAAAAGTTTCTCTGTATTTATTAACCGCTTCCATAGAGCCTCACAAATACAGTGATAAAAAACAGGATATATCACAACATATATGTCACAACATATAAAATGCAGTTACACAGTAACAGTAAACAGTATGCGTCAACCCTTTCAATTGAAATAAAGTAAGAAGTTTATAACTTTGCATAGGGAAAATAGGCAAATCTCTGAACATTAAAGTACCCACACTTCAGGGCACTACACATAGTTACATGTCACGAGTTGGAAGTCCCGCGAGAGACTTTCGCGTCGTCAGCAATAAACATACGGCACACAGGGACAGTCACATCAAAGTTTATTGCACAAACAAGAGAAGAAAGGAAACACAGGGGAAACATGAGCTCTATGTACTGTCCGCACAGTGGAAGAAAACCCCCACTGCGCCACTGTCTAGTAATACTCCAGAGGGGCGTGACTAAGCAACCCCTTGTATTCACTAGGGCCCTAGATGGTAGGGATAGGCTTTGCCGCATGAAGTTGCCAGGGTCCACTCTGGGGCGTGAACTAGACAGTGACAACAGGAACGAAGGGATAACAGGTACCAAAAGGTACCAACAGTACATAGGCAGTGATAACATATACCGGCGAATACAAACAAAACAACAGAAAACACGAGCAAGGGAACATAGCAAGGAACCAGGAGTGGCAATGAGCCGAGAAGGACTTGCTCCACCAGTGGTATACTGCGTGGCCTAGCCCATAGCACTCTGCAGCAGCAAGCTGCAGCGAGGGCTTGCTGAGAGGAGACATACACAGACACAGCTCATGGCTACCAGCAACATAAGAGTTGCTGCACGGGCGATGCCCGCTGCACCAGCAGCAGGAGAGCTGCTCCGAGGGCATAACCATGAGACGAAAGATGTTCCCCCTCCGAGGAACGACAGACCCCCTTCCGGGGGAGAAAGGGAAAGCGAGGCAAGGCAAAGACATAAAAGTCACAAGGAGACACAAACAATAACAAATCAGGGCATGGCATAAAGACATGGAATACGGACAACAATGAACAAGTAGGCGAACCCACAGAGCACAGACAGACACGGATCCCATGGGTCAGCAGCATGGGAGACAGAGTACAAACCAGGAGAAGGACAGGACAAACACACACCAGGAGAGCTGACCCAGAACTGAGGCAAAGTCAGCCTTATATACAGGTTCCATGGGTGCAGCGGGAAGCTGCAGTACGAGCGTGGACAGAAGGTCACAGCCAGAGGTAGCGACTGTGACAGTTACATACCAGGAGAGGAGCTTCTTGGACACAGTCTTTGCATTTGCCTTGATGACAGGCCATGCTTTTAGCCACACTGGGAAGAGATCCACACAGACAAGCACAAACTCATACTATTCCACCTTTGGTAGTTGGATAAATATCTATCTGCAATCGTTGGAACGGGTATGATGGCTTTGGGGTGAGTTTAGAAGAAGTCTTTATCGTCTTTCAGGTGTTATTGTAAGCGCAGATGAGGCAAGCCTAACCAAAGCGTGTAGCCAGGTTGTTTAATCCCGGGACAAATTACCTACCGAACTTACTATGGCTTCTCTTAAAGCATTTGTGGGTTCATGTGTCAGATGAGTCATATGGGGGTACAGGATCAGAGTAAAATTTGTTCTCTATTACCGAGATTTCTTATTGACTCTTCTCAGACCCTTTTTCCTTTCATCTACTAATTTCCTCATTGGAATCCTAGTTAGGCATTTGGACCAGCAATGACCTATCCACCTTCCCTATTGCTGCTAAAAAGTGGAACACCCCCATCATGGGAAGGGTAAGTAGAGCGGCAGCTTTTGCTGCTTCATCAGCCCTGCAGTTTTCAGTGGCTTCTGCAGAGGTATCTTCCTTATGCACCTACACCTTGATACCAACAACCTTTATTGGTAACTGCAAGGTCATTCTTCAGTGGTTTACCTGAGGATTCAGCAATGTTTATACTTTTCCAAATGGGTCCATAATCATGCGCTATGCCAAAATCGTACCTGGAATCAGTGACTATGTTAGTGGCCTGTCCTTCCGCCATCATACATGCTGTGGTGAGTACCTTCAACTCCACCTCCTCTGCTGACATCCCAGGGGGAAGTGGTCCTTGGAGTAATACTTCATGTAAAGTGGTAAAAAGCTGAAGATTTGCATTAGGTATTGGACCGCCTGTCACAATGTCTAATTCCTTAGTATGTCTCATTACATCAAAACAGTTATGTTTGTCATCTGGTCATTAAATAGGAACATTTCTCGTGGTAGCCCCCTCTTCTGACTCCTTTCCCATCCCAGTTATACATCTGTCTCTTGTTTTGTCTCATCTCTGGACTCATCATACCTGCCTTTCTTAATCTCTTCTTCTCTACCCATTCTTCACTCCCCTCTTTTGGACCCAGTGGAAATCATGTAGCTGGGTTCAGAACTGTGTAGTGCTGATAGTTATATTTGGAGGTATAAGAAAGGCTACTTCATATTTAGTGAGTCTTGCAGCAGACAGCTGTTTAGTGCAAACCTGGAAGAGTATGTCTCTTCTTCTTTCACCATATGCATCTATTAGAGAGGGATGAGTGTGAGTGTTGTTGAGGAAGAGGGGATCTGGAGGATGCAGGGCAGTAGGAATGGCAGATTGGGATACCTCTAGTAACATAGTTTAAAAGGCTGAAAAAAGACACCTATCCATCTAGTTCAGCCTCCTATCCTACAAGTTGATCCAGAGGAAGGTAAAAAAAAAAAACCAAAAAAAAAAAAACCCGTGAGGTAGAAGTCAATTATCCCCACTTTAAGGGGAAAAAAATGCCTTCCCGACTCCAATCAGGCAATCAGAATTACTCCCTTGATCAAAGAACCCTCTATAGTAGTTATAGCTTGTAATATTATAACAATCCAGAAGTACATCCAGGCTAGAGATGAGCGAATCGAAGTTGATGAAGTGGAATTCGATCCGAATTTCAGGAACAATTCTATTTGCAATGAGTGTGAATTTCCTCACGCTTCATGGTAACGAATCGCATTTATCCTAAAATGGCAGCTAAAAATGGCTGATACACATGTGAGGACATGGGTCAAGGAACTCTGGGAAGGCAAGATGACCCATAATGCCATGCATGCAACCAATCAGCAGCCAGCCAGCCCTGTGATGTCACAGCCCTATAAATAGCCTCAGCCATCTTGGATTCTGCCATTTTCCAGTGTTCTTAGTGCAGGTAGAGATGTCAGCAGGCGCTAGGGACAGTGATAGGAAAGACTTGATTTGGTGAAAAAAAGAATTTCCAGGTGCAGGGAAAGATTATTCAAGCTGCAGGGAAAGGATAGGGAGGAATCATTTCACAGCATTTATGCAGAACAGGGTTCAGTAGGGGAGTTTACAGCCTGGGTAATAGAAACAATCCTATTACACCTTGCTGCACTGACTGGGGATCCAAATAGCCAAGAAAAATATATTCTGCGTTCAGCGCTGCAGTTATCTGTTGAAAAGCCTTTAGTGGCATATATCAGTAGAAAAAGAAAAATATATTCTCATTTGTGGCTGCAATCATATTTTGAAAAACCTTTAGTGACAAATATCTGTATAAAAAGAAAAATACAGTCGGCATTCGCTGCCGCACGTATATGTCGAAAAATCTTTAGTAATGTATATCAGTAGAAAAAGAGAAATACATTCTTCATTTGCTGCTGCACGTATATGCAGCATGTATCCATCTCCACATTATGTCACCTTGCCACTCTGTGGTTTCCTGTTGCTGCCATCTCCACACTATGTCACCTTGCCACCTTGTGGTCTCCTGATGCCGATCCTGCCATCTCTACACTATGTCACCTTTCCACTCTGTGGTCTCCTGATGCTGCCATCTCCACGCTATGTCACCTTGCCACTCTTTGGTCTCCTGATGCTGCCATCTCCACACTATGTCACCTTGCCACCTTGTGGTCTCCTGATGCCGCTCCTGCCATCTCCACACTATGTCACCTTTCCACTCTGTGGTCTCCTGATGCTGCTGCTGCTATCTCCACACTATGTCACCACGCCACTCTGTAGTCTCCTGATGCTGCCATCTCCACACTATGTCACCTTGCCACTCTGTGGTATCCTGATGCTGCTGCTGCCATTTTCACACTATGTCACCTTGTCACTCTGTGGTGTCCTGATGCTGCCCACCATCTCCACACTGTCACCACGCCACTCTGTGGTCTCCTGAAGCTGCTGCCATCTCCACACTATGTCACCTTGCCACTCTGTGGTATCCTCCTAATGCTGCTGCTGCCGCCACTTCCACACTCTGTCATTGTGCCACTGTGGCCTACTTATGGTGCCGCCACCTCCACACTCTGTCATTGTGCCACTCTGTGGCCTCCTGAATCTGCTGCCACCTCCACACTCTGTCATTGTGCCACTCTGTGGCCGCCTACTCATGCTGCCGCCACCTCCAGACTCTGTCATTGGGACACTCTGTGGACTTCTCAGGCTGTTCTCCCACCCTACCCACTCCATGACTGGGACATAGAGTTGAGCAAATACCTGGAAGTTCGGGTCGATGGGTTCGGCTGAACTTCACAAAAAAGTTTGGGTTCGGGATCCAAACTTAACCCGAACTTGACCCCAAACCTGAACCCCATTGAAATCAATGGGGACCCGAACTTTTGGGCACTAAAATGGCCCTAAAAATGTAATGGAAAGGGCTAGAGGGCTGCAAAAGGCAGCAAAATGTGCTTAAGAGCATGGCAAGTGCTCTGCAAACAAATGTGGATAGGGAAATAACTTAAAATAAATAAATAAAAATTAAAAATTATTAAACTGCAACTCAGAGGAGGTGGATGTGGAGCCGGAGGAGGAGGTAGCCAGCTAACAATGTTTTTTTTTTTTTTTTTAATTGGGATAGCCCCCAAAATAATGGGACAAATAAAAAAAAAGAAATCAAAGAATAAGTGCACTTGAGTACAAGAATGTATGGTTGAGGCAGGTATAAATGTCTATTCTGCACAAGGTACAGACAAGTCTTGTGGGATCCAAGCCTGGTTCATTTTAATATACGTGAGTTCGTCCACGTTGGCTGTGGACAGGAGGCTGCGTTTGTCTGAAATGTTGAATGGGGCAGCACCATCAGTCAGTACATGTAGGTATGTGCACATGTACTGTTCCACCATTTTGTTCACATGCTGCGTCCTACTAAGACGTTCGATATCAGCTGGTGGTGCCGTTTGCTGTGGCGTGGTGACAAAGCTTTTCCACATGTCGGCCATGCTAACCCTGCATGCACCTTGTGAGGTGCTGGCCGTGACCCAGCTGCATTGGCGACCTCTTCCTCCTCCGCCTTCACCTTGTGCTTCCACTTGTCCCCCGGTGTCAGTTGGGAATGCCCTCAGGAGCGCGTCTACCAGCGTGCGCTTGTAGTCGCGCATCTTCCTATCATGCGCCAGTGACGGAATTAAGGACAGCACATTGTCTTTGTAACGGGGATCCAGCAGGGTGGCAACCCAGTAGTCAGCACAAGTTAAAATGTGGGCAACTCTGCGGTCGTTGTGCAGACACTGCAGCCTGCCCAGAGATAAGGATAAGCTATCCTCTGTAGGTGGTGTATCGTCTGCGTCCTCCGTATCCCCCCAGCCATGCTCCAGTGATGGCCATGAGCTGCATTGGGTGCCACCCTGCTGTGAACCCGGTTCCTCCTCCTCTATCTCATCCCCCTCCTCCTCGTCCTCCAGAACTGTGCCCTGGTTGGCCACATGTGTACCTGGCCTCTGCTGGTGCAGGAACCCACCCTCTGAGCCACTTCTGAAGGACTGCCCTGATACCCTGTGAAATTCTCCCTCTTTCTCCTGTGCCACATCCTCTTCCATCATCGCCCTAAGTGTTTTTTCAAGGAGACATAGAAGTGGTATTGTAATGCTAAGAACGGCGTTATCAGCACTGGCCATGTTGGTAGAGTACTCGAAATACCGAGTACTCGAGGCACACAGGTCTCGCATGGAGGCCCACTCATTGATGGTGAAGTGGTGCTGTTCCGCAGAGCGACTGATCCGTGCGTGCTGCAGCTGAAACTCCACTATCGCCTGCTGCTGCTCGCACAGTCTCTCCAGCATATGCAAGGTGGAGTTCCACCTAGTGGGCACGTCGCATATGAGGTGGTGAGCGGGAAGGCCGAAGTTACGCTGCAGCGCAGACAGGCGAGCAGCAGCAGGGTGAGAACGCCGAAAGTGCACTTTCTGCAGCAGCTCTGACATGTCTGGGTAGTTTTTAAGGAATTTCTGCACCACCAAATTCAGCACATGCTCCAGGCAAGTGATGTGTGTCAAACCGGCTAGTCTCAGAGCTGCTACGAGATTTCGTCCATTACCGCACACCACCAGGCCGGGCTTGAGGCTCACTGGCAACAACCACTCATCGCTCTGCTCTTCTATGCCCCTCCACAGCTCCTGTGCAGTGTGGGGTTTGTCCCCGAAACACATGAGTTAAAAAACCGACTGCTGATGTTTACCCCTGGCTGTGCTGAAGTTGGTGGTGAAGGTCTTTCGCTGACCGGATGAGGAGGAGGTAGAAGAGGAGGAGGATGAAGCGGAGGCAAAGGATAATGCCCTGCGATCCTCGGTGGTGGAAGGACATGCGCCAAACCACTATCCGCCTCGGGCCCAGCTGCCACTACATTTACCCAGTGTGCAGTTGGGGAGATATAGTGGCCCTGGCTGTGCTTACTGGTCCATGTATCTGTGGTTATGTGGACATTGCCACAGATGGCTTTTGCGCAGTGCACACTTGATTTTATCCTCCACTTGGTTGCGCAGGGAAGGGACGGTTCGCCTGGAAAAGTAGTGGCGGCTGGGAACGACATACTGTGGGACAGCCACCGCCATCAGCTGTTTAAAACAGTCCATCTCCACCAGACGGAATGACAGCATTTCAAAGACCAGTACTTTTAAAATGCTGGCATTCAGGACCAGGGATCGAGGGTGGGTAGGTGGATATTTTCTCTTTCTCTCCAGTGTTGGAGAGATGGACAGCTGAACACTTGCGTGTGACATGGTGGAGATGCTTGGTGATGATGACAGAGGTGGTGGTGTTGATGGCACATTCTGTTTGCTGGGTGGCACGTGACACTGTGACTCCAGAGGTGGAGGATGAGACAGCAGCAGAAGAGGAAGCAGGAGGAGCCTGAGACCTTTCTTGGCTTTTAAGGTGTTTACTCCACTGCAGTTCGTGCTTTTCATGTAGATGCCTGGTTATGCAGGTTGTGCTTAGATTTAAAATGTTTATGCCTTGCTTCAGGCGCTGATGGCACAATGTGCAAACCACTCGTGTCTTGTCATCAGGACATTGTCTGAAGAACTGCCACGCCAATGAACTCTTTGGAACTGGCTTTGGTGTGCTAGGTCCCTGGGTGTGGTGGGCAGTAGCAGGCGTACTGTCTTGGGGACGGCCGCTCCGCTTTTGCTGTTGCCTCTGTGCGACCACCGCCTCTTCCTCAGAACTACACACGGCACTAGCATGAACTTAAGTCCAGTCGGGGTCTAGGACCTCATCGTCCTCCACATCATCTTCCACCTATTCTTGACCCCTGCCCTCCTCGTTGGTCTGCACACTGCAGAAACCTGCAGCACTTGGCACCTGTGTTTCGTCATCATCAGAGACATGCTGCGGTGGTATTCCCATGTCCTCATCCTGCAACCTAAGTGGTTGGGCATTAGTGCATTCAATGTCTTCCACTTCTGGGGCAGGGCTATGTCGATGGCCCATTGAAACCCTGCTAGCAGAGTCATCAAAAAGCATAAGAGTCTGCTGCATGACTTGGAGCTCAGGCTGCTTTGCAAGGGGGTGAGGTGAAAGACTGATGGGCTGGGCTGCAGGTGCCAACTCTGAGCTTTCTGCAGAGGACTGGGTGGGAGATACTGTGTAGGAACTGGAGCGACTGTCAGACACCCAATCTACTATCGCCTGTACTTGTTTTGGCATCACCATCCGTAGAGCGACATTCTGGTCTTCCAAATAACGCTCCAGGTTCTGTCGCCTACTCGCACCTGGGGAAGGTGTTTTACTTGTTTTACTTGCACCACGTCCTCTCCCAGCAACAGGAGCTCCATGAACACCACCACGACCATGTCCACGTCCCTTATTTGATGTTCTCCTCATTATTTGCGTTTACCCACCAAACTAACAAATAGTTTATCTCAGGTGTCAATTTAACTGCCAAAAGTCAACAATTAAGTTCACTAACAGTAAGGCAGTGCCCGTGTCATGAGAATAAATTTATTTAGGTCACACAACAGTGTAACGGAGCAATTCAATACAATTACTTCACTATCAACAAAAATTGCAAATGTGCTATCTATCACAAAACCGGTGTTTTTGCAACCAACTATGTAAAGGCGGAGTTCCACAGGTTACTTAAAATGACTGACATACAGGGTAGATCTGCTATGTAGCACAAAACCAGTGTTTATTGCAACAAACTAGAGAAATGCAGTATGTCTCCCCAAAAATTATAAAACAGGTTTTTCAGCATTGTATGCAAACGTGCTCTGTGGCACAACAGTACGGGTTTATTAACCCCACTACAGAAATGCAGTTTTTCACCACAAAATTTTAAAACAGTTTTTTCAGCGTTGTATGCAAACATGCTCTGTGGCACAATAGTACAGGTTTATTAACCCAACTACAGAAATGCAGTTTTTCACTGCAAAATTATAAAACAGGTTTTTCAGCGTTGTATGCAAACGTGCTCTGTGGTACGACAGTACGGGTTTATTACAGCAACTACAGAAATGCACTATGTCACCCCAAAATTATAAAATAGGTAATGTAGGGGGACTTGACCTGCCAGAAAAAAGGAATTTTTCCTCCACTGATGTGCCAAAAAATAATTAGACTGATTTCCCTGGCAGGCTGGCACACCTGCAGGTCACATGCAGTTCCAAGGAAACTGCAGATGGTAAAATCGCCGCCGACCCCCACCTCAGTAACAGATGGATTAAAAATTATTTTGCAGTATCACTGGGCTCAGGGCTGGGTACAAATATGTAGCATAGCACCCTCAATAATTGCTGTAGTTTGAAGAGTTAACACCTCAAATTTCAACAGATTTCTTCCCCAATCTCTCCCTGAAAGCACCAGCAGCAGCCTGTCCCTACACTAGGAGCAGCAGAGTGACATGCGGCGCTATGTGACTCCAGCTTAAATAGAGGCTCGGTCACAAGCTGCACTTAGCCAATCACAGCCATGCCAATAGTAGGCATGGCTGTGATGGCTTCTTAGGGCAAAGTAGTGAAACGCTTGTTGATTGGCTGCTTTGCAGCCTTTCAAAAAGCGGGAAGAAATTGCCGAACAACGAACCTGAACTTTTACGGAAAAGTTTGCGTCCGGGTGCGAACAACCGTAATGTTCAGTACGAACCCGAACTTTACAGTTCGGGTTCGCTCAACCCTACTGGGACACTATTTTATCCAGATCCAACTGTATATATACCATATACTGTACTGTGCAGTATATATATATATACACACACAGCATACAGTCCTCTGTAGTATATATATATATATATATATACACAGTATATTGTCCTCTTACGTGTTAATTATTTTGTTTTTAGAAGTCTTGGATGGAAGGACACTTTTCTACTGCTTGCCTGATTGCACTCAGGCTAAGGGGGAACTTTTCTTTACTACTTAACAACTTTATACTAAATAGCGGCACTCTCCTGGAAGAATTACTATGGTTACTTAATTATCCGGTTAGATTTAGCCTTTTGAAGATGTAAGTGGACAAGGTGGATACCCAGCACGGTAAACCCCGGATTGATGGCCACCTAGTTCCATATACGGTGTCGGATGGTGCGCTGGTACAGTAGCACACCCTTCCCTGTACATCCGAGGGCTACATGATCGTGTCTTTGTTTACTTAATTACTATTCTTTGTTACTGTTGCTGGATGTGTCACGTGTCCAATCATGTGACCTAACACGTCATTGGTGCAGAGTATGCGCAATGTTGAAACCGGGACGCCGCTTTAAAGATCGAGATCGCCATTGACTTACCCCATGCCGTCTGCATGAATGGCAAACAGCCCCGCCTCCATCCTTGACGTCACATGCCACAGATGAGCACTTCATCATGATATTAATCACAATTACTCTGTTATTATTTTGAATACACATCCAATTTTTGTGTTTTGTACTGATATATTAATTTGGATGTAATGAAACACTGATATATGAATATTATGTAGTACTTACACTTGATGCTTTTTCATTGTTTAATGACTTATGTTAACACCCTATAAATATGTATGATTCAACACTGTTCATTGCTTGACAACGATCCCAACGAGCAAGAGGATCTAAACATTGCACGGGTGAATAATGGATCCCATGTTATCACCATATCGGAAGTGCTGCGGTTTTTCTTTTTCAATATGAACTTAGCCTTGGTCGGATAATACCGCTGGCACTCCGCCATCTCAAAGGAGTGCTGCTCTGAACTGTATTCCCTATATATATATGTATATATATATATATATATACAGTATATTGTCCTCCCTTACGTGTTAATTACTTTACACAGTTTAATGTCATCTGCAATAAATTATATTTTACTGTGCAAACCTTCTACAAGATCATTAATAAATATATTGAAGAGAATGGGGCCCAATACTGACCAGTGAGGTATCCCACTAGTGACAGTGACCCAATCTAAGTGTGTACCGTTAATAACCACCCTCTGTTTTCTATCACTGAGTCAGTTACTTATCCATATACAGACATTTTCCCCCAGTCCAAGCAATCTCATTTTAAATACTAACCTTTTATGTTGTAGAGTGTAAAATGCTTAGGAAAAGTCCATATACAGTGGATATCAAAAATCTACACACCCCTGTTAAAATGTCAGGTTTCTGTGCAGTAAAAAAATTAGACAAAAATAAATAATTTCAGAACTTTTTCCACCTTTAATGTGACCTATAAACTGTACAACTCAATTGAAAAACAAACTGAAATCTTTTAGGTAGAGGGAAGAAAAAATATTAAAATAAAGTAATATGGTTGCATAAGTGTGCACACCCTTAAACTAATACTTTGTTGAAGCACCTTTTGATTTTATTACAGCACTCAGTCTTTTGGCTATGAGTCTATCAGCATGGCACATTTTGACTTGACAAGATTTGCCCAGTCTTCTTTGCAAAAACACTCTAAACCTGTCAGATTGCGAGGGCATCTCCTGTGCACAGCCCTCTTCAGATCACCCCACAGATTTTCAATCTGATTCAGGTCTGGGCTCTGGCCGGGCCATTCCAATACTTTAATCTTCTTCTGGTGAAGCCATTCCTTTGTTGATTTGGATGTATGCTTTGGGTCGTTGTCATGCTGAAAGATGAAGTTCCTCTTCATGTTCAGCTTTCTAGCAGAAGCCTGAAGGCTTTGTGCCAATATTGACTGGTATTTGGAACCGTTCATAATTCCCTCTATCTTAACTACGTCCCCAGTTCCAGCTGAAGAAGAACAGCCCCAAAGCATGATGCTGCCACCACCATGCTTCACTGTAGGTATGGAAGAATTCAGGAAAACCGCAGCACCCACTTGTCTCTTCTTTTAGCCCGACTCCCACACTCAGGCCACTTCATAGAACGTCTGTTGGAATTTCCAGTATCAGACTGTGATCAGCATAGCAACAAAAAAATTGGTAGTGGCAGCACAATGGGGCATACTAGCCTTCTTTGGTGGTGGTGCAAGCGGTAATAGACACCAGTCTGCAGCGTCCCTTCAATAGTCATGCAAGAATTCAGGAAAACCACAGCACCCACTTGTCTCTTCTTTGAGCCCGACTCCCACACTCAGGCCACTTCATAGAACGTCCGTTGTAATGTCCAGTGCACAATGGGGCATAGAAGGCTATGGTGTGGTGTTCTTTTGGTGATGTGCAGTGTTGTTTTTGTGGCAAACATATCTTTTGGAATTATGGCCAAAAGGTTCAACCTTGGTTTCATCAGACCATAACACCTTTTCCCACATGCTTTTGGGAGACTTCAGATGTGTTTTTGCAAAATGTAGCCTGGCTTTGATGTTTTTCTTCGTAAGAAAAGGCTTTCGTCTTGCCACTCTACCCCATAGTCCAGACATATGAAGAATTCGGGAGATTGTTGTCACATGTACCACACAGCCAGTACTTGCCAGATATTCCTGCAGCTCCTTTAATGTTGCTGTAGGCCTCTTGGTCTCCTCCCAGACCAGTTTTCTTCTCATCTTTTCATCAATTTTGGAGAGACGTCCAGTTCTTGGTAATGTCACTGTTGTGCCATATTTTCTCCATTAGATGACTTGTCTTCACTGTGTTCCATGGTATATCTAATGCCTTGGAAACTCTTTTGTACCCTTCTCCTGACTGATGCCTTTTAACAATGAGATCCCTCTGATGCTTTGGAAGCTCTCTGTGGACCATGGCTTTTGCTGTGGGATGCGACTAAGAAAATTTCAGGAAAGACCAACTAGAGCAGCTGAACTTTATTTGGGGTTAATCAGAGGCACTGTAAATGATGGCACCTGTATGCTGACTCCTATTTAACATGATTTTGAATGTGATTGCTTAATTCTGAAAACAGCTACATCCCCAGTTAGAAGAGGGTATGCACCCTTATGCAACCACATTATTTTAGTTTTTTTTGTTTTCTTCCCTCCACCTAAAAGATTTCAGTTTGTTTTTCAATTGAGTTGTACAGTTTATAGGTCACATTAAAGGTGGAGAAAGTTCTCAAATGATTTATCTTTGTCTCATTTTTTTACAGCACAGAAACCTGACATTTTAACAGGGGTGTGTAGACTTTTTATATCCACTGTATACAACATCCACTGATTCGCTGCGGTAAAGTCTAGAACTTACCTCCTCATAGAAACTGATTAAATTAGTTTGACATGACCGATCCCTGATGAAGCCATGCTGATATGGCGTTATTTGCTTATTTTCATTGAGATACTCCAGGATAGCATCTGTTAGAAAACCTTCAAACAGTTAACCCACAACAGATGTTATACTTACCGGCCTATAGTTTCTGGGCTCTGTTGTTGAACCCTTTTTAAATATTGGCACCACATTTGCTATGCGCTAATCCTGTGGAACACTCCCTGTCAGTATAGAGTCCTTAAATATAGAAAATAAGGGTCTGGCTATGACATTACTTAATTCTCTTAGGATACAGGGGTGTATGCCATCTGGTCCCGGTGATATGTCTATTTAAATCTTTTTAAGACGCTACTGTACTTCTTTCTGGGTCAGACAGGGCACTTTTAATAGGGAATTTACTCTTTCATCTGCCAGTTTATTTTCTTCAGTGAATACAGTGGAGAAAAAAATATTTAATAGCTTTGCATTCTCCTCATCTCTCTCTGCAACTCCCCCCTTATTAGTCTGTAAAGGGCAGACAGCATTAGGGTTAGTTTTACTAATAGTGAAACTATTAGATTCCATTCCTGTGCTATAAAACATTGTATGGGATCTCTGTCGGCGTTGTTCACCACAGGTGGGCTGTAAATTGTTTTCTGTACAGACTGGATCAGGTGTGACACTTGCGCTACCGCTCAGCTAATCCTCCTCTCTCCAGAACCAAAGCCAAGGAGCCGCTGCAGGATTATTAAGGACAGTACACTGCCCTGACTCAATAGATGTATGTATATAGGAATCGTAACAATAATACTGGCGCAGGTAGGAGGATTAGATAAATATTCTATCAAGATAGAATATTTATCTAATCCTCCAACCTGCGCTGGTATTATTGTTACGATTCCTGTTTTCTGTAAAGATCCAGTGACTAAATCTCAAGCTCATGATAAGTGGGTGATCTGCTGATATTAGAATACCTATGTGAATGACTACAATTTACAAGGCCCTAGTATCTTGATCTCCTTGATCTTTCTCTAACTTTTTCCCTTGGTAAAAGGGGGATAGATTGCAGCAATCGGCTCTTGAAACAGGTCATTGTAACTCATCAGTGGCTGTGGTATGACGGTGAGAGGACGAAGTTATACAATGGGAACAGAAGGAGGCGGCAATGCCTGTGCTTGAGCTGTGATTATTGGGGAAGGTTAATGGGACTCCTGGGCTGTGGTGAGGTGCACATCATCAGTCTTACTACTCTACCACATACTCTCCTCTACCTTCTTACTCCTTCTATTCTTCACTTTACACCTCTAGCCATGCTTTTACCTTCTCCCCCATTTCTTTTTTTTTTCCATCCATTTCCTTTCTTTCTACTGGAACCCTAACAAGTTTTCCAAACACCTAGTCTTGGGCATTTGTCCCCTTTATACATTCCACTGCCCATCCTCCCTTAAGATTTAATACCATTCACTGTGGGACTGACTTTAATTCAGTTCACCCAAGTCTTTTTGCTATTTTGTGAGCCCATAATCCCCTCCTGTTAGGGCCCTTGCAGACGAGCGGATGCACTCCGTGTTATCCGCAGCGAGAATGAGAGCCAAGCTGCACAGTGGTCATCAGAGGCACGAAGCAGTAACATGATAGATACTGCTCGGTGCCTCCCTGTGAACTTTTTACTACAAAATCACAGTGAGATAAAGTTGTCACTGTGATTTTGTAGGAAAAGGGTCACAGAGAGGCACGGAGCCTTATCAATCATGTTACTGCTTCGTGCATCTGATGTCTACCGCGCAGCTTGGCTCTCATTCTCGCTGCGGTTAACAAGGAGTGCATCCACTCTTCTGCAAGGGCCCATAGGGTAGCTACGCCTACTTGCAGGATCAATTTTCCTAAGGACCTCCCTGCCCCTTTTGGAGGACTAGATTCTTTAACACTGGTCCGTATGCCTTGCAAGGGAACCCCTTTTCTCTGATCCTTAAGCACAGACACAACACCAACACTGCCAAAAAAAAGAGTCCTGAGATGAGATCAACCACACCCCCTCCCTCAGCCCACCATGGATATTCACATAAGATATCGCTGTCCCACATAGCCGATTGATCGGATGTGCATAGATCTATCCTGATTGCCTGTTTCACATAGTAATCCCAGGCCTTATCTATGTCCCACTCCCCTTTTAAATTTTGGTTCCTTTGAATACAAGTATACCTCCTGCCATGGTATATGTATCCCAGGTTTATCTATTTCAGGGCATATGCATCTGTTATCTTGTAATTCGATCACATACTCCATGGCAGACACAGGGTTCTGTGTTCACTTCACATACGCCATCTCTCACAGCAGTCTCATACTCCCTTGAATCCGGTCCATCTCTCGCTCCTGGCCGTTTGCGCTTCACTGGGTTACAAATCAGTCTCGCAGGAGCACTATCTCGACTCCTTGGCGGGGGTTGATACCTGTCACTTCTGCTAGGATCAACTTCTGATCTGATTCCAGTGGACCCAGATCAGGGGCCAGAGGGAACACCTCTGACATGCCGTTTGGTGTTATCTTAGTCTTTATTCTGGGTCTACATATTGGAATCACAACAGACGAGCTCATTTCATTCACTCTCTTCATTCATACACATAGCCTAGTGTATTGACAGGGACGAACAACATGGGGACAGACAAATGAATCTCGACAAGTTCTCAGATTCCCCGTTTCCCATCCTTGCCTCTTTGGAACTCCCTTCTTGCTTCAGTCAAGGCAGTTGTGATGGGGATCACGTACAAGCCCCACTTACAAATATCCACTCCATTTGAGGTTCCCCGTCTCCAGCAGCCGTTCCCTAATGATGTGACCTTGATGAGCTGGCGCATTGTCCTCCATGAAGATGAAATTAGACCTGTGTTGTTCATGCAGAGGCCCAATTACTGGACTAATGATGTTATTCAAGTAATGTGGGCTTGTCAATGTACCATTCACAAAGTGTAGGGCAGTTCTGTATATAGACGTAATTTAAGATTTATAAATGACCCCCAAAAGTGCCTGACCACCTCGAAATATGGTGTCAGACAAAGAATTCTTTTTTTTAATTAGATAATTTTTATTGATTTTTATAAACACACAAGTAACACATATATAATCTTGTAAAGCTTCGTACAAAGACCCAATTCGGGTATATCGACAATAGATTATAACAAACAATTTCAGGGCAAAAATAAAGTCAACCTAACCATACGCACCCTCCCCTGAACAGCATCGCACGAAGACCACAGATCTCGCCTGTCTTAGTAGACAGGTAAATACCATGGGCAAACATGTATCCCGCAGACCCTCCAAGAACAGCACTATTTGGGCCTGACCTTCCTAAGTATTGCCCCCTTCCATCCGGCATGCAACAGTCAACGTGATGGTAACCCTGGTGTCATTAGCCGGGGGCCCCAAATACAGTCAAACTTGTTATCTGCTCCTCTTTTATGATATACTTCCTTCTCTAACCTGATTACCTGGTTCACACCTACAATAAACTCTTCTTCGGTTGGCACTCTGGAGATAAAGATCTCTTACCTCCCGAAGCTATTACCACAAACATTAATTCTTTAAAGGGAGCCTGTCACCAGGAAAGTCACTGTTAAACCAGACATACTGCCTTGTAAAGCTAGCTTAGCTGAATGTAATGATACCTTTCACTTAACAAACCATTGCTTCATTCGGGATAAGTACTTAAGTACTAAGAAAATTACTAGTTAAGTGCACTGAGGGAGTGGCGTTAACACTCTTGCTTCTCCTGCTTCCTATGCCAAACCCTCCCTCTTCTCTTTGATTGACAGGGCCAGATTCCCACGTACTTATCTAGACTGGCTGTCAGTCAAGACGTAAAGGGGGCATTCTCAGTGCAATCAGAACCGATTTCCTGAACATGACAATTGAGTTTTTCTGTGTGAATTTTCTCATGCCTAACAAGATGTGATTTACGTTTAAAACATTTCCCACATTCTGAACATGAAAATGGCTTCTCCCCTTTGTGAAATTTCTGATGCTTAATAAGATGTGATTTACATCTAAAACATTCTCCACATTCTGAGCATGAAAATGTCTTCTCCCCTTTGTGAAATTTCTCATGCATAACAAGATGTGATTTAGTTTTAACACCTTTACCACATTCTGAGCATGAAAATGGCTTCTCCCCTGTGTGAGTTCTCTCATGCATAACAAGATGTGATTTACGGTTAAAACTTTTCCCACATTCTGAACAAGAAAATGGCTTCTCCCCTGTGTGAATTCTCTGATGATTTACAAGAACTGATTTACAGCTAAAACGTTTTTCACATTCTGAACAAGAAAATGGCTTCTCCCCTGTGTGAAATTTCTCATGTATAACAAGATGTGATTTACGTTTAAAACATTTCCCACATTCTGAGCATGAAAATGGCCTTTCCCCTGTGTGAATTCTCTGATGATTTACAAGATCTGATTTACAGCTAAAATGTTTTTCACATTCTGAACATGAAAATGGCTTCTCTGTGTGAAATTTCTCATGCCTAACAAGATGTGATTTAGTTTTAACACATTTACCACATACTGAGCATGAAAATGGCTTCTCCCCTGTGTGACTTCTCTCATGCATAACAAGATGTGATTTACGGTTAAAACTTTTCCCACATTCTGGACATGAAAATGGCTTCTCCCCTGTGTGAATTCTCTGATGATTTACAAGAACTGATTTACAGTTAAAACGTTTTTCACATTCTGAGCATGAAAATGGCTTCTCCCCTTTGTGAAATTTCTTATGCTTAACAAGATATGATTTAGTTTTAAAACATTTACCACATTCTGAGCATGAAAATGGCTTTTCCCCTGTGTGAGTTCTCTCATGCATAACAAGATGTGATTTACATCTAAAACATTTACCACATCCTGAGCATGAAAATGGCTTCTCCCCTGTGTGAATTCTCTCATGCATAACAAGATGTGATTTGCGGATAAAACTTTTCCCACATTCTGAACATGAAAATGGTTTCTCCCCTGTGTGAATTCTCTGATGTTTTACAAGAACTGATTTACAGCCAAAACGTTTTTCACATTCTGAGCATGAAAATGGCTTTTCCCCTGTGTGAGTTCTCTCATGTATAACAAGATGTGATTTACGGCTAAAACTTTTCCCACATTCTGAACATGAAAATGGCTTCTCCCCTGTGTGAATTCTCTGATGGATAACAAGAATTGATTTATCATTAAAACATTTCCCACATTCTGAGCATGAAAAAGCATTCTCCCCTGTGTGAGTTCTTTGACGCTGAACACTTCTTCTATTACCTTTATTTTGCTTAACAGTCTGTAATATATCAGGAGATCTGAATTCATCCAAAGGATCAGATGATAGATCTTTGCTGTGAAAGGCTGAGGATACATCTGAGATAATGGCATGTTCTTCTGGTTTATCTTCTGTGACAAAACAATTATCTGTTTTAAAATCTGAAGATATAAGATGTTCCTCTGAGCTCCTGGTACAGTCATCTGCCAAGAATAAATCTGATTTTTATTATTTTTAAATAACATAACCTTTGAACTATATCGACGTTTTATACCATTTCTATATAAAAATTCCTCATAAATGACTGGACATGGAGAAAAATTCAATTACTGACTGTGGTGGGAAAACAGATCACAATCTAACAGTAGACCAGTAGCCAGGACCAGTAGATCACAATCTTCATGCTAAATATACTGTATTTTTCTAAGATGCATCCCGAGGTTTTAGAGGAGGAAAATAAGATGGTTGGTGGGGCCCAGTGCCAGGGTGGCATTGCCAAGCAGCAGAGGTGCTGTTTAGCTGCCGAGTCCTGCCGTGTGTTGGTGCGGTGCTGTGGCGCTGGTGGTCGCCACACAGTGCCGCGCCAAATTTAGAGTAGGTTCCCACTCGAGAAGGCAACCTTGTCGTGGTGAGTGGGCTTATGCTTTTTGAACAAAATGTGCACTAATGCCTCATGTAAGCATGCAACATAGGGGCCTGTATACTAGTTATGGTGCTGAGAAGCGATGTTAATTATGTTGAGAAGCAGTTATTAGATCAAAGCATAGCATGAGGAGGTCTGATCCAGGTTCATTCTTGTTTTTTGCCATTTCATTATTTATCATGGCTTGTTTCGTCTGGGCAGCAATCATCAGGGGAATCAAAATGGCCTCCGACCACAAAAACACAAAACCTGTCCTAATCACACAGCAGAACAAGTTACTTCACAACACTGGGGTAAAGAACGGCCTCATCCTCCTATCTGCTCTACTTGTCAGTGATTATCTTATAAGAACTTTAGCTGAATCTCTGGGGAATTTAGTTCATGAGGAGACATGAAATCCAGAGAGCATGGACAGGGCAGACTGTGGTAATGAAGGCTACATAAACGTGCTGCTGCTCATTAGCCACACCCCACCCTCCTCTCTGTACTTCATGTCTTCTTATCTCTATTCCCATAGCGATTCAGTTGAAGATCTTATCAGCTGTATTCAGGATCATAATCCCTGACAAGCAGAGCAGAAAGGAGGATGAGGCAGCTCTATAGATCATTGTTGTGAAGTAACTTGTCCTCCTGTGTGAATAAGACAGGTTTTGTGTATACTTACAGGACATCGGCCATTTTATTTCTCCTAATGATTGCTCCCTTTGAAAAACAATCCAATATATCTAATGAAATGGATTTGTGAATATATTTATCATAAAGTAATATTTAAGTACTTTAAATTTTCTTAATTCTGAGAGAACCCCTGTAATATAAATAAATTCACTCTCCTGATCCCCCGCTAGTGTCTAGGTCCGGAATTTCTACTGCAGTTGGCCCTGGTCTTCTCCAGCCCATGCTGCACTGTACACGGACTGCGTATAGCGTCATGTCATAGTACGCGCAGCCCTAGGGAGGAAGACTGGGAGGGTGAGCACAAGCAGTGCTTCATTCCCCGCACCTACTGCATACAAAAAAATTTTTACATCCCAAAAAAATAAGTTTTAAGTATTAAAAAAGCCACTTTCACACAATTAAGACATATAAAATAGAAGAAAAACAGACATACAGGTCCTTCTCAAAAAATTAGCATATTGTGATAAAGTTCATTATTTTCTGTAATGTACTGATAAAAATTAGACTTTCATATATTTCAGATTCATTACACACAACTGAAGTAGTTCAAGCCTTTTATTGTTTTAATATTGATGATTTTGGCATACAGCTCATGAAAACCCAAAATTCCTATGTCCAAAAATTAGCATATCATGAAAAGGTTCTCTAAACGAGCTATTAACCTAATCATCTGAATCAACTAATTAACTCTAAACACCTGTAAAAGATTCCTAAAGCTTTTAAAAACTCCCAGCCTGGTTCATTACTCAAAACCGCAATCATGGGTAAGACTGTCGACCTGACTGCTGTCCAGAGGGCCATCATTGACACCCTCAAGCAAGAGGGTAAGACACAGAAAGAAATTTCTGAACGAATAGGCTGTTCCCAGAGTGCTGTATCAAGGCACCTCAGTGGGAAGTCTGTGGGAAGGAAAAAGTGTGGCAGAAAACGCTGCACAACGAGAAGAGGTGACCGGACCCTGAGGAAGATTGTGGAGATGGACCGATTCCAGACCTTGGGGGACCTGCGGAAGCAGTGGACTGAGTCTGGAGTAAAAACATCCAGAGCCACCGTGTACAGGCGTGTGCAGGAAATGGGCTACAGGTGCCGCATTCCCCAGGTCAAGCCACTTTTGAACCAGAAACAGCGGCAGAAGCGCCTGACCTGGGCTACAGAGAAGCAGCACTGGACTATTGCTCAGTGGTCCAAAGTATTTTTTTCGGATGAAAGCAAATTTTGCATGTCAGTAGGAAGTCAAGGTGCCAGAGTCTGGAGGAAGACTGGGGAGCGGGAAATGCCAAAATGCCTGAGGTCCAGTGTCAAGTACCCACAGTCAGTCATGGTCTTGGGTGCCATGTCAGCTGCTGATGTTGGTCCACTGTGTTTTATCAAGGGCAGGGTCAATGCAGCTAGCTATCAGGAGATTTTGGAACACTTCATGCTTCCATCTGCTGAAAAGCTTTATGGAGATGAAGATTTCATTTTTCAGCACGACCTGGCACCTGCTCACAGTGCCAAAACCACTGGTAAATGGTTTACTGACCATGGTATTACATGGTCGCGTGACTTAGTGTAATAACTTCATAGATTAATTTTTACTGTAAAACACCCATTTCCCGAACTCGGTTTCAGTTCCAAGTGGTACCAGAGTTCGGGAAATGTCTTTTTACAGTAAAAATGAATCTATGAAGCTATTACACGATAGCGCTCGCTCCGTACAGTATTGGACCGAAGTTTTATGCAAATTGACTTTGGATGTTTCATCTGAAGTCGATTCGCTCATCTCTAGTCCCTACAGTGCCTTGCCACAATAGCAACATCCCCCACACTGCCCCCATATAGTAATTTGCCCCCACACAATAATTTCCTCCACAGTGCCCCCACATAGTAATTTTCCACCACACATAGTAATCTGGACCCACAGAGTAGCCTGCCGCTACATTGCCCTCCATGCAGTAGTTTGCACCCACACTGCCCTCCATGCAGTAGTTTGCCGCCACACTGCCCCCCATGCAGTATTTTGCTCCCACACTGCCCCCATGCAGTAGTTTGCCCCCACACTGCCCCCCATGCAGTAGTTTGCCCCCAGCCTACCTACATGTAGTAATTTGGCCCTACTGCCCCTTCAGTAATATGTCCTCCTGTGCCCCGCACAGTAATGTGCCCTGCAGTTGGCACACAAAAAAAAAACCAAAAAATTAATAAAAAGCTAATACTCACCTGCGTCTAGGCGCTCACTTGCTGCTGGTATGGGTCGGGATGGTGAAGAAGGCGCACACACTTCACTGCTGCATTCCGGCACAAGTGTGCAGATTACATCATCACTCCCGCCTGGGCCGGGATTTTACTACCGCATAAGCCTTAGATCCAAACGCCCCAATTATAATCTGCCATTGGTGTTCAGCTGTTCAATCTGCAAGAGGTGGCTACTTTGATGAGTCACAAAATCTAGATTCAATTTTGTCAAACAAAATTATTCCATGATTTAGTTTTATCTTATAGGGAATCGGTCACCAGTTACCTCCCTATCCAACTGTTTACATAGACACATAGCTTTGGTTCGCCTGATTAAAATGCTGTTTTTCTTTTGTTGATCCGAGGCACCATTCACAAGCTATGATACCATTTCTTAATATACAAATTACTCCTTTGGTGCAATTAGGGCATCCTGGACCTGTCAATCAAAACACTCTCTATTACTAGAAGTGTGGAGCGATGATACATATAAAACGTCTATCACAGAATTTGAAGAACCACACTCAGTCATATTCACTTACTGGAGGCAACAGTTTGGGGAAGACACCTTCATTTTCAGCATGACTGTGCACCAGTGCACAAAGCAAAGTTCATAATGGCATGGTTTGGTTAGTCTGGTATGAAAAAAACTTGACAGGGTCCTGACCTCAAATCCATCCAACACTTTTGGGATGAAGGAGATTGTGAGCCAATATCATTGTCTGACCTCATAAATGCTTTTATGGATAAATGGGCACAAATTCCCACAGACATACTCCAAAATCTTGTATAAAGCCTTCCCTGAAGAGTGGAAGCTGATTTAACTGCACAGGGGGGAACAATTCCATATAGCAGATGTCATATAATTCTTAAAATCCATTAATCCAAGTTATAATTGTTGTGCCATAAAGCGAGTAAAACAGAAGATCTCAATCAGGCCTCATGAGCTAAATGCACCGAGTTGATAGATCTAGCTTGGCTTCATATTATATAATAAACTATCCAAGTTTTCCTTTTCTGAGGGTTAGGTTAACCAACTGAAGTTCCCAGAAATTTAGAGCCTAATAATCTCCTTGATGGTAATATTTAATGTATCTTGCCAAGGGGTAATATTCTGTATATATTGTTTCAATACGTTTGTCTGTTCGATACAGTTCTTGCGTGGTCTTTCTAAAATACACTACTTACAAAAAGTTAAGGATATTTGGCTTTTGGGTGAAATTTATGGAAAATATAAAAAGTTAATGGTACTGTGATATTATATCATGAAAGTAGGGCATTCCAGTAGAAGCATTCAATGGTGATTTCCTCATCACAAACAATTTATCAAAACAAAAGCCAACAACAGTAGTGGGTATACCCCCACAAAAAATGTGAGTGTCTCAATAACTTGTCATGTGGCCTTCAGCATAAACTACAGCTTGACAACGACATCTCATGCTGTTCACAAGTCGGCTAATTGTCTGCTGAGGCATGGCATCCCACTTTTCTTGAAGGGTGGCCCTTAGGTCATTGGGGTTGTGGGGTACAGTGTGGTACTGTGTACAGTAAAGGGGTGGAAGGTGTGCATATCTCAGCCAGATACCCCAGCTGTGTGACATGGATGAAATCCAGGAAGCTGCACCTGCTTCAGCAGAGATAGTTTGCTGGAGCAGTTTTGTTTAATTTCATGGGCTGGATTTTATTTGGACTGAGAGGTAGGTTTGGCAGTGGAACCTCCGTCCACACCCTTCCACGACAGATATTCCCCATAGCCTGAAGGATCCTAGGTGTAGGGTGCTGGGATCATTAGCAGGGAATAAAAGAGATCCCAGACTGTCAGTCTGGGGGAGTTATACCTGGAGAGCCGACCTGTGTGGTTAGAGACTGGTGACTGGCTTTCTGTGAGGCTGTGTGAAGCCTGAACTTCCCTGGTGTGAATAGGACTCTATAGGGGAGAGAGGAATCGCCTGTGTATTAGGTAGAGCCCAGACGGGCAGGTGTTTATTTCGTTTTTATGTTTTGTTTTGCTGGTGCAGGAACCTCACCCAGTGACTCTATAACCGGGATGATAATCTGTATTCCTAAACACCGTTTAGACTTTGAAACCCGCTATTTGGAGAGAAGAATGTCATCGCCGCCCTGCTTGAGAGAGAGAGCGATCCCTTACAAGAGTTACGGGCCTCTACATGGCGACTCGGCTGATCCCATAGGTTTTCAAGTGTAGGGTAGTTCCATATTGACTAGACACACCTGCCCATGCTGTAACACCATCACCACCGTCAAACAGTGGCTGATGCATAGTGTTCTCCTTGATGTCTCCAATATCGTTGGTGGCCATCATTTCTGCTCAGTGTGAATCGACTTTCATCAGTGAACAGCACTGAAGCCCACTGGTCCCTCGTCCAGCGTAGCTGCTCCCTGGCCCATACAAGACAAAGACGCCTGTGGTCATGTACCCTTGCAGATAGTCTAGCACGCAGACCACGCTGATGTAAACAGTTTTGAATGGTCCGACATGACACACGGGTGCCTCTCACCTCCCTTAAACGTGCCAGGAGTTGTGTGGCATTCATCATCCAGTTGTGCAGGACATTGTTCACAATGAAGCCTTCATCAGTGTGGAATCTGGTGAAAGGATGTCCACTACTATGCCTTTTTGTGACTCTTCCAGTCTCTCTGTATCTCTGTTGCAACCTGTGACACTAAGCTTAGTGGCCACTTCCGTCTGAAAACATCCTGCTTGAAGCCTCGCAATAGTGAGGTACTGTTGATCAAAATGTGAACAGCATGATGAGGAGGACTGTTTAAATACCAATTCTAATTGAATCAGGAAAACTATTATTATATTATTTATTCTTCTTCTGCTGCCTGAGCCTAAGGTTCTGTGGCAGCATATCATCAAGGATTTTATCACAGAACTGCCTTCTTTCTCTGGGTTCACGGTAATGGATGGTAGATGACTAATCTTCAAAAATGGCCTTCTTCGTGCCTCTGCTTATTCTCTCGCCTGCCAGTCAACTGGCCAAGTAATTAATGGAAGACATTTTTAAAGCTTCATGGGTTGCCCTTCTACGTTGTTTTTGATTGGGGAGTAAAGTTCAACTCTAAGGTTTGGAGAACCATCTGCAAACTATTGGAAATCAAACTGGAATTTTCTTCAGCCTGTTACCCACAGTCCAGTCATCAGGTGGAGCGTATCAATCAGATCCTAGTCAACTACCTGAGACATTTCATGTCTGCACGTCCTTATGATTGAATTACTTTGCTTACAACTATTCTAGCAATTCCTCTGTTCAGCCCTTTTTTCATAGTTTATGGCTGTTGTCTGTTACCTGTCCCTTCTGTAGTTGTCAGTAACCTGTCCCTGACCTGTCCCTTCTGTAGTTGTCACCCATATCTGGCAAAACATCCCTACTACAGGCCTCCATTCGCATAAAGAAATTCACTGATCGCAGGCACAGGGCTTCTACCTCAGTTTTCTCTTGGGGGCAAGGTATGGCTTTCCTCAAGAAACATCAGACTCAAAGTGCCCTCATACAAGTTGGCAAGCTTCATAGGGGTCAGTGGGCAACTGTTACTCGTACAGAAATGTAAGTGAAGCCTCTAAGTACTACTAAAAAGGGTTTATAGAAGATAGAAAAGTAGGTGCTAGCCCCAACCTTCTGATCAATACTATGGGGCAACAATTGTGTGCTAGTAAAGCAATACCTGTCAGAAAGCAAGTGCCCAATAAACTCCCACCACTACCTGACTATGGAATGAGTAATCAGTAGCCACTGAAGGAGTAGAATCTGTGAGTCTTTTCTGCTTTATTTAGTGGTTACTACTTACCTGGGTTGTTATCTTTACGAATGTCCTCTAGGCTCTGCTCATCACCCCTCACATATGTCTCTTCAGCCTTAATACTGTTCAGATCTTTACCTGGATTTAAAAGCTATGAAAAAAATATTGTAAAAGTCAGCAGACTGACAGACAGGCCATGTGCAATATTTTACTTGACTAGGAAATATCATTAATTACCATGACAAAAAGTCATGAAAAATATCTTATATGGTAGTGATCTAGGCCTACAGCTCCTCTCCTTCCTGCTGGTCGTACTGGTGTCCCTCTCTCCATGCTGCTGGAATAATGCTGTCCCACACAGGCGGAGGCCTGCTTCTAGCTGAGAACTGCTCTCTTTGACCATAGGGCATGCGCGCACACTCTCTCCAGCTCTTAAAGGGCCTGCATGCCCCCTATTCTCTCCCAACCTTGGGAAAGTGCCTGAGCAATAGTTACTAGAATGCCAGTTACATGTAAAAGTGTGCCATTAGCTTGTTGCCTGTTTTGTGTATAGATATTTGCATGACTTCTGGAGTTCAAGCTTTGCTGTACAAATCCAACCGGTTAGTTCCTTATTCCAACCAGCAGTCTCCATAGCCAGAAAACTGTGAGATAATCCAGATGGCATGTAATGTCTGTGGTCAGCTGTATTGCTACTATCTCCACCTTTCACATATAATAATGATAAAATATATAATACTGTTGGATAAAACAAGACTAAGATAAGACATTACAGCTCTTTTACAGATCATAGGAAACATGAGACCTTATCTCCATCTACCTGACCATTGTGATGTTCTTCTGAACCATGCTGTAGAAGAAGAGGACTAGGACATCGCTCTGGTTTTGTTCTCTTACTCGATCGAACTGTAGGAAACACATACAGTGACTGAATTCAATCTTTACATACAAATAATGAGAGGACGTGTATTTAGTCATGTTTAATACCTGATGATCTGAGGGGTTGGTGATCCTCCATCATGACATCCTTGTACAGATCTTTGTGTCCTTCTAAATACTCCCACTCCTCCATGGAGAAATAGACAGCGACATCCTGACACCTTATAGGAACCTGACAACACAAGTGTAGTCATTACCCAGGCAACATTAGTGTTACTGTATAATGTCCCAGCAATGTCACCTCTCCAGTCAGCAGCACAAATATCTTGTTGTTAAGTTCTAGGATCTTGTCTTTGTTGAGTTTCCCATGTTTAAGGAGTAGAGGTGTTCGCCCACAGATTGTGCCCCAGGTTCTTCCACATCCTTCAAACACAGGGGCCTGACAATGCTCACTAGAGGTCTTTACTACTGCGTATTCCTGGTTATGGAGAGACACAGTAATAAATACATTTCCAGAGTCCCTCACCTCTCCGGTCATGTCCATCTGTTAGTAACATACAGAAGATGATGTAATGTGACATCATCAGAATCTCTCACCTCTCCAGTAACGTGGAAAAGGATCTCGAGGGTAAGGTTTATTATACTCTCTGCCATCTTGTCCCCATCCCTATCCATCCTTGACAGGTCAATCAGGAGAATGATCTTATATAGGAGATATCTACTGAGCCGATTCTATGTTGTAGGAACCTGAATGAAGAGAAGATGAGCCAATGTAAAATCATACAAAATACTATATAAAAATACAACTACTGGAGATAATAAAAGAAAATATTGCAGGATATAATAAAGTGTAAATGTTCAATATCTTGTGAAGGCAGTTCCTTCATGTCGCACCTTCATATTACCACTATAGACAATTACAGGTCATAGTGGTAATGCCAGTATAAAGCTGTAATCTGTTAGACCACTTCATAGTTCTAGAGCTCAGACTGCCCTAGTCCAGGGATGGGCAAACTGCGGCTCTCCAGCTGTTGCAAAACTACAACTCCCAGCATGCAAAGACAGCTTACAGCTATTAGCCTACAGCAGGGCATGGTGGAAATTGTAGTTTTACAACAGCTGGAGAGCCGCAGTTTGCCCATCCCTGCTCTATTCTTATAAGTTGATATCTCAAGATTTAAAGGGGTTCTGTTATCAGATGGATCTCAATTTTATTATAACTTTTTTTTATATGCCTCACCATTACTGCCAAGGGCTTAAAATAGATGTCAATCTCGCGGACAAAATCGGGTGTTTATTAGGGGAATCGTGCAGTCATTCACTGACTGATTAAACACCTTTAGTAGCCATGGAAGAAGGACCCCACTGTATTTGTGGTAAAATTTGTATGGGAAGCCATCTAGGCCAGGGGAAGAACTATCTGAACCGGCTTTTAAAGCTGCCTCCAACTCCTGAGGGGAAAAGTCATGATCAAGGTATTGTCTTTGACCATTTGTAAGAACAGGTAAGTCAATGGAGTTTAAATTGATATCAAAAAATTCATCTGGAGTATTTTTATCTGATTTATTTAATTCGGGGAAATGCCTAACAAAAATTTGTTTTATATGCTCCTGATCTTTGACTATTCCCTCAGGTGCCCGAATGCTTAGTATTTCTTTTTTATTTTTCTCCTGATTTGAAAATCACCCTGGCTAGTAGTTTCCCTGGACATCCTGATTCAACAAAATATTTTTGACCCTTAAAAAGAGCCTTTGCTGGGCCTTCTCTAAAAGAAAATTAGAGTATTTCTGACTTGGCTTCCCCATATTTTCTCTATTATCTACTGTTTTATTTCTGGAGAATTCAATCGTTGTGGTTGCCACTGCTTTCTTAAGATTCTACTCTTTTATACCATATCCCTTTCTTAAAGGGGTTGTCCAGGTTCAGAGCTGAACCCAGACATACCTCCATTTTCACCCAGGCAGCCCCCTGACTTGAGCATCGGAGCAGTTCATGCTCCGATGCTCTCCTTTGCCCTGCGCTAAATTGCGCAGGGCAAAGGCATTTTCTGGAGATTCGGTGACATACTGGGCTCTCCATGGGGCTGCCAGGAAGCCTGATGACGTCACCGGCACTAATGGGCGGGCTTAAGCGATGCCCTAGCCTGTAAAATGGCTAGGGCAGCGCTAAAGCACGCCCATCAGAGCAGGTGACGTCACAGAACACACTGCCCTGCCCTGCGCAATCACATAGCCCTTTCCCTGCGCAATCTAGGGCAGGGCAAGGAAGCGCATCGGAGCATAAGATGCTAACATCAAGGGGGGCTGCCTGGGTGAAATTATGGGTATGTGCGGGTTCAGCTCTGAACCTGGACAAACCCTTTAAGTCAGAGATATTACTAACAAATACTTCCCTCATATAGGCCTTAAATGCGTCCCATACTAGTTGAATACTTACTGAATTATAGTTAATATCCCAAAATCGGGTCATATTCTGCTCCATACTGTCATGATTGTGGATTAAGGAGATCCAATGGGGATTTAGACTAAAAGGGGGGGGGGGTCTTCCCTAGCTTTATTGTCCACCATTGGAACCTTAAGGGAGAGAGGTACATGATCCGATAGAGCCCTTGCTTTATATTTCATCCGCTTAATACATCTCAAGTAGTCTTTATTTATTAGAGCCAGATCTATCCTGGACATGGAGTTTCCGGACTTACACATGAGAAGGCTCTCTTCTCTCTCCCCACTAGGCCCCATACATCAACAAAACCTGATTCCTGACAAAATCTTGCCAGGGGTGACCCTGGCAAGGGTAATATGCAGTTCCCCGTTGTTGGGGGAACTGCATATTAAACCCCATTGAAGTCTTATCAGTCATTGGATCAATAACGCTGTTAAAATCCCCATATATTATTACTAGGCATTCAGGCTAACGATCTATAAAGGATAACAAAGAGTTAAGTACCCCAAAAGAAAAGGGTGGGGGGGATATACACAAAAGCCAGGATACATAATTTTCCAGTAAGTTTTCCATACAGGAAAACATATCTTCCGTATTTATCAATGGAGGATGTCTGGCAGAGAAAGTCAATCCGTTTATGAACTAATACTATAACTCCTCTAGAATAACTAGAGAAGATAGAATGATATGTATGCGCAGCATATCCTCTATCAAGGCTCAGAGCCGTTTCCCCAGTAAGATGTCTCTCCACTGGGCAAACGATTGCAGCCAAATGGGTCTGAACCAGGTCAAAAACCACTTGTCTTTTAAGCCTATTACAAAGTCCCCGAACATTCCAAGTTAGTATTTCACTTGACATTTAGACAACTGAATCAAAGCCCCAAAGACCATAGTAGAAAAAAACAACAATAAAAATAATAAGACCTCCCCCTCTTCCTCCTCAAGAGAGACGCACCGCATTCCCTCCCATAACCCCCCCCCCAGACCTCCCATAACCCCCCCCACAAACTACCGTACATCCCACTCCCCATGATCCACCACCTTCTTTGGGACAGAATTCTCACCTAAGACCACCTACCCTCCACCCGGGAGAAAGAAAACGTTCAAATATCATTCCGGTCAAACCAGTCTACTAGAGAGTCTGAAATTTTTTTTAAAAAAGTATTTCATTCTTAAAAAATGATTCACAATTTGGCCGGAAAAACAAACGTATATTTAATGCCCTTTTCGTGAAGTCATCTCTTGGCCTCAGCGAAGTTGCGTCTCTTTTCTTAAGTGTCCTTAAAGAAATCCAGGGAAAAAGACCCCGTTATATAAGATAGGAGGGCATTCTCTCGCCCTTCTCAAAATCATATCCCTATCTCGGGAGAGAAGCATCTTTGTGAGAAGTATTCAAGGTTGTCTTCGGGAGTTGGTTTACCCCCTGGGACCCAATGGACTCTTTCCACCCAAAAAAAAAAAAGACGATAAATATTCATCCCCGAACTTCTCCAAAATTAAAGTCTGTAGCATATTTCCAGGATTGTCCCCTTCCATGCCCTCATTCACAGCCTGACAGCTTGGAGCTGACATACAATTTCAAATAAACAGGGGAGGACAATATAGAGGTGAAGCAGAGGGGTTAGTTGGAAAGGGGTCGGGACAGTAATTACTGAAAATTTATGGTAGAGCAAGGGGGAGGATAACTCAGACATACACTGAGGAATATAGGGGGGAGCACAGATTTCCAGCTTACAACCTGCAACCAAATGCCCCCAACAACGAGGAACTGCATATTACCCTTACTCAGGCGGGAGAAAATTCTGGGAGTTCTGTCTCAGACTGGCCACTATGGATACATCAGTCAGCGCGGCAGGACCTGTCTCGGCGTGGATCACCTGGGGCAGCGGGGTAGGAGGGAGGAGGAGACGCTGCTACTACATCACGTCACCGCTCCAAGTAGGGATGGATCTCAATTTTAAAACTTGTGAATATCATGGTCTTGATCCCACTTTCCTAAAAGATAATTACTTACCAGTAATTTGATTTTCCTCTAGTAGCCTCGACAGCGGCATGGACTACTAGGAGATTAGCCCGCCTACCTAGGGACAGGAAACAACTTGGAGTTCTTTAAATAGCCCCCTCCCCATACCTGCTCCAGTTAATAACTGAAAAACTCTTAAATCGGGGGGTGAAATTTTAACTACTAGAAACACTGTTTTAAAGGGGAGCAACTTTAAGGGGATCTCTGTTAAAGGCTCAAAGGGAGGTTCTGTCAAGGCAGATACTAAAATTTAGGTCCCAAGGAGGACCCGTAGACCCGACTTTAGGTTGATTTCTTTGAGCCCCCTTGATGAATCTCTTTAAAAGTACAGTCTGTCAGTTTTGTATCTAGGAAGGCACTCAAGGCAGCTACATGAACATTAATAGTACTGACCTTTACCCCTTTGTCTAGACCTGCTTGAAGGAAATCATCGACAACTGATAAGTTTAAGGCTCCTGACTTTTTAAAACTATCTCTACAGAATTTCAAAAAAGCCTCCCAGGCGCTATATATTTTAGAGGTAACGGGCTTTTTACTATATACTATATAAAAAAAGTGGAAATTATAGCATCAGAAAGACCTTTCTCCTTTAGTAGCTGCCGTTCAAGTTCCAGGCCATCAGATATAGCTGCTCATTCCTGGGGTGGAAGACTGGACCTTGGTGGAGAAGGTCTAGGAGGGAGGGTAGGATCCAATAGTCCCCTGCTGACAGGTTAAGTAACAGAGGGAACAATGCCCATCTTGGCCAAAAAGAGGCGATTAGAATCAGCCTGGCGTTTTCCTCTAATACTTTTGTTAATGTCTTCAGTATCAGAGAGAAGGGGGGAAATGCGTAAAGAACCTCCTTTGGCCAGGGGTGGGATAGCACGTCTACAAAATATGGGTGATCCTTGTATGATAGGGAACAAAACTTGTCTGTCTGTTTTGTAGAGTCGCAAAATGGTCTAGATATGGTACAGACCATCTTTCTGTTATTTAGAGAAAAGCTCATCGATAGACTCCATTCTCCCTCCTTTAATGCATCTCTGCTCAGAAAATCCGCTACCCTGTTTTATTTCCCCCATATATGAACTGCAGAAAAAGAGGTTAGATTTTCTTCGGCCCAGTCGGATATTTTTCTGAAGACTTTTGCCAAAGATATACTTCTTGTACCTCCTTGTCTGTTTAGGTGACAGCAGTGATGTTGTCTGAGAAGATCTTTACATGTCTTCTCCTTATTTCTGACTGTAGCGCCTTCAGGGCTTCCCACACTGCAGAGAGTTCTCTTAGATTGGAGGAGTTCTGACTTAATACCCGATTCCATCTTCCCTAGACTATGGAATATTCCAAATGAGCCCCCCCAGCCAGTCTTGCTGGCGTCTGTTGGAATTATGGGATTTTCTTGTCGCCAACACACCCCTTTCTTGCAGAGCCACCACACTACTGAAACCTTCATTTGATGAGCAATTTTGACTCTTCTGTCTAAAGATATTAGGCTTTTGTTCCAGTAGTATAAAGGCCTGAAGGATTCTGGAGTGTGCTTGAGCCCACCTTACCGCCGGAATTGTCGAGGACAAAACAAATAGATGCTTTCTTTGTTTTTTGAAGCAAGGATATTTCCTGTCTGATTCTTTGTTGTTTTTCTTCTGGAAGAAAAGATGTCATTGCCTGCGAATCTAGCAGTACTCCAAGAAATGTCTTCCTTCTGCCAGGCCTCAGGTCTGACTTTTCTATATTTAATAGCCATCCAAAGGTCTCCAGATCCTGCCGAACTATACCTAAGTGTTCTATCAGTTTTTCCCTTGAAACTGTGGCTATGAGAAAGTCGTCTAAATAAGGGAGGACTAATATCTTTTTATGATGGAGATAAGATATTACTTCTGACATGACCTTTGTGAGCTTTTTGGGGGCTGATGTTAAGCCAAAGGGTAGGACCTGGAACTGCAAGTGAGATATCTTGTCTCCTGTCTGTATTGCAAACCTCAGAAACTTGTGGTGACCACTGTATATTGGAATGTGATAATACGCATCTGTGAGATCTAGAGTTGCCATATAAAAGTTCCTTCCTAATAGATTTATTGTAGACTTCACTGTCTCCATTTTGAATGGTTTGTACTGTATGTGTTTGTTTAGACCTTTCAGATTAATAATTAACCCTTTAAGGACTCGGGGTTTTTTCATTTTTGCATTTTCGTTTTGCGCTCCATGCCTTCCGAGAGCCATAACTTTTTTATTTTTACGTTCACATGGCCATATGAGGGCTTTATTTTTGCGGGACAAGTTGTACTTTCCAACGCCACCATTTAATATTGCATACGATGTAGTGGGAAGCGGGAAAAAAATTCCAAATGGGGTGAAATTGCAAAAAAAAAACAATTCTACCACAATTTTACGGGTTTTTAAATTACGACGTTTGATGTGTGATAAAACTGACCATTTAGTTTTATTCTACAGGTCAGTACGAATCCGGCGATACCCAATATGTATAGATTTTCTTATGCTTTTGATAGTGAAAAAATTCAAAAGTGGGAAATTTTTTATTTTTTTATTTTTGTCGCCATATTTTGACCCCTATAACTTTTTTGTAATTAAGTGTATGGCATTGTATGGGGGCTTATTTTTTATGGGCGATCTGAACTTTTAGTTGATACCATTATGGGGTGTGTAGGACTTTCTGATCACTTTTTATTTAATTTTTTTGAGGAAATGAAGCTGCTCAAAATGGCGAATCCGCCATTTGGGCGCTTTTTCCGTTTTTCTGTTTACCGTATGGGGAATATATTTTTATATTTTTATACCACGGGCGTTTTCGCACATTATGACACCCATGATGTGTATTTTTTAAAAAAAATTATTATTTTATTTTAATTTTGGGGAAAGGGGGTGATTAGAATTTTTAGGTTTTTTTATTTATTTTTTTATTTTTTTATTTCTTTTATTTTTCTTTTACACTGTTATATAGGTCCCATAGGGACCTATATAAATCAGTCATCTGATTGCTTTAACATAAACTCCAATACACTTGTATTGGAGTTTATGAGGATTTTACTATTTTCCTATGAAGCCCTATTGCTAACAAGGGCTCCATAGGAAATAGTAAGTGATAGCCTCATGCTGAATGAAAGGCTTGAGGCTATCCCTTACAGTGCTCCGATTCTCCCGATCACCACTAGGGGGAGCCGGAGAGCTGCCGAAAGTTTTACTTTCGGTTTTAGCGCGCGCAGATGCCGTGGTCAGGATTGACCACGGCATCTGCAGGGTTAAATGATTGCGATCGGCATCGCTGCCGGCCGCGATCATTAGCCGCGGGGGTCAGCTACAGGAAACAGCCGGACCCCCGCAGCGATCGCGCCCACAGAGGGCAGGAGCGGGCGCCATACTTAGGGATCGGACCCATGACGTACCCATACGTCATGGGTCCTTAAGGGGTTAATCTGTGCGGGCAGTTTTTTTTTTTAATCAGAAAGATTGGCAAAGAGAACTCTTCCCTTCTTCATTTGCAGGTAGAGGAGCAATAGCTTCTTTCTGAAGGAGAATGTTCAGCTGGTGTAATAGGGATAACTGGTCTTTCCTTTTTAATTCTCTGTTCACACAAAGGACGTTTGGTGGGAGGAAAACTCTAGTTTTAGCCCTTATGTCTAGCACCCAGGGTGCTGTGGAGATTTTCTTTCAGGAGGGAAGTTTTTTTTAGCCTTCCTACCACCCAACTTCTGATGTCATTGGTTATTAGGTTTTTTAGAGGGATTTCCTGGGTTAAAAGAAATCTTTTGCCCCTTCCTCTGTTTGCTTGCCACTTTCCTGAAAACCCTCTTTTTTTCTGATCCTATCTTCCTTTGCTTGAAGTGCCAAAGCCCAGTCTCTCCTGAAAAAAATTTGAGTCTAAGGGAAAATGTTTTATCTATCTGTAGCCTTCTCTAGGATATCATTTAAGACTGACCCAAAAAGACTAGCTCCCTCACAAGGGATACCACACAATTTATGCTTTGAAACTGCGTTACCTGACCACAAGCTTAACCATACTGCCCTCCTAGTGGCATTAGAGAGGGCTGCAGATCTAGCGGTTAGTTTTACTGTATACGAAGAAGCGTCTGCCAAAAAATGTACTACCTGTTTTAATATAGGTAGGGATGCGATAATATCTTTCCTTGGGGTTCCTGCCGTTAGATGCTCCTCCATCTGACTAATCCAGATGGACATAGATCTTGTAGTGTAGGTAGCTGCTACACTAGGTCTGAATATAGCCGTTGAAGCTTCCCAAGGTCTTTTCAATAGGACTTTCTTTTATCCATCGGATCCCTAAGAAAACAGACATCCTCAAAAGGGGAGGGCCGGTTTTTTTGTTATTTTTGCCATGGGTGCGTGCGCTTTAGGGCAGTTATCCTTCAGAAGGTGGTATCTTCCTTTTAGAAAGAATACTTTCTCTCGAAGATTCTGGAAATACCTGTTTTTTTCTCCAGCTCCGCCCACTCTTTCTTTATAAGTTTTGCTATATTAGAATGGAGAGGGAATACTCTTTTTCTCATTTCCTCCAATCCTTTAAACATAAGATCTTGGACTGACTTAGGTTGATTAGAATCTTCTATATTTAAGGTCGCTCTGATAGTCTTTAATAAAGCATCAGTTTCCTCAATAGAGCAGAGAGGCCGACCTGTCTCATCTTCTGAGGAGTCTGGGTCAGAACCTGAGATTAATTCCCCTAATCCAATTCCTCCTCTTGAGGGTCTATCTCAGAAAGAGGGGATAACACAGCAGTAGAGGTGGAGGGTTTCTGACATAAGGACACCATCCTGCAATCCACTGCACTGCCTACTTCCTCCTTGATAATAGATTTGACATTGTCTAATAGTGATGGTGACTCCTCAGAAATTTGTTTATCCAGACATTTGGAGTATTGCGGCTTTTTAAGTCCAGGAGGTAGACTTTTCTTGCATATGGAACACTTTTTAGAATGCGGAGATCCTTCAGCAGCCTTTTGAGTATCCCTGACCTAAGGGCATACCAAACACATAATCAGGAGGAAGCAGCAGAAGCCATTTAAAAGGAAAAACCCCACCACCTAATGGTGTGCTAACATGATATAACTTTCAATAAGTGAGCAATAGAAGGGCACATCATACAGGGGAGGAGGACTCAATGGGCTGAGCGCTTTCACCAGGTCTGCAGATTTGCGCATGGTGTCTGTCTCACTTGGTCCTGACATCCTGCCAGAGGAGATGTCGACCAGAGTATTCCCTCCAGATTTTGAATACTCGTTGCCTAGGGGGAAGCGCCCACCGAGATCCTGTCTGCCTCCGTTTACATGACCCGGCGTCCTCTTGCGATATTTCGCACGGATGCTGCCCAGGGGCTGCCTCCACCAGAGGACTTATGCCACAGAGAAGGAATGGCTACCGCAAGCCCTGTGACCCTGCTCACCTACCCAGCCTGATTAAGGATCCGTAGAAACGCAGGTTGGGCATCATACACCTGCATCCCATAGGTGTGCACCTACAGGAAATCTTCACACCATCCCAGAGGGTCAGGAAACAACTGTAGCAGGTAAGGGGAGGGGCTATGATGTTATTAATAGTTGTCAGACTTATGTTCTGCCATGCTGAATGCACTTGGGCACACAAATCATAGCAGCTCCATCTGCAATTGCTGGCCACTGACATCCCAGATGTTCTCAATGACAGACAAGTTAGGAGTTACCACAGGCCATGGTTGCACGTTTAGGTCATGCAATCTGCTTATAGTAGCATAAGCAACATGTGGCCCAGCATCTTGTTGAAAAAAGGACCCTGGGATGCTTTAAAGAAATGAAGTGGTCTTGCTACCATATATTATGCCACCCCACACCATAATCCTCGGAGTAGAGGACTGGTATGACATTCCTTTGTGAAGGCCTCTTTATACCCATGTGGTCTCCAGACCAATCTACTGCTATCACTGCATCAGAGACAAAAGGAGGGCTCATTGCTGAAGAAAACAGATCTCTATATTAGCCTCCATTGCCATCTAGCTGTGCATCATGGTAGCCTTTAAGAACGATGGAATGAGGTTAATAGACACCTGGACATCTCGTAGGCCAATGTTGTGCAAACGCCTTCTGATGGTTTGTCTTGATATTGTTTGCCACCCTAGGCTTAGAATGTGATGTCCCATGTCACAATTTCTTCTTCTAACCAGACGATCCATCCATACAGAGGTTCGCCTCTGTGCACCTCTTGCGGTAATTCCAGTTTATCATTTTTCTCCCTACCAGGACACACAACATTGAACACTGCTAACACCTCGGTCTATCTATGTGGCCATCTACCGGACTGATAAACCAAGGTCTCTCAGTTCAAAGATTCTTTACCTCTCAGTTTATTTTTTGTCGATAATTGGCACATTGATGAACAGGAGGCATCGCACAATCATCCAACATAACTTAATCAGATTTTTTCTGTTTTATGTGGGTAAAAAAACGTTCAATCTAGATTTTATGTCCCTCCCACATGCCCAGGTTCCACATGCCCAATCATTTGCAGATCTTAGCTCCAACTGTTGCTTCCTGGACTGGCAGAACCTTATGGCTTGTCCTTGGTTTTGAAATTTCAATGCTGAGGAACATATAAAGAACTCAAGGTGCAAACTTCAACAGTCTTTATTCAGTTAATAAAACAGGGTAGCCATCAATTCAATTGCATCTCACCACTTCACGAAAATGCCCTTGGTGTGTTTAATCCCTTAGCTACCAGTGGGGTCTTTAACCCCTTAAGGACACAGCCATATTTCACCTTAAAGACCGGGCCATTTTTTGCAAATCTGACCAGTGTCACAGTGAACTTTAAAATGCTTTTACTTATCAAGGCCATTTTGAGAATGTTTTTTCGTCACATATTGTACTTCATGATACAGGTAAAATGAACTAAAAAAAAATCATTTTTATTTATAAAAAAAATACCAAATTTACCAAAATTTTGGAAAAATTTGCAAATTTCTAACTTTCAATTTCTCTACTTCTATAATACATAGTAATAACTCCAAAATAGTTATTAATTTACTTTCCCCATGTGTCTACTTCATGTCTGGATTATTTTGGGAATGCCATTTTATTTTTGGGGACGTTACAAGGCTTTGAAGTTTAGAAGCAAATCTAGAAAATTTTCAAAAACCCATTTTTTAGGGACCAGTTCAGGTCTGAAGTCACTTTGTGAGGCTTACATAATAGAAATAACCCAAAAATGACCCCATTTTAGAAACTACACCCCTCAAGGTATTCAAAACTGATTTTACAAACGTTGCTCCACAAGAGTTATTGGCAAATGGAGATGAAATTTCAGAATTTCAATTTTTGCCAAATTTTCCATTTTAATCCATTTTTCCCAATAACAAAGCAAGGGTTAACAGCCAAACAAGACTTTATCTTTATTGCCCTAACTCTGCGGTTTACAGAAACCCCCATATGTGTACTGTACGGCCACACAGTGGGGCGTAGAAGGAAAGGAGCGCTGTGTGGTCTTTGGAAGGCAGATTTTGATGGACTGGTTTATTTACACCATGTCCCATTTGAAGCCCCCATGATGCAACCCTACAGTAGAAACTCCCTAAAAATGACCCCATTTAAGAAACTACACCCTCAAGGTATTCAAAACTGATTTTACAAATTTCGCTAACCCTTTAGGTGTTCCACAAGAGTTGATGGCAAATGGAGATGAAATTTCAGAATTTTTTACTTTTTGTTACTTTGCTTCACAAAAAGTTTTAAATTTAACTTTTTTGCAAGATTTTCCATTTTAATAATTTTTTTCCAGTAACAAAGTAAGGGTTAACAGCCAAACAAAACTCAAAATTCATTACTCTGATTCTGCAGTTTACAGAAACACCCCATATGTGGTTGTACACTACTGTACGACCACACGGCAGGGCGTAGAGGGAAAGGAGCGCTGTGTGGTTTTTGGAAGGCGGATTTTGCTGGACTGGTTTTTTGACACCATGTCCCAATTGAAGCCCCCTGATGCACCCCTAGAGTTGAAACTCCAAAAAAGTGACCCCATTTTGGAAAACATACGCGATAAGGTACTATTTTAGGGTACATATGATTTTTGGTTGCTCCATATTACACTTTTTGAGGCAAAGTAATAAAAAATAGAAATTCTGACATTTCATCTCCATTTGCCATTAACTCTTGTGGAACACTTAAAGGGTTAACAAAGTTTGTAAAATCAGTTTTGAATACCTTGAAGCATGGGAGTAGCTATAGGGGGTGCAGAGGTAGCAGTCGCTACCGGACCCAGGAGCCTGAGGGGGCCCAAAGACCCTTGTGCCGCATAAGAAGACACACAAAGCACTAAGGCTGGGTTCAGACTTGCGCGTATCTGATACGCGCATAAAACGAGCGTTTCTGTTGCGCGTATTACAGCGCGTTTTTGGAAATAGGAAACGCGCGTTCGTGTGATTGACTACTGTGGCGTCAATCACAATACGCGCGACAAAACGCCCCAAAGAAGCTCAAGAACTTTTTTGAGCGTAGGGCGTTTTTCAGCGCGTTCAAACGCGCTGTAAAACGCTCAAGTGAGAACCAGGGCCATAGGGAAGCATTGGTTTTCATGTGTTGGGCGTTTTACAGCGCGTTTGAACGCGCTGTAAAACGCGCAAGTCTGAACCCAGCCTAAGGGAAGGGGGCCCAAGCTGAACTCTTGCACCAGGGCCCATGAGCCGTTAGCTACGCTCCTGCCTTGAAGGGTGTAGTTTCTTAAATGGGATCACTGTTTGGAGTTTGTACTCTAGGGGTGCATCAGAAGGGCTTCAAATGGGACATGTCCAGCAAAAACTGCCTTCCAAAAACCATATGGCGTTCCTTTCCTTGTGCGCCCTGCCGTTTGGTCATACAGCAGTTTACGACCACATATGGGGTGTTTCTGCAAACTACAGAATCAGGGCAATAAATATTGAGTTTTGTTTGGCTGTTAACCCTTACTTTGTTACTGGAAAAAATGGATTAAAATGGAAAATTTGCCAAAAAATAGCTGTTTTGGCACAGTTTTTATTTTTTATTATTTACAACGTTCATCTGACAGATTAGATCCTGTGCTATTTTTATAGAGCAGGTTGTTACGGACGCAGGGATACCTAATATGTTTACTTTTTTAAATTTATTTAAGTTTTAGGAAACTAGGAAGACAGGCACTCTATATCAGGTCACCAGCAGATATCAACAAAAGACAGGGATAGTATAGGTATGTTAAAAAAACTAAATTTATTTTAGTAGTAGTAATGATAAAAAAAACTTATTTCAATATAGGTCACTCCCAATGTACAGGGAGAGGGAATAGTAGTGAAAAATTGGATAAAAAGGTAAGAATTAAATGGGGATAGGAAAAAAGATAAAAAAGAGAGGGTTGTGAAAAAATTATGGTGTTAAAATAATATTAAAACACCCTGTATTGGGCTATATGTCCAGAGAAAAAAAAAATAATGATAAAATATTGTAAAAGTATAGTCAATGCTCTGGGATGAGTTCAGTGGAAAAAAGTACAGCAGCAGCCTTCCAGACCCAATGTATAAGTATATGCAGCTATGTGAAAGGGATTTTCATTTATGCGAAAATAGCCTTCATTTATGCGAAAATAATTTTCAGCGAACCAGTGCCTGGTGGCGTCCCACCGAAAATTGGCTCACTGGTCGCTGTTACCTTTCCTCGAAGATCGCAGGTTCTTTTCTGCGTAGGATCCTCTGTGTGCTGTGGGTACTTGGTGCGGCTGTCAGCGCGTTTGCAACAGGATGCGATGATCGCGAGAAGCTGCTTTTTGCGGAGCGGACCGTCGATACGAATGTTGCGCTCTTTTTTCTCCAATCAGAGGGCTGTTGGCTGTGTCTGGTGTTCTTGCCACATGTGGCAATTTTTTCGCGCTCTTTTTTCGCGCACTTTTAGTTCCCGGTATCGTCGGTGGGTGGAGGCAGCCTGATGGTGCAGGGCAGTTTGGAAGTGCTTCCCAGGGCTTGAGAAACCATACGCGTTTTGAAGGATTGCAGCCTTCTTCATCAGTGGTAGCCCGTACACTAGCCTGCCAGAGTTTAAATATCCTCATCAGGCTGCATCAGAAAACTGGGATGGATTAAAAAAGGCGGAAAAATCGGGAAAAAATAAAAAGTTTAATTTTGTTTAACCACTTCAGCCCCCTAGCTTAAACACCCTTAATGACCAGACCACTTTTTACAATTCTGCACTACACTACTTTCACCGTTTATTGCTCGGTTATACAACTTACCACCCAAATTAATTTTACCTCCTTTTCTTCTCACTAATAGAGCTTTCATTTGGTGGTATTTCATTGTTGCTGGCATTTTTACTTTTTTGATATTAATAAAAAATTCACGTAATTTTTGCAAAAAAACGAAATTTTTCGCTTTCTCTTGTAAAATTTTTCAAATAACACTACATTTCTACATAAAGTTTTCTCTAAATTTATTGTTCTACATGTCTTTGATAAAAAATGCAATAAGTGTATATTTATTGGTTTGGGTAAAAGTTATAGTGTTTACAAACTATGGTGCAAAAAAGTGAATTTCCGCACTTTGACTTTCTGAGCACCTGTCATGTTTCCTGAGGTACTACAATGCCCAGACAGTAGAAACACCCCACTAATGACCCCATTTTGGAAAGTAGACATCCTAAGGTATTCGCTGATGGGCATAGTAAGTTCATAGAAGTTTTTATTTTTTGTCACAAGTTAGCGGAAATTGAAATTTTTTTTTTGTGATCCATGCGACGTAGGGGCGCTGTGACGTCATTGTGGAGCGCCACGGGAGACGCACGGACGGTAAGTAGCTTCTCCCCTGGCTCCCCACTATTTTTCCATGGCAGCCAGGACTTTAGTAGCGTCCTGGCTGCCATGGTAACACTGAAAGCATTTTGAAGACTGATCAGTCTTCAAATGCTTTCAGGTGTGTGGCGTTGTGACGGATCTGGCGGGCATTTCCGGCGACGGCTAGTGTGAAAGAGCCCTAAGAGTGACAGTGTGTGTGTTTATTTTCCCCAGACTGTTCCACTGTTTTTAATGGTCTCTTCTACTGTGTTTAGTGGTATCTTCTACTGTTTTTAATGGTCTTTTTAGTGAGTCTTATTTGCTATATATTTATATTGTTGTTGTTTTGTTGGGGTTATGGATTGTGGGCCCTGTTGATATCATTTGCATCTCCTAAAGGGGGGTTTTAAGGTTGAGGGGTTGTTTATGTGGTCTCAGCGTGTGTAGTAGTTCATTGGTTGAGGGTATGAAGGTGGGGGCCCGAGAACGAGGGGGGATCGAGGTGTTTTACACAATATCATTTTTGAAACAAAAAATAATAATTTTAGTGTCTCCATAGTCTGAGAGACATAGTTTTTTAAAAATTTTGGGGCGATTGTCTTATGTAGGGTATCATTTTGTGAGGAATGAGATGACGGTTAGATTGGCACCATTGTGGGGGGCATACATCTTTTTTGATCGCTTGCTAATACACTCTTTGTTATGTAAGGTGAAAATTGCTTTTTTGACACCGATTTTTTATTTTTACGTTGTTCACTTGAGGGGTTAAATCATGTGATATTTTTATAGAGCAGGTTCTTACGGACATGGCGATACATAATATGTATACCTTTTTTTTATTTATTTAGGTTTTACACAATAATATAATTTTTTAAACAAAAAAAAAATCATGTTTTAGTTTCTCCATAGTCTGAGAGCCACAGTTTTTTTCAGTTTTTAGGCAATTGTCTCAGGTTGGGTATAATTTTTGCGGGATGAGGTGACAGTTAGATTGGCACTATTTTGCAGGTCATACACCTTTTTGATCGCTTGCTATTAAACTTTTTGTGATGTCAGTTGACACCGTTTTTTTTTTTTTTTCAGTGTTCACCTAAGGGTTTAGGTCATGTGGTATTTTCATAGAGCAGGGTCTTACGGTCGTGAATATACCTAATATGTCTACTTTTTTATTTTGTTTTACGTTTAACATAAAAAAGCATTTTTGAAACAAAAAAAATCATGTTTTAGTCTGAGAGCCATAGTTTTTTAATTTTTTGGGCCATTGTCTCATGTAGGGACTCATTTTTTATTTTTTGAGCCAATAAAATTGAGCCAGACCCACTTGGTTCTTGAGGATCCAGTGGGTCTGATGTCTGTAAATTACAGTACAGTACACTATATAGTGTACTGTACTGTATTTCACTTACACTTTTGTCTGAACAAATCTCTGCCTTTAGCACAGATCTGTTCAGCACCATGGACAGCAGGATGCCTGAGAAGGCATCCTGTTGCCATGGGAACTTTCCCCGTCTGCCACAACTGAGCAGAGGGGGAAGCGGAAGGAGGGGGCTCCCTCCCTCTGTGATCCCATCCTGTCTGGGGGCTGCAAAGGCTCCCTGTTAACCCCTACCATACAGCGGTCCCTACAGACTGTGGTATGGAAGGAATTAAAACGGCTGACATCTGCACAGATGTCAGCCGTTTGAATCAGAGTGTCAGCAATGAGCTAACACTCTGATTCAAACGCTCGGCCACTATGCTGTACAGCCTCAGTGCAGGTCTAATCGAGGTCTGTGGAAGACCCAACAGCTCCTGCACTCGGTACTCTCACAGGACCACCGGGCCAGGACAGGAAGAGACATAGCGCTTCCTGATCTGTTGAGCACTGTGTATACAGCGAACTAGAATGATGGGACACCCAGGAACGGTCCTTGCCTTCACTCTGGGGTGTCCTGCTGTCACTGAAGCGAGCCCCATGCCCGGCAGCTACACTATTAGCGTGCAGCTGCGATCTCTGAATGGACGTTCCAGAACGTCCATTCAGAGGTAAACCGACCGCCTAAGGACGTTTATAGTAAATTGGACGGTAGGAAAGTGGTTAAACAAAAAAAATGTGAAGACATATTATTTTTGCATTGCCATATTCTGACAGCCATAACTTTTTTTTCCATTCTATAGAGCTAAATGGGGGCCCATGTTTTGTGGGGTAAACTGAAGTTTGCATTAGCACCATTATCACTTTTCATTCAATTTCCTTTGGGGTGGCAACATGACCAAAAACAGCAAATTAACTATTATTATATATTTGTTTTTTATGACAGTGTTTACCGTGCATGCAAAATATTTGTACATATTATTCGGACCTTTCCGGATGCGGCGATACCTGTTCAGGAAGATTTATCAGATTCTAGCTTTTATTTTTCACAGCTTCTTTGGAGCCAGTTCTACTTGTTTGATAAATCTCCCTATTCTTTTATCATTTTTTTGTTTGTGTAAAATTGAGAAAAGAGATGATATGAATTTGTAATGCTTTTGCATCTCCTACATATCCTATGAAATTATGTGACTTCAGTCTGTTTTATGCCTTCTTGACCACATTTGATGATATTCAGTTTCTCGCTTACTGCAGTTAATCCGTAGTTGATCCCATGGCGGTTACCTATGTGGACTACTAACCTCTGCTTGGTAACACATAGTAACATAACATCTGATTCCCTAGAATATTATTTTATTTGCTTTTGTTTCTATATATTTGCTTAGGTCGTGATCAAGGACCGGGTAAACCGAGAATATGGGCGCTTATGATGTAATGCTGTATCGGATGAATAAGGGAGAGTAACATTATAGGGATTATCCTGAAAATAATGTTGATGACCTGCCCTGAGGAATGGGGCATCAATATCAAATTGACGGGGGTCCCTGGATCCCTGCCCATCACATGTTAGAAGAGGCTGATGCTCTGTGAGAACCAGTGTGATTTCCTAGGTCATATGATGTCACCATAAATCAGTCACATGGCCTAGTTGTAGTTCAGCCCCAATGAAGTGAATGGGGCTGAGCTGCAATACCAAGCACAACCACTACACTATGTACAGCGCTGTGCTTGGAGAGATGCCAGGAGCCTGATGCTCTCACCAGAGCTCCGGTGAGCACAGCGGCTTCTTGGATTCAATTCGCATAAAACTTTGTTTTACTACTGTACGGAGCAGGAGCTCCGTACAGTATTAGAATGTATTGGCTCCGATGAGCCGAAGTTATTGCTTGCAATGACTTCATAAATTAATTTGTACTATAAAACCCATTCCCCTATAATCGGGTTCGGGAAATTGTTTTTTACAGTACAAATTAATTTATGAAGTTATTGCCAAGTCCTGCTCCGTACAGTATTAGAACGAAGTTTTATGTGAATAAACTTCGGATGTTTCAGTCTAGTCGCTTCGTTCAAATGCTATACGGAGACCCGTCTTCGTACAGCATTCAAATGTATGGGCTTTGCAGGGGTGAAATTCATTATCTCCGAAGTCTTTGTTGAATTACTTTGATTATTCAACTTGAAAACCAACGGCTGGTTGAGCAAGTCCGAAGTTATTCAACAAAGTCTCGTGAGTCCTCAGAGAACTAATTTCATCTCAGCGAAGCCCATACATTTGAATGCTGTACGGAGACGAATTAATGGAAACTCTACATTGAGCTCTGTGTGAGGGATGAGAATCCATTTTGTATAACTATGTCTTCCATCTTGTGTATATGTGAAAAATAAATTAGCCAGCTAGAAGGATATAGGGAGTTTCTGTGTATATAGATCAGAAATTCCCAGCTGCAAGGTCAAGAAAGCAGCTCCCTTGTTTTCTTATCAGAATTTGACATACAAGAGAGATTTATGGTCTTTCTTCTTTTTTGCGGGATGCGCTGCTAACAAATACTAACTATGAGATAAGATGTCAGCATAAACTTCTTAATTAATAGAATTTTTAGTAGTATAGTGCGCTAGTATTGCCTAATAAATTGTATTATTATTATTTTTTATTATTTTTTTATGAATAACAAATACAAATCATTTGTTTCGATTTCCACCCCTTGGCAGTGTGCCAGATTTGTCTATGATTATCTGTTGTAAAGATGTATACGTGTGTGAAAATAAATTAGAGAGGAAATCTGATTCAGAAGTGTGTGTCTGTGTCAGCTTTCTGAGAGCTGATAAACAAATCTTCAATTGGGACCTCAACAATTATAGAGAAGAGAGTTTTTCCCTAACAAAGCTTGGCGCCCAGAACGCTGGGCTCCACTTAAAGCGAACCTGTCACCTGCTTTTTGCTCTTAAGCTGTTAAGCCTTATAGATCATTGTAGCCTAGTTTCAAACAGGTGTTTTCCGCTCTGGGGTTTATTCTCTGAAAAATCACTTTATAATCTCCTGCTGCTGCAGCTGAAGTCAGACATGGAGGCAGACCCTCCTGACAGCTGGATGCACTCCGCCTTGCCTGCTCATCCCTATGATTGACACTAGCTGCTGCCTGGACCGCAGTCTGCGGCGCATGCGCCCGCCTGCCTTCATAGCAGCTGATATCGAGCCTCACGCTGAGTGATCTGCATTTCACCAGCGGCCCGGCTAGAGAGGAGAGAGTGCGCAAGCGCGATCTAGCAAGGGATCGCGCTGCTATGAAGGCAGACGGCGCATGCGCCGCCGAGACCAGCGCGGTCCCGGGCAGAAGAGCTAGTGTCAATCATAGGGATGAGAGGCGGGGTTAGGGCGGGGGAGTCGCATCCAGCAGTCAAGGAGGGTCTGCCTCCTTGACTTGTCTGGTGACTTCAGACGCAGCAGAGCAGGAGATTATAAAGTGATTTTTTCAGGAATATAAACCCCAGAAAAACGGAAAACACCTGTTTGGAAACAAGGTTACAATGATCTATAAGGTACAGTTAACAGCTTAAGAGGTAAAAAGCAGGTGACAGGTTCGCTTTAAGGACATTTCATTATCTCCCGACAACTTGGATAATCCGGACCGGGATGGACAGATATAAAAGACAGCACTGCAAGGTAAGAGACTTTATCTTACATTGTATCTGTGCCTCCCTGACCGGTTGTCTGGTTCGAGGGTTTGTTGACGGAACGTACGTATAAAGTCCTTTTACAGTCGAGTCTATATTGATAAAGAACCTTAACAGCTAAAAATACCTATGATTGTTGGGTTTAGTTTCTGATCATGAGTAACTTTGATGGTGATGTTTCTAGTCTGGCTTTAGGAGTCACAGTATATGTTTTGTTTGTTATTTACCGTGTTTGGAAAATTGCAGAACATTATAGAAAGGGAAATCAAAGTCCTTAGACTCTGATGTCCGGTTTGTAGACTTCATTTGTATAATAAATCTCAGTACAGAGTACACTAGGTGAATATAGTGGGGAAGCTCTGGGGAAAACTGAGGCTCAGTTACAGAGTACACTAGGTGATAAAGTGGGGAAGATCTGGGGAAAACTGAGGGAAAACAGACGTCTGTGAATTTTGTTACATTCTATAGTTGTTCTGGTACAGTTGAAGAATGGGGAATAATTTTAGTATACCTGAAGGTAATAAGACAGCCAAAACATTGGTGAAGGAAAGAGGAGGTAAGGAGGGTCTGAAGAATGTGAACAGTGTTGGAGAAGACAGGGCTGCTGTATGGGAATCTTAACCTAGGAGTCTGGGAAAGATTCAGTAGGACACATTGTGGTTGGATAAAGGATCATGGATGTGAAGAAGTGGTTGATATATGGATAAAAGTAGCTCATGAGGTTGAAACTGAGGAATTGTCACTACCAGAGCTTTGAGACTTTCTCTCTGCTCTGTTTCTCCGCCCCTGTGATGAGGTCTTTACTTTCAGTTTCCTTCCTCCCAGCTGTCCCTCCTGTGGTTGATTGATCTGCCTTTAAATCACCCCTCCTCCTTTGCAGGGTGCGGATTATACTTTTTCATTTGAGCTGTATCTCTCGCTTGAGTATCTTCACTTGTGTGATATCTGTTCACTGGACCTGTGTTCTGCTGAAGCAAGTACTTTGGATATTGTCTGCTGACTTTGGATCTGTCTTCGCTGCTGCAGCTCCTTCAGTTAAGTGTGCAGACATTGTGTTTTTCTGTTTGTTTGCTGACTGGATCCGAGGCGACCCCGGTTCCGTCCATATACTGAGCAGGGCACCGGTGGCCGTGCCCCTTCCACTATTGTAGGGGTTACAGTGGTCATCAGCCTTAGGTACGCGGACATGTCTCGATCCACCATCTGGATCTGGACATGGGCTTAGCAGCATAGGGAGAGCTTTTAGGGTCTGACAGGGGTCACCCTTTATGTTCCCTAGTTTGGGTCCGGTCAGTAGCTAATTCACTGTGTATGCTCTTGTTGCTTACATACAGCCGTGACAGGAATGGAGAGGATAAATTGTGCATGGTAGATTGTTTTATGTTGTTGTTTCAGGTATCGAAGTTTCAAAACCCAATCAATACTTTTCTCTGGTACCGAGCTCAATACCAGGATTAGTATTTTATCAATATTGGGCTGCGCTGCCGCACAGCCCAGTATCAGAGAAAGTGGCTGCGCCGCCCTCAGCACGGACATGTTCTCCTCGGCAGCACGGGTAGAAGGAGGCAGTCTCTCCCTCCCCCTGTGCTGCCGCTGCCACCAATAGAGGGAGAGGGGGGCGGGCACACTGGCCACCAATGCCTAGTAACGTTTCATATATAAATGCAGGCAGAAGACACATGCTGCCGGCACCTGCCTGTGACAGAGCGCTGCGATCAGAGGCAATTAGCCCCTCAGGTGCCGCACCTGAGGGGAGCCCACATACCCTTTTATCCTGATGGCATTATCTGTGTAGATTTTGGGGCCCCAGAGGAAGTATTATGTCCCTTAATAGCGACACTGGCCCTGCCTGAGACTGAACCATCAGAATTAACCCTTTTAGACTAAGCTGTACTTGAGGTGGTACCGAAAGATTTGTGGGCAACATCAAAAACAGACATACGGAAACTCCCTGTGTCTCCGGTCACTGTGCATCTTAAGCCAGGATGTCAGCCCCATCAGGTGAAGCAGTACCCTTTCAGTCATGCCCAGGAGATAGCAGTGGCCAGTCAAATTGATGATTATCTCCAAGCTGGTGTATTGATAAAACAGTATATCCCGCTAATACCCCACTATTCCCAATAAAGAAGAAACCAGTTGGGGGACAGCCTGTCAGTTACAGGATGGTTCATGATCTTGGAGAAGTTAACAAGGTGACAGTTTTACAACCTCCAGTAGTGCCAAACCCACATACCTTACTGTCACAAGTTCCATCCACTGCTACCTGTTTCACAGTGATAGATCTGGCAAATCCATTTTGGTGTCCCACTACACCAAGACTGTCAGTATCTGTTTGCCTTTACATTTAAAGGTAAGCAGTATACTTGGACCGTCCTGCTTCAGGGAGCTCAGAACTCCCCGCCCATGTATATACAGGCTCTGCAATCTCTCCTTACAAACTGGGCACCACTCGGCTCAGTCGTCCTGTTACAATACGTGGATGATTTGCTCTTGTGTGCTGAAAATGACACTTGCTGTGAGGCAACTATATCTCTTTTAATTTTCCTACAGGAAATTAGAACGGGCGTAAAGCCTCAAAGCAGAAGCTGCAGTTTTGTAAAAACAAGGTTGTATTTCTAGGACACTGCCTCTCCCGTGGAGCTCGTCACCTAACCCCAGAAAGAAAGGAGGCTGCTGAAAAGATACAAGTGCCCAAAGGAGCACAAAGCCTAAGAGTGTTTTGGGGGCTGGTGTCATATTGTCACCCCTGGATTTCCTTTTTATTTCTTAAAATAAGAAATGCCTCCATGTTAATGCAGCCTCTGTATGATTGTCTGTCCCATTTCACCTTACAGAAGAGGCAGTGAATAATTTTTATACATTGAAGCTGTGCATAACCTCGGCCCCAGCCCCAGTATTCCAAAATATGACGAGGAATTCCAGTGGTTCTGTTCAGAAATTCAGGGTCATAAACTAAAAACTCTCTGTTATTACCACATACAAGATGTACCACGGTGGAAGCAAAAGGCAATGATCGAGCAGACAAGGCAGTCAAACAAACTGCACTCCAGCCACTAAATGCTGATGCCACCCCAGTGAGAGCCTTGAGACCTGAGGACATTTCAGTAAGTACATTTCAAATAATGTTCAAACCAGCCCATCCAGAGGAAAAAGAACTTTGGGCAAAACAAGGGGCCAAATCTGATGGACATGGAATTTAGAGAAACAAGGACAAAATTTGTCTACCACGCCCTCTATACCCAGCTATGACTCAGGAGGCCCACGGGCCCACTCACCTATCAAAAGGTGCCATGGTAAGTGTGGGTAATGCAGGGTGGATTACTCCAGGATTTTCTACAGTAGCCACTCGGTTTGTATAAGGATATATGGTCTGTGCTTTGAACAATTCCGGTCAAGTGGTAAAGACTCCAAGCAAGCACACCCCCAGGCCACTTTACCCGTTCCAGAGACTGCAGATAGACTATTTACAACTGCCTAAGATAGGAGTATATGAATGTGTCCTCGTGTGTGTTAATCTCTTTTCAGGGTGGCTGGAAGCCTCCCAGTAGCAAAGGCAAATGCAAAGAACACAGCAAAGAAGCTGGTCAGTGAACTGGTGTGCAGGTATGGTGTCCCTGAAGTTATTGAATAAGACAGGGGTTCCCGCTTTACAGGAGAAGTAATGAGGGAAGTTATGCAGGCTTCAGGGGTCACCCAAGCTTTCCATACAGCACACCATCCCCAAAGCAGCGGCCGCATTGAGCAGGAAACTTAGTGGCCTTAGTCAGAGTGTTTGCCTTTGGCCCTATACTCAGTCAGGGCCATTCCAAACAAAAAGACAGGATTATCCCCATTTAAGAGTCTGTTTGGAAGCTCCCCCAGATTAGGACTGTATTTCCACTACAGTTGCAAATTAACTATGATAGCCTAACAAGCTACATGCGGGCCCTCACAAAGAGGCTTGAGCACACCCATAAATGTTTGCTTCCCTTTCAGATCCAGATTCAGTAGAAGGAACACACAGTCTGCAACCAGGAGACTGGGTGGTGATAAAAAGACATGTGAGAAAATGCCTGGATCCCAGATTTGATGGTCCTTTCTAAGTCCTGTTGATTACTCATACAGCAGTAAAGGTTGAAGCCTAACTGGATACACGCTTCTCACTGCAAAAAAGTTCCGACACCCAAGGATGAGGATCCTCCTGCTGATGGCCGCCCTAATGCTGGAAACAACGGCAATGTACCAACAACTGAAGGATAACTGGGACAATGCACTTATCCGACACCACCAGGTGCTGTTTAGAGGCCTCAATGATACTGACAGTAAAATGAACGACTGTTGGATCTGTACTCACAGTTCCGTGAGTTCTAGAACTATGCCTTATCTGGCAATCCCTTTGACTTTTAAAAAACGTATTCATATGTCTTGTTGGCAGTTTGTCTCACAAAGAAGACCAGGGCCTGATGATCAAAAATTATAACTCAACTGTAGTTCCTCTCCCCATAGCAGGGTGGGTGGAGGCGCCTTGGTGGCAAGCAAATGTGACTACCCAGAAAGATGCCACAGTGCAGGTATGGAATTTTGACAGGCAGAAGTGGGCCAGGAAAAAGGTACCATGGCTTTATCGGGGAAACTTGGATTTGAGTCCATAATAGAAACAGGTCGGAAATACTCCTGCCAGTTTGTAAGTAGCTTAGGAAGCAAAAACAGAGAAGGGAAAGAATGGTGTCTTTATAACCAAAGTATAACTGTTACCGCTGCAGCATATGTATTGCTTTACCACTTTACCAATATTTTGACTGTGGAATAGCAGCATACAAGTGGATACCTCTCGGAGCATCTGGGATGTGTACACTAGTAAGACTGACCCCCGCCACTTTTATTATACCACAAGGTAAGGCCTATTGCACACGACCGTATGGTTTTGCAGTCCGCAAAAACGGATCCAGAAAAAAAAAAACGGATGACATCCGTGTGCATTCAGTTTTTTTGTGGAACGGAAAATCTGGTCCCTAATAGAACAGTACTATCCTTGTCCATGATGCGGACAATAATAGGACGTGTTCTATCTTTAAACAGAACGGAAACGGAAACGGAATGCATACCGAGTACCTTCCGTTTTTTTTGCAGACCCATTGAAATGAATGGCTACGTTTGTTTGAAAGAGGCATAAGGTTGATGTAAATGCAGTCCCCAAGCATACCCTTTACCGCAGGGCTGCAGACAACATCCCTAGGCCCAATGGAAAACCCCATGTAGTAGAAATGAGTATCTCGAATAAATCCTTTAGCACTCTGTTCCTTTATCCGATGGTAATGCAGATGTGGGATAAGTTAGTAGTATCCACAGATTACCTTGATGATCAGATATGGGAAGTGTTACGAATGCTCGATCAGACTAATGATGTCCAGTCTCAACTCATAATTGTTACTAACCAACATACCCTAGTGTTGGATTCATGGTGGGGAGACACCTTCTCTTTTCTAAATCCCGCTAATTGGTTCAAAATCAGTCGGTGGATAGTTGGTGGGAATTTTACAAACAATAATGCAAGTAGTGTTGATTATAATAAGATGTCAGTTCCAAGATATCTCAAAATGGGGAAATTGTGAGGGATAAGAATCCATTTTGTATAAACATGTCCTCCTTCTTGTGTTTATGTGAAAAATTAGCCAGCTGGAAGGATGTATGTAGGTAGTCTCTTTGTATATAGATCACAAATTCCCAGCTGCAAGGTCGAGATAGCAGCTCCCTCTTTTTCTTATCAGAGTTTGACATACAAGAAAGAGTTATGTTCTTTCTGAGTTTTGGGATGCGCTGATAACAAATACTAACTTTGAGATAAGATGTCAGCGGAAACTTCTTAATTATTAGAATTTTTAGTAGTATAGTGTGCTAGTATTGCCTAATAAATTGTATTATTATTATTATTATTTTTTTATGAACTAACAAATCAAATCATTCGTTTCGATTTCCTCCCCCTTGGCGGTGTGCTAGATTTGTCTACGATTATCTGTCATAAAGATGTATATGTGTGTGAAAATAAATTAGAAAGGAAATCTGATTCAGAAGTGTGTGTCTGTGTCAGCTTTCTGAGAGCTCAAACAAATCTTCAGTTGGGACAATTATAGAGAAGGGTGTTTTTCCCTAACACTCTGTGGCTTCTGTCTAATGAAATATGGGAATTTCACAGGCTGCCTGTCAGGGCTTTGCTGGTAGCTCCCTATGACAGTCCTGAGAGTCTTCACAAGGCCCCAGTCTGTCACAGATCAGAGCCCAGCTATTTCCCGGTAGGTCTCCGGTCCGATGAAAGAGGAAGTCCCCTCCTACTGTTTAATCCCCTATTGATTGTGGGATCTGAGGAGTTAAACAAACGGGATCGGAGTCATCTCTGCTCCCAGTCACTGCAGATGCTGCATTATACAGCTGGCACCTGCCGATTATGGAGGGCGCTCAGAGCATCGCCCACTCCATACACCCCCTGAATACATAGGACGTACAGATATGTCCTATAGTGCTAAAGGGAATCTATCACCAGGATCCTGGACTATTATCTGGGGTTATACATGAGTAGTGCTGCATACATAAGGCACCCACGTCACCCCGATGAAAGGCCAGTCCAGAAGATCAACCCTTTTCCCAGGAATCTGCTGGACATTTAGGGCTCAGGCACACGACTGTTGCTGTTTTGTGGTCCGTTTTTCACGGATCCGTTGTTCAGTATCTGAGGTTTTTTTTCCTCTAATTTAAGTCCTCTTCAGTTCCGTTATTGCACAAAACATATCCGTATTGTTTCCATATTTGATCCAGTTTTTTGCGGATCGTATACTGAAACAGTAACTTATTAATCACCAAACATAAACAATATGTGCTGGGAATAGCATTTCTATAGTATAGATCCGCAAAATACGGGTGACATATAGATGTCTTGCGGACAATAATAGGACATGCACTACTTTTTTGCGGAACGGCCATGCGGACAAACGGAATGTACACGGAGTAACTTCTGTATATTCTACAGCCCCATCGAATGGTTCTGCATACGGTCCGCAAAAAAAACGTAACGGAAGCGCAAAGGAAATACGGCCGTGTGCATGAGCCCTTAGGGTAGAAGTAGTCCTATTACCACTGGTCAGAAAGAAGCATTTTATCAAGGATTACGGCCCCGACAGCTAGTGTTAAGCGAACTTGTGTTTTCATGTTTGGCGTACAGGTTCGGGTTATCTAAGAATTCTGTTATGGATTCCGTTACCACGGACCATAAGGAATTCTATGACGGCGTGCACCATGGAAACCTATAAGAGGCATTCCGCATTGCATTTTGTCATAATAGAAGTCTATGGTCAGCATAGACCTCTATATTTTGGAATGCCTTTTATAGGGCTGTTTCACACGAGTAGATGCCATGCGTGTCATCCGCAGCGTGAATGAGAGCCAAGCACCATTGCTGGACAGCAGAGACACGGAGTATTAACATGATTGATAATGCTCCGTGCCTCTCTGTGACCTTTTTACTATAAAATCAGTGACATTTTTATATGGCCCCATTCACACGTCCGTGGTGTGTTGCAACACACCATGCCGGCACTCCCCATAGAGATGCCTATTCTTTTCCGCAGGCTGCGGACAAGAATAGGACATGCTCTATCTTTTGCGGAGCCGTGGCCGGATGTTTCGGGGCCGTGCCGGCAATTTGCAACACATCACGGACGTGTGAATGGGGCATTACACTGTGATTTTGTAGTAAAAAGATCACAAAGAGGCACGGAGCATTATCAATCATGTTAATGCTCCGTGTCTCTGCTGTCCGGAGCGGCTCTTATTCACACTGCGGATAACACGCACAGCATCCGCTCGTGTGAAACAGCCCATAAGCTTCCGAGGTGCATGCCGCCATAGAATTCCTTATGGTCCGTGGTAACGGAATCTATAACAGAATTCTTAGTTAACCTGAACGCCAAACTTGAAAACACAAGTACGCTCATTTGTACCGACAGCTCGTCTGTAGACAGATCCTACAAATCACAGAGAAGTTCTGGCTGAAAGAAGGAACCGAGCAGCTTCAGGTTGATCTCACCCTGGAACAGTTTATATTAGAGGGAGACAGTCAGCAGGTTGTGCGCGGTGTTCTCAGTGTGCTGACACACTGTAACGCAGACAGCAAGGTACAGAAGGGCTGGGACCACCACTAGGATGGTGTAAGGGGCAGGACCAGCCTCAGGGTCATGTGGCCCCTTATATAAGTCCATCACACTGTATAGAAAGAATTCCGCCATACAGCACATAGATCACGGCTGCGGTATAAAAGTCATCCCGCTGCACACCGTAGAGACAATACTCCCGGGAGGTCTGTGCTCAGAGAACTAGGGATGAGCGAACTTGTTTTTCAAGTTTGGCGTGCAAGGTTTGGGTTATCTATAACAAGTCCATGGTGGCGGTATCCGTAATGGAATTCTTAGGGTACTTTCATACTAGCGTTGTGAGGATCTGGCAGGCAGTTCCATTGCCGAAACTGCCTGCCGGATACGAAAAGCTGCATGCAAACGGACTTCATTTGTTTCTGGATCCAGCTTACAAATGCATTGAAATACCGGATCCGTCTCTCCGGTGTCATCCGGAAAAACTGACCCAGTATTTATTTTTTTTTCTCACATTTTTAATGTCTGCGCATGCGCAGACTGGAAAACCGGATCCGTCAGTACGGCATTTTCGTGAACACTTGGTACCAGATCCAGCATTAATACATTTCAATGGGAATTATTGGTGGATCCGGCAAGTGTCTGGGAATTTTGGTCGGAGAAAATATCGCAACCGTAAAAGGGACGGAACGGAAGACATCATGATGCACACTGAACGGATTGCTTTCCATTCAGAATGCATTAGGACAAAACTGATGCATTTTTTCTGGTATTTAGCTCCTATCACGGAACTGAACGCCGGAAAACTTTAACGCTAGTGTGAAGGTAGCCTTAGATGACCCAAACCTTGCATGCCAAACTTGAAACACAAGTTCGCTCATCCCTTCAGAGAACCCCTTTAACTGCCTCCTGGTGTTAATAAGGAATAGAAGGTAATTCAAGAACAGAGAGGTGGGTGAGAAGAGGTTAATGACAGAACATGGCGGTGACTGCACACATACCTCCGCCTGCACCTCTTCACACTGCATGTATGGGGGATGCAGACTCACTGGAGTTGTTAGGTAGAAAGCCCGCCCTTTAGACCACCAGTCTCCACCTCTTTCGGTGACATCACAGCAGAACATGATCATGTGATCTTCTTGACCTCGCCCATACAGGATCACATGGTCGTGATGTCATCACAGGTCCTTTACCTGCTCCAGCTGAACAGCCAGGAGACTGACTCCTCCCACGCAGGATCACGCGGTCGTGACATCCTGAAAGGTCTTTCAGCCCCATTAGAGGTTGCAAATGTATGGGCTCCTGAGAGGTGTAGGTCACGTGACGCGAGAACCTGAGATATGTGGTGAAAAATAGCTCTTTAGGTAAGTGTCCTGTGTGCTGGGCTGTGTGACCTTCTCTTCATGTTCTGTGCGGTCTCCTGTGTGGGTTAGGATTAGGGACAGGTCACAGTCAGGGAGGTTTTGTTAGGCCATACAAGCCCATACAATCTAGGTGCAATAACGCTGTGTACAGAGGTGGAGATGCAGGTAAATGCCATTAACCCCTTCACTACCTGCTCTCTGCTGTTCAGTTACCGCCTGGTCACGATTCAAGCCAGAAGTGGTTAAAGGGGTTCTCCGAGCACAGATCTACGGTGTACAGCGGGATGACTATTATAGCGCAGCTGTTATCTATGTGCTGTATGGCGGTATTATTTCTGTACGGTGTAGGGTGACCATATTTTGGTTGTGGACAGCATGGTTTGCAGCACTGCGCTCTATACGTTGAGGACACGGGCAGCACCTGGTGTAGAGGTCCAGGGAGCGGTGAAGTAAAGAGCATATTCACCGCTCCCTGGGGCCTCCTTGTCCGCTAATTCCGGGTTCACATTGTTTCATCTTTTATTCTGATCCGTCTGAAGGACAAGAAAATGAAGAAAAACAGACAGTTTTTTCTTTCTCCCAAAAAGAGGACATGTCCAGGAAAAGGAGGGTGGATGGTCACTGTAAGGCCTCATGCACACGACCGTATGTTATTTGCGGTGCGCAAAAAACTGATCCTCAAGAAATACGTATGACGTCCGTGTGCATTCCGTATTTTGCGGAACGGAACAGCTGGCCCCTTATAGACCAGTCCTATCCTTGTCCGTAATGCGGACAATATAGGACATGTTCTGTTTTTTTTTTGTTTTGGTTTTTTTTTGCGCACAGAGAAACGTCCATATTTTTTGCAGACCCAATGAAATTAATGGTTCCGTATACCGTCTGCAAAAAAAACGGAAAAAAAAATAAGTTTGTGTGCATGTGCCCTAATAATTGTGCGACGGACGGAGCTGGAGTTGGTTTGTTTATTTGTATTAAATGAATGAATTCTCTGTATGCTTTTCCTACAGAAGAGAGAACAACACCGGAGAGATGTCCCAGTCCTCCTCTTCCACAGGATGGTTCAGAAGAACATCACAATGTTCCACAGGATGATCAGGTAGATGGAGATAAGGTCTCATGTGAGGTTCTCTATGATCTGTAGAAGGCTGTGCAGATCTTGTGTTCAGTCTTATTATATGTTTTATCCTTGTATAATGAGAATGGTGGAGATGATAGGACTACAGACCACCTCTGACTACCTCTTGAATTAGTCTCTGTACAACTGACTGCTGAACCACGAGGGTCAAGAGACACTGGTGTGGAGCACCAAGGGATTGGGCAAATCCAAGGTCAGGGACAGGCCAAGGTCAGGTCAGAGTACATGCAGTCCTATAAATGGTTTGATGTCCAGGCAACTTGGGGTCAAAACAGAGATCAGGTAAAGGTCAGGCAGCAAAGCGTCAAATCTAGAAGTCAAGCTGAAGTCTGTACACAGAGCAGGCAAACAAGCTAATGGAACGCCTTTACATGAAACTAGCGTACTAGAACCTATTGCTCAGGCGCCTGTCCATGGCTGGGAGAGATCAAGGTGCTTGTGAAGGCCCTTAAGAGCCAGAAAGAGTGTGTGTAAATGACCTACGGGCAGTAAGTGCCATTATCAGCCGGAAGCAGGCCCCGGCTTGTGTGGGAGGACAGTGGTATTCCAGCAGCTGGGACCACTGGGCAGGGAGAGAGGGATGTCTGTGGGACCAGATTATTTGTGCCCTGAAGTAGGGGAGCCAGACAGCAGGCATGGCCACCAGCAGGAAAGAGGAGCTGTAGGCACAGACTGCCTCATAACAGATGACTGCTGTCATTTCATCACTGGTTATCATAATATTAATGATATTTTCCTGTCACATAAAACATTCCACATGACTTTTACAATATTTGTTTCACGATTTTTCAGTCCGATTAAAGATCTGAAAATAGTAACCACTACATCCAGCAGAGAAGACTCGCAGATTCTAGTCATTCACTGGTTACTGATTCTATAGTCAGGTAGTGGTGGCAGTATTGGGGGCACATGCTTTCTGACAGGTTCCTTTACTACCAGGCAATTATTACTTCCTGGTGTCCCACAGTGTTGATCAGAAGGTTGGGGTTATCGCCTATTCTTCTAACTTCTATGGGCCCTCTTTAACTAGTACTTAGAGGCTCCTGAATTTTTGGGAATAGGAAAAGCCTTATAGTAGAGCCGCCACAGGGGCAGGCTGAAATAATCAACAGTAGCGGCCGCCTGTCTGACAATAAAGTTTTCACAATGTTCTACCTTAATGAAGCAATCATAGGAGGAAAAATCCCCAGCGGTCAGTGACAGCTTGCTGGCCATTCTGCTCACCCCTCCTGCTAAAGACTTCAACCCTATCTCCCACCCTCTCCGTGGATCTGCAAAACACGGATCCCGGCCATGTACAGTCGCCATTTTATGGAACAGAACGGCCGGCCCTTAGTAGAATAGTCCTGTAATTTTGCGGACGGCACGGAATGGACATACGGTTGCGGATAGATGTGCTGTCTGCATCTTTTGGGGCCCTATTGAAATGAATGGGTCGGCACCCGACCAACAAAAAATGCGGATAGGATGGTGACCCAAACCACGTTCGCGTGCGTGAGCCCTAACTGTCAATTTGCATGAAAACATAATATTTTTTTTTTTTAAATGAAAATGTCAAAGTGCGACCTTTTATTAACTATACTTTAATCACATGTTATTGTTCTTGGGGATCCCTGCACGAGGCAGGCAAAAATATTCTGGATAATGGTATATATATGACTTAAAAAAAAAGCTGAGAATGCATATCAGATTATATAAAAATAATGCGCTATATTATCAGAAGATACCGTATTTTTCGCCCTATAAGACGCACCTGCCCATCAGACGCACCTAGGTTTTTGAGGAGGAAAATAAGAAAAAAAATATTTTGAACCAAAAGGTGTACTTTTGGTAGGCTTTGAACTATTGGTGTTCTGTGCATGACACTATTATGACGCACTGTTATGGGGGCATCTGGGGATGACGCACTGTTATGGGGGCATCTGGGGATGACGCACTGTTATGGGGGCATCTGGGGATGGCATGACACTGCTATGGGAGATCTGTAGATGACACATAGCATCTTATGCTATGTGTCATCCACAAACCCCCCCCCCCCACTGCATAACAGTGGGTGTGATGACCCCCAATACAGGGGGTGGAGGTCGGCATCTTGTTTTCTAATGGCAGCGGGGCCTGGTGCAGTCACTGTGTTCTACTACACTGGGCCCACTGTAGTAATCATATAGGCAATGTTAAAGACTATAATATTGTCTCCAATGCAGGCTGTATTCCCGTACTTACTATAATCTACAATATTAGGCAGGCGGGTGGGTGTCGGCAGCGTAAATCACTACGTCACGCCTGCTTCATTCATAAAGTGGGCGGAGCAGGCACGTGACGTTACGCTGCCGCCACCCGCCCGCCCGGCCTCATGCCTGCTATCGTAGAATATAGTAAGTACGGTAATACAGCCTGCATTGGAGAGAAGATTATAGTTTTTAACATTGCCTATATGATTACTACAGCGGGCCCAGTGTAGTAGAATACAGTGACTGCATTGGGCCCCGCTGCCATTAGAAAACAAGACTGCTGCCCCCAGCCCCTCCTTGTTGATACACACACCGCCCACGCTGTTCAGCAGCGCGACGGTGTATCAGTGTTTGCAGTTTTCGCCGCATAAGACGCAGTTCTATTTCCCCCCCCAACTTTTGGGAGGAAAAGTGCGTCTTATAGGGTGAAAAATACGGTAATTAGATGTCCAACAATTACAGCCATGTGCAAATTAATTGTGACATAAAAGTGAATGCCATTCATTCTCTGTGAGATGGCCATTGTATTTTCCAAGCTTTTTACCTGAATGCCCTCTAAAATTATTACTGTTAAAACAACCAATATGACCACGTGGGAAATCGAAAGACTAGTTGTGGAGGAATTGAGTGTTTCAAGAATGTGAAACTGGATGAGCTGCTCAGTCCAACAGAAATTTTCAGGACAGGACACCGTGAAAGAAACGGGAAAACTCCATGTGATAATGCTCTAATGTGGAGGGTAAGCATCATCAATACTCAAAATGCGATTATATCAAGAGAAATGTCATTTCTTGGTGTCGATGTCCATGCCAACTTGTCAAGAATGTACTCTTAAGTGTGGGAAAAAAGTGATTTATTTTATTTTGACGAAACTCACTTCATCAAAGTTCGACACTCACTTGGAGATCCTCTTCACCCATTAACTCCTATACGTTCCTCCCAGCATGTGCTGCTGGACTGATTGACAGCCAGGTGAGGTGAAGCATCGGACCGGATCTCATATGCCGGTCCAGGCTTTGCTGACACCGGACTGTCTTAAAAAGCCATGTGGACGGCAGTAGGGTGTCTGTGTATGAAGCTTGTGGCTGGATGCATGTTTGTGAGGAGCACTAAACTGAACACCAGGACTTAACCTTAAGCGGTACCTGTGGCACGGTGTGAATTGAACACCAGGACTTAAACTAAGGTGACTTTGTTTCTTGTTAACTTGCCGTGTGTGAATAAACACACTGAACTTTTGGTTAAGAACTGTTTTTTGTCTCTGTTCTACGTTCGCTCACTCTGCCTACCAGAGCAAATCCCCACAATTGGTGACTTGGAATAGGTATACGTAGCGAGGCTGACGAAAAACTGGAATGTTTTTTACTTTTTATTTTTACTGGGCAATGTTTTATGTCATGAATTAAGCCAGCTAGGTTCCAATCGGTATCACTGGACCAGATAGAAGCTGCAGTGAAAGCCCTCCAGGAGACTACCCCACTGCTTACATAGAGATGTAAAAGACTACCCCACTGCTCTGGTGTCTCTAAACACTGTTGCTGGCAGGTGGATCCATGAGGTGGCAGTGGCCACAAGCCTGTAATATGAATTGATACTAGGAAAAGACATCCTGTTGTTCCCGACTCTGTGGCCATCAGTTATACCTCCAGATCTCCAAGAGACAAGGAAAGCTCCAGCGGAGTGGCCTTGCTCAGACGGGGTGCCAGAACCCTGGGAACCCAAGGCAGAGGAGTCAGTAGTAGGGGTGACCGCCACACTGGTGGATGACGGGGAGAAAACCCCACTGAATGTGATGGTTGGGAGGTGGAAGACTTGCCACCGGGCCCTGAATTGGCAGACCTGAATATCTCGGGAGACAATTTTGGCATGGCACAACACAGGGATCAGACTCTGTCCCGAGCCCGAGAATGTGTAATAGTTGATGCGGAACCACAACAGCCAAGAGCCAAGTCGATTTTTCTGCACTTTGTGGTTCACTGTGATTTGTTGTATCGGGTTACCCAACTACAGGGTGAGAATGTTGAACAGTTGATAGTGCCCTAGGCATATTGTAAGCTGGTATAAGCTCTGGCCCACCAACACATTCTAGGTGGACACCTTGGACCATAGAGAACCCAGGACCGTATACTGCAGCAGTTTTACTGGCCCAGTGTGTTTAAAGAGGTGGAAGAGTTTTGTAAGTCTAGTCCGACCTGACAGATAACTAGCTCCAAGCAACACTTCCGCAGTCCCCTAGTACCTCTCCCGATTATAAAGGTACCCTTCGAGAGAATCGCTATGGACCTCATAGGACCAGTACCTAAGCCCACTAGGGGCCACCAACACATCTTGGCTATGCCACCCAATACCCAGAGGCGGTGCCATTGCATCTTACATTTGCCAAACTCATAGCTAAGGATGTAAAGGAGATGTTTTCCCGAGTGGGAATACCTAAAGAGATTCTGACAGATCTGGGGACATCCTTCATGTCGCATGCCATGAGGGAACTGTAAATTGCTGGGTATAAAACAATTACGGACATCTGTTTACCATCCGCAAATGGACCGTCTGGTGGAGAGATTTAACCAAACGTTAAAAAATATGCTAAAAAAGAGTGGTGTCCAAAGATGAGAGGGACTGGGACCTCCTTCTGCCCTATCTAATGTTCACGGTGGAAGAGGAACCCCATGCCTCTACCGGGTTCTCGTCCTTCGAACTGCTATGTGACAGACATCACCAGCGGCTGTTGGATGTGGCCAAGTAGGCGCGGGAACAACCGGACAACACTCCGCATAAGAATGTCATTAAATATATCACAAAAATGCAAGAGCGGATAGAGACAGTGTTGCCACTTGTTAGGGAGCATATGGAGGTGGCTTAGAAAGCCCAGAGTCCGGTCTATAATCAAGCAGCTCGGGTCCGGAACTTTAACACAGGCGATCGGGTCTTGATTCTTATGTTGACCGTGGACAGTAAGTTCCTTGCTAGGTGGCAGGGGCCCTACAAGATACTGGAGAAATTAGGCAATGTAAATTACAAGGTATGCCATCCAGGTCGGTGGAAGCCGGAGCAGGCTACCTTGTCAACTTACTGAAGCCTTGGAAGGATAAGGAGACCTGTGCTGAGAACAATCTGAAGCCTGTTTGTCTAGGGAAAGGGATTTGGCATCTCGGTCTGTTGCCACAGTATGTATTGCTGACAACCTTTCCTCTAAGCAGGCTCAGGAGGCCAGGGAGTTCGTTAGTTGGAACACGGATGTGTTCTTTGACCTCTCTGGATGTACTTTCATATTCCAACATATTATCACAGAGCCCTAGACGAAAGTTTGGTAAAAACGTTACCGGTTGCTCTAAACTCTGAGACAAGCCATCTCGGAGGAGGTACTGCTGATGCTGTGGCTAGATTTTATTGAGGAGCCAATAAGCATGGCTTGTCATCACCAGGCAAGTAAATTTGTTCCTGGGGATGGTGGGGTATTACATGAGGTTCGTTTCCTACTTTTCTGCTTTAGTGGCTCCATTGACAGGACTCTTTAAAGGACTGAAGTTATTGATGGTTCACTGGAATGACCAAGCGGAAGAGACTTTTTCCGCTTTGAAGTCAGTCTTTAAAAGGGAGTTTTTGGTACAGCCCGATGCCTCCGAAGTAGGCCTCGGGGCTGTGCTATCTCAGTGAGCCGCAAGCTCACCCCAGTTGAGACCAGGTACAGTATAGTGGAGAGAGAGTGCCTGGCCATCAAATGGGCACTCGAGTCTCTCCACTATTATCTGTTGGGGAGAAAGGTCTGCCTGGTGACCGACCTTGCCCCTCTCAAGTGGATGATCCAGGTCAAAGAGAGGAATGCCCGGGTCACCAGATAGTTCTTGTCGTTGCAGAAGTTCAAGGTGGAATACAGGGCAGGCCGGTTACAGGGGAATGCGGATGCCTTGTCCTGGGTGCACTGTTTGGGGAGTGTTCACCTCCTCAAGGTTAAACAAAGGAAAGGGGGGTATGTGGCACAGTGAGGGGTTGCTTGATAGATGTGAGATACTTTCCTCCCAGCATGTGCTGCTGGACTAATTGACAGCCAGGTGAGGTTAGGCACTGGACCGGATCTCACATGTCGGACGGCTTTGCTGATGCTGACTGTCTTAAAAAGCCAGCTGGACGGCAGTAGAGTGTCTGTGTATGAGGCTTGTGGCTGGATGCATGTGTGTGACCTGTCTGAGTTGACAAAATCCAGGACCTGGACTCTTTATGCGGTATCTGTTAGGGTACTTTCACCCTTGCATTAGAGGTATCCGGCAGGCAGTTTTGTCGCCAGAACTGCCTGCCGGATCCGGCAATATGTATTCAAACGGACAGCATTTGTAGATGGATCTGGATCCGTCTTACAAATACATTGCAATACCGGCTCCGTCTCTATGGTTGTCATCCGGAAAAAACGGATCCAGTGTATATTTATTCATATATTTATTTTTCATTTTTAAAGGTCTCCACATGCGCAGACTGGAACCGACAATGCTGTAATTTTAATGCCAGATCCGGCATTCCGGCAGGTGTTCTGGAATTTGCGCCGGAGAAAATACTGCAGTATGCTGTGGTATTTTCTCCGTCCAAAAACCGTAAGAGGGACTGAACTGATGCATCCAGAACGGATTTCTCTCCATTCAGAATGCATTAGGATAAAACTGATCAGTTTTTTTTTCCGGTATTGAGCCCCTATAACGGAAATAGAAGACTACAATCACCAGAATCTTAAACAATCTTCACCTTTTATTGCATAAAAGAGCTACAGGGGGTGGACATTCACCAAACAAGCAGTCACAAGTAAGCAGCGGCTGTTTTGCGCTTCTTCAGGCCCATACAACACAATGTACTGCATCTCCTACTCTTTTATGTCCACCTACTGAATCGTCATGGAAACCATGTACACATCCGGCGAGTGGACATATACAGACATTACAAACCCACAACCAAATACACACACATTAATCCCCTATAAACACACCTAAATCATTTTTGTCATTCAGTCCTAGTGGGCCCACGGCTCCCGATCGCATTATTCACCTGGCCTCCTTGCATAATAGGCATTAGATTTTATCTCCGTGTGTGTGTGTGTGTGGGGGGGGGGGTTACAAGTTCTATCCCTGAGACGTTAAAGACGCTCGGATCACTTATATGTTCTTCTCTTACATGCTCTATTAAGCATGGGCAACCTCTCCCGGAAACCAATGGAGTTGAAATGCTCCAAACCCTTTCATAGATGCATCTAATAGTTATCCCTATATAGAAACAGCCACAACGGCACATTATTAGATATACCACGTATTTACTCCTACATGTAATAAGATTATCAACCCTGTCATGCAATAATTGGGAAATTCTTACAAAGGATGAGCGTCCGAGTGATTTGATGGACGAGAAACCGTTGATAGCATTTAGAAGGAGTCCTACAATAAAGGGCAAGATCGTGAGGAGTCGTTTTGTTGAGAAAAAACCTAGCCAATGGCTTATATGTAGTACCTGTAGGTAACCAGAGATTTTAACGCCATTGGTTTTTGGTGTTTCTCTTGGTTCCAGCAGGATTTGGTATAAACTGGCAGGCAAATTTGAATATTCTGCTTTCTCTCCCTTCTGTGCTAAACTCTGCTTTAGTCTGGGACTGTTGACACCCTCACAGTGCTCTGTCTGTAAATCTGTAAGGAGTCAGGGTGATTCTCATCTCCTTCCAACTCTAGACTCGGCTAAGAACTCACTAACACTTTCTGTACAACACTCCCTTGGTGGGAAACAGCAATGGCCCACTTCTGCCCAAAAAGGGGGAGAATGGAATATTAAGTTCCATTCTATCTAAAGCTCTTTCTGCCATATCAGCTGCCACCTGCTGGTTAACCAGGCATATAACATGGACATAACAGTTACATAGCAATATTATAATTGCACAGTGTAGGAGGACCTGGAATAAATACACAGATGATATTATGGTTAGCCCATTAGAGACGGTAGCAGGGTGTAGGAATGGTAATGCCACTCTGGGATATTACATACCCCCTTACTTAAAACCAGTCTGCCCTTGGCTTGTGCTTAGGGTATGCTACAGGGTTCCCTTTTTAAGTTAGAGTGCTGCTTTATACTACTTCCTGTCATATATATTTAAACTGAACTAGCAACAGCTACCCACAGGTCTCAGCATAACCAGAGAACCAAAAGACTGCGCAAGGCGATCATTCTTAACTTCTTTTGTGTATACTGGGCCTTAGTACCACAGAAAGCACAGAGGTGTCTTTACTCTGTAATCCCGCCACTATGCAATGAAAGCCTGCAAATAGAAGAGTGGCTTCATCCTTTAGATTCCTTCGCAGCATGCTGGATTAATCATGCTTTACGCTTCGTCACCTTGACATCTAAACTGGTAGCTTTTCACACATTTTCTCTAAGACAGTGCACAGTGCCTTAAGGCACCTAGAAACATATTTTTAGCAGCAGGGATACCCTTTAAGATAGTGAGACTGCTTGTGACTTTACCACTTGGTCCTCCTTGTGTAGCAACAGCATATGATCCCAAAGACACAGGACATACTGGCTCCTTCCCCTCCCAAGTCTGTGGAGAGAAAAAGGTTAAAGGAATATGCAAATCATACAATATAATCCCTAGGCTTTCTACGCTGACAAAAGGGAAAGTGGGACCATTAGTATTTTGTGCCCTCAGAGGCAGTCCATATGAGCAAAGAAGCAAGGGTGCTAACTATCTAGCTAACGATATAAAGTTCAAAGTCCGTTCAAAGTGCATAAAAAAAATCACATTTTTGCTCCAATTAAACAGTGTATACAAGGCAAAAATACTTGAATGTTGCAAAAACCTGAAAAATTTGATGAACAAATGTCACAGTAGAGGTCACAAAGAGTCTATCCTTTGGGTGCTGGCCTATAATGTTGCAAAACTAGAACACATAGTGCAAAAAAAAGTCATTTGTAATCCACATGAGGTATGGCGCCAATGTGCGCAACCTGGACATAGTTATTCCTGGGTGGAGTCCTGACAATCTGTGCTTTTCTGGGCAAGAGGTAAAATAGGGCAACAAAACAGAAAAGGCCAACAATTCTCTCACCCTTCAGAAGCAGTCCACATTGTGGCCCCAGTAGTCCAAAGGATGGTTTCTCACAACACGAGATCACTTACAGAAGTGGCTGGAAGTTTTCCTCCTGGGTCCTACTGTCTGCAGCTGCAACTCCAGCAGAAGCTTCATCTGTGATGCTCTGGTGACCTTCAGTGGTGTAACTTGGAACTGCAGGATCACTCTCTTCTGGAAGATCCTCTGTAAGATTTGGCCTTTTCCTTGTAGGTGACAGATTCTCTGGATAGCCATAAAGGATAGACCCTTGGCCTTTCATATCAAGAAGCTATGGATTCAGTGGTGGTTCCAGAGTGCATGGAGCAGTATCAATGAACTCCTCCTTTTTCTCACGCACATCAGGGAGCTGCTCTCGTTTGGCGGGCTGTAGGAGTAGGCCCTGAGATTTCGATAGTGGCAGTGATAATGGCCACAGGCTGGCTCTTTTCTGGTCCTTTTACAGCAGTAGTCTGGGGCAATGGTGGTAAACTTTGCCTGATGTCCTGCTGCTGTTCTTTTTCGCTATTGTTGCAGCAATTCAAAGTCCCTTGTGGCTATGACAATGGCCACAGGTTGCTCTTTCTCCGACCCCCATTGTGGCAGTAGTTAGAGGCATGATGCATGTGGCTGCAACTGATGATGGAGCTGGTGAATCGCTGTGGTCCAAGTGGGTGCTATACTCACTGTCAGACATGGCTTTTGATACCCTGTACCAGACTAGAGGGGTCAATGTAAGCTAGACTGCAATTTGTGTGCGTTGCTATGGGCAATGGCAGCAGAATTGTGTGTGTGGCCCCTTTTAAGAGTCACTGCATCTTCTCAATTTTGGGTAGTATAATGCTCTGGAAGGCAGATTATGGCCCCTAACAGATTCTAGCAGGGTCCGTTTCCCCAGCTATACTCACTCAGACCTCTGGACATTGATTCTCAGGATCCAGTGAAGCTTCAACTGTATTTTCCCTTCTCTAAGATGGCTGCCGCTTCTACTTCCTGTAGGGGTACAGTTGATTTTTGTCCTCCTGGGAACTTGCACTCAGCACTTTAGTTCCTTCTGCTGCAAGAATGTTTCCTCTGTGGAGGCGGGCCATTTGGTTCCCTCCCCCGGGTGGATGACTTCCCTCTCAATACATGAGGCTCAAATCCAAGATGGCCAATTAACCCCTGTTTTGCCACGATGCTGCAACTGATGCAGACTCACACCTTCCAGCAGTAAGTAGATGCCATAAAGTCTTTTGTAGGGGGTTTTACAGATGGGGGGGGGGGGGGGGCGGCTTCAATAGCAAGGTGCTAAAATATTTGAATCCTGTTGGTGAATCAAATTGTAACGTGCCGCCCTCTAGGGCCGATAGTGTCCCAGGTTTATAAGAATGCCAAGTGGTGTGGTGCGGCCCTAATAGTTTTCTGCGTGTGTCGCGGTGCTCCTACCTGGATGCCGTCGCTACCCAGGGTTAGGCTCCAGAGTAATAAGGGGCAGAGTTATAAGGGGAGGTGGAGAATAAGTCGAGTATAGACTTTATAAAGTTCAACTACTTGAATCAACTTGCATCTGCACAAGAAGTGGTGGTTCTCTTGACTCCAGCAGGTTTTGGTATAAACTGGCAGGCAAACTTGAATAGTCTGCTTTCTCTCTCTGCTGTGCTAAACTCGTCTTTTAGTTTGGTAGCTGGACTTTTGGACTGTTCTGAACCTTTGGAAGTGGAGTGCCTTTGGCTGTTGACCCGCTTGCAATACTCTGTAAATCTGTAAGGAATCGGGATGATTCTCCTCTCTAGACTAGGCTAAGAACTCGCTAACACTTCCTGCAGCCCCTCCCTTGGTAGGAAAAAGTACTGGCTCACTTATGCCCAAAAGGGGGGAGAATAGAATGGTAAGTTACATTCTGTTTGCCATATCCGCTGCTACCTGCTGGTGAACCAGGCATATAACATGAACGTAATAGTTACATAGCAATATTATGAATGCACAGCGTAGGAGGTACACTGAAATAAATACACAGATTAAATTATGGTTAGCCCATTAGAGACAGTAGCAGGGTCGACGTCGGACTCTAAGAGCGTGGTCATGTGTCTCGACGTCATGTCCGGCGTTACACATCTATGCGCGTGCCGGCAGTATAAAAGAGTGCAGGACCTGTATAAGATGGTGCGCGACGAGTCTTGCCCAGCGTATCTGGGATTTGCAGTTTCCATGTGGACTAGGTTGATGAATGATGAGTAGCCCCCCCCCCCCATATCCAGGGTGGTGTGAATAGCCTGTCTCAGGCGCTCTTATGTCTTTTATTTTCCTGTAGTGGCTGACTCTCCTCTCCCTTGTATGTTTCAGGGAGAAAAGAGTCATCCTCCTCCAGTAAATTTAAAATCGGGAAATGTGGTTTATACACTAAATGATTACCATCATCTGGAGCTAGACCCTTGTGCAAGGATTGTACTGCCAAAGTGGTCAAGGCTGAAACTTTTAACTTTCTGGAGGACATTAAAGTGCTTGTTAGAGAAGAGGTTTATTCTGCTCTGTCTTCTCGGGAGTTAGCATCCTTCTCCAGACCACCGACTCTCCCACCCTCCCTCTCCGTTAATTGCTATGGATTCTATTAATGTGGAAAGTGACTCTGATTCTGTTAAGGGCTCATGCACTCGACCATTGCATGGCTGTGTCCGTATTACGGCCTGCAAACAGCGGACCTGCATGCACTGCTTTTTTCCGGTGCAGACTGTTGGATGCGGATCGCAGACCCTGTTCAAGTGAATGAGTCCTGCTGGAAATACGGAAACAGGATGCATGCGTGGTACCTTCCATGTTTTTTTTTTTTTTTTTTTTGCGGACTAATTGAAATGAATGGTTCCGTATACGGAACGCAAAAAACGGCCCGTACATTCGCAAAAGAAACATTTGTGTGAAAGAGGCCTAACCCTGATCTTTCTGATCGGAGGCTTTTGGTAGATCTCAGGACAGGAGAAGATAATGAATATAAGAGGTTCTTGTTCAACCAAGATGATGATGTTAAGCTAATTAAGGCCATAAAAACTACTATTCAGATGAAGATCCCTAAAAAGCCAAAATCACTTCAGGAGGAGATTTTTTTAAGGGGTCTGTGGGAAAGGTACAGGTCTGTTTCCTGTTCTAGATAATGTCCAGAAGTTAATAAAAACCGAGTGGGAAAGACCAGAGAGAGGTTCATCATGGAATAAAGAGACATTACCTCCTAAAGAGACTGTACGGATTGGGAATCTATCCCTCGGGTCGACGCTCCTGTAGCTAAGGAATCAAAAGAAATTGGGAATATATTTATAGTAAAGTAATAATTAAGAAGTTTCTGTAACTTTATTTTCATAGAACTCTTTTAAAGGTTAATATTCACGCAACATAGCACCTTTCTTACTCATTTCAAGCACACAGCTCATAATGTATAGGAAAGATGGTAATCTTTAACCCCTAGCTTGACTGTTACTTATATGCTCACCACATTCCTATTTACTCTGTGTCCACTATTTTTCCACCGACATGCCTCCTATTTTGATGGAGACCTCTCCTTTACATACCTTTCTAGACTGTATGTGCAGTGGCTGAGTATGAGGTGGCCTCAACGCTACACTGGGTCCCCAGACAGTGATAAGTTTTTGCCAAGTATTGCTGTCCAGAGAGTCGGGGTCTGCAGTTAACCAGTGTGCCTCTTTACAGGAGGACCTCAAGTGCAAAACAATACAAGTAGGGCACTGGCCTGGCTTCTCCTATCTCCTCCGGGACAGAAGAATGTTTCTTGCTAAAGAACTTGCTGAAGAACACTGGTACCCTGGGCAAAGGCTGGTCGTCCAAGATCTGTGGCTCCATGGTCTGGCTGGCAACCCAGGGTCTGTGGCTTAGCATCCCCACCTTCACGTCTTTTTCTGGTCACTCATGCAGTCTGGCAAAGTCTCTCCTACAAAACACTAGTCCCTGCAGACAACTAGGGTCTCTGAGTGCTCCGTTTATTTACAGTTTAGCGAAACTAGCACGTTTTAGTGGGAGGGGTGCTGTGGAGAAGCACAGCCTAAACTGAAATAATGTTACAGTTTTAGTCTGTCAGACTTGTATACAGCTTTAAGGGTATGTCTGCTATATTTATATTGATGACATATCCTCAGGATATGTCATCAACATCAGATCAGCGGAGGTCTGACTCCCTGCCTATCGGATGTTTGAGGAGGAGGCCATGCACGTAGGAGCGCTGTCTTCTCTTCATTGTTTACCTGCTCACCGTCTCAACCGCAGCAGGGAGCAGTGTAAATACACCTAAGCCATCCCATCCACTTCCAGTGAATAGGAAGGAGTTGTCACCGTTGTGGCGGTGAGCAGATAAGCAGCATTCTCTTCAAACATCTGATAGGTGGGGGTGTCTGGAGTCTGACTCACGCTGATCTGATATTGATGACCAACCTGAGAATAGGTCATCAATATAAATAAGCCGTACAACGCCTTTTAACCCCTTTGCGCATTATGACGTACAGTTACATCATAATGAGTGATGGGATGTATGGAGCGGGCCTCTGCAATATAAATGGTGAATGGGAAAAATGCCAACCCCAGAGCATTTGCATTTTGGAAAGGAAAATTACAGAAACAACATGAATACTGTGTATGGATTCTCAGGAATGCATGAGAACCTTGTATTTCTTGTGGAGCTAATTCCTAAAACTGAATAAATGAAGGCTTTCCCAATATTTGTTTCCATTTTTTTTTTATCCATTTCTACTGATCCTGTGATTTCTATAATCCAACTAATTTTCCTTATTGATGCTGTAATTTCTGTGTTGAAGAGTATAATTTTAATAGCGCCAAGATCATCTGTATTTGGGTTTAACTCTTGAAATTCCAACTAATAGGACTTGGGTAGTCTGAGTTCTAGATCTACCAGATTTACACTGGCATTACTGCTGCAACCTGTATTGTGTTGACCAGGGATGCTCAACCTGTGGCCCTCCAGCTATTGTAAAACTACAACTCCCACCATGCCCTGCTGTAGGCCGATGGCTGTAGGCAGTCCCTGCATGCTGGGAGTTGTAGTTTTACAACAGCTGGAGGGCTGCAGGTTGGGTATCCCTGGTGTTGACTATAGTGGTGATATGAAGGTGTGACATGCGTTGACTTGAAACCTGGTATTCAGTATCTTCACATTATTAACTCCTCCAATGTTTCCTTTTATTATCTGCAGTGATTGAATTTTCACATAGGATTTTGTACGATTTTTACATTGGTTCATCTTATTTTTTTCATTCAGGTTCCTACAATATATGATCCGCTCAGTGGATATCTTATTTGTAAGATCATTCTCCTGACACCAAGGATGGATAGGAACGGTGAAAAGATGTCAGAGAGTATAATGAATCTCACCCTGGAGATTCTCTTCCAGATTACTGGAGAGGTGAGAGATTCTGATGATGTCACGTTACATCATCTTCTGTATGTTACTAACAGATGGACATGACTGGAGAGGTGAGGGACTCTGGAAATCTATATAGTTTTTATTAATGTTTCTCCATAACTAGGATTACACAGTAGTAAAGAAGACCTCTAGTGAGTGCTGTCAGACCCCTGTATTTGAAGGACGGGGAGGAATCCTGAACCTGATGCATAAAAAAGTCAACAGAGAGAAGATCCTAGAGCTCACCAACAAGATCATTGAGCTGCTGACTGGAGAGGTGACATCGCTGGGAATGAAGGGACATTACACAGTAACACTATGAAGGGATCTGGGTGATGACCATATCTTTGTGTTGTCAGGTTTGTATAAGGTGTCAGGATGTCGCTGTGTATTTCTCCATGGAGGAGAGGGAATACTTAGAAGGATACAAAGATCTGTACCAGGACTTCATGATGGAGGATCAGCATGCCCTCACGTCATCAGGTAATAGACATATCTAAATACACATGCCCTTTCATTATTTGTATGTAAAGAATGAATTCACTGTATGCTTTTCCTACAGTTAAGGAAGAGAAAACCACACCGGAGAGATGTCCTAGTCCTCTTCTTCTTCTACAGGGTGATTCAGAAGAACTTCCCAATGTTCCACAGGATGATCAGGTAGATGGAGATAAGGTTTCATGAGAGGTTCCCTATGATTTGTAGAAAGACTGTGAATATTTTGCGCCAGTCTTTTTTTTTTTATCCAAAGAATTATACACTGTATTTTTTATCCTTGTATAATGGAAAAGGTGGATATGGTAGGATTACAGCTGTCATTTAGATGAAATTATGTCAGCTGGATCTTTTCACAGTTTATTTTTTGCTTTGAAGACTGCTGGTTAGAATTTAGGAACCAACAGATATTTGGTTCAGACAGCTCCTGTCATTTATTGTCTGGTTGTCATGATAATTGATGATATTTTCTGGTCATCTAAAACATGGCACACAACTTCTCTACAACTGTCTGATGACCGTTACTATATTTGTTTCACAGCTTTTGAACAATATTAAGGCTGAAAATACTTATGTGATGGGTGATGAGCAGAACAGAGAGGACATTCCTACAGATAACCTCCCAGGTGAGTACCAACCACTACATAAATCATAGGAGACACAGATTCTACTCCTTCACTGGCTACGGATTACTCATTGTACAGTGGGGGGTGTGGGGGGTACCTACTTTCTGACAGGTTCCCTTTACTAGCACACAATTGTTCCCACTACAAGGGGTCCCACAGTATTGATCAGAAGGTTCGAACCTCTATGAACCCTCCTACAGTAGTACTTAGCGGAGTCACTTACACTTCAGAATTTTTGGGAATTGGAATGCCCTACGGCAAAGCCACCATGGGGACAGACTGAATTTTTTTTTTTAAAAGGAACCTCTACTAAGCATTACAGCTGCCTGTCTGTCAAGAAAGAGATTGCAATGTCCTGGTGTGAGGAAGTAATAACTGGGGGAAAAAATAAAAAAAACTTTCATTGGTCAGTGACAACTTGCTCGCCCCCTTCTGCCAAAAACTTTAATGCTATCGCTCATTCTTCTCCAGGACTCTGACCGGTCTCTCTACATGGGGCCCTAAAATGTCTCATGGTGGCTGTCTAATGGTCCCCTTGTTGACAATTCAGGGAGCACATTAGAGAGGATACCCTTGATTTCACATGACAATATAAAGGATTGTTGTATGGACATAGTGCTTTCTGTAGGTGAGCACTTCTATAGTTGCTGTACACCGTGTGTTATTGAGATCCTAGAAATTCTAAACTCAATGGTGCCCTAGGTTTTATACCCAAACAAGGAGGGAGAAATTATTTAAAGGGGTTGACCACTTTCTGCTTGTGAGCAATATGTATGTAATATGATTATATGGCAGTTACTTTGTTGATATTCTGTGACATTTGCTAGATTTCATAAATCATGACCCCTTGATAGGCAAATCTTCTGTGGTGTCCAGACAGAGATCCTGTCCATAAGATGGTCAGTGATGGCGGGTCATGTGACTAGACCCATCACTTGGCCTCCTCTATTCATAAACACTGCACCTGCACAGCGTATTTGAATGGAGGAGTCTGCTTTGCCTGGTCACATGACTCTCCATTTGCAGCCATTTTATGGACAGGACCTCTGTGTGGACAGTACGACTTTGCAAACAAGGAGACATATCTTATGAAATAAAAAATAATGGCAGAGAATTTCAACAAAGTCTATATTAGTAACTGCCAAATAGTCATCTTATCCAGGCCATTCTAAAAAAAAAAAAAAAAAAAAATGTCACATATTGTACTTATAAAAAAATACCAAATTTACCAAAAACGTGAAAAAATTTGCAAATTTCCAAGTTTCAATTTCTCTACTTCTATAATACATAGTAATACCTCTAAAAATAGTTATTACTTTACATTCCCCATATGTCTACTTCATGTTTGGATCATTTTGGGAATGCCATATTATTTTTGGGGTATGTTACAAGGCTTAGAAGTCTAGAAGCAAGGACCAGGTCAGGTCTGAAGTAACTTTGTTTGGCTTACATAAACCCACCCAAAAATGACCCCATTCTAGAAATGACACCCCTCAAGGTATTCAAAACTGATTTTACAAAGGTTGTTTACCCTTCAGGTGTTCCACAAGAGTTATTGGCAAATGGAGATGAAATATATCTTGGTGTGTGTGTGGGGGCACAGGTGTTCACGGACTTTGCCCTAAACCAGTTAAGGGTAGGGTAGGCGATGCGCTAAGAGCGCCGGCCACAGTCAGCATATGCAAAAAAAAGAAAAATTGTGCCCAAAAAAATGTGGGGGGGGGGGGGGGGAAGCTGCAGCAACCTTGGGGGGGGGGTCTAGGGTCACCCTAAAATTTTCCTGAATATCCCTGCCTAACCTAACCTGTCCCTAGCGTACTTGTTAGTGCCAGATGGCACTGTGCAGGAACAAAAGGGTGGTGCTGGGCTCTGCAGATCCGACGCAGGCTGCTTTTCTCCTCGCTCCCGGACACCGAATGGAGAGGAGAGTAGAAGGGAGTTAAACCCCGCCCGCCCGTGCAGCCAATCTGATTCAATCCTGTGAGGTGTGGGTCACAATGCCCTCACATGATCTAAGGATGGTGATTGGTGGTGTATTATCACACCACCGTTCACAATCCTATTCCAGGTTATCGGAGACCCAAATAAGCCGGAAACACAGCAAACCGAATTGAATTGAGCAGCAAATGGCCCGCTTTTTCACCTTCCTCAAAGTAACGTTGTTTCGTAAAGAATGTTCTATTACATGCTTGTTCCAAGCCGTACACATTAAGTGCCTCTTTCCATATCGCTAAGGAGGATGGGGAAGGATCAGCTACATGAAGCATCTCCTTCTCCATTAGTCTACGATTAAGCTCTTCTCCCATGGCTCTAGTTTTGGTTTTAACTTTGGATATTTGTGCAATAAGGGTACCTCTCAGAAATGCCTTTAGTGCATCCCATATCACTCCTATTTCAGCGGAACCCTCGTTAATCCTCAAAAATTCTCACACCTGCTCTCTATCTTCCACCATATTTACCTATTTTATCTAGAAGGGGTTTAATTACCAGCCGCCACATCTTGGCCCTCCCGCCTCTCCCACTCTTAAACCAACCGACAGGATAGAGTGGTCCGATAACACACGAGGAGCATAAGAGCCCTGTGATATCCATGGCAGCATAACATGGTTACCTAGGGCCAAGTCGATGCGTGAGAGAGAGGCATATGTCCCGGAAGCACAAGAGAAACACCTCTCAGTAGGATTCCTGACCCTCCAAACATCCACTAGTCCCAATTCCTCTAATAACCTACCAAAAGGAGTTCTGGGGTCAGTTGACAACATCTGTCTCGCAGGGAATTTATCCAGTACATTATTCACGAAATTATTGAAATCGACAAGTAACAGTATAGGCAAATGCGGCTCCGAGGCTGCAAATGCCAATGCTTGCATTAAAACTGTGTTCGAGAATGGCGGAGGGATGTATAGAAACATTAAAATACATTCTACATTAAAGAGGGTACAGTGTAGCCCTACATATCTTCCCTCCCGGTCGATTTTGGACCTGCACAGTTGGACCTTCTATAGATTAAAACACTTAACCCTCTAGAGTATAAAGAATAAACCGAGTGATAAGCCTATCCATCTCCTATTTAGCCAGTGTAGGGTATCCTGAGTCATGTGCGTTTCCTGTAGACCTACAATAGACAGAGGCAATAAACGCAACCGTTCAAAGACTGCAGTGCGTTTGGTAGAATCTCTGAGGCCCCTAACATTCCAAGACACTAAATTCACGGTCCCCATAATATCATGGCATAAATCTCCTGATTAATAGTTCAGCACATTACCACATTTTCTTCCGTATTTGAGCATCTATAGAATCTGCGTATGGCCACATGGAGAGTCCCCCCCACCCCTACCAAAAATACCCTATGATATCCAGCTCTCACATGAGAGGAGGGGCAAACATTTCGTACCCAACAAACTGATGTGAGAATAAGGAAGGATTGTACCCACAAACAACACCATCTATAAAGTATTCCATAATCGCTTTTTGGAAGAGCAGGTCCCGGTCGTTAACATACTAAACCAGGCCCGCCGCATATAGGATTCCATCCTACAATCACTCATTTATGAAGGCAATATGAAACAGCCCAATATTAAAAATACATTTTCCCCTTTTTCAACCAAAATGAAACTGAGGTAGTTCTCAGGAACCTGAGCTAAAAGATGGGCATATTAACCCCTGCAGAGGACATTAGGTAAACATTTTGCATTATCAACTATTGCATTTTCTCTGATCAACCCCCTGCAAATAAACTAGACATTTATAACATACATAGTCACCAGTCCCTTTCAGAGCAATCTGGAACCGCTTGACGTATCTGTTTTTCGAGGACATCCAGCCACCCCAGCGCATCTTTAGGTAATTCTAGGAAGGTAGTAGATCTAAGAGCTACAACCCGGAGTTTGGCTGGGTATATCATGGAGTATGAAACTTGCAACTGATACAGCCTTCTTTTGACATCCATAAATGACGCCCTTCTCTTCTGGACCTCTACCGAACGACACCTTGACTCCGTTGATCTCCAGATCCGGTCTCTCTCTAGCTTTGCGTAGAATTGCATTTCGAACCTTGGAGGTCAGCCTGGTGGTGCCAGGTCTGGTAGGAACTCATGTGTTCTTTCCACCGCAGCTTAGATAATATTTCATTCCCAAAGGTTTGACTGAGCCATGTTTCAAAGTATAAATCCGGATTGTTACCCTCCACTTTTTCAGGAACTCCAACCAAACATATATTATTGCATCTCAGCCCATTTTCGAGATCGCCGGTTTTGGCGAATGAAACAGTTATCTCTTGAGCATGCTTCTGCGTTATGGCTCGTAAGGGTGGGAGATTATCTTCCAGACTACTCACTCTTCCTTCCACAGCTGTGGTATGTTTCGCCACTTTCTGTAAATCATGCCTGATAATGGAGACATCTTCTTTTATTCCACCCAGCTTGGTGCTTAAAATAAGTAAAGCCACATTGCATTGTTTGACTGCAGTAAAGACATCTGATATTGTGGGAGATTTTACAGACATTTCATCATCAGCACCTCCTGGCACCTCCATCTCTCCATTTATATGGTTGGCTATTCCAGGATTTTCATAGTGCACCATTTTCAGTGAAACATGGATTCTGCAACAAAAATGATTGAAAGTGTGGTTTCAGGATTTAAAAGATGACCAAGATGTGCAGAAAACTGGTGGAATCGATGTCTAAGAGGGTGAACCAATTATAAAGGAGAACACGTCATGTATTAAAACATATAAAATACATTCCACTTCGTACAGTTACTGTTTTTTTTTCACTGTTCCAATTAATTTTTACAGTATCATTCCTTATAGTAAAGGACTTCTCAAAAATGTCTACACATTTTTTTGAATGAGCCAGTATTGTACACGGTTAGTAGATGGTCTCTATCACAGGGGCCTTTAAAAATCTGACTCGCACATATAAAGAAAACGTCAGGGGTTGGTGGGAAATCCAGACCCTCGAGATATATCTAAAAAATAGGATAGTCCCCAGAGGCCTGCGGATCCCACTTTCCCCCTCTGTGCGTCTAAGATCCCCTGAATTTACAAAAAAGTGGGAGACTGAATCTATCGAGTCTTCCTTGTGGCTCATGTACATTCTGTTAGAGGGTGAAAAGGCCCTTTTTGAGAAGAGCACTTCAGCCCTGCAAGAACAAATTGTAGAGACAAAAAAGTTCTCCACTCAGGCTGACTTTGTGAAAAAAGAACAGGCTCTTGAGCAGGCTATCCAAAGGTACACAGCACAACTTAAAGAAAGGAAACATTCCCAGTACCGACGTGACACAGTTGACTTCAGAGAGGGTCACCTATTCGACTATAATACCAAATCGACAAAAGGATTAGAGGGTGAAACAGAACCCTCATCCTCTGAGGGTGAAACCGATTCTGAAGTCACTTATAACCCACAATACCCAAGACCCCCATTTAGGGGTAGGGGTAATAGGGGTAGGTCACGTAGAGGTAGGGGCGCTCAGAATAGGGGCAATTTTTTAGGGCAGAGTCTCCCTATCTCGAGTTATCTTCTGAGGGAGCGGAAGGAGCAGTAGCAATGTGTCCTAATATTCCCATTGTCCCTAGTTCGGATGAACTACAGATCATTAACCTATCGGATAGGATATTAACGGTGGCCGAATTGAATGTCCTGAAGAAAGGACTTTCTTTTGTCCCCACCCACTCCTTTGATTCCTTCGGATGGGTGAAGGATCTGAACCTATTTGTTAGGAAATTGAAGTGGCGTAAGTTCTTTGCGAGCCATGATAGATGCCAGTGCTCTGAATTAAACAAGAAAGGATCGTGGCACTCCTTCGTCTGTAGTACAGACGAAGGAGTGCCGCGATCCTTTCTTGTTTGGTATCGTATTGGGGACCAATGGTCAGGTCCTAACATCGCAGGCACCGCCACTATATGGACTTTGGGTATTTACCTACAATGGTGCTGTCACCCCATGTATTTTTGCTTCAGTGCTCTGAATTAGGGATTGATCTCTCTGATTTGGGGGACATGAGGAATTTGGTGGAATTATTACAAGAGAATGAGAAAGTCCCGGGTGAAGGTCCCTTCACCACTATTAAGAAAAGGTCTCATCTTAATCCCCCAATTGGTGACACTACGCCAATGGATGTCTTCCTAAAAGTTGTCATTGATGAACTCAAAAAATTGGAAGGTACCAAATATGGCAAGAATAATCTGACCTATGATGAACTTAATGGCCTACTGTCTTTGGAGCAGGACAGCTCCATTGTCATTAAGGCAGCTGATAAGGGGGGTAATATAGTGGTGATGGGACACGAACAATATCTCACCATGTGCATGGACATATTACGTGATAAAAATTGCTATGGGATATTGCCATCAAATCCCACAACAAAATTTCTGGCGGAACTTAAAGTGATCATGACCTCCGCACTGAGCTCAAAACTTGTCAGTAAAGCGGAATTCGATGCACTATTACCTATGCATCCACAACTGGCTTGTTTTTATGGTCTACCCAAAGTCCACAAAGGGCTACGACCATTGAGGCTGGGAACACACCTAGGCGTTTTTGGATCAGGCGTTTTTTTGAGCGTTTTTTCCGTGGAAAACGCGCATTTTTTTAGGCGTTTTTGTATTTTTTGCAACGCGCGTATTTTGGGGCGTTTTTTGATTGACAGCTTACAGTTTGCACAAAAAAAGAATCCCCACACAGCAAAGGTGGGTGGAGATTCTGCCTTTCTGTTGGGTTTTACTACAAAAACGCGCGATCATATGCGCGTTTTTGAAGCGGAAAACGCGCATATTTTCTTATTTTCTTATTTTCGTTCCCATGCTTTTCAATGGGTGCAAACGCTTGGGCAAACGCCCCAAAGAAGCTCATGCACAAGCATTAGCGTTTGGCGTTTTTCAGCGCGTTCAAACACGCTGTAAAACGCTCAAGTGTGAACCATGTCCATTGGAATACATGGGTTTTCACTTGTTGTGCGTTTTTCAGCGTGTTTGAACGCGCTGAAAAACGCTTAGGTGTGTTCCCAGGGTAAGGGGCAGACCGATTGTGTCGGGTACCAACAGCCTTACTAGCCAGATTAGCAATTACGTAGATCACATCTTGAGACCTTTTGTGGTATCCCTTCCCTCATATGTTAGGGATTCAATGGAGGTTCTAAATAAATTAGACGGCCTCTACGTTGACCAGCATACCATGCTTGCGAGTCTCGACGTAGAGGCCCTCTACAGCTCCATCCCTCATAAAGAGGGTTTGGAGGCCATTGAATTCTTTTTGAGGGAACGGGGGATCGAATGTTCACGCCATAATCAATTCGTTATTGATCTCATGGACTTTATTCTCCACCATAATGCATTCCTCTTCAATAGTCGTTTCTACCACCAGCTCAGGGGCGTGGCCATGGGCAGTCCCTGCGCACCGTCCTACGCTAATCTGTACCTGGGCTTGTGGGAGAGAACTATAGTATTTGGTGAGGAATCAGCAGCTTGGTCCGCACATGTCACTCTATGGTTGAGATTTATTGATGATGTCATCATATTTTGGAATGGTTCACAGGAGGAATTCACCAGTTTTGTTAGGGCCCTCAATATTAACAACTGTGGGCTGTTCTTTACATCTGTGATTGATCCTGTACATATTACCTTCCTTGATCTCACCATTACCAAGGACTGTGATGGTAAAATCCATACGGACCTGTACCGTAAACAGACGGCTACCAACAGCCTTCTCCATTGGGGGAGCAGTCATCCCCCTGCTTTGAAAAGAGGCATTCCTAAGGGGCAATTTTTGCGTGTTCGCCGCAATTGCTCCTCTTTTTCAGGCTTCCAAAATAAAGCTGCTGAACTCCAGACCAGATTCCTATGTCGAGGATACCCCCAAAAAAATGTTTCATCTGCTTTTCATCATTCAGCAGCCTGTACTCGTGAATCTCTCCTTATTCCAAAACGTAGGGATGAGGATGGAGACCAGATCCGACTAATTGCAACATTTGACGCCGCAAATGGACCCATTATGGATTGTCTACGGAAACATTGGGGCATCCTGCAGATGGACAAAGATATTGGACATCTGATGGGTGACAAACCTGCGGTTACATTTCGTAGAGGTCGCAATTTAAAGGACCGTCTGGTCCACAGTTTCTTCCAACCTCCTCGCCCGAGTACGTGGCTTACCAGTTCTGCCACAGGTACATTTCGATGCGGGGACTGTATAGCTTGTGGTTCCATTCAGACGGGACGCACGTTCACCAGTACAACCACATCCAGATCCTACACAATTAGATCATTTATTAATTGTAGGACGTCAGGTTTGGTGTACTTGGGTACGTGCGTTTGTGGCTTGCAATATGTGGGAAAGACGATCCGGGAGTTTCGCAGACGGATTGGCGAACATCTGAATGACATCAGAAAGCGGTCAGATACCCCCATTGCACGCCACATTGATGTGCAACATTCTGGTGATCCCTGCTCGATCAAATTTCAGGGTCTTGAGGTCATCAGACCCTCACCTAGAGGTGGTGACCTGAACCGTCTGGTCCTACAAAAAGAAGCACAATGGACCTACAGACTGGACACAGTTCGACCGCGTGGGTTAAATGAATATATTTCATTTACCAGCTTCATTGAATAGTCCTATCGGTCATTTTTATACCAACAGGTCCTCTCTGCTATCTTCTTTCCCCATGACCATTATGTAAATTGTGACATATGGGGGCGATCCAATTATGGTGGGGTTACTGTATCTATATTGCCGTACTACTGCACAAATATAGTAGTGGATTATACCTAGACATCATAGGTGGCATGTGATAAAACACCATGCTTCCCCACTACACATCATTAATTGTGACCAAACCACTGTCCATTAGATCTTCAGTAATTCCCTCCTTCTCTGTTGTTATTGAATGACACTCCGATGATGAGGCTGTCTTTAACAGTATACATTGATGGATAGATAGCCTCTTTAACATCATCATCTATAACATCAGATAATATACACTGGTGATCGCTACCTCTCTCACTTGCCATACTTTAATCCAAATGACGGGGCTGATATTTCACGACGTCAGGACTTGGGCGGGCACTGTGTACCTGTTACCGCCCCCTCATGTCCTGATTGGTTGTACCCAGCCCTGGTCCCTCCCCTTGTGGGCGGTCTTATGTCCTTATATCCTGGCGCCAGAAGCGGCCGTTTCACGGCCATTCAAGCGCCGGACTAGCTGTCACACACCATCAGTGTGACGGCGTTTGTTCACCCACTCCAGTAGCGCTATTACTCCTGATGAATTGGCACAAGAAACGTGTCGAGTCAGACGCTAGTTAGAGGTGGCAACCTAGTCTCTATATGCTAGGTAGTCAGGTGAATTTTTGCAGTCTCCACTGCTTTGGGCATGTCAATAGCGTCCTTCCCACACACAGTGTGGTAACCAGGGCTCAGGGCGTTTATGTCCATTAGCAATGTGCAACCTCACCTCCAATGATATGTGGTCTACTATTAGGCAGTGATTTCTGACAGCAAGGGAAGTGCTGTACCCCTCAGATTGTTCACTTATCTGCCAGTATAATAGTGATCACATACCAGTATGAATGTTACTCCCTAGGTGAATTGTAGTCCATAAATCACCATTTTTGGGCTTCTGGATACCCATCCATGATTTATGTGTTCCCAATCCGCTGGATGGACTATCAGTCGATTCACCAGGGACACATCAATTTTTTGTTAGTGTGTCGACTTTTGATCTTTCCCCCAAGGATTATCATTTTAATGTATTTTTGAATAAAAGTATATTTTAACGTTCCCTTTACACAGTGAATCCCCCTTAGTAGATGGTGGCTGAAACAACCAACTGACTTTCGCAGATGTGGAAACAAATGCAATGGACATATAGACTTGCATGATCAGGCAGTTTATTAACTGCAGTATGAAAGGAATTATCTGTGTGGCCGTATCTGCGGGAAATTATATATTAGAAAGACCAGAAGAACTACACAGTGGAGTCACATTATTATGACAACTTCCTACTTTCGATGTTGGAAGAGTATAGCTTATTAAGGAATTCACGTGTGGTGAGTTGGCTTGGTAGGCATATAAGGGGTATGATATGCTGTCTGCATACATATCCCTCACTGCTGTAATGGGCAAAAAGGGATGATTATTGGCTTTCAGGCCAAGAGCGGCAGTATTTCTTAAACTGTCCAGTTTGTGAGCTGTTCGCATTCTGCTGTGGTGCAATTTTACTGTATCCTGAGCAGACAAATGGCACCACTGCAGATAAGTGACATAGAAACTGTGAATCAGCATGTGCCACTGATGCAAGAAGTGTATGATGGCTACGAAGGTGACAAAGGGTGGACGGACAGGCTACAGTGGAGAAGCTCCCTGCCAAAATGAACCCAGGGGATACCAAATGTGTGCCTAAACAACAGTTCAGTGAACCCTACTGCATAAGGGGCTCCAAAGCAGACAGGTGGTCACTGCAGCTTTGCTAATGAAGTTGCATCAGCAGAAAAAGCTTCCATTTTTGTGGCAGTATTGGAATTGGACTTCCGCTGAATGGCAAAGAGTTGCCTTCTCCAGTGAGACAAGTTTTCTGCTTCATCGAACGGAGGTTGGTGTGTCAGGCAAGAAGCATAGAGAACAAACAACCTGCACCTTATGGTCAGGGGAATGTTTCTGTTGCATTCTCTGGGCCCACTCATCCGTTTGAAAGCACTCTCAACTGATTTGGGTATGAATCCATTCTTGAAAATAACATACACCCATACATGCTAATTGTCTTCCTTGTGGTGGATGGGATCTTCCAGCAAGACAATGCCACATGTCAAATGGCTAGAAATGTCCGACACCGGATGGAAGAACCTAACAAAGTACTTCCCTGGCTCCCTAATTACCCAGACTTGAACCCGATTTAGAGTCTGTGAGACCACCTCATGGTTGTATTCTCTCTATGGATATTCCAGGACCTTATTGAGCCACTCCTAGTCCATCTAGCTGCTGATATTATCTAGAAGTCATAATAATGTGACTTAACTGTGTATGGTAAACTCAATAAATACAGGAAAAGTAACCGTGTTGGCAGGACTTATTAGATACAATATTGCCTTCAAGGAGATCCCAAGGCTCTAAATTTCTGGGAATTTCAGTATATTAACCTAGGCCCCAGAAAAAGCAATTTGGGGAATTTATTATTATAAAAGATGAAGCCAGATATATCTACCAACTGGGTGCAATGAGCCTGAGAGGCCTAAATGAGAGCTTCTCTTTTACTCACTTCATGGGACGCCAATTATGATATGGATACATGAATTTCTAAAATATGACAAAATATGAAAAGTGAAATATGAAAAATATATCTAGACACCTACACATTAGACCTACAGGCGCTATTATGACATCCTATTCTAAATCTAGAGGTTTTAAGTTGGAGTTGTTCTGACTCTTGCTAAATCCGCTTCCACTCTTCCGGTGAAGGCTTTGTACAAGATTTTGGAGTGTGTCTGTGAGAATTTTTGATTATAAACCCAGAAAAGCATTCATGAGGTCAAACAATGATGTTGGCTCCCATTCTAGTTCATGGCAAAGCTGTTAGATGAGGTAGAGGTCAAGGATCCATGTGGTGAAGTTCTTCCACACTCTCCCAACGATGCCTTTATGGGTATGGCTTTGTGCACTTGAGCACAGTCATGCTGGAAAATAATATAGTGCAAATTCACACTACTCAATATGATTATTGCAAATTCAGTAACTAATTGAAACGGTTTCCACAAAGTTGGAAGCATATAATTGGTATGCTGAAGCATTAAGGTTTGTTTTCACTGGAACTAAGGGATAGAGGATTTCTCTCCTCCACCAGACTTTACAGCTGGCACATTGCAGTCAGGCGAATAACGTTCTCTTGGTATTCACCAAAGCCAGACTCATCCATGAGATCTTAGTGGCGTAACAAGTAACCATGGGGTCCCACAGCAAAACTTTGCATGTGCCCCTGCTTTATCATGACCACTACCATCATCAGTAAGTTCAGTAAAGCTCATGATTGTTTTTTCTAAAGCACATTGAATATTGCACACAGTGATTACACAGTACAGGATATTCTACTCGGTGATGATACAGCGCATGTACTGTACAGTTACGTCACAGTACAAGCATAAAGCACACAATCTTGCATAGCACAGCTCATCAGAGTCAAAAAACATAATGATATCATATGCAGGTATAATGCACACAGGACACACAATACAGGAATAATATAGTAATATTACAATGTACTATGGCTGTATTCAGCAGGGGTGTGGAATTTTTTTTAAAAACTACTTGTCGAAGGACTAAAGCGGGGGCTTAATCTACTTGTCCCTCATGACAATCTACTTGTCCTGAACTTCTACTGTATGGGGGCGGGGGCCACAAGGAGACGTTCTACTGTATGGGGCGGGGGCCACAGGAGGCGTTCTACTGTATGGGGCGGGGGCCACAAGGAGGCGTTCTACTGTATGGGGCGGGGGCCACAAGGAGACGTTCTACTGTATGGGGCGGGGGCCACAAGAAGACGTTCTACTGTATGGGGCGGGGGCCACAAGAAGACGTTCTACTGTATGGGGCGGGGGCCACAAGAAGGCGTTCTACTGTATGGGGCGGGGGCCACAAGGAGACGTTCTACTGTATGGGGGCGGCACAGGAGGCGTTCTACTGTATGGGGCGGGGGCCACAAGGAGGCGTTCTACTGTATGGGGGCCACAAGGAGACGTTCTACTGTATGGGGCGGGGGCCACAAGGAGACGTTCTACTGTATGGGGCGGAGGCCACAGGAGACGTTCTACTGTATGGGGCGGGGCCACAAGGAGGCGTTCTACTGTATGGGGCGGGGCCACAAGGAGACGTTCTACTGTATGGGGCGGGGCCACAAGGAGACGTTCTACTGTATGGGGCGGGGGCCACGAGGAGGCGTTCTACTGTATGGGGCGGGGGCCACAAGGAGGCGTTATACTGTATGGGGCAGCCACGCCATACTGGGGCAGTGAATCCCTTTAATGTATAATATACATTAAAGGGATTCACTGCCGCAGTATGGCATGCACATTAAAGGGATTCACTTTAAATGTACATGACATACTGGGACAGTCCGCTGATCACACTGCGGTAAGCAGCCCGGACGTGCTGCGGGGCTGTGTATGAGAGGAGAATCCGGCGCCACCCTAGCCCTGCTACTTGCCCGCAGGGCTAAGCTACCTGCACAAACTACCTGCCCGGCGCCCGGAGCTGCATGTCCTGGGCGTCGGGCGATAGGAATTCCACACCCCTGATTCAGGGTTACATGCCATGTAGTTATGCCCATGATTGCATTTTTTTTTTTTTTAAATCAGATAATTTTTATTGAAAAAAATATAACACAGGAAATAATACACTGAAATGCACTTTCCCGCATACGATACACTAATACATAAGCAGTGCAATAGATATATAGTCATAATACAAATATAACTTGACCGACAGTGCATCGTAGCATAATGAGTCTTGATCCGTAGACATTCTCCTGTGCCAAGTAACATTTTCGCTTTTCAACATGAATAACTCAAAGTCCAAGCGATCAACAAAAATAAAGCTCCTAAGTGGAGCTATAGGAACCAATAACTGGAAACCCCCCCTCTCCCTCCCCGTTCCCCTCTGTGCGGTATCCCCATGAGTCAATCATTGTATAGGAATCAGACCTTGATCTGAGAGGGCACTATACAACCCCCGGCAACGACATGGCATCTCGCAGCCATGACCTCCGTATCTCCTGTGAAGCTACACCAGAAAGCGCAACCCAGCTTTCCCACTGTTTTCGGAACTTCTTAATGGCCCCTCTTTTTTTGTATATACCTCTTTCCAAACTGACTAAAGAGTTGGCTGCCCCCACCCACTCTTGTATACTCAGGCCTACTGGCTGGATCCAGTATTTCGCGATCAGGCGTCGTGCACAAAAGAGTAGCCTAGCAGCTGCCACCTTACTGCTTTCGGGAATTCCCAGTTCCTGAACATGGCCTAAAACCCCTACCACCGGCGTCCTAGGAATAGCAACTCCATAGGTTTTGTCTAAAACATCAAAGACAGCTGTCCAGAAGGCTTCCAACCCATTGCAGAGCCACATCATGTGAATGAGATCTGCTTCACCCACTACACACCTAGGACAGTTAGCATTTGGACGTAAACCCATTTTGCATAGCATCAAGGGAGTACGATATACTCTGTGCAATAAAAATAGTTGAGGCCGACGTTGCGCCTCACTGAGAGACAGTTTAGGCGTATACTCCAGGATTTCCCGCCACTGTGCCTCAGTGAGAGCTCCTACATCTCTCTCCCATTTATCTTTAAGACCCATTATCGGGTCTCCCATGCATTTTTCCTTAAGGAAGCTGTAGGCAAAAGATATAAGCTTATATGATGTTGAAGCTTTCACTACCTGATCAAACAGAGCTGATTTAGCAATAGACATAGGGATAGTTTTCCTCTGACATTGTATCGCATGTCTCAGCTGCAAGAATGCAAAGAACATATTATTGGGAAGGCCGAAATCCTTCTGTAACTGCTGAAAGGATTTCAGGGTGTCCCCCTCCATCACCTGTGTCACATATTTCACACCCCTCCGAATCCATTCCTCTGATCCCTCCAACATGAAAATTTCTCCTAGCCAAGGATTACGCCATAACGGGGTATATTTAGTGCATCCCTTTATTTCCAGCATATCTCTGACAGTCCACCACACCTTGTGCATAAGTTGTAACGTAGGCATAGTCGGCACATGTAATTTTAGCGTGTGCGCCTCTAAAGCCTCTATAGGAGGGTGTTGGCCAGTCAGAGCTGCAATCAGACCTTTCCTCCATGATTGCATTTTACTCATGTTAGAATAAAAATCTTTTTTTCAGTTGGTCTTTATTAAAAACATTAAGCCATTCTGTCACAAAGGGTTAAAGGAAAGGTGTCACCAAAAATGTTATCTGCCAGTAAAAACCAGATAGCGATATCCTTTTTTTTTTTTTTTTTTTCTAATCTGATTTTATTTTCTAGTTACAGATTATATATACGAGTATGTATATGTGTATATAATATAAAATTTTTTAATCCTATCTGCTGAACATGATTATGGAGGTGGCCATCTTGCCTGAGCTATTTACAAAGCATTGAGAAAATTGCTTTACGGCAGCCCAGTGGGCCATAGACACAATGGTCTGGAGGGGACCATATTGACTTCTATAGGAGAGTTTTCTAATCAAGCTCTGTGACCTGTGCAGAGGTCATTGTACAGGGAAAGAATAGATAATCTCCTTATCATTACAAGCAGGTTTGGAATAATATATACAGTGGGGAAAATAAGTATTTGATACACTGGCGATTTAGCAGGTTTTCCCACCTACAAAGAATTGAGAGGTCTGTAATTTTTATCGTTGGTGCCCTTCAATTGTGAGAGACGGAACCATAAAAAAATCCAGGAAATCACATTGTATAATTTTCAAATAATTAATTAGCATTTTATTGCATGAAATAAGTATTTAATACAATAGAAAAGCAGGTAGCGGTTGGGACAGTGTTCTTGGGGTTGTACTCTTCTTGTATCCTCCTCCTTCCTCCAAACACGGTTAGTGGAGTTGATACTAAAAAGTTCTATTTTGGTCTCATCTGACCACATGACCTTCTCCCATGCCTCCTCTGGATCATACAGATGGTCACTGGTGAATTTCAAACAGGCCTGGACATGTGCTGAGCGAGCAGAATTTTAGTCCATGGTGGCATAGTGTTACTAAAGGTAATCTTTGAGACTGTGGTCCCAGCTCTCTTCAGGTCATTGACCAGGTCCTCCTGGGCTGAAGATTGAAGAAAGATTGACAGTCATCTTGTGTTTCTTCCATTTTCTAATAATTGCTCCATCACTGCTTGCCTGTTGTCCTGTAGCCCATCCCAGCCTTGTGCAGGTCTGCAATTTTATCCCTGGTGTCCTTAGACAGTTCTTTGGTCTTGGTCATGGTGGAGAGGTTGGAGTGTGATTGATTTATGTGGACAGGTGTCTTTTATACAGTTCAAACAGGTGCAGTTAATACAGGTAATGAGTGCAGAGTAGGAGGGCTTCTTAAAGAAAAACTAACAGGTCTGTGAGAGCCAGAATTCTTGCTGTTTGGTAGGTGAACAAATACTTATTTCATGCAATAAAAGACAAATTATATAAAACTCATACAATGTGATTTTTTTTTTATATATATATATATATTTCTTATTCTGTCTCTCACAGTTGAAGTCTACCTACGATAAAAATTACAGACCTCTCCATTCTTTGTAGGTGGGAAAACTTGCAAAATCGGCAGTATATCAAATACTGATTTTCCCCACTGTAATTGCAATAAAGTGATGTACAGACTGAGACTTGGTGCCTATTATTAGGCTTAGTGGCCAGTGCAAAAACTGCAGGATTTTCTGTTTTATGTTTTAAATATAGACAGTGACTTGGAAAAATAAAGATATCAAAAATTATTTCAAAATATGTTAAACATTTAAATGTGTTTTAAACAATAGGCCATTTTCTGATGACACATTACGTTTAACTGTTTTTCTTGATGTGTGAACCTTTCTTTAACTTTTACTTTGTGCCGGTTATCTAATAAACCTCCTCTCTAAAAGGTCATAAACACTTATTTAACGGGGTTCTTCGTGTTCAGGGTTGAACCTGGATATAAGCTGTTATTGATTCCCTAACTACATATAAGTGAAGCATCAGAGCACTTCCTATGAAGCTGGCTTCAACACAAGAGTGGAAAATACAAGTGAACAGCCTGCTGACCTAACATCATGATCTGCTGGTCTACTGTCAGATTGTGGTCTATTTTCCCATAGTCAGTTGATAATTGAATGTTGCTCCATGCTTTGTAATTTATATGGAATTTCATAGAAATATCAATATATGGTGAGGTTATGTTATTTAAAAATAACAAAAATCTGATTTATTCTTGGCAGATGACTATACCAGGAGCTTACAGGAGCAATTGATGTCTTCAGATTTTAAAGCAGACAATTGTGGTGTGATAGAAGACACATATGAAGAGCATTCAATTATCTCAGATGTACCCTTGGACTCTAAAAGCAAAGATCTATCATCTGATCCTGTGGATGCGTTCCAGTCCTCTGATTTATCACAGACTGTTCAGCAAAATAAAGGTCACAGAAGAAGTGTTCCACGTCAAAGAACCCGCACAAGAAAGAAGACTTTTTCATGTTTAGAGTGTGGAAAACATTTTAACCATAAATCAAAACTTGTTCTACATGAGAGAATTTATACAGGGGAGAAGCCATTTTCTTGTTTAGAATGTGGAAGATCATTCTCACAGAAAACAAGTCTTGTTATACATCAGAGAACTCACACAGGGGAGAAGCCATTTTCATGTTCAGAATGTGGGAAATGTTTTAGAACTAAATCACATCTTGTTTTGCATGAGAGAACTCACACAGGGGAGAAGCCGTATTCATGTTCAGAGTGTGAGAAATGTTTTACAGATAGATCGCATCTTGTTAGACATAAGAGAATTCACACAGGGGAGAGGCCATTCTCATGTTCAGAATGTGCGAAATCTTTTACAGATAGATCGCATCTTATTAGACATCAGAGAATTCACACAGGGGAGAAGCCATATTCATGTTCAGAGTGTGGAAAATGTTTTAACTGTAAATCACATCTAGTTAAACATGAGAGAATTCATTCAGCGGAGCAGCCATTTTCATGTTCACAATGTGGGAAATATTTTAAAGATATATCATATCTTGTCATGACTGAGGGTACTTGCGCAGCAGAGAAGGAATATATTTGTTCAGAATGCAGAAAACATTTGATCAATAAATCTGAACTTTTTAGTCCCTTCCCGACTGCCGGCGTAGATGTATGGTGGAAGTCGGGTCTTTAAACATGGTGCCCACTTGCAAGTGCAAATGCAAGTGATAACACCGATGGCAGACATTTATCCCCTCAAATTCTGTGCTCAATTGCAAGGCTGTTGGGTTGGAGTCGGTAGGAAAGTACAGGCTACAGCTTAAAAAAAATATTTTCTGTTATTAATAGTGTAGTTCATTTATTGACTTTCATATGACTTTAGAAAAGTTTAGAATTGTTAGTCATAAATATATTTTATTTTCTATCAATATAATTTACACGTGCAGACCGAGTAGGCAATTATTGGAAAGGGACTGTTCCTTCCTGATAGTTGCCTGCTCATCAGTGGAGCTGAAAAGCTGAATTTTCCATGTAGCAATATGGCTACTGCCATTGCTCATCCTCCTACAGATTAATTGTTTCTGGTAAACACATTGCTGTTCGCACAGCACAATCTGCTGCCCAGAAACAATGATTTAATGTACTGCATGAATGAAGAGCTCACTCTATGAAACATTTTGCTCATTCGTCTGTTTAACCCCTTATACCCCGGGCCAGTTTTTACGCTCATGCCCAGGCCATTTTTTGCAAATCTGACATGTCCCTCTATGTGGTAATAACTTTGGAACACTTTTACTTATCCAAGCTATTCGTGACACATTGTACTTCATATTCATTATAAAGTTGAGTCAATATGTTTTCCTTTATTTATAAAAAAAAATCCAAAAGTTAACGAAAATGTTTAAAAAAATTCACTGTTTTCTAAATTTGAATCTCTTCTTTTAATACAGATAGTGATGCCTCATAAAATATTCATTAACTAACATTCCCCGTATGTCTACTTTATGTTGGCATCATTTTGAAAATGTCAGTTTATTTTTTAGGATGTTAGAAGGCTTAGAATTTTAGAAGCAATTTTTAAGAAAATTTCCAAAACCCACGTTTTAAGGATCAGTTCAGTTATGAAGTCACTTTGTGGAGCTTGCATAATAGAAACCACCCATAAATGACCCCACTTTAGAAACTACGCCCTCAAGTTATTCAAATCTGATTTTAAAAACTTTGTTAACCCTTCAGGTATTTCACAAGAATAAAAGTAAAATGGAGAAGAAATGTCTAAATTTTTTGGCAGATTTTCCATTTTAATAATTTTTTTTTCTGCATACTAATGCCAGAAGCCTGACTAATAAAACTAGTGAACTGGAATTAGTGATGTGTGAGGAGGACTATGACAGTGGGAATAACTGAGACATGGCTGGATGATAGCTATGACTGGGCAGTTAATGTACAGGGTTACAGTCTGTTGAGAAAGGATCGTCAAAACCAGAGAGGGGGAGGGGTCTGCCTTTATGTAAAGTCCTGTCTAAAGCCCACAGTCCAGAAGATATAAGTGAGGGACATGAACATGTGGAGTCACTGTGGGTAGAAATATATGGAAGCAAAAACAATAATAAATTACTAATAGGAGTTTATTATAAACCACCTAATATACCAGAGTCCACAGAAAATCTACTACTAAACGAGATAGACGAGGCGGCAAATCAAAATGAGGTTGTTATTATGAGGGACTTTAACTACCCAGATATAGACTGGGAAACTGAAAGCTGTACATCCCATAAAGGAAACAGGTTCTTGGCAATAACCAAAGACAATTACCTTTCCCAAATGGTTCAGGACCCGACTAGAGGGACGGCCATACTGGACTTAGTATTAACCAATAGACCTGACAGAACAACAGATGTGCAGGTTGGGGGGACACCTGGGAAATAGTGACCATAAAGTTATAACCTTCCAATTATCATTCAAAAGAGTGTTTCTTCGGGAGGAACAAGAATACCGGACTTCAAAAAAGCTAAATTTAGCCAACTAGGAGATGCCATAGGCCTAACTAACTGGAACAAAGTCCTCAAAAATACAGCCACAAGATGGGATATTTTTAAAAGCATCCTAAAATCTAATTGTGAGAGGTACATACCTTATGGGAATAAAAGGTTAAGGAACCAGAAGAAACCAATGTGCCTTCACCGCTTCCTGGTCCTCCCCCTCCTGCCTTTTCTTGCCACAGGCAACGAAAATACGATAGCACTGTACATGTGAGCCCGCACCTGGAAGAGCCAATATCAAGGGGCTAAAGAGCCACGTGTGGCTCTAGAGCCTTAGTTTGCTGACCACTGGGTTAGATCATGTGCTATTTTATAGAGCAGATTGATACGGACGCAACAATATCAAATATGTCAACTTTTTTGTTTTGTTTCAGTTTTTACATAATAACATTTTTGAAACACAAAATATATGAGTCATATAAGGACTCCTTTTTTGCAGGATGAGGTGACAGTTTGGTTGGTACTATTTTGAGGATATACGTCTTTTTGATCGCTTGGTGTTGCACTTTTTGTGATGTAAGGTGAAAAAAATGGATTTTTTTTTGCAGTTTTTTTACGGTGTTTATCTGACGGGGTAGTAGATTGTGATATATGTATAGAGCTGGTTTGTTACGGCAATACCTAATGTTATTTTTTTTTCAATTTTTTATTATAAAATCAGGGGAAAGGGGCATTTGTTTTGTTTTTTTACTTGAAACTTTTTTTTTTTATTAATAAAACACTTTTTTTTTTCTTTTTTTTTAACTTTATTTCTGTCCCACTCTGGGACTTCAACTTTTGTGAGTCTGATGCCCTCTGTAATGCATTACAATACATCTGTATTGTAATGCATTGCATGTTAGTGTATTACACTGAGTCATACACTAACAGTTGTCTAGGACTGTGTTTCCCAACCAGTGTGCCTCCAGCTGTTGCGAAACTACAACTCCCAGCATGCCTGCACAGCCAAAGGCTGTCCAGGCATGCTGGGAGTTGTAGTTTTGCAAAAGCTGGAGGCACACTGGTTGGGAAACACTGGTCTAGGACAGTGTTTTTCAACCTTTTTTGTGCCAAGGCACACTTTTTTTATGAAAAAAATCACGAGGCACACCACCATTAGAAAATGTTAAAAAAATAAAACTCTGTAGCCTATAAGCCCTATATTGACTATATAAAGTAATTCTCGTCAAAGTGTCTTAAATAGGAATGAAATAAACACAAAGAAATTATTTATTTGATCTTCGCTGATACAGTGCAGCGGGTGCATCCTGAGCTGAGGGCTTTTTTCCCGCCAGCTCATCTATCATTGTCAAGTTCCCAGCCCCCCCTCCCCTCTCCTTAAATCTCAGGACCGGGTGGTGCTGTGCTTGGCTTGAAGTTAAATTGGCGTGCCTGTGAATGAACTTACTTACCTGCTCCTATGGCTCCTGTCCTGGCTCTGGATGATGAGTCCCGTCCTCCTTCCCTCCCAGTCTCTTCTCTGGCTCTGCTCCACCTTCTAATGCTGCTGTGCAAGTCGCGCAGGGCGCATGTTCCCAAATCCCGCAAGACCTGCCGCGACCTCGAGAATAGTGTTAAGCTCGAATTATTCGCGAATAATTCGAGCTCACGGACACGGCACACCGGACAATATCTCAGGGCACACTAGTGTGCTGCAGCACAGTGGTTGAAAAACACTGGTCTAGGAGACCCAGCCTGAGGCTGTATCTCTTATGCTTCCATAGAAGGCAGGTCCTGATGCCTCTGCAAGGCATCAGGCTGCCTTCTCACACATCGGGTCCCCGTCACCGCAGCGGGACCCGGTGGTGATCCTCACCCTCCACAAACACCTTCTATGCCGCAGTCAGTGCTGACCACTGCATAGAATGAGTTATTCCGCCAGCATCAGCTTTTACAGTGATGCCGGCGAATACAGCAGGGTCCCGGCTATCAGTGACTGCCGGGCCCTTGCACTGATCAGGTGGGCACAGAGTGGTGCCCGCAATCAGCACGACATAATAGTACATCAAAATGTGGGAATTCACATGTCGCTATGATGTATTATTACGTCATTGGTTGGGCAGGGTTTAGATAACAGCACAGCAACATTGGTTTATTATTAGGAACGAGCATGGTTTACACCTCTCCGTTCATAGCTTCTAGTAGAAATAATAAAGGAATGGCACAACGTAGTCATAAGAAAAGATTCTCCAGAATTGTAGCTATTAAAACAGGCATGTCAGGAGTGGTGACAGGTCCTCTTGACAGTGGTGACACAAATTGTATTTCAATAAATATGGTTTATGTTCAATCTAAGAAGCCTAATTGCTTACATGATGATGAGAAAGAGATGAAAGTTACCATTTTACTACAGTAAATTCTTAGTACTAAATTATTGGCCTTTTATGAAGGAGTCGGAGCTGGAGTCATATTCAGACTGTGATAAGATGCAGTAGTTGGAGTCAGAACTTTGGCTTACCGACTCCACAGTCCTAGTCAATTGTTACCAGATCAGCGGATTAGGCTTTCCTTGGGAGCACTTTGATCTTGTGGCCTGAATCCTCGCACCAAGATCAGGGAAGCCATTCATTGGTGGTAGTAGCCTCATGCATACCACAGGTATATTCCTGTAGAGTCCTGCAGGTGGCAATGCTCCATAGGAATAAATAAATAAATGCAGTGTATAGGAGAAGCAATCTAATGATTGCATGTTAAATTGCCATAGTGGGACTTTAACCACTTCCTGACCAGGCCTAATTTTGCAAATCTGACTTGTCACTATATGTGGTAATAACTTTGGAACGCTTTTAGTTATCCAAGCCATTCAGAGATTGTTTTCTCGTGACACATTGTACTTCATGTTAATGGTAAAGTTGAGTCAATATGTTTTACATTTCTTTATAATGAAAATCCCAAAATTCACTGTTTTCTAAATTTGAATCTCTCTGCTTTTAAGACAGATAGTGATGCCTCAAAAAAATATTCATTAATTAACATTCCCCATATATCTACTTTATATGGGCATCATTTTGGTAATGTAATTTAATTTTTTTTAGGACGTTAGAAGGTTTGGAATTTTTGAAGTCAACTTTTTTAGGGACCAGTTCAGTTCTGAAGTTACTTTGTGGGGCATACATAGTGGAAACCCCCCATAAATGACACCATTGTAGAGACTATACCCCTCAAGTTACTCAAAACTGATTTTACAAACTTTGTTAACCCTTTAGGTGTTCCACAAGAATTAAAAGAAAATGGAGATGAAATTTCTAAATTTCACTTTTTTGTCAGATTTTCCATTTTAATCCATTTTTTCTTTAACAGATCGAGGGTTAATAGCCAAACAAAACTTAATATTTATTACCCTGATTCTGCGGTTTACATAAACACCCCACATGGTGGTCGTAAACTGATGTAAGGGCACATAGCAGGGCGCAGAAGAAAAGGAGCGCCATATGATTTTTGGAAGGCAGATTTTGCTGGATTGGTTTTTAGATGCCATGTCCCATTTGAAGCCCCCCTGATGCACCCTTACAGTAGAAACTCTCAAAAAGTGACCCTATTTTGGAAACTAGGATAAGGTGCCAGTTTTATTGGTACAATTTTAGGGTACATATGATTTTTAATTGCTCTATATTATGTTTTTTGTGAGGCAAGGTAACCAAAAAATGGCAGTTAATTTTTTACAACATTCATCTGACAGGGTAGATTATGTGCTATTTTTATAGAGCAGGTTGTTATGGACACAATTATATCAAATATGTCTACTTGTTTGTTTGTTTTACATAATAAAGCATTTTTGAAAATAAATTGTTTTTGTGTCCATTTTCTGAACGCCATATTTTTTTTATTTTTCTGCCTATTGTCTTATGCAGGGGCTCGTTTGTTGCAGGAAGAGTGATTTTTTTATTGGTACCTTTTTTGAGTACATACATTTTTTGTTCAATCATACACTTTATGGGGCAAGATGACCCAAAAATTGGTTGTTTTGGCACAGTTTTTATTTATTTATTTTTACACTGTTCATCTGAGGGGTTAGGTTAGGTGACATTTTTATAGAGCAGATCGTTACGAACTTGGCAATACCTAATATGTATAATTTTTTTCTTATTTAAATTTTACACAATAATAGCATATTTGAAACCAATAAAATAATGTTTTAGTGTCTTCATTGTCTGAAAGTCATAGTTTTATTTTTTGACCGATTTTCTTATGTAGGGGCTCACTTTTTGCGGGATGAGGTGACTGTTTTATTGGTACCATTTTGTGGGACATACTCCTTTTTGATCACTTGGTGTTGCACTTTTTTTTTTTTTATGGTGTTTATCGGACAGGGTGGATCATATGATATATTTATAGAGCCAATGGCAAATAGGCGATACCAAATATGTCTATTTTATTAAATTTTTTCTATTTTTAACATTTATTTTTTTTATTACTTAATTGGGGATTTTTTTTATTTATTTTATACACGTGAAACCTTTTTTTTTTTTTTATCCCCGTTATATATTTTTTATAAAACACGTTGCTTTTTTATTTTTTTTAGTTTACACTTTACATCCCCCATAAGGTCAGACAAGACCTCTGGGGGACATTTAACTTCACTTTTTTTTTTTTACTGTTGATTTCTTCTGTAACTGTGGCTGACATAGTAGCCCCAGTTACAGGGGAAATACACCCCCCAGAGAGGCTGTATAGCAGAATATAGCGCTGTACAGCCTCAGTGCAGGGCTGATTGAGGTATGTGGAGGACCCAACAGTTCCTGCACTCTCCAGACCGCTGTGGTCACAAGACTACCGGGCCGGGACAGGAAGCGCATAGTGCTTCCTGATCTGTATACAGCAATCTAAAAGGCAGGGACACCGAGGAACAGTCCCTGCCTTCTCTCTGGGTTGTCCTGCTGTCACTAACAGCGCTGACAGCGGGCCCCTCACTCGACAGCTGCATGATTAGCGTGCAGCTGCCATCTCTTAATGGACATTCCAGAACGTCCATTCAGAGATAAACAACTGCCCATAGGACGTTTATAGTCAATAGGCGGTCGGGAAGTGGTTCAAAAAAGTAAAAATAAAAAAAAATAAAAATCACTGCACTTTCCTCATATTAAAAATGGCGTATTTGTTTTTTCTTTGTTTTTAAACTTTCAAAAATATTTTAATTAATGGTGAACAAAAAGTCAAACACACTTCAAAATGATACCTGTTAAAACTACAGATTGCCCTTCGTGATTAACTGCACCTCACAGCCCCTCCTGACGTCACTGTACGTCAGGATTACGCAGTACGGTTTTGGCACTGGTTACCAAGATGTAATGTTAGTGTAAAACTATGCCAACTGTGACACCCCTTGTCCACACGGAGTGAGAGAGGGTGGTCCACACGACCTTTGGCATGGCCCAACACTCGCTCACAACCCTGACAAGCTGAGAGAGCCTTTTCACTGCCCTAGTGAAACAGAGCCCTGCCAGCCTGGTAGACTGCCACCAGTTTCTTGTTAGATATAAATCCGGTCCATTAATATAGTTATATTTGGTGAGAAACCAACCCAGGTAGCGTATGTAATACCAAGACACGGACGTGTGGAATTCGTGGAGATAAAGAACAACATAAGATAAAATTATATATTTACTGTATTTTTTGGCCTATAAGACGCACCCCCCCCAAAAAAAAGTGTGGGGGGGGCAGTGCATCTTATGGGGTGAATGCTGGTGTTTACACTTGCGCAGCGAGGTCGGCATAAAATGCTATTCATGTGTCATCCATAGATCCCCCCATAACAGCATCATCCACAGATCTCCATACAGTGTGTCATCCACAGACGCCCCCACTACAGTGCCATGCACAGTCCCCAATAACCGTGCCATCCACAGTCCCCCAATAACCGTGCCATCCACTGACCCCCATAACTGTGCCATCCACCAACCCCCATAACTGTGCCATCCACAGTCCCCAATAACCGTGCGGTCCACAATTCCCCAATAACAGTGCCATCCGCAGTCCTCCCATAACTGTGCCATCCACAGATCCCCCATAACTGTGCCATCCTCAGATTCCCCATAACTGTGCCATCCACAGATCCCCCATAACTGTGCCATCCACAGATCCCCCATAACTGTGCCATACACAGATCCACCCCATAACAGTGCCATCCACAGATCCCCCCATAACACCATTAGTTAAAAACCCACCAAAAGGCACACCTTTTTGTTCAAAATTTTTTTCTTTTATTTTCCTCCTCAAAAACCTAGGTGCATCTTATGGGCTGGTGCGTCTTATAGGGCGAAAAATACGGTAATTGCCTTAAGGGCACACTAGATACAACACTATATACACACAGATGATATGCAAATACAGATAATGGTGCAATCAGAGTTCTTTTGAAGCTGTAATCCTTAGCAGTATTCTTGGATGATGATGCTATACTCCCATGGGAGGTGGTGACGTAAGCAGAATTTCCAAGTCCGTCCAAACACGTTACATGTTACACCTTCAGAAAAGACAATTGCCAGTGACCTGCACATGCACTTTAACCTTTAGTCAGTCACGCTCCTCCCTCCCCCTGGGAGGATCCCACTCCCACCCCTTTGGCTTGGCAGCTAGAAATCCGAAAACACATTATGGCTCATAGCTCCTCACCGGAGGGTCGTAGGGAGATGGTTCTGGTAACAACAGATCCCCCTGGACTTCTGGTGCATTTGGAGACCAAACTCAGTGCGTTATTTGGTTCCTATTAGGAATTCTCCTATTTCCCCTTCCCTGCGTCCTATAAGCAAACAAAGACCGGGAGAACGTCTGTCTAGGTCCCAGGGTCTCAAAGAGTGTATTCCTGAGATGTATGGTCATTTCATAATTCCTTATGAACTCCCAGTTCCGTGATGTCTAGAGAGTTTTTTGTTGTTGTTGTAGTTGACCAGCTCAAGACCCCCCACAGGGGACTTGTCTTGTCAGGTGAGTTATCTTCCAGGCTGGCTGCAGGGAGTGTGAAATGTAAACATTTGATCTTCTGTGAGGCAGGTCCACCGAAAAACAAGCTCTGTGTGGGTATGTCAGTTCTCATCCTAGACTCTGCTCTTGTAACAGGAAATCATGGCATTATAATGATTTATAATGCTGTGTGTCTCTGCCTGACATAAGCTGCAATGATTTGTACTGAGCATTATGGCAGTACTAATGGACAGCCAGTAGCAGCAAAGGATCAGTCCAGGAGCAGGCCAGGTACCGAACTACAAATATCAGCAAACAAGTCCAAGAAGGAAGAGTCCCTGTACAGAGCAAGGTCACATATAGGCAATCATTGGAGAAGTATTACAGGCTGGAGGCAAAAACAGACTTGGTTTGACACTTCAGCACGTCTTCAGGAAACTGGCTGGCGTATATATCTACCTGTGATGACCTCGTCATGGTACTAGCCCAGTGATGGGCAAACTACGGCCTGGTGGACCTTTTTATCCGGCCCACAGAGCTGCTCATGTGACTGCGATGGGAAGTGACGGAGCCGGGTAAAGTTCAGGCCGCGATTGAGGATTGCGGCTTCCGTATTCCATGCTTCCTCCTCCCTGATAGGTATTTAAAGAGGACCTTTCATCTGGATATAGTTTGTGTATTTATTATACTACCTTATCGGGCAGCCCCCACTGATGTCCGGATACATTTTTTATTTTTTTTCAAAAGGACCCCCCGTTCGCCCGCTGTGCTGCCCCTTTGTTTCGTCGCCTCATATGCAAATAAGGCGACTCGGTTATACTAGGCAGGACTTGAAAGTTCTCCTGGGAGTAGCTATTTTCTCCCTGGCTCGCGGCGCATCCAATCAGAGCGCCCCGTTATTAGCCAGGGAGAAAGAGTTCAACTTCAAATATAGCAAATCACTGAACAACCTGCATGAAGAATTCTGCCGTCGGTTTTCAGATTTTGAAAAAAGTCACTTCAGCTGGTGGCCTGTCCCTTGTCACAAGACCTAGAAACAACACCACAAGAAGTGCAATTGAAACGACTCGATCTTCAATCTGATTGCAGTCTTAAAGGAGAACTTCTGCTCTCTTGCACTATAAAAGTTCTATGCCTCACTTAAAGAAGTCACTTTTCCAAACCTCTGAGGGATAGCACAGAAGATGCTGGCCTTCTTTGGCTCGACCTATGTGTGTGGGCAGACGTTCAGCGTCATCAACATCAATAAATCCCATCACAGATCCCAGTTAACTGACCAACACCTCAGATCTAGTCTGCTAATTGCAACAACAAAGCTAACTCCAGACTTTGATGCCTTAGCAAAAAAGGGAGACCAACAACACTGTGCCCACTAAAATTAAAGGTGAGTTATAAATACTATGTTATGAAAGAAATACATTGCATAAAAGTTTTGTACAATAACTCTTTTTATGCTTTTCTACCTTGAATTAAACGAAACCTTTAATGTTACGAAATTAAAATTTGTAATTTATATTAATTCACAGAAACGCCCCATCCATCTACTCTTGGTCCGGCCCCCTGGTCCTATATATGAACCCATTGTGGCTCACAAATCAAAAAGTTTTCCCACTTCTGTACTAGCCTGTGGAAGGTATAGCTATAAGACCACAGAACAAAAGGAGTTAATACAAGCTGAAGCTGAATGTGTGGTCACAAGCCCAAGGACTACAGAGAAGCACATTCATATAGGTGGCCCGTAGAATCATAATTATCAGTGGTCGCGCATATCACTTGGTGACAACGCACAACCACCGCAAGGATATGGGGGCCGGAATTGGAGTGCAAAGGGGTAAGAGCACTGCTCAAGACAGTAACCACTGATCTACATTGTTAGAGTAGCTTCCTCTGCTGAAAATTACGTTGTAGAGGATCAAGCAATTCACTGGCCGAGGGACAATAAGCAGACACAGAGTTGGTGTACGGTAGAGCAGGGCCGGCACTACCATAGAGGCAAGGGGGGCAATTGCCCCCGGGCCCCGAGTCCTTAGGGGCCCCCGGCACCGGCCGGCCCGCCCCGGCCCCGCCTGCCGCAAACTAACACTAACAACGCTTACTATTTATTTAGTCACATAATGTGTGACACATCACACATTACACACTTAGCTGGGAGCTGGCAGTGTCGGCAGGCTTTGCGCAGCGGAAGCGCAGACAGCAGCAGACTCAGAGTCAGAGACTGTAAAGGGCCCGCCTCCCGGCCTGAACAAGTGAGAAAGGGGGCGGGGCCTGCGGCTGCTCTGAGCTCCGCTGCGTGCGCAGGCTCACAGCTGCCGCACAGGCACGTCTTCAGATGACGTTGCCACTGAGCTGGGGAAGCTCTGCCCCCAGAGACTCGGAGAGCAGAAGGAGCGACGGACGGCGACTACTGGCGGCTGCCAGTACTAGTATTTATAATTTGTATAACAGCTTATAGCTGGATTGTTGGATGGAGTAGCAGAAACCCCCGGGGTGGGGGTTGGTGGCTTTGGGGGGGGATATGCTGCACTGCTGCTGCCATGTGTCACTCACTGGCCCATGCCATGGAGGGGAGAAATGTGCCATTGGGGGTGGGGGCCACAGAAGGAGAGATGGGGATGGAGGGAGGGGAGAAATGTGACATGAGGGCCATGGGGGAGGGGAGATGTGCTGCTGCCATGTGTCACTCACTGGCCCATGCCATGGAGGGGAGAAATGTGCCATTGGGGGTGGGGGCCACAGAAGGAGAGATGGGGATGGAGGGAGGGGAGAAATGTGACATGAGGGCCATGTGGGGGGGGGGGCCCTTATTGTTTTTCGCCCCGGGGCCCCATTTCACCTAGAACCGGCCCTGCGGTAGAGTCCGGGTTTCCCCTTTCTCAGTATTTATACACAAAGATACAAACACAAAACCAATCAAAGGTTTATGGTATAGGACCCTGATCCAATCAGATTAGAAGAAACAGTGCAATGATAGCCTCATGTCAGGACAGAGCAGGTAATGGTGGAATGTGTGGACAGAGGCTGCTGGCCTTCGCCCGTGGAAACTTAAACAAGTCTCGTAGTCCAGCTTCCACACCCTGTATTGGAATGTCTTTAAGAAGTTTGGAAAAATTGTTTAAAGACAAGATTGAGTCAGTTACATGAATAACATCAAGAAGATCCAAAAGGTATACCCCAGGAGTAGTTAGAGACTTCACCACCTCATGATGGTCAGTTACTAGGATGATATCAGCTTCACATTGCTTCCTATAATAATGAGTTGGGTGTCCCTGTGACGAGCAGGGATTACTTCTCTGGGCTCTCAGGCCCATATGTTGGGTGTGCCAGAAAGCTAGATGTCCATTTTCCACAACCTTTTCACCAACTCTGCCTTTTCCTCCTCTGCTATCTCTTGGTTGCATTAAGGCATGTCCATAGGCAGATTTGGACAAGGTTGTTTCTGCAGTATTTGCATGGATTTCTGCAAACCCAATTCAGATGAAAAGAACAATCACAGAAATAACGTCAACAAATCTACCATTTGTAGACGTATCCTTATAGTCCAGGGCTCGATTCCCAATTCTGCTCCAAAAAACAATCTCCATAGGGAGCACAGGATAAATTCCCACAGGAAGATAAAGCAAAGTAAAGGTAGAGTTACACTGCCCTACCGAGTAGGCAATTATCAGGAAAGGACCGTTCCTCTCCGATAATTGTCTGCTCATCAGTGGAGGAAAGAAAGGCATCAATTCCCTGCGTTGTAAGGGTCCATTCACACGTCTGCAAGTGTTTTGTGGTCCGCAAATTGCAGATCTGCAAAACATGGACACTGGCTGTGTAGGTTCCACATTTTGCGGACCGCACATGGCCGGCGCTATAATGGAAATGCCTTTTGTTGTCTGTGTCTGCGGACAAGAATAGGACATGTTCTATTTCTTTGCAGGGCTGCGGCCCTATCGAAAATAAATGGGTCTACACCTTTTCGCAAAATTGCAGAACGGATGCGGACCCATTTTGCGGACATGTGAATGGACCCTAAGGGGACGAGAGACAGCTACTGAAATCACTCGGGCCCATACAGATTCATTGTTTCTGGGTAGCAGATCTCTGTTCACACAGCACAATCTGCTGTTAAGAAACAATGATTTAATGTGCTGCATGAAAGATCATTTCACCCGATGAATGAGCGTTTTATACGATAAGATTATCCTGAACAAACAATTATAATAACAGTATTCCCGATAATTAGGCTGCGTAAATCCGCCTTAAGAATACTTCTGAGCTGTAGATAGGGAGAAGGTGGTCAGGAACATGGGATCTCCAGAACCAGAGAGGGCGAATCGGGGAGGAGAAACAGCATATTAAACAGGTGGTGGAAGAGAAAAAACCGACCACACCTGCTATGCACTCAGCAATGCTCCATACACACCAACAGACACAGCACTGCTGCATACACATCAAACAGATCTTCTAAATACAGATCACACAGAGGCAGCTCATTCAGCATTGATCACAACCAGCATGGTTACATTTAGAACAGAGTTGCTGGTGGTAGGTGCAGAGTTCATTGGTGAAAATGCTAGAATGGAGTTGCTGAACGGAGGACCTCCCAGGAGGGTTGATGTAGAACGGAGTTGTTAGAAGGAGGTGTGATGTCAGTGGTCACATGGCTCTAGGCTATATATATATATAATCTCTAAGTGCCTCCTTTGGCCTGAACGGCGAAAGGCTGCTATCAGCCATGTGCTTTCAGAGAGGGAGCTGCCATATCATAGGTAAGGCAGTTAATTAACACTGGACATCTTTTTGGGGAGGAAACAATCACCCATAATCTGCAGGGCCACATGGAGAGAAAAAGGGACTTGGGGGAGCTACATGGATCCCCTCCATTCTAGCTTCTACCCCCTAGAGATATAGCCATAAATGTCCCAGATGGAAATGTACCACTATATCACAAAAACCAGATAAATAAACATATACTCCAATACCTTTTTAAAACTTAAATTTTAATTGATCATAAAAAAAAGCAAATAATAGAACACTAAAAACCCCCAACTGAAAGTTGTCGATTTAAAATTTTAACTAGAGATGAGTGAATTTCTCAAAAATTAGATTCGACCGTTTCGCCAAATTTTTTCAAAAGATTCGCTCCGATCTGAATTTATTTGCAGCGAATCGCTTTACAAACAGCTATTTCTGGGCTGCAGAGAGCCTTTATAATGGTGTAGAACACTGTGCCTTGCAGTAACACACATAGGGAGTCTACTGTGGTAGTGAAATAATAAATAAATAATAAAATAATATTGTGAGTCAGTATGACATGCAGATGACAGGGGTCGCTCTTAGAATCACTGCACACTTCACTTATTTGGGCAGTCACGGGGCCAAAACTGATTAAATGACTCAAGTATGAACTCAGCCTTACAGGTCGAAGTTAGAGTCAAGAAGAAGCGCACTTCTTTTACACCTTCGTCAGCTGATTCCACATAGATGTCTACAGAACCTGTTCTATTAAACGCTTATTCAAGTAGAGCCCCCCGACAGAGTGGAGAGGGTGTCAGCAGTAAGTTTGTGTTGACGTCATAGATTATTTTGCTTTTCCTCTGCTCCGTCCGAACAATAATCCACAAAAAATGGATCCTGTCTATAGAGCATACGCCTTCACTCGGTCAGCATTGCATGTCTTCTGTGTTTTGTACACACTCCTGCTTTTGGCTTTCAAATCATAAGCCAATTCTGATGGGACCATACAGGCCTTACAGCTGCTACACAGATAGGATCCGTTGTTCGTCTTATTTTCCGTTCCTTCTGACAGATCAGAAGAAAGGTCAAATAAATGATGATGTCAGCTAGGCCAAAAGGCAAAATAGTGGCCCAGTCATAAAGTGGGGAGGGCTAGAACAGCATGAGAAGTCCACAGAGTGGCCCTATGATATAGTGGTGAGGTGTAGGCAGCATGAGGAGACCACAGAGTGGCCCAATGACAGGGTCTGGAGGTGGCGGCAGCTAGGAGGCCACAGAGTGGCACAATGACAGGGTGTGGAGGTGGCGCCAGCATGAGGAGACCACAGAGTGGCACAATGACAGGGTGTGGAGGTGGCGCCAGCATGAGGAGACCACAGAGTGGCACAATGACAGAGTGTGGAGGTGGCGGCAGCAGCATCATCAGGAGGAGGCCACAAAGTGGCACAATGACAGAGTCTGGAGGTGGTGACAGCATCAGGAGGGCACAATGTGGCACAATGACAGAGTCTGGAGGTGGCAGCAGCATGAGGAGGCCATATAGTGGCACAATGACAGAGGGTGAAGGTGCCAGCAGCATCAGGAGGCCACAAAGTGGCACTGACAGAGTCTGGAGGTGGTGACAGCATGAGGAGACCACAGAGCGGCACAATGACAGTGTCTGGAGGTGGCAGCAGCATGAGGAGTCCACAGAGTGGCACAATAACATAGGGTGGAAGTGATGACATGACAACATGAGGAGACCACAGAGTGGCATAATGACAGAGTCTGGAGGTGGTGGTAACAGCATCATCAGGAGAAGGCCAGAGAGTGGCAGAAAGAGAGAGTCTGGAGGTGGCAGCAGCATGAGGAGGCCACAGAGTGGCACAATGACAGAGTCTGGAGGTGGCAGCAGCATCAGGAGACCACAGAGAGTCAAGGTGACCTAGTGTGGAGATGGCAGCAGCATTAGGAGACCACAGAGTGGCAAGGCAACATAGTGTGGAGGTGGGAGCAGCATGTGGAGACCACAGAGTGACCCGGTGACAGAGTGGGGAGGTGGGTGGCTCTACCAGTACCCGCTGACGAAGGTAGGTATAAGAAGGAGCACTTGGCATCAGATGTGTGGCATCAGGCAGGTGGCAGCATCAGAATAGTAGCTGAGGCAGGTAGCCAGAAGAAACCATTCTCTTTTGTCAAGGTTTGGGTGAGGCAGCATCGATGATCTAATCTGATGCATCAGGCATTCGTGGGTGGAAATCCTGGCTGATCCACGCCTCATTCATCTTGACAAAGGTCAGTCTTTCCACATTTTAGGTGGACAGGTGAGTGCTTATTGGGGTAACTATGGCCCCGCCGCACTAAACACCCGCTCTGATGCCACACTACTGGCCGGGCAGGACAGATTTTCCAGGGCAAACTCAGCCAGTTGCGGCCACAAATCCAGTTTGCTGCCCAGTAGTCCAGCGGATCTTCAATGACAGCTGGCACGGTGCACTCCAAGTATGCCACCAACTGCTGGTTCAGGTTCTGCTCCAGGTCTAGCTGCTGGTGAGTAGTTTCTTCACTATGCGGGTGAAGAAAGCTGCTCATCAGCGACTCTGGACTCAGGCTACTGCTGATGAACGATGGTGCAGATAGGCAGCGGCCAGCTGACTACATAGGATGTCTCTGTAGTAGTTCAGTTTGTCAGTGGGTGTAAATACGGCCCCCATTTGGACCAGTACTGAGTGTCGAACAAGGTGGAGAGCCAGAATGGTGACAATTCGGCTGTCACTACGCAAGGGAGCATGCATCGGGCCATTTATGCAAGTGACTCAGAGGGACTCCCTGCCTCCATCTCCCCTGCATACTGCCACAGTGTGCCTGGGTCTTCTGCTTTATCTTCCTCATCTCCTTCTTGCTCCTCCGGCTGCTCCTCCTCTTCTGTCATCTGTGTGGAAAAACCACCCATTTTGCTACACATTGCTTTCGCTCCAATGTTTGGCTACTCCAGTTCAGCCCCCACAGGGCTCACGTGGCCCTGAGATGTAGGCACCATGTCTCCAGTCCCCCTACGGCCCCCATTTGGACCGGTAGCGAGGGTCCAACAAGGTGGAGAGCCAGAAGTCATCCCTCTGCTGAATGGTGACAATTCGGCTGTCACTACGCAAGTGAGCATGCATCGGGCCATTTATGCAAGTAACTCGGAGAGACTCCCTGCCTCCATCTCCACTGCATACTGCTACGGTGTGCCTGGGTCTTCTGCCTCATCTTCCTCTTGCTCATCCGGCTGCTCCTCCTCTTCTGTCATCTGTGTGGAAAAACCACCTATTTTGCTACACATTGCTTGTGCTCGCATGTCCTCCTCCTCCAGTTCAGCCCCCACAGGGCTCACGTGGCCCTGAGATGTAGGCGCCACGTCTCCAGTCCCCTGACCTGCCAGATTTAAGCATCTGTTCCAAGACATGAAGCATTGGAATGATATTGTTCTTCCCGTAGTCCTGGCGACTGACAAATAAAGTGGCCTCGTCAAAAGGCCTGAGCAAACAGCAGGTGTCACGCATGAGCTGCCACTGGCTGACATCGAAGTTACACAGGGAAGTACTCCTATCCGCTTGGATCATCAAGAAATCATTGATGCCTTTCTCTGTTTATATAGTTGGTCCAACATATGGAGAGTGGAATTCCAACAGGTGGAAAAGTTGCATATCAGCCTATGTTGGGGGATGCCGTTCTGCCGCTGCAACTCAAGGAGGGTGTGCAAGTAGCTGAAGTGCATGCAAAGTTTCCTGGCCATTTTTAGGAAGTCTTGTAGATGGGTGGAAGACTTCAGAAACCTCTTGACAACCAGATTAAACACGTGTGCCATGCAGGGTGCGTGGCTCAGCCTTCCTGACGTAGCGCCGACAGCATGTTCTTCCCGTTGTCGGTCACAATGGTTCCGATTTTGAGCAGGAACCACATTTACCCAGTGGGCTGTAAAAGACATGTATTGTGCCAGACCGTAGTTACAGCTCCACATGTCGGCGCTGACGTGCACTTTGGCAGACACCGACAGGCTCAAGGACTGGCCCACCTTCTGTTCTACATGTGTGCAGGGCTGGTACTGCCTTTTTGGCAAAGAAATGACGGCTTGGGACTTTCCACCTCGGCTTGGCACAAGCCATCAGTTCTCTGAAAGGTGCAGAGTCCACCACTTGGAAATGGAGGGACTGCAGCACCAGCAACTTGGACAGGAGCATGTACAGCTTCTACGCAGTTGGACGCATGCACGCATTCTGTTGTCTATTGGCAATCGCTTCAGTGATTGATTGCTGACGGAATGACTGACTAGTAGGAGGAGGAACAGGAGCATCGGGACCAGTAGATGATCGGAAGGACAGACAGCTTCCTTCGGCTGAGGTGGTGGAACCTTGACTGCCTGAAATCGGGTGCATGCCACTGGGTGATGCAGCGGTTGCTGCGGCAGGCTGGACAGCCAGATCGGAGCCACGGTTCTTCCAGGTCACTTTATGGTGACGCTGCATATGTTGATGCAGGGCCATGGTGTCAACATTGGCACCCTGCCCACGCTTCACCTTCTGCCCACAGATTCTACATATGGCCATGTTAACCTCCTCCGGCGGTTTTACAAAAACTGCCACACTGCCAACTAGGTGAATTTACCCCCAACACTACGTACTGACTACCTGCTACCGCCACTGCTTCCGTGAACCCGTGCACCACTACTTTCTGGGCAGGTAGGCTGCTGCAAAGCGAGTGGTCTACCCCGGGCAGGTTTGGCTCCCGACCTCCCACTGCTGCCATACTGCTGACTCACAGCCACGCTACTGACTTGCTGGCTCCACCTCTGACTCACGGGCAAGCTGCCACCCTCTTCTCCCGATGATGATGAAGCCCCTTCGTCACCCGGCTCCCAAGTGCGATCAGCTACGTAATCATCATCGAGCACTGTCTGCACGTTACTGATGTTCTCCTCAACGGTCTCAGGGTCAGGAGCTTGACCGCTCGCAACACCAGCTCCCACACCACTCTCCTCATCACTACTTGCCCACCTAGCGGAGGAAGTGGTGGATGTCTCCTCCAGATCTTGGCTGGGCAGTAGCTGCTGACTGTCTTCTAGTAGCTCGTCCTCGCTGTATAGTGGAGCTGAGCCCACAGCGTATAGTACTTCTCTGGCTAAGGGAACAGAAAAGGACAGAGGCAGGTTGAGGACAGGTGAGGGCACAGGTCCTGCTCCCAGGCCATGCCAACTAAGGGTTGTGTCTGATGAACCCACCGACTCTTGGCTGGGGGTGTCTAAAGTCTATTGCGACGAAGTCGAAGATAGAGTCAACCCATTCAACAACCGCTGGGTTGCTGGTGAAGACACGACCGCTAGCTGACACTCAGAGCTCAGGCCTCTCAAAGTAACCCCTGCTGCCATGCCCCCTTACTCTGCTGCGACCTGTGCCAGAAATATTCCCGCCTCTGCACCTTCCCTGTGCAAGGCCTGGCACTTCTTTGTCTGACATACTGTTATCTGAAATAAATAAAGAGGAAATCAAAACACCCCTAAAAACAGCAAATATACTTTTCTTTTGTTACTAAACACCCCAAAAACTGAAAATATATTTTTCTTTTGCCAGTAATGCATGGTAGACAGGGCTTTCGAATATATCACTGCACCACTGAACGTCAATTAGGCCCTAATTCTTTTAAACTTTTCCACTACACAAAAGGCATAGATACATAGAAGTGCAACGCTGAACAGAAAATATATTTTTCTTTTGCCAGTAATACATGGTAGACAGGGCTTTCGACTATATAACTGCACCACTGAACGGCAATTAGGCCCTCATTTTTTTCAACTTTTCCACTACACAAAAGGCTTTTCTACATATAAGTGCTACGCCGAAGGGTGAATATATTTTTCTTTTGCCACTAATACACGGCAAAGAGGGCTTTAGAATATATAACTGCACCGCATAAGGGGACATATATTTTTCTTTTGCCACTAATATACGGCAGACAGGGCTTTAGAATATATAACCGCACCGCACTAGGGCAAATAAGACGTACTGTAGAAATATTTCTTTGTAATATACCCTGTTAATGGCAGTATCAAACAGCACTTGCACCCCAATAACAAGAACGGTTTGCTAGAATTACAGAGCTGTATAATGGCGATTTGGATCTGCAGTCAGTGCAGCAAAGTGTAATAGGATTGTTCCTTTTACCCAGTCTGTAACCTGCCCTACCCAACCCTGTTCTACATTAATGCTGTGTAATGATTCCTCCTTATCCCTTCCCTGCACTTATAAAACGTTTTTTTAGCACAATGAAGTTGTTTCTACCATTGTCCCTAGCGTCTGCTGACGTCTCTCCCTGCACTAAGTATGTTGGAAAATGGCAGAATCCAAGATGGCTGAGGCTATTTATAGGGCTGTGATATCACAGGGCTGGCTGGCTGCATGCATGGCATTATGGGTGATCCCACCTTCCTAGAGTTCCTTTCTCCATGTCCTCACACGTGTAGCAGCTATTTTTAGCAGCCATTTTAGGAAAAAATGTGATTCATTACCAGGAAATTAGGCTTCGGTGCAAATTGAATTTTTACTGAAATTCGGATTGAATTCCACTTCGTCAGCTTTGATTCGCTCATCTTTAATTATGGTTCAATTAATACGCTTATCTTTAATTATAACCATCCAATCTAAAATACAGTATTTGTGTGCAATTGTGATAACTAGAGATGAGCGAATTTCCTCTTAGGAAATTCGTTTACACTTCGTTTGGTGGTAAAGGTGACTCCCCTGCATAACTGAAGCAGGACGGATACGTTTTGAAGCCGATAAACTTCTATTATGACGGAATGAATAACGGAATGCCTCTAAAGGCATTAAGTTATGCATTCCGTGATAGAATTGCGTTATGGTCCGTGGTAACGGAATCCATAACGCAATTCTCCTTTTAACACCAAATGAAGTGTGATACAGGCCTGTCCCTAATATGCCCCTAATGATACCTCTGTTAAATGGTAAAGGGAACCGAAATTTGAATAGGGTCTTAAAGAGATGGATAATGATGGCGTGCTGATGATTTGGAGCACACCTGTATATGCTTGCCTGTCTGTATATACATGACTCACAAAAACATTAGGGATATTTGGCTTTCGGGTGAAATTTATGGAAAACTTACAAAGTTCACACTACAGTGATATTATATAATGAAAGCCAGACATTTAAGTAGAAGCAAGCAATGGTGATTTCCTCATCTCAATTTATTGAAACAAAAGCCAACACCAGTGGTGGGTATACCCCCACAAAAAAATGTCAATTTGTCACTGGATTGTCATATGGCCTTGAGCATCAATTACGGCTTGACAACGACGTCTGCTGCTGTTCACAAGTGACTTATTGTCAGCTGAGGCATGGCATCCCACTCTTCTTGAAGGGGGGCTCTCAGGTCATTGAGGTTCTGGGGTACAGAGTTATGAGCCTCTACACGGTGACTCAGCTGCTCACATAGTTTTTCAAAGGTATTCAGGTCTGAAGAAAGTGCAGGCCACTCCATTTGGGGTCCCCCAGTCTCCAGCAGCCGTTTCTTAATGATGCGACCTCAATGAGCTGGAGCATTGTCCTCCATGAAGATGAAATTAGGCCTGTGTTGTTCATGCAGAGGCCCAATGACTGGATTAATGGTGTTATTCAAGCAGTATGGGCTTGTCCCTGTACCATTTACAAAGTGTAGGACAGTTATGTGTATATAGGCGTATTTCAGCTTCATAAATGACCCCCAAAGTGCCTGACCACCTCCAAATATAGTGTCAGAAAAGATCTCTTTTTTTAATCAGATCATTTTTATTGATTTTTTTATAAACACACAAGTAACACATATAATCTTGAAAAGCTTCGTACACAGACCCAATTCGGGTATATCGACAATAGATTATAACAAACAATTTCAGGGCAAAAAAAGAAGAAAAGTCAGCCTAACCATACGCACCCTCCCCTGCACAGCATCGCACGAAGACCACAGATCTCGCCTGTCTTAGTAGACAGGTAAATACCACAGCCAACCATGTATCCCGCACACCCCCTAGAACAGCACTATTTTGGCCTGACCTTCCTAAGTATTGCCCCCTCCCAACCGGACATGTAACAGTTGCCGTGATGGTAACCCTGGTGTCATTAGCTGGGGGCCCCAAATACAGTCAAACGTGTTATCTGCTCCTCTTTTATGATATACTCCCTTCTCTAACCTGATTACCTCGTTTACAGGTACGATAAAAAAGATCTCTTACCTCCCGAAGCTACTACCACAAGCCTGAATTTTTTAAAAAGTAGCCGGTCACCAGGAAAGTCACTGTTAAACCAGACATACTGCCTTGCAGACCTAGCTCAGCTGAATGTAATGATACCTTTCACTTAGCGATCCACTGCTTCATTCTGGATAAGTACTTAAGTACTAAGCACATTACTAGTTAAGTGCACTGAGGGAGGTGTCAACACTCTGTGCATTCTTGCTTCTTCTGCTTCCTTTCTTAGCCCTTCCCTCTCCTCTTTGATTGACAGAGCCAGATTCCTGCATACTCACCTTGCCTGGCTGTCAATCAAGAAGTAAAGGGACATTCTCAGTGCAATTAGTGCTGACATCCTGAACATGACAATTGAGTTTTCCTGTGTGAATTCTCTCATGTCTAACAAGATATGATTTATATTGAAAACGTTTTTCACATTCTGAACATGAAAACGGTTTATCCCTTGTGTGCGCTATTTGATGTTTAACAAGATCTGCTTTCTGTGTAAAAGATTTCCGACATTCTGAACAAGAGAATAGCTTCTCCCTTGTGTGGATTTTTTGGTGTGTAAGAAGATATGATTTCTGGTTAAAACATTTCCCACATTCTGAGCATAAAAATGGCTTCTCCCGTTTGTGAAATTTCTCATGCTTAACAAGATATGATTTGCGTTTAAAACATTTCCCACATTCTGAGCATGAAAATGGCTTCTCCCCTATGTGAATTCTCTCATGCATAACAAGATGTGATTTACGGCTAAAAGTTTTCTCACATTCTGAACATGAAAATGGCTTCTCCCCTGTGTGAATTCTCTGATGTTTAACAAGATCTGATTTATAGCTAAAACATTTTTCACATTCTGAACATGAAAATGCCCTCACCCCTGTGTGAATTATCTGATGTCTACCAAGATCTGCTTTCTGTGTGAAAGATTTCCCACATTCAGAACATAAGAATGGCTTCTCACCTGTGTGGATTCGTTGATGTATAATGAGATCTGATTTCTGGTTAAAACATTTCCCACATTCTGAACATGAAAATGGCTTCTCCCCTTTGTGAAATTTCTCATGCCTAACAAGATGTGATTTACGTTTAAAATATTTCCCACATTCTGAGCATGAAAATGGCTTCTCCCCTTTATGAACTTCCTTATGCATAACAAGATGTGACTTAGTTTTAAAACATTTACCACATTCTGAGCATGAAAATGGCTTCTCCCCTGTGTGAGTTCTCTCATGCATGACAACATGTGATTTACGGCTAAAACTTTTCCCACATTGTGAACATGAAAATGGCTTCTCCCCTGTGTGAATTATCTGATGTTTAACAAGATCTGATTTACAGATAAAACGTTTTTCACATTCTGAGCATGAAAATGGCTTCTCCCCTGTGTGAATTCTCTTATGCATAACAAGAATTGATTTGCGTTGAAAACATTTACCACATTCTGAGCATGAAAAAGCCTTCTCCCCCGTGTGAGTTCTTTGACGCTGAACACCTCTTCTGTGACTTTTAATTTGCTTAACAGTCTGTAATATATCAGGAGATCTGAATTCATCCAAAGGATCAGATGATAGATCTTTGCTGTGAAAGGCTGAGGATACATCTGAGATAATAGCATACTCTTCGTGTGTATCTTCTGTGACAAAACAATTATCTGTTTTAAAATCTGAAGATATAAGATGTTCCTCTGAGCTCCTGGTACAGTCATCTGCCAAAAATAAATCTGATTTTTATTATTTTTAAATAACATAACCGTTGCACTATATTGACGTTTTATCACATTTCTATATAAAAATTCCTTATAAATGACAGGACATGGAGAAAAATTAAATTATTAACTGTGGTGGGAAAACAGATCACAATCTAACAGTAGATGAGTAGCCAGGACTAGAGATGAGCGAACATTTAAAAAAAGTCCGTTGTTCGGGGTTCGGGTGGTGGTTAATTGCGCATCCCGTTATGGATTCCACAATAGCGCATATGGAATCCATAAGGGGCGGCTGCCACCAACCCGAACTGTAGAACAGCTGAAGGACCTGGCGTGACGTCACTGTCATGTGATCAGTGCAGGGGGCGTGGCTCAGCACGGGATCAAATCCAGTGCTGAGCCACGCCCCCTGCACTGATCACATGACAGTGACGTCACGCCAGGTCCTTCAGCTGTTCTACAGTTCGGGTTGGTGGCAGCCGCCCCTTATGGATTCCATATGCGCTATTGTGGAATCCATAACGGGATGCGCAATTAACCACCACCCGAACCCCGAACAACGGACTTTTTTTAAATGTTCGCTCATCTCTAGCCAGGACCAGTAGATCATAATGTTCATGCTAATACAGTATTTTTTCGCTTTATAAGACGCACCCGAAGTTTTAGAGGAGGAAAAAAAAGGAAACTATTTTTTTTTCATCATACCTCATATCAGATCCTTAAATCAGACCCCCCTAACAGGACATCAGATCATAACCCAATCAGACCTCCATTCCAAACCCCGGTATCACACCTATACACATAAACATAAATAAATTAACTCTCCTGCTCCCCCTGGCTACTGTCTAGGTCCAGCGGTACCTCCTACAGTTGGCGCTCCCTGGTCTTCTCCGGCACATGGTGCTGCTGCACCGTCACTGGACTGTGTATGGTGTAAGGTCATAGTACGCGCACTATGTCCTGGCGCTGTAGGCAGTCAGGACAGTGCAGCGCGGCCCCAGGGCGGATGGCCAGGGAGGGTGAGCACAAGCAGTGCTTCACTCCCCGCACCTACTGCATACTAGTGAGCGCTTCCATAACGAAAGCGCTCACTAGTATTCGCTTTATAATACACACTGCCATTTCCCCCCCACTTTTGGGGAGAAAAAAAGTTAGTCTTATAAAGCAAAAAATATGGTAAATCTCAAACATGATACAACACCAAACTATATAATAATGTTTATTCACACAAAGATACATCATAACACAAATTTAACACATGTAAATTCATGTGATAAAGACAGACACATCTACGACACACATACATATATAACACACATATACTGTGTACAATATACATGTAGTATATAACTGTTGCACATGTATATACATTACTCAAACATAGATTATATTATCATCACTTTTCTAAAGCACTGTGCTGACTGTTAAAAACCAGGCAGTATCAGAAATAAAATATAAGAGGGGCACTCAGTATATCAGGACCACACAGCCAGAAATTGGGATTAAAATATACTACAGCTTTATTACCCAATAAAATCTGTCTATTTCTCCAGTCAATACATAGCGTCGCAATTAATTGTACATACGAATGATGGATAAACCCATAAAAAAACGCCACTTAATAGTCCAATTCAACCCAAATTTGCATTTATACAATTAATAATTTCCACTTGTTCAAAGGCTGATTGCAGGCACTGGTAAAACATCCATATAAATCATAAATCTTTCCCAATAGTGGCCACTTAGTAGTCCAGGACAACTAGAATCGATCCGTAAAGTATAAGTACTCAGATGCTGATTGCAGCCTCTAAATGTATACGGCTATAAAGACCGCCGGCTTGTTGAGTTGAATAATACACCTGGCAAGTTGCAGGATATCAGAACATAGGATATCTGCAGACCTCGGCATTTTCCGGAGGGAGAGGTGAACTGTCTTTGGGACTTTCTATTTAAACGCGCGGTCTGAATCCTGTCTTTGAAATTGCAAGAGTGTTCAATACCCACAACACATTACGGACTCGCAGCGGTTGCTTCCGTAGGACTGGTAATTCTTTCCTTTTTCTGGTATTACTGACTCATGTAAATATTCCACATAAATCAATGTCAGTACTTTACCGCTCCTTTACGCTTGGCCTCCCATGTATATCTTCCACTCGCCTTTCCAGGACCTACCGCGGCGTCCCACGTGGTCCCTTATGTCATTAGCCGTGGCGTCCCACGTGACGCGGGCTGTAGCTCCTATTGGTTACGGCCGTTCAAATAGTTGCGTTCTCTTTAGGAAACAAATAGATCTCTTGTTCCTTGCGGTATATAGATGGTAAGTTCGCAGATTAGTTATAAATGTTGGACTTGTAGAACTCTCACTCCTGTTATTGCACCAGACGCGTTTCGGGACGCCCAGTGTCCCTTCTTCAGTGGTAACAGCAGTGAGAGTATCTTGAGAATTCATTTATATACATATTCTTAATTGGTAAGACCAGCCCCTTGGGGTTTAGGAGTTTGCTCCAAAAACAGAACTGGACTAGAAACGGATGATCCATAGTGGCTGGATGATACATACATACACACAGTAGTAAAATCAATAAAATAAATATAAAATATATATAGAATATATAAATATCACTATAAAAGGCAACATTAATTGTTCAATGCATTATTACCAATGCCGTTTTGGATCGTGCTTCATATGATGTTACAAAGACGGGTAGGAACGGGAGCCAGAGGAGAGATCGATGAGCTGATAAACAGCCTGTCGCCAATGTCCCATCGCCCCAGGCCACCGAACCCTACAGGAAGCCAAACAACTCCATCTCGGCATTGAGACCTCGGGGCATCAATGACTCAAATTCATAAATCCTTCTCGCCTCCAATCTGGACATCTGTGCTATATAGTTACCCCCTCTCCAGGGTTTTTCCACTTTTTTAAGTGCGACAAAACGTAGAGAGGTAGGATCACTATTATGCATTTCTTTATAATGTCTAGAAATTGGGTGTGTCATACACTCCTTCCTGATGTTATTCATATGTTCAGCGATTCTTCTCTTAAAGGCTCTCTTCGTCCTGCCTATATATTGTCTGTAACAGGGGCATTGAAGCATGTATATCACTCCTTCGGAGTCACAAGTCAATGCATCCCTAATTTCCATACAAAAGTTATTTTGTGTAGACTGGACCCTCGTCGTCTTCCTAGAGAAAACACTTGTCTTACAATTAGAGCATCTATTACACCTGTAAAATCCTTTCAGTTATAGCCAGGTTGCACCTTTTGATTTCCTTTTATATTTCACTGAAGGTGCCACTTCTAAGCCAAAATTAGGAACCTTTGTGTATGTTATTCTAGGCGTATCAGTCAATAACGTACCAATATATTTATCTTGTAACAGATGACACCAGTGTTTTCTAACTATCCTTTCCACTCGTTTATAATCTGCTTGGAAGGGTAATATTAGTCTGATGGTATCTTCCCTTTCTCTAATTTCATCCTTAAAGAAGGTTTCTCTATCCATTGCTCTTACTTGTGTTAGGGAGTCTTCTAATATTGCCACTGGGTATTCTTTCTCCAACAGTTGTAACTTCAATGCATCTGCTTCTTTTTCAAATTGTTCACTTTTGGTGCAATTACGTTTAAGCCTCCTAAATTGGCTCACTGGAATATCTAATAACCATTTAGGTAAGTGGCAGCTTGAATATCTCAAAAAGCTGTTTTTTGCTACTTCTTTTTGATGTATTACATAGCAGTTTAGAGCCTTCAGCATATATATTCAGATCCAAAAATTGTATGGATGTCTGACTAACTGTAGATGTAAATCTCAAATTCAGTTCGTTAATATTGATCTCTTGTAGAAAGCTATCCAGTGATTCTCTTGAGTCTTTCCAAATAAAAAATATGTCGTCTATAAAACGACGCCAGAGGACCAGACTCGTCCCCAGCTTTGGGCCGATGTTCTCACTTTCCCACTGGGCCATAAATAAATTAGCGTAGCTGGGGCGAATCTGGTCCCCATAGCGGTGCCCTTCTGTTGGATATAAAAATCACCCTCAAAGTAAAAGTAATTGTGCTCTAAAATATACTGAACTCCTTCTAAAAGAAAAGTTAACTGAGCCTCTTGTATTTTCAGATTGGTTTAGAGCTGGCTTCTTAGTGCTGCCAGACCTGATGAATGCTCAATAACCGTGTATAAGGTACTGACATCTAGTGATCCCATAAACCAATCCTCATTCCACTCCAACCCCTTAACCAATTTTACTACCTCTGCCGTGTCTTTAATGCAAGAAAGCATGATCTTGACTGCTGGTTGCAGAATTTTATCAATGTATTGGGAGAGGTTGGAGGACAATGAGTTGATACCCGATATTATCGGTCTCCCTGGTGGACTAGTGGGGTTCTTGTGTATCTTTGGGATACAGTAAAAGATGGGGGTCCACTTTTCTGTATTAATTATACATTTAGTTTCCTGTTCTAAAAGAAAACCTTCTTTGATGCCCCTTTTACAATAGGACTGTAATTGTTTATAACAATCCTCTGTGGGGTCTGATTTTAATTTCCTATATGTAACTCCATCGTTCAACTGTCTTCTACACTCCCCTATAAAATCCTTCGTATTTAGAATCACAATCGCCCCCCTTTATCAGCGGGGCGTATCGTTATCTCATAATTTTTTTTGTAAGTCTCTCATTGCTCTTTGTTCCTTCTGTGTCAGGTTACTGTGTCCTTTAGATATATGTAAGCCCCTGAGGTCTCTTTCTACATTGGTTTTAAAAGTGGCAATCTCTGGCCCTATCTCTTGCCTTGGATAATTCTTTGATTTTATTTTAAAATTGGTGTGGAGATATTGCTCCGTTATCGATTGTTCTTCTCTGGTTATGGGATTCTTCAGATAATATTTTTTCAAGCAAAGCTTCCTGATAAACTTTTCCACACCGATGTGGGTGGAAAATTTATCCAAAGATTGTGTGGGGGCAAATTTGAACTCTCAAGATACTCTCACTGCTGTTACCACTGAAGAAGGGACACTGGGCGTCCCGAAACGAGTCTGGTGCCATAACAGGAGTGAGAGTTCAACAAGTCCAACATTTATAACTAATCCGCAAACTTACCATCTATACACCACAAGGAACAAGAGATCTATTTGTTTCCTAAAGAGGACGCAACTATTTGAACGGCCGGAACCAATAGGAGCTACAGCCCGCGTCACGTGGGACGCCACGGCTAATGATGTAAGGGACCACGTGGGACATCGCGGTAGGTCCTGGAAGGGCGAGTGGAAGATATATATGGGAGGCCAAGCATAAAGGAGTGGTAAAGTACTGACATTGATTTATGTGGAATATTTACATGAGTCAGTGACAGAGTTATAAACCAGTCGGGTGTATTATTCAACTCAACAAGCCGGCGGTCTTTACAGCTGTATACATTTAGAGGCTGCAATCAGCATCTGAGTACTTATACTTTACGGATCGATTCTAGTTGTCCTGGACTACTAAGTGGCCACTATTGGGAAAGATTTATGATTTATATGGATGTTTTACCAGTGCCTGCAATCAGCCTTTGAACAAGTGGAAATTATTAATTGTATAAATGCAAATTTGGGTTGAATTGGACTATTAAGTGGCGTCATTTTTATGGGTTTATCCATCATTCGTATGTACAATTAATTGCGACGCTATGTATTGACTGGAGAAATAGACAGATTTTATTGGGGTAATAAAGCTGTAGTATATTTTAATCCCAATTTCTGGCTGTGTGGTCCTGATATACTGAGTGCCCCTCTTACATTTTACAATATTTGTTCTGTCTATTTTGGTGGACCTGGAGGTGAGCACCGGGTTCCATGGTGTTAGACAGGTGTGCTGTCACACATTGGATATCAGAAATAAAATACATGACCAAGTCCAGGGGAATGTGCACCACTTGTCTATGCCTCTAGAGATAGAGAAATACCCAATCCAGGATTACTGCACGGACAGTGTAGTCCCACTAATAAACACTAGGGGACACATTATTCTAGAGGCTAGCGCCTGGGATACAAGGGGCATCTTGCCCATGTGAAGGTTTTAAATATTTACTAATTAAGATTTATTATTTTTTCTTTTAGTATCCACACAGGCAGTGATTTTTTTAATATACTTTTAGATATTTTATCAGTTACATCACTTTTCTTGTTCAGTGGTATTCTAAAAATAGTAGCAAGTATGGCGGGGTTCTTGGCAGGGAACATTGATTTGACAGACTGGGACACAGAGGCAAAGGAAGTGTTTTCTAAATTAGACTTACCGTCACCACATGGAAGCCTCAATGTCACTAGTTCTTTCAAAGTTTTGACTAAACAGTGCAAAAGTCACATTAGAAGCTGGTGGGAATTGCAGACCTTTGAGCAGTACCTGAAACATAGGATAGTTCCAAGAGGTCTTCGTATTCCACTGCTACCAGCTATAAGAGTTAGATCCACTGAATTCAATAAAAAGTGGGAGAAAGGGGCTGTAGACGCTTCTTTACTATTAATGTCCTTACTGTTAGAAGAGTTAGCTATTTGCCAAAAGCAAGAGTGAACTTGAGGAGTGTATTGAAGCGACAAGGAAATTCAGCGCCAACCCTGATTACAGTAAAAAAGAAACCGCTTTACAACAGGTAGTTGAAAGACACACAGCCAAATTGAAAGAGCGGAAACACTCTCAGTTCATAAGAGATATTAATGACTTCAGAGAAGGACGGATATGAGACTTTGGAGCTCACACCTCCAAGGCTCTTGAAATTGAGATAGAACCGTCATCCTCTGAAGGTGAGGGTAAAGGACCCTCGACATCCAATAGTGCCTCTTTAGACATTTACTGATAAGGGGAAGACGACCGAATCAAAGAGGTCGTACTGGGGTAGAACAAGAGGGAGTGTTTTTGTGGGGAATCCCCCCCCCAACCACAGACTACCCATTATGCAACCGAGAAAACAGGAATCAATCATGAACACAATTGACAATTCCTCGAATAACTTACAGGTTTTGAATTTTTCCCACAAACAACTCTCTGCAGCAGAATATACCCTATTAAGCCAAGTGTCAAGGATACACACGTGTTCTGTAGAAAACTTAAAGGATAACTGTCATATTCTTTTTTGCTAAAGTGTAGGGCAAGTGATAGGTAACATTTTTGCAATAGACTTCATTTAGCCAAAACATTTATTTTTGGTAGAAAACTGGGGTTGAAATGGCCCTTAGCAGCACTCTCTCAAATGAGCGTTGCTAAGGGCCATCCCTCTCCTATTAGAAAAGGAGAGATGGGCTGTGCAGGCGCTGTGCTTCTGCCTACCATGCTTCCCTGTGAACATCAATTCCATATGTTTGTCAATTCAATTAATATCAAAGAACTCGGCCTGTTCTTCACGGCTGAGATCCATAGGGGTTAGATCACATTGTTAGACCTGAAGATTGCTAGGGGACAAGATGGAAATATTGTCAGCAACATTTCCGTAAACCCACTGTCACAAATACGCTGTTGCATTGGGACAGCTGGCACCCCTATCCACTTAAAAGAGGTATACCCCGAGGCCAATACCTCAGGGTACGACGCAATTGCAGCTCACTTGATAAATATCATGTGGCTGCAAAGGATCTTCAAAATAGATTCACAAGAAGAGAGTATCCAGCAAAAGTCCTTCATGAGGATCATCAACATTCTCTATGCAGGCACAGGGACACCCTGTTGAATCCCAGATCGAAACCTGATGGAGAAAACATTGCCCGCATCATTGCAACTTTTGATACCGCAAATGCTGAAGTACAGCATATTCTCAACACCTATTGGAGCATCCTCAGGTCAGATCCTGACTTGGCCAATACGTGGGTGATGTTCCTGCCATTAGGTATCGTCGGGACCGTAACCTAAAGGATCGCCTAGTCCACAGCTTTTTTCAAACACCAAGAACAGTGATCTGGCTAAGAAATGTTAATACGGGGACATATAGATGCGGTACATGTGTAGCATGCAATTTTGTTCTACAAGGAAATCAATTTACATGCACACACGGTCAAGATCTTTGATATCCGATCATTGATTCACTGTAAGACCTCTTGACTGATTTACCTCATCACATGTACATGCGGAATCCAATATGTGGGTAAAACCACCCGAGAATTCAGAAGGCGCTTAGGTGAACATTTGGGTGATGTCAGTAATAATAATAATACCCCTTTCGCGAAACATGTGAGACAATTTCATAATGCTAACCCCAATGCCCTGAAATTTCAGGGCATTAAAGTGATTAAGCGCTCATCGCGAGGGGGAGACTTTAACAAATTAGTCCCGAAAAAAGAGGCATGTTGGATATTCAGACAGGGTACAGTCAAGCCGACAGGTTTGAATGATCAGATTTCATTTGCCTGATTCATTGACTAAGGTGATCTCTACATCTTCAATGTACCTTACAATTATTTGAAGAGGGTAGATCATCAATGGGAGTAGACATCAGATGGCATAGAATGCTATACTTTAACATCAGGAGGTTATGATAATTCCAACCTCTTTTTTCTATCCCTTGACATTAATTTTCCATATCCACAGCGACAGCGGTTACATTTGTCACAGATTGTTGGTGAACATTATCAACCCCCACCGTTACAATACATTTAGGGGAATGATCTTTGTAGGCCTCTATCCATCAGGATTTTGAAAATGAATGACATATCGTCATGTGATGTATCTAAGTGTTTGACATCTTCCCACTACTGTGTTACACATTAAAGAAAACAGTATGTTCAACGATACTATAAGGACATTCAACCATGAGTAATGTTACATAGATAATGTTTGATGAAGTTGGACCATCAACAGTAGGTAGTAGTTATTAGTCTGTGGAATCCATATTATCAGGTATCATGATCCATATGACCAGGCATGCTCAACCTGCAGCACTCCAGCTGTTGCAAAACTACAACTCCCATCATTCCCGGACAGCCTACAGCTATCAGCCTACAGAAAAGCATGGTGGGAGTTGTAGTTTTAGAACAGCTGGAGGGCCGCAGGTTGAGCATCCCTGCACCATGACTATCTATCTTCATTCTTCTACAAGAAATAATTGTACAACTTCTGTGATTCATGATAAACGGGATCCCTATCTTATACGTATGCCTTTTCCCATTACATATTCGAATACCGTTCCCCATACTTGTTATTTGCATTTATAAGGACCCATCCACTTAGCTGCAGGCTGGCAGAGAACGGATCATACGCTTTAACTCCGCCTCTCCTGACCGGCCCCTGCAGCTTGATTGGTCTGCTCACCTTCAATGGTTGGGGTTGAGGCTTCTTAAGAGACACGATACGGAGTGCGCATCACGGCCATACCAGAGCCGGACGCGCGGCCTCTCACCATCAGAGGGGGCTGCGTTTGCTCTCCACGTGTCATCTTGAGTTTAATGGGACACACGGCCCCTCATTATCAGAGGGGGTCGCGTCTGTTCTCCATGTGTTGTCTTTAGTTTAAGTGCAGCCTCATATCACCAGAAGGGACCGCATTTGTTTTCTCTCATGTGCATCTGATCTAGAGACATGAAGATTCGCATTTAATTGATGCACTAAGTAAATAGCCCCAATAAGATCTGCAGTATAGGAAGCCTAGGGGATCTAGTGCACACTACAATTAGATCTGATTGAGGGGCCTGACTAATTTTTTTTATCTGAGGGCACTAGATTTTGCCAGTTCTGGTGATCACAATATATACCATCAGAATATGTGCCGAGCCCTCCGACAAACTCGTATATGCCTCTAGATAGAGTAATACCCAATCCAGGATTACTGCACGTACAGTGTAGTCCCACTGATAAACACTAAAGGACACATTATTGTAGAGGCTAGTGCCTGGGATACAAGGGGCACCTTGCCTATGTGAAGGTTTTTTTTTTCTTTTAGTATACACACAGGAAGTGATTTTTTATTTTTTTTTGAATGAGCACCATGTACAAAATATATGTACCGGTCAAAAGTCTTAGAACACATTCATATCTACTGTTTTATTGGCATTTCAACTGTCCATGTCCAGCGAAAAGTGTGACAATGTACAAAGGAATAAAAATAAGGTTAAAAAATAACAATAATATGCAATTTTAACCTGAAAAGACACAAAAGTTTGAATTTCAGAGTTAAACCAAAGAACTTTTTTCAGGGAATACATAAATGTTTAACCCCTTAAGGACACAGCCATATTTAACCTTAAGGACCAGGCCATTTTTTGCAAATCTGACCAGTGTCACTTTATGTGGTGATAACTTTAAAACGCTTTTACTTATCCAGGCCATTCTGAGATTATTTTTTCGTCACATATTGTACTTCATAACACTGGTAAAATGGAGTTAAAAAAATAATTTTTATTTATTTAAAAAAAACTAAATTTACCAAAATTTTTGAAAAATTAGCTAATTTCCAAGTTTCAGTTTCTCTACTTCTCTAATACATAGTAATACCTCCAAAAAATAGTTATTACCTTACATTCCCCATATGTCTACTTTATGTTTGGATCATTTTGGGAATGCCATTTAATTTTTTGGGGATGTTACAAGGCTTAGAAGTTTAGAAGCAAATCTTGAAAATTTTCAGAAATTTACAAAAACCCACTTTTTAGGGACCAGTTCAGGTCTGAAGTCACTTTGTGAGGCTTACATAATAGAAACCACCCAAAAATGACCCCATTCTAGACACTACACCCCTTAAGGTATTCAAAACTGATTTTACAAACATCATTAACCCTTTAGGTGTTCCACAAGAGTTGATGGCAAATGGAGATGAAATTTACATTTTTTTTGCCATATTTTCCATTTTAATAAATTTTTACACTAACAAAGGAAGGGTTAACAGCCAAACAAAACTCTATATTTATTTCCCTGACTCTGCGGTTTACAGAAACACCCGATATGTAGTTGTACACCACTGTACGGCCACACGGCGGGACATAGAGGGAAAGGAGCGCCGTGTGGTTTTTGAAAGGCAGATTTTGCTGGACTGGTTTTTTGACACCATGCCCCATTTAAAATGCCCCCCTGATGCAACCCTACAGTAGAAACTCCCAAAAAGTGACCCCATCTAAGAAACTACACCTCTCAGGGTATTCAAAACTGACTTTACAAGCTTCATTAACCCTTTAGGCGTTCCATACGATGTAATGGAAAATGGAGATAAAATTTCAGAATTTCACTTTTTTGGAAGATTTTCCATTTTAATAATTTTTTTTCCAGTAACAAAGCAAGGGTTAACAGCCAAACAAAACTCAATATTTATTGCCCTTATTCTGTAGTTTGCATAAACGCCCCATATGTTGTCGTAAACTACTGTATGGCCAAACGGCAGGGCACAGAAGGAAGGGAACGCCATATGGGTTTTGGAAGGCGGATTTTGCTGAACTGTTTTTTTGACACCATGTCCCATTTGAAGCTCCCCAGATGCACCCCTAGAGTAGAAACTCCAACAAAGTGACCCCATTTTGGAAACTATGGGATTGGTACTATTTTAGGGTACATATGATTTTTGGTTGCTCTATATTACATTTTTTGTGAAGCAAAGTAACAAAAAATAGAAATTCTGAAATTTCATCTCCATTTGTCATTAACTCTTGTGGAACACTTAAAGGGTTAACAAAGTTTATAAAATCAGTTTTGAATACCTTGAGGGGTGTAGTTTCCTAAATGGGGTCACTTTTTGGAGTTTCTACTCTAGGGGTGCATCAGGGGGGCTTCAAATGGGACATGGTGTCAAAAAACCAGTCCAGCAAAAACCGCCTTCCTAAAACCATATGGCGTTCCATTCTTTTTGTGCCCTGCCGTGTGACCATACGGTAGTCCCCTAGGATGTGATGATACCTAATATGTATACTTTCTTTTATTTTTTTAAGTTTTACACAATAATATTATTTTTTAAACAAAAAAAACAACATGTTTTAGTGTCTCCATAGTCTGAGAGCCATAGTTTTTCAGTTATTAGGCAATTGTCTCAGGTTGGGTACCATTTTTGCGGGATGAGATGGCGGTTAGATTGGCACTATTTTGGGGGGCATACAACTTTTGGATTGCTTGCTATTACACTTTTTGTGATGTAAGGTGACAACAAATTGCTTTTTTGACAAAGTTTTTATTTAATTCTTTTTTTTACGGTGTTCACCTCGGGGCTTAGGTAAGGTGGTGATTTTATAGAGCAGGGTCTTCCGGACGCGATGATACCTAATATGTCTACTTTTTTATTTTTTACGTTTAACACAAAAAAAGCATTTTTGAAACAAAAAAATCATGTTTTAGTCTGAGAGCCATAGTTTTTTTATTTTTTGGGCCATTGTCTCATGTAAGGGCTCATTTTTTGCGGGATGAGGCGCTGGTTTGAATGGTACTATTTTGGCGTACATACGATTTTTTTTATCATTTTTATTACCTTTTTGGGGAAGTAAGGTGGTCAAAATTTCAATTTCATCATAGTCTTTATTTTTCTATGGCGTTCACCATGCAGGGAATATAACATGACCGTTTTATAGATCATGGCGTTACGGACGCGGTGATATATAACATGTGTAGGGAATTTTTTTTTTTTAATCAGTGATAAATGTTTTTTTTAATTTTTTTCACTTTTTTTTGACCTGGACCCACTTGGTTCTTGAAGATCCAGTGGGTCTGATGTCTGTATAATACAGTACACTATATAGTGTACTGTACTGTATTTCACTTACACTTCTGTCTGAACAAATCTCTGCCTTTAGCACAGATCTGTTCAGCACCATGGACAGCAGGATGCCAGAGAAGGCGTCCTGTTGCCATGGGAATCTTCCCCGTCTGCCAAAACTGAGCAGAGGGGGAAGGGGAAGGAGGGGGCTCCCTCCCTCTGTGCTCCCTTTTAAGAATCGGGGGCTGCAAAGGCACAGCTCCCTCCCTGTTAACCCCTACCATACAGCGGTCCCTACGGACCGTGGTATGGAAGGCAGCGGTCCCTACGGACCGCGGTATGGAACGGGTTAAAACGGCAATGAGCTGACACTGATTCAACCGCTCGGGCATCCTGAGAATGAATGAAAATGAACCTTGCCCGCAATCCTCCCCCCCGCAGGCACAATGGACACAGGCCTGCAGGGGGGGTGGGGTTAACTATATGATAAAAACCTATTTGAAGTTTGTGATCCCTGCGGTCACGGATCGCGGGGATCAGAAACTTGCATTAGCGCTGCAAACCGCAGGTCTGAATTGAACCTGAATTGAAACTGAAGGCACCCAGTTCCGATCACTGCCAGCCATGCGGCAGTTATCCAAGAGCTATAATGCCCCCCCCCCCTATGCCCGGGCCCCTCACACAGATTGTACTTGCCTCGCTCTTCACCCCATGAATACCATAAAAAAAAAAAAAGTGCCAAAACAGACATTTTTTTGGTCACATTTCCTCACAAAAAATGCATTACCAAAAGGCATATGTACACCAAAATGGTACCAATCAAACCATCACCTCATCTCACAAAAACAAGCCTGCAAACAAGAACATTGCCAGAAAAATTACATAATTATGGCTTTTAGAAAACACAATTATTCTTTACAAAAAGCATTGTGTAAAAGTGGTAAAATGTAAATAAAAACTATATAAAATTGCCATCTCTGTAATCGTATCGAGCAGCAGAATAAAGATAGCATGTCTTTTTTTCTCGCAAAGTGTTCGCTGCAATAACAAGACACAAAAAACAATAGCAAAATTGCTGCCATTTGTTTATCCTGCTTCGAACAGTTGTATGTACCTCAAAATAGAACCAATGATGATGGCAACTCATCCCGCAAACAATAATTCCTGACACAGTTCTGTTTAGAGAAACATAAACATGGTTATCAGAAAATGTCTGTACTGGTTCCCAGAGGCTGTTCAATAGCAACATGGGAGTAAAAGCCAAACAGCGGTCTTTGCTGAACCCTGCAGTGTACCCAAACCGCATTTTACCTCCACATTTATGGCATTTCCGTACCTAGTGGAACCCACCTAACAATTTAAAGGGCATGGTGTGTCTCAGATGGCACAGGGTGGGCACAGCATATTGGGCACTGAAATGCCATATCCGATGAAAACATGTAATTTTCATTTTGCACAGTCCCATGCTTATTACTTTTTGCAAAACCCCTGTGGGGTCAAAATGCGCATTCCACCTCTCAATAAATACCTTGGGAGTGTAATTTTTGATATACGGTCACTTCTTGGGGGTTTTCTTTATTTTTAACCCCAGAGCCTCTACAGTTGTCAGCAGAAGATGTGTAAATCACTACATTGGGCCTCAAATGTGCATGGTGCTCTTTTACTACTGGGCCCTGTCGTATGCCTAGGCAAAAGATCAGAGCTACATGTAGGGTGTTTATAAAACTAGAAAGCATGCCTTAATAAGAGCGCTTGACTTTTACACTGGCATACATTGAGCACAACATATTGGGCACTAAAATGGCATATCTGTGGAAAAATTGCAAATTTTCGCTTAGCAGCATCTGCTGTGAATTAATTTTGCAAAACACTTGTTGGCTCAAAATGTTCATTACACCCATCAGTAAATACTGTGTGAAATGTGGTTTCTAAAAAAGAAGTCACTTCTCATGGGTTTTTTTTTATTTAACCTCAGAGCCTCTGTAGTTGTGGGTCGATGTTGTATAAATCAATAAACTAGGCCTCAAATGCACATGAAGCTCCTTCCCTTCAGAGCCTTGCAGTATGTACATACAGCAGTTTACAACCACACGCTGTCATATTCGGGAGAAAATGGGTAACAAATTATGAGGTGATTTTCCCCTATTACCAGTCGTAAAAATAAAAAACTTGGGCCTTCCTTGTTAAAAGAAAAAATGGAATGTTCCATTTTCACAGCCAAGATTTTCTAAATTCTATGAAATGCCTGCTGGGCCAAGGTGCTCACTACACCCCTTAAAAAATCCTTGAGGTGTGTAGATTCCAAAACAGGGTCAGTTTTGGGATTTTCCATTGTAGGGGTACATCATAGTCTCAGAGCATGGTACCTGAAAATTATTCCAGTGAAATCTGCACTTCAAAAGCCATATGGTGCTCCCTCCGTTCTGAATTCTGCCGTGTGCCAAAAAAGCAGTTTATTATACTGTATTGTAAGGGTATTTTTTTGAGTACCAATTGGTTCTATCCTTTTAATTCTGTTCCTTTTGATTATTACCCTTCTGTGTAATGCCTTGTAATGTAGTACCCAGACCCTCTTGTTCTAATAAGACCACATTCCTGAGCGATCTCAGAGACATGCGTGCTGGACACTGGAGGAATAGCTAAAAGTTTAAAATCTGTGACACGCATGCATTCAGGGCACTCCATTGAAGACTTCATTCTAGGCAAGTTGTAAGTATTGATTTCCCCTAACTCTTGAACACCCTGGGGTGTCGTCCCTGTGCTAAGAAATGGTGACTAGAGTCCAAACACATATTGTAGGGCCATTAATTTACTTCTTACTGTTCTGTATATGATTTTTATATTTAATCAAATTTAGTAAATGTATTTATTCACTTAGCCTACATAGGCTTATTCATTCTCAAATCTTTAGAATTCCCAATACTTTACAATTATACGATATGTGGGGTGTTGCTGTATGGGGGTAACAATATGTGGGGGTTCTTTTTTCCTGTTAATCCTTGTGAAAATGAAAAAATTTACCTAAAGCGACATTTTCTTGTAAAACATGTAATTTTTCATTTTCACAGCCAAGTGTTTCTAACTTCTATGTAACGCCTGTGGAGCAAAAGTGCTCACTACATCCCTGGAAAATTCCATGGGAGGGGGGGGGGGTATAGTTTCCAAAATGTGGGTCACTTTTTTGAAGTTTCTACTGTAGAGGTGCATCAGGAGTCTTCAAATGCGACATGGTACCTGAAAATTTTTTAAGTAAAAGCTACCGTCCAAAAGCCATACAGTATTCCTTCTCTTCTGAGCCCTGCTGTGTGCCCAAACAACAGTTTATGAATTTTTTTTACCACATATGGGGTGTTGACAATCCCACCACATACTGAACAATAAGCAAAGGGATTGTCGAACCTCCAACGCTCATCTGGGGAGAGGGCATACAGTGGGGAGACCACATCTGGTGAATGTTACCATTGTCTGAGAAGCTTAAAGGAATTCTCTTGGATTGTAATACGCTTGGAAATGCCACGGGAGCTGTATAGAATATGTTTGATCTCATTTGACGTAGGGGATATTCCAAAATCTGTTTCTCCCGCAGATAGGTATGGGGTCTTTGTGGGATCGGATACTGAAGCTAGTTTGGGGTGAATAAGTGCAACAAGATGTCTGTGAAAGGTAGGCAAAGTAATGATCATTCCAAACCAGGACTGCTGTGACCAGGTAGGGAAAACCTTCAAAAAACACCTGAAATAATTTAGTAAAGCCATATAGTCCAATTTTGTGATGTATATGTATCCCTAAGATCAGTAAGTGAAGGCAAGTTTTCCTGTTTTAAAAGGATCCTTATCTTGATGCCCTTCAGTCCAGACCCTGGTGTGGTCTGCAAACTGTCTCTGAAGACAGTAGCGGAATAGGTTAACAGGCAATGAGGAATTGCTTCCAGGAATTTACCAAGCCCTTCAACAAAGGACTGGTACCTGGATTCAGAGTAGTGACATGCAAAGCTCCCCATAAAGCAGCCAGGTCAGACTTTGACAGATCTTGTAGAGCTATCTGCTTCCAGACCTTAGTACAGTTGGGGCTGAGGAGTTCTGCTAAATTGCGTAAGTGCACAGAATGATAATACCGTGCAAGCTAAACCAAAACCACCTAGGTACTTCAACCTCTTAAGGACACAGGACGTACATGTATGTCCTGTGTAGTTCTGATCACTGGGGTGATCGGAACAGAGTGCCTGCCGAAATCATTCAGCAGGCACTCTGGTACAATGCCGAGGGGGGTCCTGTGACCCCCCCCCCCCCGTATCGGCAATCGCAGCAAACCGCTGGTCAATTCAGACCCGCGGTTTGTTGCGTTTCCGGGTTATTCGGGTCTCTGGTGACCCGATAACCCGGTACAGGATGGTGATCGGTGGGGTGATAACACCCCACCACATTTTCCTTTTCACCTATACTTGACCTCTGCTACAAATAAAAATTCTTAAACTTAACTTTTAATATATCTATAGTGCTACTACTGAACTCTACTATTAAAATTGCCTGTGTTGCGCCTATATGGTAATCTGGATCGTGGTATTGCTATGCTCTGGCTCCTAGTAGTGCGCGCTACTACTGTAGGAGCTCCTTGTATGTATATTCCTATTACATTGCGCTTTTACTGGCTGTATTAAAATTCCATTCCAGCACTGCCCCCTGACATGTTTCGCTAGCTACCTAGCGTCATCAGGGATTCGGGCAGTGTGTGTCAGTAGAGTCTAGAAGGGACTCTTTAGGCCTCAAGGTCCGTTCACCGGAGTGGACACCCAGTAGGGAGAAAGAGATGTGTCTGTCAGTAAGCAATAAGCAGTCTAGATGTTGAAACAATCTATGGGGATTTGAAAATAAAGTGTAGTCATTGGTATCCACATGTAAAGCATGCAAGACATCAATCAGGTGGAGTGCGGAGAGGGTTTTACGCAGGGAGCTGAGAAATATTTAGGAAATATCTCTAGGGAGGTGGTGTCTAAAAAAAGGTCCAGAGTCATATTAAAAAGTCTCCTCCTAAAATGGTAAGGCCTTCAATTAAAGGCAACCATATCTTACCCAAGGCAACCATTTAGCTGTTTGACTGTTAGGAATATTGAAGTTACAGAAACTAAGCTTCTGTCTTCTGCTAAACCTTTAAACAAAAGGTACCGTCCCTCTGAGTCTACTACAGAGTCAATATATTGAAAATGGAATTTCTTATGGAACCCTATAACTCTAGAAACAGAGCTGGAACTAGGGGCATGGGGTCATTTCCAATCAGATACATGCCAATTTTCTGGCATATATCTGTTGCAAATTGCAGTGCAAAGGAAGTAACGTGGGCAGGTAAGGGGAGAGGCCCGTCTCATTTATAATTTTCTACGCCTGTTTTAGGTGTAGAAAATGGTCTAAATTTACGCCAGCAAGGAAGCAGGCTTACATTTAGACCGGTGGTGGATACGCCGAAGTTAAGTAAAGGCCGGCGCGATCTCCTGCTTCCCAACCAGGAGGTGGTCTGGACTGTGTCTCCTCTTGCCTTAGTAAAGGCGAGATGAGACAACCCCTTTAACATAGGGACAAAAAGGCTAAGCCCTCATATGAACTTAGGAAACCCCTATAATAGCATATTCATGTGTTGTGTTATGGTCGGAATTGCTAACAAGTGTACATTTAACACAGGATGAAGGTTAACAAAAGACAAATGAGGTACGTGCATGAGCCTTCCCGCGAAAGTTAGCAAGAGCTGCAACGCTCATGCACATAAGTCATGGACAGAGAGACAGCCATAATTAGTTAACCACGGTACTGTCTGAATGAGAAGCTTCACTCACAGTAGTGTCTAAATGTACCATCTCACAATAAGAACTTAAGTGACTTGTTTTTATGTGCGACTGCCCAGGAAGGTAGAGGTGGAAAGACATCTTCTTATGGCATGGGAAGCCAAGATTTGATTTCGAGTGGGTCCATTTTCAGATGTTCCCAAACCAATATCAGATCCTCCGGATGCTTGACCGTGAGCCACTTGCCAGGAGAGCATATGGTCAATTTAAAAAGGAATAGCTAGTGGTATGGGACACCGCTCACCCTTAGATGAGAGTGAGAGGCTTTACTTATCTGCGTCTCAGCAGGGTAGAGGTAAGCTAAGTATTCACAAACTGGAACCCTTAAACGAGAACTCCTGAAGTGCTCTGGAGGCCGTGAACAATGTCTCTATGACGTTCTTCCACTGCCGGCTTGGAGCGTAGAGCTCTGTGAATGAGCTTTTCAACAATAAAGACAGCTCGGCCAGGCCAAAGCAGATCTGTGAAAATACGACTCACTGTGATTGGAATTGAGTCTCTCTGGTAAGTCTCAGACAGGCCTGTTATCCAGATATTTCTCCTCCTGCTTGTATTTTCTTCAGAAGAGGCAGAGTTGTTGATAAAGGAGCACTCCAGTGCTCTACTGAACTGCAATGAACTGAATCTTCTGGTGGGTCTGCTCCAGGGCTTCTACGCTGTTGCCCATGTTGCAAATAACCTGCTTGATATCAAAAAAGTCTGTGGCAATCTGTGCCAGTGCCGGCAAGTGCCTTTTTTAAGAATCTTCTCGACATGGCAATTAAGTCAGCGGGATCCTGGCTTCCTAAAATGTTCTCCTTATCTAACATCTGTATCAAAAGAGCTTAGAATTTGATCTGGATACCAGAAGTTGATGAATGGATGACCCTTAATCCGAAGGACCCTTAATCCGACGTTGCTTCATTCAAAACTAGAATGTATGGACTAGTACCGACTAGTACCTCGGCTTCGGTTCTGATGTACTAATTGGAACTAAAGCAGAGTTCGGTTTCAAGTTTTAAAGTGGTTTTCCACTTTAAAAATCAATTACCGAAGTTATTCAACAAAGTCACGTGTGATTTCATGAATAACTTACTTTGGCTCAACGGAGCCCATACATTCTAATACTGTACGGAGACGAATCTCCGTACAGTATTATTCCGAAGTTTTGAACTAAGCGACTTCGGATTAAGCATCCGAAGCTCACTTCGCTAAACTCTAATGACCACATTTAATATTCAAGATGGTCCCTAGGAATATCCACTCATGCCTCCTGCTCTTCATAAAGCTGTGTTTTTTCAAAAATTTGTGACTAATGCATGATATTGGTCTCCTTGAATGACAAATTGATCTATTCTCTTGACCAGACTTCACACTGGAGATATGTATATACGGTCCTCCAGCACCTGAGAGAGCACTGACTTCACTCTAAGTTTAAAAGGTGCATCTTTGAAGAAACTTCCCTTTGTGGGCTACGTTATATTTGAAAGAGGCATAGAGATGGATCCCCAGAAGGAGGAACGACGATTTGAAATGCGTAGGTTTGAAGCAGTCTTTTGCCTCTACTACCAACCCGTAGCTCATATAGTGACGTCACTCGCTCCTGCACGGAGCGCGAGCATAGGGGAATTGGAGCATAGTGCTACCGGCCAGAGCACGCTCCTGAAAGGAATACAGATGCCCGATTTCAGAAGTACCTAATCACCTGCATCGACCTAGGAGGAAAAGAAATTACAAGTGAGGATATCAAGGTAGGCAAATATTTGCCGATTAAGATAGTACCCCGCTTAGTAGGTTATTGGTACCTAAATAGGGTGAGCGCGATATCCATAGCGTTTTTCCAGTGTTGTATAGTTTCTGTGTGGATACGGACACATAGCGATATCGCTGCTTACAACAATACCCAGCGCCAGTGATACTGCTTCTCTTTATCTGTGTGATCCCCAGAAGTTGTCTGCGGTGCTGGATTGGCCTTGTTCTACAAGTCTGCTGGCTATTCAACAGCTCCTGGGTTTCGTAAATTATTACCGACAATCAATTTTGAACTTTTTTTAGTCATACATCCCCAAATTCAAGTCTACTACACCGCATAAATGTCACAAAATAGTTCTTTCATAAGGTGAATGCATCCATGGGTGCAAGGACCGTCCTTACTCAAAATGGAATTTCCGTCAAGATGCTTCGGCCAAACAAAATTATTCCATTTGTGACAGGGAGCTGCTCGCAATCAAATTAGTCCTTGAAGAATGCCATTATCTGCTGGACAGTGCCTGCCACCCTGTCATCATTTACACCAACTTCAAGAACCTAACTTATTTCCAGTCAGCGCAAAGTCTCACCTTGACAAAAATACCAAGGCAGATGACTATCCCTCTTCTTTGACACTAATTATTGAGCTAAGGAGCCCCATCACATCATAGATCCTGTCAGCATCATACCAGTCACTCCTGGACAGCTGAAAGACATTCCGCCTGGCAAGTCGTTTGTCCCTGTGGCCAAGAGGAAGAAGGTCCTACTCAGTGGACATCGCTCCAAAGTTACTGGTCACTCTGGTCTTCACAATACTATTAGTCTGATTCCCTGACATTTCTACACATGTGTGAGAAGTTGTTGCCATCTACTTGTGCCAAGAACAAGTCTCTGAAACAAAAACTGGAAGGACTACTCTCTTCAGCTGCCTAAGCCCGAGGTTCTGTGGCAGCATATCATCATGGATTTTATCGCTCAATTGCCTTCTTCTTCTGGTTGCACAGTAATTAATGGTAGATGATTGGTCTTCAAAAATGGCCCACTTCATGCCTCTGCCTGTTCTCCCGTCTGCCAGTCAACTCGCCAAGTATTTTATGGAACAAATTTTTCAAGCTTCATGGGTTGTCCTTGCCCATTGTTTTTGACCGGGGGGTACAGTTTACCTCTAAGTTTTGGAGAACCACCTGCAAGCTATTGGAAATCAAACTGGACTTGTCCTCAGCCTGTTACCCACAGTCCAGTCATCAGGTGGAGTGTATCAATCACAGATCAGTCATTATGATTGAATCACTTTATTCTCATGGCAAACTTTTCTTACAACCTTTCTAGTGATTCTTTCATTCAGACCCCTTTTTTTATAGTTTATGGCCATCTTCTGTTACCTGACCACTCTGGAGTTGCAGCAGCTTACTCTACTGTCAGGAACATCACCCAGATCTGGCAAGAAAAAACAAAACATCCCTACTACAGGCCTCCACTCGCATGAAAAAGTTTGCTGATCGCAGGCACAGGGCTCCACCTCAATTTTCTCTTGGGGGCAAGGTCTGGCTTTCCTCAAGAAACATAAAACTCAAAGTGCCCGCATACTAGTTGGCAAGTTTCGTAGGGGCGAGTGGGCAAATGTTACTGGTACAGGAATGTAACTGACGCCTTTAGTACTACTAAAAAGGGTTTATAGAAGATAGAAAAATAGGTAATAACCCCAACCTTCTGATCAATACTGTGGAACACCAACTGGCAACAACTGTGTGGTAGCAAAGGAAACCTGTCAGAAACATGTGCCCAGCACACTGCCACCAGTATCTGACTATACAATGAGTAATCAGACAGCCAGTGAAGGAGCAGAATCTGTGAGTCTTCTTTGCTTTATGTAGTGGTTACTACTCACCTGGGTGATTAACTGCAAAAATGTCCTCTATGATCTGCTCATCACTCCTCACATATGTCTCTTCAGACTTAATATTGTTCGGATCTTTGCCTGTATTCAAAAGCTGTGAAACAAATATTGTCAAAGTCAGAAGACTGACAGAGAGGCCATTTGGAATATTTTACTTGACCACAAAATATCATTAATCTCCATGACAAAAAGTGATGAAATGACAGCAGTTGTCTGCTATGGTGGTGATCTGTGCTTACAACTCCTCTCTTTCCTGCTGATGGGTACGCCTGCTGCCTGGCTCACCTGCTCCACAGCTTCAGTGTTCCAATCATCCATTCCTTTTGGTGTCCCTCTCTCCCTGCCCAGTGGTCTCGGCTGCTGGAATAATGCTGTCCTCCCACACAGGCTGATGCCTGCTTCCAGGCGACTGGCTCTCTTTGCCCATTGGGCATGCGTGCACACAATCTCTCTCTGGCTCTTAAAGGGCCTGCATGCCCCCTAATCTCTCCCAGCCTTGGGGAAGTGCCTGAGCAATAGGTTCTATAATGCCAGTTTCACGCAAAGGTGTGCCATTAGCTTGTTTGCCTGTTCCATGTTTATACTTTTTCTGACCAAAATATCTGACTGGTCTCTTGTTATATATCAAACTTGTTAGTTCCTTATTCCAACCAGCAGTCTCTATAGCTAGAAAACTGTGAGAAGATCCAGACAATATGTAAGGTCAATGGTCAGCTGTATTCCTACTATCTCCATCTTTCTAATTATACAATTATAAAACATAAAATATTGTTGGATAAAACAAGACTAACACAAGACCTTCACAGCTCTTCAACAGATCATAGGGAAAATTTAATGAGACCTTATCGCCAACTACCTGATCATTGTGATGTTCTTCAGAACCATGCTGTGGAAGAAGAGGACTAGGACATCTGTCTGGTCTTGTTCTCTTACTGGATCTAACTGTAGGAAACACGTACAGTGACTGAATTCATTCTTCAAATACAAATAATGAGAGGTTGTGTGTATTTAGTCATGTCTATTACCTGATGATGTGAGGGGTTGGTGATCCTCCATCATGACATCCTTGTACATATCTTTGTGTTCTTCTATATACTCAGACTCCTCCATGGAGAAATAGACAGCGACATCCTGACACCTTATAGGAACCTGACAACAGAATGATAGTCATTACCCAGACATCAGTGTTTCTGTATAAATGTCCCAGTTTTCCCAACAATGTCACCTCTCCAGTCAGCAGCACAAATATCTTATTGGTGAGTTCTAGGATCTCCTCTTTGTTGAGCTTCCCATGTATCATGAGGTGATGTGTTCGCCCAGAGATTGTGCCCCAGGTTCTTCCCCATCCTTCAGATACCGGGGTCTGACAGCGCTCACTAGAGGTCTTCTTTACTACTGTGTATTCCTGGTTATGGAGAGACACAGTAATAATTACGTAATACATTTCCAGAGCCCCTCACCTCTCCAGTCATGCCCATCTGTTAGTAACATTGAGATGATGATGTAATGCGACATCATCAGAATCTCTCACCTCTCCAGTAACCTGGAAGAGGATCTCTAGGGTGAGATTTATTATACTCTCTGCCATCTTGTTCCTGTCCTTATCCATCCTTGACGGGTCAATGAGGAGAATGATCTTATATAAGAGATATCCACTGCGCAGATCTTATATGGTAGCAATCTGAATGGAGAGAAGATGAGCCAATGAAAATTCATACAAAATACCATATAAAAATACAATTACTAGAGATAATAAAAGGAAACATTGCAGGAGATAATAAAGTGTAGATGTTTAATATCTTATCAAGGCAGTTCCATCGTGTTTTAGGCCAAAGCATGTCACACCTTCATATCACCACTATAGACAATTGCAGGTCACAGCGGTAATGACAGTATAAAGCTGTAATCTGGTAGATCACTTCTTAGATCTAGAGCTCAGACTGCCCTAGTCCTATCAATTGGAATCTGAAGATTTAAAGAGGTTTCGTCATCAGATACGTCTCAATAATAAAACTTGCACTTGACAAGTAAATAACATGGTCTTGATCCCACCTTCCTAAAATAATGGAAACAAAATATTCGAAACACCTTGATTTATTTAGTATTGAGTATTAGCACCAAACACATAAATACACGTCTTGTCATGCTATCATTGCTATAGTTGTCAGATTAATCTTCTGCCATGCTGAATGCACTTGGGCACGCAAATCATGAAAATATGGTACACTGATGGCAGCTCCATTTTCAATTGCCGGCTGCTGACGTCCCAGATGTTCGCAATGAGAGACAAGTACGGAGTTGCTACAGGCTATGGTTGCACGTTTAGGTCATGCAGTCTGCTCACTGTAGCATAGGCAACATGTGGCCCACTGTCTTGTAGAAAAAAAGTAAGTGGGACACTTTGAAGAAACGGAGTGGTCTTGCTACCATACATTATGCCACCCCACACCATAACCCTGGGAGTAGAACCAGTTTTAAATTTTTAAGGCCTCTTTATGACGTTGCCCACATGGTCTCCAGACCGATCTCCTGCTCTCACTGCATCCGAGACAAAAGCAGGACTTATTGCTGAAGAAGACAGATCGCTATTTTATCCTTCATTGCCATCTTGCAGTGCACCATGATAGCTTTTGTGAGTGGTGGCGTGAGGTCAATGGACATCTGTAGCTGGACATCTAGCTGAAAATCCAATGTTGCGCAAATGCCTTCTGGTTTATGTTGACATTGTTTGTCGCCCTAGGCTTGGAATGTGATGTCCAATTTTACTTTTCATAATTTCTTCTTCTAACCAGACGATCCATCCATGAGGAGGTTCGCCTCTGTGCAGCTCTTGAGGTCATTCCAGTTTATAATTTTTCTCCCTACCAGGACACACAACCTTGACCACTGCTGACACCTCGGTCTATCCATATGGCCATCTACCAGAGTGATAAACCAAGGTCTCTAAGTTCAAAGATTATCTCCCTCTCAGTTTAAGAAGTGTCGATAACTGGCACGTTGATGAACAGGAGGCATCGCACAATCATCCCATGATTTTTCGGTTTTATGTGTGTAAAAACACATTCAATCTGGATTTCATGCCCCTCTCACGTGACCAGATTGGGACTAGGTGCTTGAAACTTTGATCATTTGCAGATCTTAGCTCCAACTGTTGCTTCCTCGATTTGCAGAGCCTTACGGCTTGTCCTTGGTGTTGCAATTTCAATGTTGAGGAACATATAAAGAACTCAAGGTGCAAACTTCAACGGTCTTTATTCAGTTAATAAACCGGGCTAGCCATCAATTTAATTGCATCTCACCACTTCACGATAATGCCTTTGGTGTGTTTGAGAATCACGCTCGCTCTCCTCTGTAGCTGTAAACTACAGAAACACATCTCAGACCAAACGTCCTTCAGTCATCAGATTTGACACCTTCCTGTAATTGTTCTCTCAAGATATTTGTACTGGAATCAATTTGCAACAGCATCTGTTTAAGCTTGAGGGAAGTTTGGGCCCATACTTTACAGAGGAGAAGCATCTTTCTTGTACACAGGATTATAAGAATCATGTTAAATAGGAGTCAGTATACACCTGCCATCATTTACAGTGCCTCTGATTAACCCCAAATAAAGCTCACCTGCTCTTCTTGGTCTTTTCTGAAATTTTCTTAGTCGCATCCCACAGCAAAAGCCATGGTCCACAGAGAGCTTCCAAAGCATCAGAGGGATCTCATTGTTAAAAGGTATCAGTCAGGAGAAGGGTACAAAAGAATTTCCAAGGCATTATATATACTATGGAACACAGTGGAGACCGTCATCATCAAGTGGAGAAAATATGGCCCAACAGTGACATTACGAAGAACTGGACGTCCCTCCGAAACTGATGAAAAGACGAGAAGAAAACTGGTCTGGGAGGCGACCAAGAGGCCTACAGCAACATTAAAGGAGCTGCAGGAATATCTGGCAAGAACTGGCTGTGTGGTAGATGTGACAACAATCTCCCGTATTCCTCATATGTCTGGGCTATGGGCGAGAGGGGCAAGACGAAAGCCTTTTCGTACGAAGAAAAACATCCATGCCAGGCTACATTTTATAAAAACACATCTGAGGTCTCCCAAAAGCATGTGGGAAAAGGTCTTATGGTCTGATGAAACCAAGGTTGAACTTTTTGGCCATAATTCCAAAAAATATGTTTGGCGCAAAAACAACACTGCACATCACCAAAAGAACACCATCCCCACAGTGAAGCATGGGGGGGCAGCATCAGGCTGCGGGGCTGGTCTTCTTCAGCTGGAACTGGGGCCTCAGTTAAGATAGAGGGAATTATGAACAGTTCCAAATACCAGTCAATATTGGCACAAAACCTTCAGGCTTCTGCTAGAAAGCTGAACATGAAGAGGAACTTCATCTCTCAGCATGACAACGACCCAAAGCATACATCCAAATCATCAAAGGAATGGCTGCACCAGAAGAAGATTAAAGTTTTGGAATGGCCGAGCCAGAACCCAGACCTGAATCAGATTGAAAATCTGTGGGGTGATCTGAAGAGGGCTGTGCACAGGAGACTCCCTCGCAATCTGACAGATTTGGAGTGTTTTTGCAAAGAAGAGTCAAAATGTGCCATGCTGATAGACTCCTACCCAAAAAGACTGAGTGCTGTAATAAAATCAAAAGGTGCTTCAAAAAAGTATTAGTTTAAGGGTGTGCACACTTATGCAACCATATTTTATTTCTATATTTTTTCTTCCCTCTACCTAAAAGATTTCAGTTTGTTTTTCAATTGAGTGGTACCGTTTATAGGTCACATTAAAAGTGGAAAAGGTTCTGAAATGATTTATCTTTGTCTCATTTTTTTACAGCACAGAAACCTGACATTTTAACAGGGGTGAGTAGACTTTTTATACCCACTGGTATTTTTGGGTTTCGTTTTTCCAGCATACCAAATTTATATAGCTTATATTATGTTCTACTACAGTACTTTAAACCATAAAAACGTGAAAACTATTTCTTTTGCATCGCCATATTCTGACAGCCATAACTTTTTTATTTTTCCATCTATAGAGCTGAGTGAGGGCTCATTTTTTGTGGGACGAGCTGTAGTTTGTATGAGTACCATTTTGGTACTACGACTTTTAATCATTTTTATTTAATTTCTTTTGGGTTAGCAATGTGACCAAAAACAGCATATAGCACGGGCTATTTTAAATTTTCCATCACAGTTCACCGCGCATGCTAAGTATTTTTACACATTATCTGGACATTTCCGGTCGTGGCGAAACCTGTTTTGTTTATTCTTTGTGTAAAATTGATATGAATTTGTAATGCTTTTGCAGCGGCATATGCTATATGTGGACCCTATGGAATGATGTGACTTTAGGCCCCTTTCACACGGGCGTGAGGACGACGCATTGCACCCGCACTGAATCCGGACCCATTCATTTCTATGGGGCTGTCCACATGAGCGGTGATTTTCACGCATCACTTATGCGTTGTGTGAAAATCGCAGCATGCTCCAGTTTCTGCGTTTTTCACGCATCGCAGGCCCCATAGAACTGAATGGGGCTGCGGGAAAATCGCAAGCATCCGCAAGCAAGTGCGGATGCAGTGCGATTTTCCCGCATGGTTGCTAAGCGACGGGACCCGATCATCATTTTCCCTTATAACATGGTTATAAGGGAAAATAATAGCATTCTTAATAAAGAATGCTTTGTAGAATGTGGATTAAGTGGTTAAAAATAAAAAACTTAACTTACCTTAGCCACTTGATCGCATAGCTGGCAATCTGTCTTCTCTCTTCAAGCATTAGCTGCAGTCTAAAGGACCTGTGATGATGTCACATCACATGGTCCGTGATGTACCATGTGATTGGACCATGTGATGTGACATCACCACAGGTCCTTTAGACTGCAGCTAAAGCTTGAAGAGAGAAGAGAGATCGCCAACTACGCGATCAAGTGGCTAAGGTGAGTTAAGTTTTTTATTTTTAACCACTTAATCCTCATTCTACAAAGCATTCTTTATTAAGAATGCTATTATTTTCCCTTATAAACATGTTATAAGGGAAAATAATAAAATCTCCAGAATACTCAACCCGAAACCGGACTTCAGTGATGAAGTCCGGCTTCGGGTTTGGGTACCAAACATGCCGATTTTTCCCACACGTGTGCAAAACGCATTACAAAAGTTTGCACACGCGCGGAAAAATCGCGCATTTTCCCGCAACACACCCGCATCCTATCCGGGCGTCAAACGTGACGCCCGTGTGAAAGAGGCCTAAGTCTCTTTTAGGCCTTCTTGAGCACATTTGATGATATTCAGTTTCTCGCTTACTGCAGTTAATCTGTAGTTGATCCCATGGCGGTTACCTATGTGGACTACTTACGCCTGCTTGGTAACATAACATTATTCTAGGGATCAGAGTTATTATTTTATTTGCTTTTGTTTCTATATATTTATTGATCAAGGACCGGGTGAAGCGAAATTATGGGGGATTACGACGTAGTGCTGGATAGATGAATAAAGGAGAGTAAAATTATAGGGGTTGTCTTGAAAATAACTGAGGATAGGTCATCAATATCAAATTAGAGGGGGGGCCAACACCAGGGACCCCCCATCGATCAGATGTTAGAAGAGGCTGATGCTCTGTGAGCACCATGGTGTCTTGGTGGTCATGTGACATCACTATACATCAGTCACATGGGCTAGTTGCAGCTCAGCCCCATTGAAGTGACTGGGGCTAAACTGCAATACCAAGCACAACCACTACACTATCTACGGCGCTGTGCTTGGAGAGATGCCGAAAGCCCACCGTTCTCGCCAAAGCTCCGGTGAGCACAGCGGCTCCTTTAGGCAGTGAAAGAAACCGGTCTTGTTAAAGGGAGTTCTCCGGACAATAATATTGATGACCTATCTACAGGATAGGTCATCATTATCATATCACCGGAGCTCTAGTGACCATGCGGAGCGCCGCACATTGTATGTATAGGCTTCCGTGGTGCATGCCGTCATAGAATTCTTTATGGTCCGTGGTAACAGAATCCATAACGGAATTCTTGGGGTACTTTCACACGTGCGTTATTCTTTTCTGGCATAGAGTTCCGTCAAAAGGGCTCTATGCCAGAAAAGAACTGATCAGGCATATCATAATGCCTTCTGAATGGATAAAAATCTGTTCAGTTTGCATCAGTATGCCTTCCATTCAGTCACTGTCAGGCGTGCTGCGGTATTATGTCCATCCAAAATGCCTGATCAGTCGCCGGAATGCCGGATCCGGCATTAATTCCCATTGACTTGCATTAGTGCCAGATCCCGCATTGCGATACAACTGAAGGACGGATCCGTCCTTCTGGTCTGCGCAGACCGGGAAAACTGTGAAAAAGACTGCAAGACGGATCCATCCACCCGCATGACAAGCGGAGAGACGGATCCATTCTTGCAATGCATTTTAGACAGATCCGCCCCCGGATTCGTCTACAAATGCTGTCAGTTGTCACACCGATCGGCGGATCAGGCAGGCAGCTCCGACGACATAACTGCCTGCCGGATCACACGAACGCAAGTGTGAAAGTAGCCTTAGATAACCTGAACGCCAAACTTGAAAACACAAGTACGCTCATTTGTACCGACAGCTCGTCTGTAGACAGATCCTACAAATCACAGAGAAGATCTGGCTGAAAGAAGGAACCGAGCAGCTTCAGGTAGATCTCACCCTGGGAAAGCTTATGTTAGATGGAGACAGTCAGCAGGTTGTGCGTGGGGCTCTCAGTGTGCTGACACACTGTAACGCAGGCGCTGTAATGGAGGCAGCAAGGTACAGAAGGGCTGGGACCACCACTAGGATGGGGAAAGGGGCAGGAGGACAGACACAGGAGCAGCCTCAGGGTGATGTGGCCCCTCATATAAGTCCATCACACAGTATAGAAATAATACCGCCATATAGCGCATAGATCACAGCTGCGGTATAAAAGTCATCCCGCTGTACACCGTAGAGACAATACTCTGAGGAGGTCTGTGCTCAGAGAACCCCTTCAACCGCCTCCTGGTGTTAATAAGGAATAGGAGGTAATTTAAGAGCAGAGAGCTGGTAGTGAAGGGGTTAATGACAGAAAATGGCGGTGACTACACACATACCTCCACCTGCATTTCTGTACACGGCATGTATGGGGGAGGCAGACTAGAGTTGTTAGAAAGAGGCCCCGCCCATTACACACCAGTCTCCACCTGCTTGGGTGACATCACACCTACCAGCAGCGACTCTATTCTAGTCACTATCCAACCAGTACAGCAGCACGGGGTCATGTGATCCGCTTGACCTCGCCCATGCAGGATCACATGGTCTTAACGTCATCACAGGTCCTTTACCTATTCCAGTGAGCCTAACTCCTCCCACTCAGGATCACGTGGTCGCGACATCCTGAAAGGTCTGTTAGCCTCCTCCAAATAGAAAAAGCCTCTAATGTATGGGCTCCTGGGAGGTATAGGTCACGTGACGCGGGAACGTGAAATACGCGGTGAAAAATAGCTCTTTAGGTAAGTGTCCTGTGTGTTGGGGCTGCGGGGCGTTTTCTGCACGTTCTGTGCGGCCTCCTGTGGGTTAGGATTAGGGACAGGTTTAGAATTAGGGAGGTTTTGGTGGATTACATTAGGTCATAGAAGCCCATACATTGTGTACGGAGGTGCAGGTGGAGGTAAGTGTCATTAACCCCTTCACTACCAGCTCTATGCTCTAGAATTACCGCCTTGTCACTATTCACATCAGGGGGCGGTTAAAGGGGTTCTCCGAGCACAGATCTCCCGGGGGTATTACCTCTACGGTGTACAGCGGGATGACTTTTATAGCGCAGCTGTTATCTATGTTCTGTATGGCGGTATTATTTCTGTACGGTGTAGGGTGACCATATTTTGGTTGGGGACTGCATGGTTTGTAGCACTGCGCTCTATACGTTGAGGACTCGGGCAGCGCCGACACCTGCGACAGGGAGCGGTGAAGTAAAGCGCATATTCACCGCTCCCTGAGGCCTCCTTGTCCGCTAATGCCGCTTTCACATCGTTTAATTTTTCATTCTTTTGATCCGTCTGAAGAACAGGAAAATAAATAAATATGATGGATCCTGTATTTTGAGCATCCGTTATGCTCAGTTACACACGTTTTGCATCCATTTTAGCCGTTTCTGTCTAAAATACGTTTTTTTTTTTTTTTAAAGAACGGATTTCCGATGAAAATGGCTATAGGGGATGCAAAATGAGCATAACCAATGCTTAAAATACAGGATCCGTTCTTTTTTCTTATTTTCCTGTTTTGACAGATCAGAAAACGAAACGGTGACGTAACGCTGGATAGATGAATAAAGGAGAGTAACATTATAGGGGTTGTCTTGAAAATAATGTTGAGGACCTGTCCTGAGGATAGGTAATCAATATCAAATTAGAGGGGGCAACACCAGGGACCCCCATCGATCAGATGTTAGAAGAGACTGATGCTCTGTGAGCACCATGGTGTCTTGTGAGGTCATGTGACATCACTATACATCAGTCACATGGGCTACTTGCAGCTCAGCCCCATTGAAGTGACTGGGGCTAAACTGCAATACCAAGCACTACACTAGTGGCACCCTTGTCCGCGAATGCCGTGTTAACATCGTTTCATTTCTCATTCTTTTGATCCGTCTGAAGAACAGGAAAATAAATTAAAATAATGGATCCTGTATTTTGAGCATCCGTTATGCTCAGTTACGCACTTTTTGCATCCATTTTAGCCGTTTCTGTCTGACCCGATGGAATGATGTGACTTTAGTCTCTTCTTGACCACATTTGATGATATTCAGTTTCTCGCTTACTGCAGTTAATCTGTAGTTGATCCCGTGGCGGTTTCCTATGTGGACTACTTACGCCTGCATGAGAACATAACATTATTCTAGGGATCAGATTTATTATTTTATTTGCTTTTGTTTCTATATATTTACTAATCAAGGACCGGGTGAAGCGAAATTATGGGCGCTTATGACGTAATGCTGGATAGATGAATAAAGGAGAGTAACATTATAGGGGTTATATTGAAAATTACGTTGTTAACCTGTACTGAGGATAGGTCATCAATATCAAATTGGAGGGGGGGGGTCAACACCAGGGACCCCCCCTAAAATAACAGATTTCAGATGCAAATGGCTAAAAGGGATGCAAAATGAGCATACCCAATGCACAAAATACAGGATTCGTTCTTCTTTCTAAGGTCCCTTTCACACTTGCGTTGTCCGAGTCCGTCGTGTACTCCATTTGCCGGAAGTGCCCGCCGGATCCGTAACAACGCAAGTGACCTGAAAGCATTTGAAGACGGATCAGTCTTCAGTATGCTTTCAGCGTTACTATGGCAGCCAGGACGCTATTAAAGTCCTGGTTGCCATAGTAGAAGTGGGGAGCGGTATACTTATCGTCCGTGCAGCTCCCGGGGCGCTCCAGAATGACATCAGAGCGCCCCATGCGCATGGATCACATGATCCATGCGCGTGGGGCGCCCTGACGTCACTCTGGAGCACCCCGGGAGCCGCACGGATGGTAAGTATACTGCTCCCCCGCTCCCCACTACACTTTACCATGGCAACCAGGACTTTAGCGTCCTGGCTGCCATGGTAACCGTTGAGAAAAAGCTAAACGTCGGATCCGGCGTTGCGCCGAAACGACGTTTAGCTTGAGGCCGGATCCGGATTAATGCCTTTCAATGGGCATTAATTCCGGATCCGGCCTTGCGGCAAGTGTTCAGTATTTTTGGCCGGATTTTTCTCCGGCCAAACAACGTTCCGGTCCTGAACGGAAGACCACCTGATGCATCCTGAACGGATTTCTCTCTATTCAGAATGCATTAGGATAATCCTGATCAGGCGGAAAACAAAAACGCAAGTGTGAAAGAGCCCTAAATCAGAAAACAAAACAGTGACATGAGCCCGGCCTTAGGCTGTACTATGAGCAGGGCCGGGACAAGGTACTTTAGTGTCCTCGGCAGAGCAGACAGATAGTCCCTCCTCCTCCTTTCTCCGAATTTATTCCCTACTGGCCCTACTTTTTAATAATGGGATTTAAAGACATTTTAGAAGACGCAGTCACAGCACATCCAGTGTAACCCTGGGTTCACACCTGAGCGTTTCTGAGATGCGCGTTTTAGTCGCGCGTACTACAGCGCGTTTTTGCAAATAGGAAACGCGCGTCATATGCGCGTTCGTGACTCTGGAGACCAATTGAAAAAGGCATATCTACACTTTAACGCGTGTTAAACGCGCGTTCCCATTGAAGTCTATGGGTGCAAACGCGCGACAAAACGCCCCAAAGAAGCTCAAGAACTTCTTTGAGCGTAGGGCGTTTTACAGCGCGTTCAAACGCGCTGTAAAACGCTCAGGTGAGAACCATGCCTACAGGGAAACATGAGTTTTCTCCTGTTGAGCGTTTTACAGCGCGTTCGAACGCGCTGTAAAACGCGCAAGTGTGAACTAAGGGTTAGGGTACCTTCACACTTGCGGCAGAGTGATCCGGCAAGCAGTTCCATCGCCGGATCTGGCAGTCTGCATGTAAACGGAAGACTGATCCGGCATTGTGGTATTTTGAATGCCGGATCCGTCACAAATACATTCCAATGGGGAAAAAAAAAATGGCAAGTGTTCCGGAATTTTGGCTGGAGCTAAAACCACAGCATTCTGCGGTATTATCTCTGTCCTGTCAAAAAGACTGAACTGAAGACACCCTGAACGGATTTCTTTCCATTCAGAATGCATGGGGATAAAACTCATCAGTATAGAGCCCCGACAACGGAACTCGATGCCGGGAAAGAAAAACGCAAGTGTGAAAGTACCCTAAATCCACGTGACATGTCCACAGATTTCACTTGTTCATTTTTCTCTTTATTTGGTCCAGACCGGGGATGCGGCCCTTCAGCTGTTGCAAAACTACAACTCCCGACATGCCCTGATAGGTGTAGGCCGCCTGGGAATGTTGCAGGATGGTCATCCCTGGTCCAGACCACCATGCACAGCACAGACAACTTTCGTCAGGGATGGGAAGCCCCTGCTTCTATATAAGAAGACACCAGGATTTACAGATTTTACATTAGGGCACTGAAGATTAGGTTACATCTCTGTCTTCACTCTTTGCTTTGGCCGTCCATCCCCACCCTCTATAGCAAAGAACCCCCCAATCCACCTGCCCCTTTAACATGCCCATCTTGTAGATTCTACCGATACTGTGCCCTGTATGCCCACATTACTGTACCGACAGTACCTTGTTGTCTTCTGCCCCCTAATTACTGTACTGTCAAAATAAATGAGCCAAAGGACACAGATACAGAACTAGAAAATGATGAACCTCAAAGTTAGGGCCTCTTTCACACTTGCGTTCTGAGGATCCGGCAGGCACTTCTGTCCCGCCCGATCCATCAGAACGCAAGTCGCCTGAAAGCATTAGAAGACTGATCAGGATCCTGATCAGTCTTCGAAATGCTTTCAGGTTACTATGGCAGCCAGGACGCTATTAAAGTCCTGGTTGCCATAGTAGGAGCGGGGGAGCGGTATACTTACAGTCCGTGCGGCTCCCGGGGCGCTCCTGAAAGACGTCAGAGCGCCCCATGCCATTGGATCACGTGATCCATGCGTGTAGGGCGCCCTGACGTCACTCTGGAGCGCCCGGGAGCCGCACGGATGGTAAGTATACTGCTCCCCCGCTCCCCACTACATTTTACCATGGCAACCAGGACTTTAGCGTCCTGGCTGCCATGGTAACAATTGAGAAAAAGCTAAACGTCGGATCCGGCGATGCGCCGAAACGACGTTTAGCTTAAGGCCGGATCCGGATTAATGCACTTCAATGGGCATTAATTCCGGATCCGGCGTTACGGCATGTCTTCCGGATTTTTGGACGGAGACAAATCCGCAGCATACTGAACAGAAGACATCCTGATGCATCCTGAACGGATTGCTCTCCATTCAGGATGCATTAGGATAATCCTGATCAGTATCTTTCCGTCTTAGAGCCTCGAGGACGGAACTCTAGGACGGAAAGCAAAAACGCTGATGTGAAAGGGGCCTAATACAGACGTCTTGACAGATCTTTTAATAATACAAACTTCAGATTAGACCACAAATTCATAGAGAACCCTGGATCAGACCCCAAACTGTTGTGGCCCTTACAATGTTAGCACTCATTTGTATCATTGACCTCCCAGTGGCAACCCTCCGCCCAACTTGATAATACCGGAGACTTAAGTAATTGAAAGTTGTTGGACTTTTCCCAGTAATAAAATAAATTGCACTGAGCGAGCCTGAGGGGAAATCAGCTGAAAGTGGCATGACCATAGAAATGACTGGCACACGAATCGGCAGCAAAGTGGGCATGAGTGGGATTTAAAGGGTTAAATGACTTTGGGCCGCTGATCTCACACTGCCAGCAGACAGAGGGTGAAGCCCCGCATCATTCAGCTGAGTTCAGCCTGGCCCGAACAGGTTATGGGCACAAGAAGTGGCATCAAAGCGGGCTGACCGACACATTTCACTGATTTATACAAGAATTTCTAATTTTTGAAGTTCTTACATCCAGAATCTGGTCAGTCACAAGAAATTAAAAAATACTAGTTGTTGAGGAGGGTAATTTTAATAGCTCTAAGACCATCTGTATTTGGGTTTAAAGCCAAGAAATGGTTGTGCACTCCGTTTCTGGATTATATCGGAAATTGGATGCGTTCTATAAAATCAACAATTACCCATAAAATCAATACACTATTAATATCTCTGGTTGGATGATACTATAGGTAAAATGATTTGCACAGTCTATTACTGCAATCCCACATGCATGTAGTGCAGTTATTCCTCCATAAAAATGTCAATGAATGCCCATTCAGTGTATTCGTATTTAATACATGATTATTTCTCCATAAAAAAGGGGTCAGTAAACACTGATTCGATGTGTTTGTATCCAAATGCGCATGTTATTTAAATCTTCCTAAGTGCTGGATGCTTCATATTTCATTTATACGGTTAGTACTCACTGTTTAGCAGTTCGGTATTCGGAGAAGCCGTGGCGTCCCACGCTTACTCTCCGTGCTGTGTACTTGCCTCTTTTCGAATGAGATCTCCCGAGAGGTTCTCCGTTGTTTGGAACAGACCTATGCGATCTTTAGGACCTTAAGCAGGCTCGATCTCAGGTTAACCTGCCGAAGATATTACACGGTCCTGCAGGTATGTTCCGGACTTGCCCCTCTCTTGTATGAGCAGAGTCCTTATTAAACTGCCGGCAGATTCTGTGAAGTTATTTCTTCTCACATGGGTACTTTAGCGTTACACCTCAAAATAACCAGACGCGTTTCAGGTCCTTTTCTTTGTATCCTGTCCCTTCCTTATAGAGATGCCTATTCTTGTCCGCATAATGGACAAGAATAGGACATGCTCTATTTTTTTTTTTTTGCAGGGGCACGGAACGGAGCAACGGATGCGGACAGCACACGGAGTGCTCTCCGCATCTTTTGCCGCCCCATTGAAGTGAATAGGTCCGCGGCCGAGGCGCGAAATATGCGGCTCGGACGCGGACCTGAACAACGGCCGTGTGCATGAGGCCTTAAGCCTCATTTACACGTCAGTGTTCCACGTCCGAGGCATCACTGACCACCTTTTCGCGGACTTTATACAGGGATTACCGCTGTGACCTGTAATTGTCTATAGCGGTAATATGAAGGTGTGGCATGGTTTGACCTGAAACTTGGAGGATCTGTCTTGATACACTTTATTATCTCCTCCAGTGTTTCCTCTTCTTATCTCCAGTAATTGTATTTTACATGGGATTTTCTATGATTTTACATCAGTTCATCTTCTTTCCATTCAGGTTCCTACAAAATAGGATCCGCTCAGCGTATATCTCCTATATAAGATCATTCTCCTGATTGACCCATCAAAGATGGATAGAAACAGTGACAAGATGTCAGAGAGTATAATAAATTTGACCCTGGAGATTCTCTTCCAGATTACTGGAGAGGTGAGAGATTCTGATGATGTCACATTACATCATCTTCTCTATGTTACTAACAGATGGACATGACTGGAGAGGTGAGGGACTCTGGAGATGTATGGAGTGATATTTATTACTGCGTCTCTCCATAACCAGGAATACACAGTAGTGAAGAAGACCTCGAGTGAGCGCTGTCAGGCCCCGAGATCTGAAGGACGGGGAGGAATCCTGAGCCCAATTTCCTGGCCAACACCTAACATCCCGATACACGAGAAAGTCAACAGAGAGAAGATCCTAGAGCTCACCAACAAGATCATTGAGCTGCTGACTGGAGAGGTGACGTTGCTGGGAATGCTGGGACATTATACAGTAGTGCTATAAAGCTATTTGGGTGATGACTATATCATTGTGTTGTCAGGTTCGTATAAGGTGTCAGGATGTCGCTGTCTATTTCTCCATGCAGGAGTGGAAGTGTTTAGAAGAAAACAAAGATCTGTACCAGGACGTCATGAAGGAGGATCACCAGCCCCTCAAGCCTAGAAGTAATAAACATGACTAAATACAAACGTCCTCTCATTATTTATATGTAAGGAACGAATTCAGTCACTGTATGTTTTTCCTACAGTTAAAGAAGAGAGAACAACACCGGAGAGATGTCCCAGTCCTCCTCTTCCACAGGATGATTCAGAAGAACATCACAATGTCCCACAGGATGATCAGGTAAATGGAGATAAGTTTCATGAAAGGTTCCCTATGATCTGTAGAAGGCTGGGAAGTTCTTGTGTTCAATCTTGTTTTATTTAATAGTATTATATGTGTTATCCTTGTATAATGAGAAAGGTAGAGATGGTAGGATTACAGCTGACCTTACATGTCGTCTGGATCTTCTCAAAGTTATCTGGCTGTAGAGACTGCTGGCTGGGATAAGGAAGCAACAGGTTGGATTTATACAGGAGACCTGCAGATATTCGTAGCAGATGTGGATCCACTGTGTCTCTTGAACAGATTTATCCCCTCTTCAGTTATGTGGATGCTGATGCAGGGGAACCACCAGGCCGGCACCTCTTGACTTAGTCTCCGTACAACTGACTGCTGACCCACGGGGGTCAGGAGACATCGGTGTGGAGCACCAAGGGATCGGGCAGAACCAAAGGCATGGACAGGCCAAGGTCAGGAGTACATGCAGTTCTATAAATGGTTCGATGTCCTGGCAGGCAACTCGGGGTCAGAACAGAGATCAGATAAGAGTAAGGTCAGCCAACAAAGTGTCAGATCCATAAGTCAAGCTGAAGTCTGTACACAGAGCAGGCAAGTAAGGTAATGGCACACCCTTACATGAAACTAGCATACTAGAACCTATTGCTCAGGTGCCTGTCCATGGCTGGGAGAAGTTTGGGTGCTCTTGATGGCCTTTAAGAGACAGAAAGGGTTTGTGTGTGCATGACCTACGGGCAGTAAGTGCCATTGTCAGTAGGGTGCAAGTTTCAGCTTGTGTGGGAGGACAGCATTATTCCAGCAGCTGGGACCACTGGGCAGGGAGAAAGGGATGCTAGTGGGACCAGGCCATTTGTGTCCTGAAGTTATGGAGTAGGGGTGCCAGACAGCAGGCATGGCCACCAGCAGGAAGGAGAGGAGCTGTAGGCACAGACTTCTGCCATAACAGATGACTGCTGTTCTTTCATCACTAGTTATCATAATTTTAATGATATTTTCCGGTCACATAAAACATTTCACGTGACTTTTACAATATTTGTTTCACAGTTTTTTGGTCCGATTAAAGATCTGAAAATTATTAAGGTTGAAGAGACCGATATGGACTTTGCCATAGATGACCACCCAGGTGAGTAGTAACCACTACATAAAGCAGAGAAGACTCACAGATTCTGCTCCTTCACTGGCTGCTGATTACTCGTTGTATAGTCAGGTACTGGTGGCAGTATTGGGGGCACATGCTTTCTGACAGGTTCCTTTACTACCAGGCAATTATTACTTTCTGGTGTCCCACGGTGGTGATCAGAAGGTTGGAGTTATCACCTTTTCTTCTAACTTCTATGGGCCCTCTTTCACTACTACTTAGAGGCTTCTTAATTGTTGGGAATCAGAGCCTTATGGAAGAGCCACCACAGGGGCAGACTCAGGGGCGTAACTATAGGGGAAGCAGGGGAAGCGCCTGCTTTGGGGCCCTGACCCAGAAGGGGCCCATTCAAGAGGAGGAGAGGTACTAAAAGATTTTGTCAAGGCCCCTAAACATTATTACACAATGAAATTATATACAGTGGTAGTATAGACAGTGTAGAAAACGGATGGAACAGCTGCCGGGTCTGGTCTGAGAGAGCGATCTTTACTAGCCATAGGAAAAGGGGCAGCATGAAAGGAAGGGGTTGTGAAAAAATTACTAGGGGAAGGGGGCCCCATTCAAAAATTTGCCGTGGGGCCCAGTCATTTCTAGTTACGCCACTGGGCAGACTAAACAGTTTAAATAAAAAGAGCCACCAATCAACAGTAGCAGCTGCCTGTCTGACAATAAAGATTTCACAATGTTCTGCCCTAAAGAAGAGGCCAAATCCCCAATGGTCAGTGACAGCTTGCTGGCCATTCTGCTCACACGTCATGCTAAAGACATCAACCCTATCCTCCACCTTGACCTTGGATACCGGCCATGTGCATTCAGAATTTTGTGGAATGGAATTGCCGGCCCCTAACAGAACAGTCCTATCCTTGTCTGTAATGGGGACAAGAATAGGACATGTTCTATAATTTTGTGGACTGCATGGAATGGACAGCACTCCGTGTGCTTTCTGCATCTTTTGCGGCCCCATTGAAGTGAACGAGTCCGCATACGACCCACAAAAAATGCAGATTGTGTGCATGAGTCCTAACTGTTAAATTTGATTATTTCAATGAAAATGTTTTATAGCTGTTTCAGTGTATATCAAAGTGCGACATTATTATTATAATATTGTTGTTCGTGAGGATCCCTGCACGAGGCAGACGAATTATGGATAACTTATAAATTGGTATATATGATTTCACAGATTATATAAAAACACTGCGCTATATTATCGTAAGATAGTTACGTGTCCAACAATTACGGTCATGTCCAAATTAATTTGAACATGAAAATGAATGTCGTTGATTCTCCGTGAGATGTCCATTGTATTTTCCAAGCTTTTTACCTTCTGATGTAGAGATGGATATCACTCTTTGAAAGCTCTCCAAAATAATTACTGTTAACAAAAAAACAAAAACGCATATATTAGTTGTTATGGAGGAATTGAGTGTTTCAAAAATGGGAAATTTGATGAGACACTGAGTCCAACAGAAAATTTCAGGAAAGGATGCCATGGAAGAAACAGGAAAACTCCATGTAATAATGCTCTAATGTGGAGAATAAGAGTCATCAATGCTCAAAAAAACAAGAGGAAGGACATGCCTTGGGGTCGATGTCCGTGACAACTTGTCAAGAACCAACAAGAAGCGCATGTCTTTGGCAAAGAAACATCAAGAATGTACTCTTAAGAGTGGGAAAATGTTTTTTTATTTATTTATTTTTTATGCCGAAACTCACTTTGACGTGATAGAACATACCGGTAGATTAAAGTTTGACATTCTCTAGAAGATTCTCTTCACCCATTAACTCCTATACAGGGATTTGGAATTTTCTGCATGAGAACCGCTAGGCCGCTACTTGGAGTAGCCTTTGACTGATAGCTGACCCACTGGGGTTAGATACACTGGTGTTGAACATAGAGGACTCAGTTGGAGATCAGGAGAGGCAGAGTGCGAAACCGTTAAACAGTCCAAAGTGAGGCACATGTAATATAGTAATGTAATATCTACACAGGTAGACAAATACGGCACATCTTTGCAGGAACTATCAAGGTACATAACCTATTGCTCACGCGCTCTTCCTTTAGAGGAGTACACAAATGTGACGAACCATTGGCTGGTGTGAATTAGTGTGCGCATGCTGGCCCTTTAAGAGCTAGGGATTGTGCGCGCCTGAGGTGCAAGGGGATGGCGGCAGGTAAGTAACCTCCACCTTTTGCTCTCTTCTTATTCCAGACTGTTGCAGGAATTTTTTCAACGGAGCAGAAGTATCAATGTTCTCAAAGTGCTCCCAAGAACTCTCTTCCACACAGAAACCTTTCCAGTCTATCAGAAAGAAAGTTTTACATCGAACATTCCTAATGTTAAGAATACTCTTAAATTCGTACACCCTTTCTGTGCAGACAGGAGAAGCAGGAGCAGACTTTCTGGAATACTGATTGAACACAACTGGTTTGAGGAGTGAAACATGCAAGGTTAGGAATAAGTAACAAGGCAGGAAGGCAAAACTTATACAAACCTGGTTCATTTGTTTCTACACCTTAAAAGGACCAATGAAGTGATGTGCCAACTTCATTCTGATGTCACAATGTAAGGGGAGGGGAGGAACACCAGAATGACAACAGAAGGAAAAAGACAAGTAACTAGGCCTCAAGGCTAGGGCAAGGGAAACGGTCACAACGCAAGGAAACCCTAAACCTAGCCCTGACTCCTGTCAGTATGAATAGACCCTGAAGGTGAGAATATTCATACACCGGAAGCCTAGGCCCTGGTAACCCTAAATAGACGTAGGAGTAGTGTCAGATGAACAAACCGTCTCCCTGAGGCCTAGTATAACAGCGAGCAGATGGGAACAACAAAATACGAAGGGAAAAAAACACATATCTTCAATAGAAAATGGATGAGCAGGAACTTAGAAGAGGACCATACACCAGCTTTTCCAACTCCAGGCAGAGAATATCAACCGCATGGTATGAAGTGTACTTTCAACTTAATGTTTCTGGTGGACAGCCACAAAGAATCACCCACTCACAGGTCCGCACCACTTATACGTCTCTTGTTAGCCATACCTTTTATACTTGTTGCCCTCTTTTATTTTTATTTTTTTATTTTCCGCCAAATAGATGACAAGGAAGAGGAAAATCTTTCCTCTTCAGGTATACCAGAAGTCTCAGTACCAGAAAATGTGCGAAACTGCGGATGGAACCCATACACCCCAAAAAACGTCGAGTTCTCAGTGGATTCAGTGGCCAAAGACAAAAATGAAGATCACTCCTCCTGATTCTCTGAGACAAAACATCTCAAATAAGTCTAAAGATTCAGGCTAGTACTTTCTGTCTGTCCGTTCGACTGAGGATAAAAAAAGGCCGAAGAGAAGGACAATTGTACCCCCAGGCGAGTACAGAACGCCTTCCAGAATATTGAAACAAACTGAGTCCCCCTATCAGACACCACATCAGAGGGAGAACCATGTAGCGTAACGATGTTATCGACAAACACTTATGCCAGAGTTTTAGCATTAGGTAGACCTAATAATGCTATAAAGTGCGACATATTGCTGTAGCGATCAACAACCACCAGAGTTGTTTTTTCCTGAGAAATTCGGCAAATCTGTGAAAGTCCATGGATGGTTTGCACTCAATAATCATTTTGTATCTCATTGTGATGGGTTTGCCAATAAGATGTCTTCATGGATCCAAATTGAAGTGGATTATATGATTGTAAAATGCAATTTGTTTGTTATTGGAAAAATCAATTAAAAAACATCTAAAAAAAAAAAAAAGTCCATGGATAAATGAGTCCAAGGTCGGGACGGGATGGACAACGGAAGTAGAGATCCTGAAGGCCGAGTATGTGTCACCGTAGAATGTGCAAGTACCACAAGCTGACACACAGTTCTCAACACATTTACACAACCCCAGCCACCAGAATCTACGAAAAATTAGATCGACCGTGGATCTGCTCCCAGGGTGTCCTGTAAGGACTGTACAGTGATGTTCCCTGATTTCCTTGTGCCGTAATTCAGAAGGAACAAACAACTTTCACAGAGGACAGAAATCCGGTGCATCTCCTTGGGCCTCCAACACCTCTGCCTCAAGGTCGGGATAGAGGGCAGATATTACCACCCTTTCAGCCAATATCGGACCAGGATCTTCTGAATCAGATGATGAAAGAGGTCATTGATGAAATGTTGAACAACCGCAGGTGCATTTGTTAACCCAAAAGGCATAACCATATTCTCAAAATGACCTTTAGGGGTATTAAAGGCCGTCTTTCATTCATCCCCCTCCTTGATCCTTACCAGATTTATATGCCCCCCCCTCAAATTCAACTTGGAGACCACCTTGGCACCGACAATCTGATTGAACAAATCTGGGATCAAAGGAAGGGGATTAGGATCACGGACCGTAATGCAATTAGGCTCACGGAAGTCCAAACATGGCCAAAGAGTTCCTTCCTTTTTCTTAACAAAGAAGAACCCTGCTTATACTGTGGATTTGGATGGTCTAATATGACCTTTAGCCAAACTCTCGGTGATATATTTTCGCAGGGCTGCTCTTTCGGGTTCTGAAAGATTTATACAAACCGAGACTTGGGCAACCTAGCTCCGGGAACAGGTTGACAGGGCAATCGTACTCCAGATGTGGAGGTAACTCCTCTTCTCTACTTTCAGAGAATACATCGGAAAAAATTGAAATAAACAAAGGTAAAACTTTAGTGGTTACAACCGAAAGCGATGTGCTAAGACAGTTGTCTATGCAATAATCACTCCAATCAAGAATCTATCTCGCTTGCCAATCGATGGTAGGATTATGTTTGCTTAACCATGGTAAACCTAGCACCAAGGGCGCAGGCAGACCCTCCAGCACAAAACACAAAATGTATTCTTGATGAAAATTGCCTACTTTTAAACGGATGTCCTGCACAATTTGTGACAAACCTTTTTGTTTGAGTGAAGCGGAATCAATTGCTAACACCGAAATATTTTTGTCTAATGCACTTTGTTGTCAACCCATGCATATGGACGAACTGACCATCGACTAGGTTAACCCCTGTCCCACTGTCAATAAACACTTCAATTCCCACAGTTTTGGACTCTAGCACCACCTCGGCAGACAGAAATTGGGTACTACTGGCAAATGACAAAAGTAAATCCTCAGATTCTCCACCCACACCACCAAGAGTGAGATGAGGATTAAACATTTTTATTTTTTTTTCATTTTGACTGAACATTTAACAAAATGTCCCCTTTTTGCACAGAAAAAGCAGAGTCTCTTCTTAAGCCTAAAGTTTCTCCCCCCAGCTGCATTGGTTCATCACCAGACATGAACTCTAATGTCTCTCTACCCAGTGTCGGAGGAAGCCGCCACCTTATATTATAGTCCGTCCTGAGAATAAGGAACCTCAGATCTCTCATTCAGGTGTCTATCAATATGTACAGCAAGGGACATGGCCGCCTCCAATGACTCAGGGTATTCGTGAAACGGCAACACGTCCTTCAGGCTCATGGATAACCCTTGACAGAATTAACTACAGAGAGCTGGATCATTCCACTCCGTATCCGTAGCCCATCTCCTAAATTCAGAGCAATTTGTCTCCGCAGGATGCTCTCCCTGCCGTAAGCCACGTAACTTAGTCTCGGCTAGGGAGATCCAATCTGGGTCATCGTAGAGGAGACCTAAAGCTCTGAAAAATTAATCTACCGACCGGAGGGACTGTGATCCGGTCGGAAACGAAAAAGCCCAAGACTGAGTGTAACCTTTTAGTAACGAAATAATTATACCCACTCTTTGACTCTCGTCCCCAGAAGAGTTAGGGCGTGGTTTAAAATATAATTTGCAGGACTCCCTGAACCGAATAAAGTTGTCACTTCCCACGGAAAATCTATCCGGGAGAGCGACCTTAGGTTCAGGACAGGCCTGGTTCCCGCTGCCGGAACCCGCCGCCTGCGGTCTCTGGATCTGTGAGAGGTCGTGCGGAGGTCCCCGCAGTTGTTCGACCAGTGCAGAAATAGTATCCATCGCTGCACTGACACAAACAAAATGGCGTTTTTTTTCGGCGGTTGATAATGTCACAATGGGAGGGGAGGAACACCAGAATGACAACAGAAGGAAAAAGACAAGGAACTAGGCCTCAATGCTAGGGAAAGGGAAACGGTCATAGATGAACAAACCAACGTCTCCCTGAGGCTTAGTAAAACGAGCAAATGGGAACAAAAAAATACAAAGGGAAAAACACTTATCTTCAATAGAAAATGGATGAGCAGGAACTCTGAAGAGGACCATACACCAGCTCTTCCAACTCCAAGCAGAGAATATCAACTGCATGGTATGAAGTGTGAGTCCAGACTAAATAGAGGAGCAGTAATGACCACAATCTACACCTGACACAAGTGGTGTGGTCATTACCAACAACAACCCTGCAACACGTGAAAACAGAGAGGCTGTCAGATAACCTCATGTGCAGCCAATCTCTCAGATCTCCTAACCTCTGCCACGGGAGGGACCGTGACACCTGAAGTTTGGACTGTGAATAATAGGCTGAGGAAAAGTCCAGTTTGATTTCCATTAGCTTGCAGATGGCTCTCCAAAACTTAGAGGTGAACTGTACTCCTATCGTGAGACCAGGTGAGGCACGAAGTCAGCCATTTTCGAGAATAGATCAATCGCCATTCAGATTAGCACGTGGCCAGGGGAAAAAGGCAGGTTGCTGATAAAATCCATGGAGATATGCTGCCACGGAACTTCTGGCAGCGGATGAAGTCCTGCAGGTTTTTTTCTGATACTTCTCCTGGGCACAGGTATCGAAGATGGGAACAAAGTCTCGAACATCCTTTAGAAACAGTAGGCTACCAGTAATGTTGAGAAATAAAGTAATAGTCTAGCAAAAAACTGGGATGACCAGCAACTTTGGAACGATGTACCCAGAGTAGGACCTGTTTTTCTCTTGTCCAAAGGGGCAAATGTCTTGTTAGGCAAAATCTCTTTAATCTGTACAGGAGCAACTGGGATAATGCAGGCAGGATCTATTATGTGCTTGGGGGTCCTCAACTTGATCCTTAGCGTCAAAGGAGTTCAGTAGGTATTGTGAGGTGGACGAAAATGCAGAATGCAATTGAAGCAAACTATAAGGCCATCTCAAGTGTTAAAAGTTGTCTACCATTCAACACCTTCTTGAGTCTGGAACAAGTTAGAAGATCAACAGAGATTTAGTTTAGTGAAAATTCTGGCTCCACTGAGCCGATCAAAGGGTTTAGGGATCAGCAGCAGAGGATGTACATGGTCAAAGAGACTCATCCTTCTTGACAAAAAGAAGGAACTGACACCTGCTGGGTGAGGAGTATTTCCATATAATGCCCCATTCCAGGTTTTCTTTTAGATTTGTTGGCTTGAGTCTAGGTAAAGGCAACAAATAGATGTGGCCATATGGTGAAGTAGTTCCTGGCGCAAGGTCGATGGGGCAGTCATAAGAACAATGTAATGGCAGGGTCTTTTTCATGTTGAATAGATCTGTGTAGCTGAGGTTTGCTGGAGTTAGACCTACAAGACTCCGAGGGTCTTTAGGAGCTTGGACAGGCTGTACATAAGCCAAGAAGCGATAGTGACACAGCATCCCAACATAGAATTTACACCAAACTCAATGGCATTCCCAGCAAAAGAGGACTGGTACATACAGGCAGAACTAGGGTTGTTTCGGGTATAGAACTTTCGATACCCAATCAATACTTTTAGCCCGGTATCGATACAATACCGGGATTTGTCTTTTATCGATACTAGGCTGTGCTACTGCACAGTCCAGTATCTGAGAATATGGATCATGCTGCTCTCAGCATGCACCATGTTCCCTCAGCAGCACAGGGAAGAAGGAAGCAGTCTCTCCCTCCCCCTGTTGCCACCAGAGCCCTGGCTGCCATGGTCAGCTCCCTGCTGCTGTGTGCACTATGCACAGGGCAGCAGGGAGAGTGTCAGATCCTAGTCACCCTAATGGAGCTCTATTAGGGTGAATAGACAAGGGATTAAAAGATCCCAGGTTCTAGCCCCTAAAGGGGGAAATGGTTATTAAGTAAACTGTAAAAAAAAAAAAAAAAAGTTAAAAAACACACACCAAAATATTAAGTATAAGTCACCCCTTTTTCCAATTTTACATATAAAATATATAAGCAATAAATAAAATATTACATATTGCAACATCCAAAAAGTCCAAACAATTAAAATATAAAAAATAAAAATATCTCCTATGTGGTAAACGCCGTAAAATAAAAAAATAAATAAAACTGCTTGATTCGCTTTTTTTTTTTTTTTTTTTTTGTCACCTTGTCCCCCCAAAAAATAGAATAGGACTGTTCGATTATGGGCCGGACGTTCCATAAAATGAATGCACACGGCTTTTTTTTTTTTTTTTTTCTCGTGGTATTGAATGGTACCGAGCATCGCAATACTTTTTTATGGTATCAAACCGAATCAAAATTTTGGTATCGGAGCAACCCTAGGCAGAACATAATATCTTCTCTGTAAAGTATTCCCAGTTAAAGCTCCATGGGCACGGTGAGGTACTTTGTGGATTCTGGGAGTGCCATCCCACTGAAAGATGTCACCACCAAAGATTTCTCCAGACACCCTGTGGGTATGCAATGTCGAATCACCAAGGCCTAATGCAGGGAGTTCCCTGTCGAGTCTAGCAAGGCCTGCACAGTAAACGGAGTTTCATTGTAACACATAAGATATAGAAAGATTTAACTTTGGGATCTTGTTAGCCCAGGGTCATCTCTCCATTCGACCCTAGGCCGTGGAGTTTCCTGCCTTGAGGCAACAGTTACACACTTAGTGTCTTTTGGCATCACAATATGTTCACAAATCCTCTGTGTTCCTGTGTCTCTTCTCCATAGATAATCCAGTCCTATCCAACTTCATTGGCTCCCAGGCTTGAGATGCAGGTGTCGTAAGCATGGGATTCTGTAAAGTAGGGGTCAGGTTAGGATTTCTCCTTTCACTTGCCAATGTCTTTTAAGTGCTCTCTGAAATTGATCTCTGAAATGGAGATCAATTTGAATGGTAATCAAGTCATCCAAGGTCGATGAAACATCATGACATACAAGTTAGGCATGATGCACACATCTGTGGCGCACGGTCCATGAAATCCCATCCTGCTGAATGCACGAAGTGCACAGCGTCATTGGTTGCTATGATGACGTGCACTTCATGCACTCGTCAAGACGGGATTTCACGGACAGTGCATGACGCCTTAGTCTTTTTTTGTGACCTGAGACTCTTCCAGAAAGTTGCCAACAAAGCCTCATAGTTCCAACATAATTCTAAGGTTGCGGTATGGAATTGTATGGCATACTGCCTGACCGTGAGTTTCCCTGGTCAGAGGTGCGTTGGTGAAGAGGCTGTTGAAGTGGTACGACCAGTTTTCTTAAAGACCTAGCAGAAGGTAGCCAGGAATTCCTGTAGGTTGCTGTTCAGAGGGTCACTGCGCTACCAGGGGTAAGTGGCCCAGGTGAATGCTTTACTAGACAGGAGAGAAACCAGGAAGGCTATTTTGGGCCACTCGAGGGTGGGCCCGTAGGTCAAAGTGGATGATGCAGAGATTTAGGAAGCTTTGGCCACTTGTAGAAAGCGGCAGACTGGAGCTGCTGGAGGCATGCAGAGTTCGTGCACATCTGAGAAAATGATATAAGATAGGGCAGGCAGAGTATTTGCGTATCCGAGAAACTAATCCGAGGTCAGGACACACTGCAGAGTATCAAAGTCATTAAAGAGGTAAAAGTTACTTGCACAGGCAGACTGTCAAACAAATTGGCACATCTTTACTGGTTAACTAGACAAGTTAGAACCTTAGCTCAGGCAAGGAGTGAGGGCAGTTCCTCATTTATAGCAGAAGCTGATTAACAGTTAGAAGCAACCATGCAACTGAACAGAGAGCAAGGAGAGGTAGAGCGTGGTAGTAATTCAGTGAATAACGTTCCTAATAGAAGTAGCGGGATGGCAATGGACATGGGCTGCTGTTGCAACTGAATTGATGCCTAAGAAGTTGAAGCACCTAATAAAGGAGGACATATTCTGTGCCAAAACTTTTTAAATAAATTCCAATTTGTACAGTTACTCTTTTTTCTTTCTTATCCTTCTTGGCCCAATTCATTTGCACGGTATTATAACTATAGTAAAGGATTTATCCTGAAAGATTTATTGGTACACAATTGTCTGAATGAACCTCTATTGAAAACGATTCGTAGATGGTGGCTGGAACAACCTGTTGACTTGAATAGATGTGGAAGATTTAATGCTTGTGATTTTTTTATCTTGCGTCAAAAAACTGCTTATAAATGCAATAGATAAATACTTGTGTGATTATGCAGTTTATTAACTGCAACATTAAGGGAATTACAGTGATCCCTCAAGATACAATGGCCTCAAGATGCAATATTTTCAACATACACCGGTCTTTTCTGACCCATCGTAAGTTGAAACCAGACTTAATTCAATGCCTCAGCCTCCGATCTAACCAATAAAGGCCACTTTGGTAAAATAGCTGTATCAGTTGCTAGTTAGCAGCTATTCTTGACTGTTGTAGATAAGGACTTGTTATCTGTCTTAGTTCTTTGCTTACTTTTCTTAAAATCTTCTTTTTTTCGTATCTTCGATAATATTTTGGGGCTTTGGAACCAATTACTCAACTTACAATGGTTTTAACATACAATGGTCGTCCTGCAACCAATTAATATTGTAACTTGAGGGATCACTGTATCTGTGTGGCCATGTGGAGCTGAGAGAAATGATATGTTAAGGAGACCATACAAGAACTATGTCGTAGAGACTTCAACGTATTAACACAATAAATACAGGAAAAGAATATCCATTGGCAAGACACATTCGATATTACCATCAAGAAGGTCACAAGGCTCTCAATTTCTGGAGACTTTTGTTGAGTAACCTAGACCCCAGAAAAGGGAATTTTGGATATTTTATTATTCTATAGGATGAAGCCAGCTGGATCAATCAACTGGGTTCATTGAGCTCAGAAGGTGTGAATGAGGGCTTCTCTTTTACTCCATGGCACACCAATTATGATTTGGATTCATGAATTTTTATAATCATACAGTGGGGAAAATAAGTATTTAATACACGATTTTGCTAGTTTTTCCACCTACAAAGAATGGAGAGGTCTGTAATTTTTATGGTAGGTACACTTCAACTATGAGAGACAGAACCTAAAAAAAAAAATCGAGAAAATCTCATTGTATGATTTTAAATAATATGCATTTTATTGCATGAAACAAGTATTTGATCACCTGCCAACTAGCAAGAATTTTGTCTCTCACAGACCTGTTGGTTTTTATTTAAGAAGCCCTCCTACTCTGGGTTCATTACTTGTAATAATTGAATCTGTTTGAACTTGTTACCTGTATAAAAGACACCTGTCCACACAATCAATAAATCACACTCTAACCTCTCCACTATGGCCAAGACCAAAGGACAAAATTGTAGACCTGCACAAGGCTGGCATTGGCTACAGGACAATAGGCAAGCAGCTTGATGAAAAGGCAACAACTGTTGATGCAATTATTAGAAAATGGAAGAAACACAAGATGACTGTTAATCTTCCTCAGTCTGGGACGCCATCAAGATCTCACCTCATGGGGTAAGGATGATTCTGAGAAAGGTCAGGAATTCGACCATAACTACACTTGAGGACCTCGTCAATGACCTAAAGAGAAATGGGACCACAGTCTCAAAGATTACTGTTAGTAACACATTACACTATCATTAATTAAAATCTAGCAGGGCACTCAAGGTCCCCCTGCTCACACCAGCACATGTCCAGGCACCTTTGAAGTTCGCAAATGACCATCTGTATGATCCAGAGGAAGCATGGGACAAGGTCATGCGGTCAGATGAGACAAAAATAGAACTTTTTGGTATCAACTCCACTCGCCGTGTTTGGAGGAAGAAGGTTGAGTACAACCCCAAGAAGACTGTCCCAACCGTGAAGCATGGGTGGAAACCTCATACTTTGGTGGTGCTTTTCTGCAAAAGGGGACAGGTCGACTGCACCATATTGAAGATGGGTTTTGGCTGGGTCTTCCAGCATAACAACGACCTGAAACACACAGCTAGGGCAACTATGGAGTGGCTCAGTAAACAGCATTTAAAATTCCTGGAGCAGTCTAGGCAGTCTCCAGACCTGAACCCAATCGAAAATCTTTGAAGTTTCGGGCCTGTTGCTGGGCTACATTGACTTTCAGCTCCCTCCAAAGATCTGGAGGAGTGGGCCAAAATCCCTGCTGCAATGTGTGCAAACTTAATCAAGAACTACAGGAAACGTCTGACCAAATATTCAGTTCGGTTTTTCTATTGTATGAAATATTTATTATTTATTTAATGCAATAAAATGCAAATTAATTATTCAAAAATCATACAATGTGATTTTCAAGATATTTTTTTTTTTTTCCTTAGATTCTGTCTTAAACAATTGAAGTGTATCTACGATAGAAATTACAGACTTCTCCATATTTTGTAGGTGGGAAAACTTGCAAAATCGCCAGTGTATCAAATACTTATTCTCCCCACTGAATAACTACTACACTGTGAAGTTTATGAAGTGGAGAGAAGCGAAAAATATACGATATGGAGAAATGTATTTGGACACCTGCTCATTAGACCAGGTCGCCATGGCGACCAGGAATTTGGTCCTGGTGCCTGGGTATTTGTCGGCCCGTTTTCTAAGGTGCCAGGGGCGCAGGGCCGGTGCGGACTAGGAGCGCCGGCCCCCCTTCATGCTGCAGCCGCCCGAGCGCTCTATAGAGAGCCTCAGGCGGCTGCAGCACTGCTCAGGCTGGCGCGTCCATGAGGGCGCACCGCCCGGGCGCAGCATGAGGAGAGTGACTGACAGGAGGGAAGCGCTCCCTCCTGTCACTCCCTCATTGTAGCGTGGCCGAGCCCTGTATGGTCCACGGGTACAGGGAGCATCTGTCTTCTGTACCCGGTCGGACTGACAGGAAGTGCGCACACAGTGTGCACTTCCTGTCAGTCCGCCCAGGTACAGGAAACTAAAGCTCCTCGGCCACTCTACGCTACACTAGAGGTAACGGAGGGAGGGGGAAGAAAGAGACTGAAAAGAGGGGAAAGAGAATGACAAAGGAGGGGGGGGGGATGAATGGAAAGGGGGGAAAGTGAATGACAAGAGGTGTAAGGGAATGACAAGAGGGGAAAAGAGCTGGGGGTTGTAGTGATTCAGGGACTGCAGAGGCTGAGCCCCAGTTGGGGGTTGTAGTGATGTGGGGACTGCAGAGGTTGTAGTGCTCAGTAAAGTGTCATGGTGCCCGCTGTGTTTATGCCCTCCGGACCCTGTAATCCTTGTAAGGGTTTTCACATGTCATGGCGGCCGGCAGGGGCGATCACTTGGATGCTGGCAGTGTCTGACGTGTCATATAACCAATTGTAGAGGGGAAGCACTATGGGGCCCCTATATACTGGCACATTATGGGCGGCCCTATATACTCGCACATTATGGGGGGCACTATGGAGAAGAGGGGAAGGACCACTATGGGGGCCCTATGTACTGGCATGCATCATTGGTTGGCTCTATGGAGAAGTGGGGGGGGGGGGAGAAGCACTATGGGGGCATCTACTGGGGGCTTTATGACGCTGCTCCGTCTGGCTCCTAACTTTTTTGGCTGGCTCCTAGATTCCAAGGAAATTTGTCAAGCCCTGCATTAGACCTACAGTAGCTATTATGGCATCCATTTTAAGTCTATAGGCTTTAATATGGAGTTGTTCCCCCTTTTGCAGCTGAATCAGCTTCCACCCTTCTGGGAAGGCTTTCTACAAGATTTTAGAGGGTGTCTGTTGGAATATCTGACATTCATCCAGATATTGGCTCACAATCTCCATAGTTTCTCCGCAACGTGTGTTCTTTCCCCACATGAAGGCGAATGAAGGTGTAACTGATAGCAGCTGTGTGACTTTCCTACCTTCTTATCCAAGCAGTGGAGCAGAGCAGACCGGACCGGCAGAAGCTCAGGTTAGATGGATTCAAACGTAGACATTGTGATTTGAATCGACGTGGGTTTATTTTACCCAAGTACAGCGACAAGCAATGATACAATACTGTAATGGCTTTGGTAGTAGTGGTATTGATGCAGTCCTGTTGGTGTCTTTCCTGAGGCTAACTGCTGGTCAAAAACTGATGCCTTCTTGAGCCCAAAGTGTTTGAATGTCCCGTCACACAGCTATGAAGCACTGAAAATGGCTGCAGGAAATGACATGGACCAAGGCTGCCTAAAACCACGCCCAGAAGAGAAAAACTTTAATACCAAGAGCAGAGGCGTGCAGCATGCAAATTCTGGCCAGCAGATGGCAGCAAGACCTAAATGCATAGAAACAACATGGTAAAGGAGAATTGGTAATATAGTGGACAGTTAAATAACAAATCTGAGGAGAACAGCACACTGCCCGTCTGAAACTCCCATTGGGGATTTTACTATGACTAGTGTCCATAAAATATACAACAAACCTGTAACAAAGGACATAATGCGATAAAAAAAATATTACAACATTGTCTTGTTTTCCAACTTGGAATGGAGAGGATCCACGAAATTCAAGTCCAGTCCTGTTCATCCTAATCCATAATGCTGCCAGTGTTATCCAATACATTCCTGAACTGTAAGGGTTACATAGCATCATAAATCAATATAATGCTATGTGAATCCCGTCAGTGCAGGAAGGTCAGGCCGGGAGCTCCGTTGCGGACTCGCTCCGGGAGGCACGCTCGTCTGCAAGGGGCCTTAGTGATTTGCCTGCCTTGGTGTTCAGCCCTTTCGTCGTGGTGTCGGATCAGCAAGACGGTGATAGGTTTTCTGGGAATGATGAGAGGATTTTGTTCTGCAACTCCTAGGTGGGCTTGATTCAAACGAGCACCAACTCTCAGCAAGTCAAAACTGTCCATAACTGGATTTAAATAGGCAAAAGAGCCTTTTATTGGAATCTGCTGTTTTGTTGTACAAGCACTTCCATTCTACATTAAATTCTCCCTGCTGGACGAGACTTATTATGAGGAACTCGCTATGAGAGATGTCCTCAGCGGAGAAGGGTTTATGGCAGACATGAAGATAAATATTGCCATGGCTGGCATGGGTATTGTGATAACATCTCGCAATATGCACTAACCTTGCAATAGTTCTGCCGAGTCTCATCCAACTGGATAAACGTTCAAAGCGCTGACAACCGAGGTTGGAGGTTTGCTTTGTTCCAGTGCCTAATGCGCTAACTTTAGCACAGATTTCTGTATCATTTTCTGTATCCTGTATGCTAAGTTTCCTGTACACATTCATCTGCCTGTCCCAGCAGAAACTCCGGACCTTGAAGCCAAGATGAGTTAGTAAAGAAACCTATAGACATAGGCCTAGTGGCGTGATCTGCTGGATTAAGTTCGTATGGTATATAGTGCCATTGTTCAGTTTTGGAGGACCTTTATGCTAGAGGTAAGTGAGGTTTTGACATAGCATCTCGGGATGTGGATCTTATCCGAAGCACACAAAGATGGCTTCCCATTTTTGCTCTTTATCAGAAGGAAGTGGGGCATCCCAATCCCTGACGGTTTCAGAAAGGTGTCTCAGTAGGGATTTACCTTGTATGGTGATGAGCACTACAAATCCCCGCGGACCAAATAAGCTGTTTTTTCCACAAAGTCTCTGGCGTCTGTACCGTTCTCGAACTCTCCCTCTCAACGCAGTTTGCCGAAGGCTGTAAATCGCTACAGCAGGTAAAGGCCTGTATCCAAATACGTGCACCCTCATTCGATACTCCACCAGTTCTGTGTTGGTGTCATTGTCCTTGTACCTCAGAAACCTGAGGAAATTCCGGTGGTCCTCTCTGACTAAGAAACAGTGGAACATCTGTTTAATGTCAGCAGTGATGGCAACGAGCTCTTTCCTGAACCTCATCAGCACTCCTACTAAGTTATTTGTCAGATTGGGACCTGTAAGAAGAACATCATTAAGAGATACACCGTAATGTTTGGCGCTTGAGTCAAAAACAATCCTAATTTGATTAGGTTTCCGTGGATGATGCACTCCAAATGAAGGCAAGTACCAGCACTCTTCGTTCTTCCTTAAAGGGGTTCGCCACAAATTAAGAAAATGGAAATACTTAAATGTCACTTTATGGCAAATATATTCCCAAATACCTTTCATTAGTTAGAATGGCTAGTTTTGTCTAGCGAGCAATCATTAGCAGAAATAAAATGGCCGCCGTCCTATTAGTACACTCAAAACCTGTCCTAATCATTGAGAAAGAGGTTACTTCACAACACTTAGCTAAAGCGCTGCCTCAACCTCATCTCTGCTCTTCTTTTTAGGGATTATGATCCTGCATACAGGTGAATCTCTGGGGAATGGAGTTCATAAGGAGACATGAGAGAAGGATGGGGTGGGGCTAATGAACAGCAGCACTTGAATGCAGTCTCCATTACCACAGTCTGTCCTGTCCGTCCTCTCTGTACTTCATGTCTCCTCATTAATTAAATTACCCAGAGATTCAGCTAAAGTTCTTATCTGCCGTATTCATCATAATCCCTGACAAGCAGAGCAGAGAGGAGGATGAGGCAGCTCTTTATCTCTTTTGTTGTGAAGTAACTTGTCCAGCTGTGTGATTAGGACCGATTTTGTGTATACTAATAGGACGGCTGCCATTTTATTTCTCCTAATGATTGCTCCCCAGACAAAACGATTATAACTAATGAAAGGTATTTGGGAATATATTTATAATAAAGTAGTATTTAAGTATTTTCATTTTCTTAATTCCCGGAGAACCCATTTAAGGATTGAGCTGGTTCTGCGTGGTTGTTATCGAATATTTTATCCATAAAAGCGACTGTGTTCTCTCATTTTAGGCTTGCTCTTCGTGGTACACTGAAGAGAGTTAAATCTAGACAGAGCTTGTTCCAGATTGTTCGGGAGTCTTGCACTGGTAGCTCGAAAGGGTAATGGGGAAACACAGTGATTGGTTTCGTCTTTAAAGAACTCACTGTCCATTATCTTGACAAATTCTCTGTCCTCTACTGACAAAGCTACTTTATCGGCATCCTTGGTTGTGTGAAAGACTAATCTCCCCAAGTTTTTGGCAAAGAGGGGAGAAATTATGTCGGGTGGCTGTATGAGGTTTGGAGACTTCTCTTTCACCTCATAGTGATGAAAACACTGCTTAAGTTGTTGCTGAAGCTGTAGTGTTGCACCCCAGGAAGTGAAGGCTGGGGTAATTCCTCTTCTGGGATTGTTCATCGATGAACCTGCAGAAATGAATAAAGGGGGGGAAAGGTGACTTTATGCGCTCTTTTGTACCTTAAGACTGACGCAGCCCACTTCTCTTGCAGATTGTATGGTAGATTTAATACAGTTGGGTTCACTCTGTGGGCTGTATCCAGGAGATTGATCTTCGTGATGTTCTGCAGTCTCTTGAATAGGGCTTTCTCTATTGCTTCTGCACTGCCCACGGTACATTCGAAGTCTCTGCCAGGGGGCAGCGAGACCTGCTCCTGTTTTTTTTTGTGTGTGGACAGTTCTGAGGCTCTTGATACGATTTGTAAAGCCTGGGACCAGCCATCTGATCATGACGTTGAGGTTAGCAATGGCGGCTTTGAAGGTTGATTTCCAGGCTCTGTAGCTCTCCGCACTGTCATCAAATTTTGAGAGACTGGTGTTGATTAGCTCTCTTCTCACCATAAACCTGGCGAACGCTGACATATCTGATTTCTCACTGCTTGTTGCCATGACAGCTTGTGGTGCCCCTTGGGCGTATGGGCTGCCCGGCGTGAAAGGGCGAGATGCTTCTGGGTAGAATGATGTTGCTGCAGGGTTGAGCTGTGGTTTAGCCTCTGTTTAGATTCTGATAACTGTTGCTTGAGCTGTGGAGGTAGGCCATAAAACACTTGATGGTGATCTTGCTGTAATAACTGTCCTTGAGAAGGCACATCTGGGTGCCGGTTATTAGCTTGCTAGGGTGCTGTGGGTGGCACTGGCACCGCAGGTAGAGCTTGCTTGGAGGTTTCAGCGTTGTCGGCTTGGACAGTACTGGAAATGGGGTGGTGCAGATAACTGTTTAAGAACATAGTCACTGGTGCGATCAACTGGATCGTCTATTTCCTTTGGTGGCGAGCAGGCTGGATCAAGACCTTGGCTCAATGCTTGCTCAAGAAATCTTACTTTAGCTAACGCAATTTCCTTTTCTATCTCTGTTTCAAGAATCTTAATCCGAGTCTCTGCTTCTGCCATCTTAACCTCCTGCTTCTGCTCTTGCAAGAGCTTCTTTTTCATTGAAGGAACGTCTCACTTTGGATCGCTCTGCATTTATGCGGGCCCCTAGTATTCTGTCACTCAGGGCTGAGCTTCTTGAGCATGATGATCTGTATTACCATGAGGAATGTTTAGATGAATTTGATCTAGTTTCTTGCAAATGAGAGATAAGGAGTTCCGCTTTATCTTTAAAATCCTGCACCATGGCATCTCTTTCTCTGTCTAGTGATTCTGCCTTGCTCAGTTCTGATAGGGCTTTGTCGATATTGGAGTCTTTTAGAAAGGTTATATACCTTGTGAGACAGTCCCTTGTATCTTTCATGAGCTGTGTTCAGCCGTCCAATGACAACTTGTAAGTTTGCAGCATCACCTGAGGAGGATTTAAGTCCTGACATGAAGGAGGAAACCCCTTCCCATTGCTCCTTCAGGTCATCACATAACTTATCTTTTATGGTGTAATAGTTTTCAATTACCTTTTATTGTCCGTTGGAGAGAGCGTCTTGGTCTGCTGGAAGTGTGAGTTCTCTTTCCTGCTCTTCATAATTATCAGTATCGGGTTGCATTTGCTTTATTTCATCACTAGGGAACTGTATAAGGTCCTTTTTTGGCCATTTTAATTTAAGGTGCGCTGTCTGTTTTTAAGAAAATGAACCTTTTGAATTGGGGCTGAAAATAGCAGCACGGCTCTGATAGGGCACCCTGATAAGATTCCTAAGGTGTTTTGAGTGAGTTTTGGGGTATCTGCGGCAATGTATTCTGATATGCAGCAAGTATCTATAAGGCCCCTTGCGGGCGGGTTCAGGGAAAGTCGTGTGAGTTCGCACGCAATTTGTCTGCGGTTGTTTTCTGCTCGAGTGCAAAGTATTTTAATGCATTTTGCACGCGCGTGATAAAAAACTGAATGTTGGTTCCCAGACCCGAACCAGGACTTCTTCACTGAAGTTCGGGTTTGGTGTTCTGTAGATTTTATTATTTCCCATGATTACATGGTTATAATGAAAAATAATAGCATTATTTAATACAGAATGCTAAGTAAAATGTCCAATATAGAACATGCTGCGATTTTCATGCAACACACAAGTGATATTTATACATATATACAGCCCCATTGAAATGAATGGGTCAGGATTCAGTGCTGGTGCAATGAGTACACGTCACGCATTGCACCTGCGCGGAAAACTCGCTCGTGTGAAAGGTGCATTAGGGGTATGGTTTGTGGGGAAACCCTGCGTGCACATAAAAATGCCTTGGCGAGTTTCTCAAGTCATAGGACGTGAAGTCACTAGTCGGAGTTCTCAAGGAGTCAGAGGACCGGCCGAGAAGGGGACACTGCTACAGGTTACTGCGGGCAAACCTTTCCGGGATATATTGTTTCACATGCGGGCGTCAGGTAGCCGCTATCTAATAGCGGGAGATTCCCTGAACATCCGGGAGACTTGAGATCCCTGTGAATGTCCCATCACACAGCTATGAAGCACTGAAAATGGCTGCAGGAAGTGATATGGACCAAGGCTGCCTAAAACCACGCCCAGAAGAGAAAAACTTTAATAACAAGAGCAGAGGCGTGTAGCATGCAAATTCTGGCCAGCAGATGGCAGCAAGACATTAATGCATAGAAACAACATGGTAAAGGAGAATTGGTAATACAGTGGACAGTTAAATAACAAATCTGAGGAGAACAGCACAACGTGTTGCATGGGTTTGGGGTCAGGGCTCTGTTAAGTTCCTCTACGCCAAACTCGCCCAACCATGCTTTTATGGAAAAATCCAGAACTCGCCAAATCAGCTAAATCCTGCATTGGGCAAATACTGGCTGTTCAGCATATGGAGGTTTTATGACACTATAGACCCGATTTAATCGTCGATTTTGTAAGTGTAATAAACATAGATATATTTTTTTATTTTTTTTTATTTTTACTGGGTCCTGAGTCACTATGCCATCTGCAATTGCTTATGTATTGTTATAGGGGGGAAGGGGGGGGGGGTGGCACGGGGGGAAGTGAGAGCTTTTATTGGCCCGTCACCTGCAACCTTGTGGAACAACAAGAAGCAGTAAAAGTGTAGAGGAAGAACGAATATGAAATGTCTATGGTGGAAATAAAAGGACCACATTCAGATTAGGATGTATTCGCTTAGGCATTGAATTTTAGGACACTTATTGCATTGAACAGTGTAAATTTGGACTATGTTGCTTTGGACAAAAAATTACTATTTTTTTTTTATATTCCTCTAGCTCTAAATTAGCTGATAAACGTTTACCCTTTTTTTTTAATGAGATTGAGTTTTCAAAAATGTCTTGGTATGCTGAGGCATTAAGTTTTCCCTTCACTGGAACTAAGGAGCCTAGGCCAACCCCTGAATACAACCCCATAGCTTTCTCCCTCCCCTGCCAAACCCAGCCTCATAAACCAGACCGCCACCTAGAGAAGTGCGATTTATCACTCCACAGAACAACATGTTTCCACCGCTCCAGAATTCAGATGCAAGTATGATGTTCTAGAGCAGAATTCCTGCAATAGATAGTAATGACGCCATCCTGAAAAGCTCGATTTAATGTAAAGTGAATGCAGTGAGGAGCCAAGCGCAGGGTGTAAAGAGGTCCTGTCCCCAGACAGCCCTGCAACCCCTCCTGTTCACATCCTAGGACTGACTGCTTGCAGCCATTTTAACTAGTTCCAAGAGCACCCCTTTAAAAGGATTTTCCAAGATTGAAATACTGATGACCTATCCTCTCGTCAGCGGTATCTGACCCACGGGAGTCCGACATCCGGGACCCCCGTCGATCAGCTGTTCGTGACTGCAGTGGTACTCCTGTGAGGGCCATGACCTTCTCCGTGCTCACCAAGCACAGCACCATAGATTTTATAGCACCTGTGCTTGGTATTGCAGCTCACCCCCATTCACTTTAGGGAAAGCAGCAAGAAGGCTGCAACGCTACTGTGTCCGCTGGTGCCTTCTCGAATAGCTGATCAACAGGGGTCCTGGATGTCGGACCCCACCGATCAGATACTGATAAATTATCCAGAGGATAGGTAATCAGTATTTAAGTCTCAGAAAACTCCTTTAATCTAACTCAGTTAAACAGTAACATAACATCATGTTAAATATGGAACAGGTGCTGATCTTACAATAATAGAATCATAAGAAGTCATCTGCGGCACCAAACAGAACATACCGTAGTATCACTTTCACCACTTATTACGTACTGCTCCATGTTAACTCATTACACCAGAGGATTACAGATTATACTGTATTTGGGAATTCAGTGGGTTTGTGTTTATGTATGTATAATGTGTATGCATGTATAAAAGGTATATACTGCAGGGTTTGAGATTGCCAGTGTGTTCTTTTGGAAAACTGCTGATGTAAATGTGTCCAAAGGGTTTTATTAGCCAGACCGAGGACAGTATAGTGTTCATCTCCATCTGGCTTCTATACATTAGGATTCCATACAACAATATACAGTGGGGGAAAAAAACGAAAATGTCGCTGTATGGTATCTGTCAGAGACCTCTGTTCAATGTATACAGGTGAAACTCAAAAAATTTGAATATCATGCAAAGTTCATTTATTTCTGTAATTCTCTGGCAGACCCAGTCCGACACTGGTTACACTTGTTCCAAAAAGTTTCTTTGTACATGGCCACACTGCTCCTCTCCTCTGGAGTATTCTGTGCTACAGTGCATGTAGCCGTCACTGTGTGAGAGACGGACACCACCTAATAGCACTGACTCACAGATCCTTTCATGATTCTCCACCGAGCATTTGACTAGAAAAGAGAGGAGATGGACACACTGAAATGTTAAACCTATGAAGATGCTGGCTTCACCACAAGAGTGGAAAATACAAGTGAACAGCCTGGTGACTGAACATTTTCTACTGGTCCAGGCGATCAATAATTTAATTTTGCTCTATGCTTTTTAAGTCTGTATGAATTTGTTTTAATAAAATAGTGTTACGGTTATAGTATATAAAAATAATAATCAGATTTGTCCTTGGCAGTTGACTGTTCTGAGAGCTCAGAGGAACAACTCATATCTTCATATTTTAAAACAGATGATTGTGGTGCCACAGAAGATGCATATGAAGAGCATGTCATTGTCTCAGATGGGTCCTCATCATCTGATCCTTTGGATGGAGTCAGATCTCCTGATTCATCAAAGACCGTAAAGAAAAATAAAAGTCGTAGAAGAAGCGTTAAAAAAACGAACACAGGGGAGAAGAATTTTTCCTGCTCAGAATGTGGGAAACGTTTTAACCGCAAATCAATTCTTGTTACACATAAGAGAATTCACACAGGGGAGAGGCCATTTTCATGTTCAGAATGTGACAAACGTTTTAATCGCAAATCAGTTCTTCTAATACATGAGAGAATTCACACAGGGGCAAAGCCATTTTCATGCTCAAAATGTGAAAAACGTTTTAACCGTATGTCAGATCTTATTGTACATGAGAAAATTCACACAGGGGAGAAGCCATTTCCATGCTCAGAATGTGGGAAATGTTTTAACCATAAATCAGATCTTGTTAAACATCAGAGAATTCACACAGGGGAGATGCCATTTTCATGTTCAGAATGTGACAAACGTTTCAGCTATAAAGCACATCTTGCTAAACATGAGATAATGCACACAGCAGAGAAGCCATTTTCATGTTCAGAATGTGGGAAATGTTTTAAACGTAAATCACATCTTGTTATGCATGTGAAAATTCACACAGGGGAGAAGTCATTTTCATGTTCTGAATGTGGAAAATGTTTTCACCGTAGATCGCATCTTGTTAGACATGAGCTAATTCACACAGGAGAGAAGCCATTTTCATGCTCAGACTGTGGGAAAAGTTTTAACCGTAAATCACATCTTCTTACCCATCAGAAAATGCACACAGGCTTGTAGCCATTTTCAGAATGTAGGAAATGTTACAGTTGAGTCATGTCTTATCACACATCAGAGAATTCACACAGGAAAAATATTTTAATGTTCTAAATGTGGGAAACATTTTATCCATACATCACATCTTCTTAAACATAAAAGGTAGTTTGTCGCCAGTAAATTCACTGATTAAACCACTCTCAATGACTTGCAGGGCTAGCTCAGTTGAATTTAATGATGCCTTACACTTAGGTATGTGTTGCTTTATTCTGGAGAAAATGTACTTTGAATCCATATGCAATGAGCAGTTAGGTGCACTGGAGGAGGGCCTAAGCCACTCTGTGCACTCTTGCTCCTCCTGCTTCCTCTGTCAGTGCGTCCCTCTCTTGCTTGAGTGACAGTGTCAGACAAGATGACTACGCAGGAAGAGAGGAACTGGCAGAAAAAGCAAGAGAAGCAAGAGTGCGTAGAATTTTAAGGCTCCGCTCTCAGTGCACTGCTAATGTAAAAATGGATTAAAAGTACTCCTCCAGAATAAAGTAACAAATTGCTAGGTGAAAGGTATCATTACATTCAGCTCAGATAGCCCTACAAGGCTTTGTTCCTTGATTATCGGTGAACTTCCTGGCGATACACTCCTCCCTTTTAAGAATTCAGCAGGAAAGCAGCCTTTAAAAAAAAACTAAAAACTACAAATACAAGAAAAGGAAAACAGTTACCGTCACAGTAAAGTCATTCCATCCAGTAGTAAGGGAAATCAGCTAAATGAGGATTAAGTCTGGCCATACACAATGAGGCCTGGGCAGTGGGGTCTGCAGGCAGATCGCCGCTAATTGCTGGGACACACCTGTAATCGTTAGCCGGCAACGGTACATTATGCTATGAAGCGCAGTTGACTTTGAGCCACATGCGGATCCTGTTGTCGAGGTCACATTGTTTACAGGCAGCCTAAGAAATGCATGTAATTACCAATAAATGTCTGTTATACAAATAGGAAATACAATTCAGATAACGCACCTATAGATCTACCATGTGCAGAGAATATCTTCCATTGAAGTCAATACGTCACTGAGTTTCTGCTGCGCTATCCAAGAGGCCGTGCAGGGTCACTACCTTTTTGTTTCCTTCAGTAGTTTTCTTAAAATCAGGACCTGAGGTCTAGAGGCCGCTAAATGTACTGCATGTGCTCTTGGGTTCTGGGTAATTTTAAGAAAACTGCATGAAACAGAGTAAATGACCTTTTGCTGCAATTAGGGGATCCGTCACATGATTCCCTTAGACCAGGGATCAGCAACCTCCGGCATTCCAACTGTTCTGAAACTACAACTCCCAGACTCCTCTTTTCACTTCTATGGGTGTTACAAGAACAGCCAAGTAAGTGTGCATGCTGGGAGTTGTAGTTTCACAACAGCTGGATTGCCAAAAGTTGCTGATCCCTGCCTTAGACTTTATATTACTGTGTCAAACATGTATCATTAATAAATATCTGTTTATTGTGCCTACAGTATGTCTCTTTATTTTTTTTAGTTGATAAGATATTGCTCTAGAAGCTACAGAGTTAAGGGAGAGCTGGTAGAGTGGGTCTGTGTGTGTAAATAGGGAGGGGAGAATTGCATTGTGGATTCCAGACTTTTAATTTTATTCTCTAAGGCAATTTTTCACCGTCAGTAGGGAACTAGTGGGCCTGTAGCTCAAAGTAGATGATGCGTTGATTTAGAAAACCTTGGCTTGACTTAGGATCCCCTTCATAATATGGGGAAATCGTAAGATGCAGACTGGGGTGCAAATTGTGGTAGTCACTATGCACGTGCTACGGCTTCAGATGGTGGTACTGGAGTGGTAGTGGTCAAGGCGTTTAGGCAGACTGAAATAGAATACAGATACTGCAGGAGTTGCTCTTAGTGACCATGATGGGTGGTAAGTTCCTTATAAACTTTAGATAGGCCTATTTTGGATGAGCCAGTGGGGTCCATGGCCTGAGCAAACTGTTACCACAGTGGGTATGGAATCGCTGTATGAACCAATACATTTGGCTTTGGGCTAAATCTAAGGGTGTTTTATTGGCAGTCTTTTGGTATTCATCTTTTAACCCCTGTACAAGGATGTGCCCTTCAATTTAAGGAGAACAGCCATTCCACTACCACCTGGACTAGTCTCTGTGTGACTGACCACTGACTTGCAGGGTTCAGAGACACCAGTGCAGAACACCAAAGGATCAGGCAAAATGGTGGTTAGGGCAGGCAGAGTATGATTAAACCGATAGACTAAGGTTGTGGAGGAAAGAAAGATTCAAATAAGAGGGCAGAAATGGGTCATTACAAGCAATGGAGGGTCAATAACCGGGAAACATTCAGAACTCAGTACAAGAAATAGAGCACACCTTGCAGGAACTAGCAGACTAGGTAACCTATTGCTTAGGCAGCACCCCATAGGGGAACATGTACCCAAAGGTGACCAGCCATTGACTGGTGTAAATTAGAGTGCTCTTTAAATGCATGCATGCCTTAAGGGCAGAGGGATGAGGCCTTGCAATAAAGAAACAGGATGCGGTCTACTGGGACACAGGCAACCCCTGCAGCTAGACACACTGCAAGGGAGCAGTAGGAAAGCACCAGGTTCGGGCTGTCAGAGATGGAGACGCAAGGTCAGTAAAGCGGTTCTCGAGCGCTGTAACAGATTGTTCTGAACATGAAACTGCAGTAATGGGTTTCCAAATGGTGATGGCATGTACTGTCAAGACCAAGCACCCTGCCAGCAGTGTTTGATAGAATACAACCTTGTTTTATTGGAGTTGCCTGGAAACTTGAAGGATGAACTTGATAGGAAAGCAGTGGGTTATTATAGAGTCATGGATAGGAGACATGAATTGTGCAACAAAAAATATGGACAAGTGTAACGAAAGTGGTTCAAGGATTAAGAGGATGATGTGCAGAAAACTGATGAAATTGTAATGGATAGGAGGAGTCAGTGCCAGCTGCCCTATGGGAGTGAAAAAGGGGCTGAGTTCCAAGGTGTTCATGCGCACTGTCATGGCCGGAGGTGATTGGTTTTGATTGGGAAGTCGGGGGGATAGTTTTCCTAAAAAAGCCGGACTCTTGGTGAGAGAGGTGGGAAGGGCTAAAAAATTCACAGATTCGATACTAGATACTGGATCTTGAATAAACACTGGGGCATCCTCTTAAAAGATCCCATCCTTAAAACAATACTCCCCCCGCAAACGTCAATCACTTTCAGACGTGCACAAACCCTAAAAAACATTTTGGCTCCTTGCCCCAAACTGTCTCAAGCAAATAAGACACTAGAATTCACCAAAAGTAAGGACTTGTGTCCAGGTGTGTACAGTTGTCGATCAACCAAGTGCAAATGTTGTAGAATGATACAGCATGGTACTATGGAGATCCCGATTACAGCCAAAGAAACCTGGAGACAAAGAAACCTGGAGACAGAGAATAACCTGTTCTTCAAAAAATGTGATATACCTATTAATCAGCCCCTGCAATATGAAATATGTAGGCCGAACCATTCAAGCCATCAGAGATCGAATGACGGAGCGTCGTTTGAATGTCCCTGAAGTTGATTCCTATTGAACAAGTCTCCCAATCCTACCAGCTCCTGTGTAGGAAGGAGATGTATTGGATTTTTCAACTTAACACTTTATCTCCCTATGGTCTGAACGAGACGTTAGAATATACCAACTATTAATATTTGACTGTTTCCTCTCTGCACATACCCATTCATCCCCTTTTATATCCAATATATCCTCCGCCTCTGATGAATGAGGTTTTCTTATTTTAGGTACAAAATAATGTATGGATCACCAAAGATTGGGGACATATATATGTTTTTTCTAAAAATTGGTAACCACCAGTGAAGGGTGTAATTCAGCAGTCAGGATGAATTTCCAATCGCTATCCTGTATCTGGAAAGTAAAATATCGATCGTTGAGAACACCTATATTTGTCATTAGTTGAGAAGGATCCTCTACATTGAAGTAGCGGTCATGGTGAAGTGTAAGTTTCCATCTTGTCACTGGGAAAGTGAAATATTGACCGGGTTGAGGACCTCTGTTGGCTACTATTTGAGAGGCTGCATTATCTCTTATTCGTAATTATTTATATATATATATATATATATATTTATTTTTTTTCATACATATTTTTATCTATGGGGAAAAAAAAAATGTTTATTGACATTTTTATCCTTTATAGTTTTTAGTCCGCTTGCCAATGAAACAAGGCTGTAGGGTGTATATCCATTAATAATTACATATTGATTATTTATTTGTTTATTTATTTGAATATGTATTTTCTTATTATATACTCATTTATTTATTTATTCAGATTACCCAATTTTTTATTTTTTTTTATGATATTCACATTTATTCATATATACTATACATATAATAAATACTGTCCCTGATACGCAATATTATACATACAACACATAGATTTTCTCTTAAACATTATATGCGCTCCAAGTTGCGGTCGAGCTCATAGGAGGATCGGGCTGCTCTTCCGACAGGGCGTTGCCCCGCCTCCTCCTGTGACGGGCTCCTAGGCCGTAGTCTCGCGAGACTTGAGCCTTGTCCCCTTTGCGGTGTGGGACACCAACCAGCGATCATCGCGTTTCCCTACATGTCTGTATATGCCTCCCTGCGCATACCGCACTAGAAGCCCACAAGATAATGTGTATTTTGTCTTATATTTCAGCACTCTGTTTTTTTACGGTAAGCGGGACGTCACTTCCGGTGCGTTCCACTCTGGAACGCATCGAGATCACCGGAGGTGCCGGTGTAGCGTGAGATGATCCTACCTTGTGAGTTTTCCCTACCGCACCAACTGAGCATGCTCAGTACAAGTAAAGTCCCCGCCCACAGCCTAATTCTCCCTTTAGTAAAAACCCATAATCTACATTAAATTGTACCCTCGCGGGCTCGGCCTCGCTGCGCTCGGCTCTTATAAAAACTAACTCCATGCCGCCATTGATGGTAAAGAATGAACTGGATAGTAAAGAAAAGGGAGAATAGGCTGTGGGCGGGGCTTCACTTGTACTGAGCATGCTCAGTTCGGCGGTAGGGAAAACTCACAAGGTAGGATCATTTCACGCTGCACCGGCCTTCTGTCTTCAGAAGTTTATACCAAATAGGAGAGGTTCATATTATTTAAGAATATGTAATGTATAATGTTGGTACAATATATATTTAATAATCATGTGAATAGTTATCATAGCAATAATCAGCTATTTAACCACACTTCCGGTGCGTTCCACTTTGGAACGCATCAGGTGACCGGAAGTGACGTCAGACTCATGCTTTTGGCGCTCTTTTTTGATCTATAAAAATCTTAAGCTTGATTGTATACCCTATGGCTCCTGAAGAAGGGGATTACTAGAAAAATCCCCGAAACGCGTTGGGCTCCCTCCTCATCCTTACCCTATGTTTAATAAAGAAGTTTGGAATTCCAAGATTTCCGAAGTGTGGATTGCCGTTTTTCCAATAAGACCTGTCAAGCGAACCAGGCGAAGGAGGCAGTTGATGAGGGTGTCTTGAGTTTATCTCTCATCACTCCTCCTGGGTGAAGTGAGTAATTTTGATATAAGATCTGGCACCTTAATATCTGTTTTTAGTATAAGATATATTTATTTATATTTATATTTTTATATTTCCATTATCTATTATTGGTTTGGAAGCATCTTTTTGGATTCATTTTATGACATCTCTGGATATTGCTCTAGGTGGCGCCATAATAGTGGTGATTCTCTCCTTTCTTGTCCTCTATTAGGGTTAGAAGATTCAATAGAATCGGAGGACTTTGTTGTCCTGTTGGATTTAAAAGGATAGAGGGATGAATCGGAAGGATTCGTAGATAATCTATCGTCATTGCCAGTATCTGGGGAAACCAGGTTTGAGTTGTCCAGAGTGGTGTTATTAATACCAGAGTTGATTGTTGCGACATGGTTAGGAGAAGAGTTCTTGGGATGAGATTGAAAGGAGGGAAAGCGTACAGAATTTCCATGGGCCACGACTGAGATAGAGCGTCGGTACCTAGAGATTTTGGATCGGGATGCCAACTGAAAAAGCGAGGAAGTTGATGATTGAGTCGAGAGGCAAAAAGGTTTGGACCCCAAAGTGAATCGATCTGATGGAAGATATTGGGTTCTAGTCTCCAATCGCTGGAATCAAAGAAATCGGGAATTCCAATCTGCAATGGTATTGGACAAACCTGGAAGGTACACTGCCTTCAGAGTGATATGTTTGTCTAGGCAGAAATCCCAAAAATCTTTGGCAATTTTGGCTAACGTCTCTGATCTGGTTCCTCCCAAGCGGTTGATATATTGCACTGCCGCTATATTGTCCATCCGAAGAAGAACACAACAATGGGAGTTGTGTTTCGTGAAGCTTTTGAGGGCAAAGGAGCCTGTCAAGAGTTCTAAGTAATTGATATGAAGGTAAGATTCTTCTGCGGACCATTTCCCTCCTGTGGAAAGGGAGCCACACTGAGCACCCCAACCCAGTTGGCTGACTTCCGGCTCGATATTTATATTTAGGACAGAATTTAATATAGTTTTCCCATTCCAGTCTTGGATATGTTGTAGCCACCAAAGAAGCTCTTCCCTGGTGTCTGGGTATAGGGTTACTTCATCCGAATAACCTAATCCCTCCCTTAAATGTTGAGCTTTCAAACGTTGGAGAGCTCTGTAGTGTAAGGGAGCAGGAAAAATCGCTTGGATTGAGGCCGAGAGTAGGCCTACAATCCGTGCGATGGTCCGCAGAGACACTAAATTCTTGTTGAGAACAGATTCAATTTATTTTCTGATAGTCTTCAATATCCTGGATGGAAGACTCAGAGTAGCTGATTGAGTATCCACTAGAAATCCCAAAAATTTTATCTGTCTTGATAGGGTTAAAACCGGTTTTTTCGTGGTTAATTTAAAAACCCAGGTTGGTCAAAAGAGTTAACGTCCAGTGAATATGGAGTGAATTAATGAAAGAGATTGAGCCATGATGAGGATGTCGTCTAAATAAATGATGAGACATACACCTCGTGTTCGAAGGGTTGCTACCACTGGTTTTAATAATTTTGTGAAACACCATGGAGCGGAAGACAGGCCGAATGGTAGGCTGGTGAATTGTGAGAAAACAGGGGAAAAAAGGAGAGTGTTAAATACTGAAGGTTGCTTGGGGTAAGGAACCTAGATTTAACTCGGCAGGGCGCCAAAAGGATTTTAGGATGAGATGGAAGGAGTGAAGGAACAGGTGGGTGTGAGTAAAGAGGCTGCCAGTGGTTGCACCTTAGTCTGAGAGAGGTAAGGTGGTGATAAGAGATGACCCAATTTTGACGTGTGAAAGTCAAAAGGGTAAAAAGAAAAAGAAAAAAGAACCACTATAGTGGCGCCAACATTACGGTTAATTGTACTATAGACAACAAATTTGTGACCACTACGTTTTGTGAGCCGATGAGAAGAAAATAAAATGTAACAATAAAATGCTAGTAAGCAGGTAGGATTAAAATCAAATTGAAAATAACAAATTGTGGAAAAAGACTCACTTCACCCAGGAGGGTAATGTGGGATAAGCATAAAACACCCACATAAACACCTCCTGCGCCTGGATCGCCTGTAGAAGTCTTAGAAAGGACGGCAAACACTGGAGTTTTCTGGAACCTTTCTTTATTCCAATAGCCAGGGTAGGGGGAGGAGGAGCTCGACGCGTTTCGGGGTCATCTAAAAGGACCCCTTCATCAGGAGCAATTACAAACAGACAAAACAGTGGGGTATTTATACAAAAAGTAAAGAAAAAACCGCCAAAAGCGCAAGGAAGCGTCACTTCGGTTCGGCTGGCGTCACTTCCGGTTTCCGTTTAAAAGAAATAACATATATCCGTAGTGTTAAAACAATCTATGTTACATTGTGTGAGCTATAGAATGATTAAAAAATGATTGGAAGGGTGAATGGGGATTGAAATAAATATATCAAAGAAGCGATCAGGTTAACACAAAGGCGGGTCAAAGTACCTTTGGTGATGTAACTTCCTGTTCCTACGTTGATGCACTTCCGGTGTGCGTTCCACCTTGGAGCGCACCGGAAGTGTCAGGCTCGGATGAAGGAGCTTCCGATTATTGATGTGATGTGCTTGTGGTGCGTTCCACCTTGGAACGCACCGGAAGTGTTAGACCCGGTTAAAGGATCTCTGCATATAAACAGTAGGTGGGTGGTACTGGGTGATTGGCAGATTCTACAAGATAATGATAGAGAGTATATGGTAGCTTTATTCAGTGGATTAAGGTCGTGTTCGAATGTGTTGTTGAACTCGAGGGTGGGATATAGGTAGATATATTAGTTATTACATAACTGATAGGTTCTGCGGAATGGTAATAGTTGTAAAGTGTATCATAGCTCAAAGAGAGATGGGTTTTTAGAAATAAATAGAAAATTCAGATGATACATACATATTGTCAAGAGTAAAAGTACACTGGTATGGGTGCATACATAATGGATAATAAATAGATAGATATATAAATAGAATAAAATAAATAAATAATAATTAATAATAAATAATAAGTAAAGAATCATATATGGTATAAACTGTGTTACAAAAATTAGATATTAAAATTAAAAACTGGAATTAAAAATATGTATAACAGAGGGATATGCAATTAATAGTAGATTTAAGAAGTATAAGTGTATCTACATTGTAAGTGACCCTGAATAAATATTAATGCAAAAAAGCAATAAATTGTGCAAAATATTGTTCAATTACCCTTTTCCCTTGACGTCTTTTGGATCAGAAACGTGTCGGAATGGATGTTGTTGGAAAAAAAGGGGGAAGGGGAAAGGGGATAGGGTTGTGGGAATGGGGATGTAAAGGAGGGGAAATAATACCTTTGGGAATATGAGGGGAGGAACATACCTTTAGGGTGGGGTTACTGTTGGACAGGCTGATTTATTGTATGGTTTAGTAGTTAGAGTACTCTAAGCATTCGTTTAACCCAAATGGGGACAGTGTGTTAAGGGTAAAGATCCAAAACATTTCTTTTTGACACAGTTCTTGGTGGGATGAAGGAACAGTTTCTATGGGGGTGACTAAGAGGTCATCGGTCTTTCCTTCATGCTGTTCCGAAAAATGGCGTGATACACTGTGTGTGAGGACTTTTCTATTGATGTTAGAGCGATGCTCACACATCCGGTCTCTCAAGGTTTGGGTGGTCCTGCCAACATACTTAAGGCCACATTTACAACTGAGGAGATAGATGACATTTCTAGATCCACAATTAAGCTCTTGTTTGAGTTGCCACGGGCCCGCTTTGTGTTCTAGTGGGATTGCTTTTGTACCGTGGGTTATCATTCTACAACACTTGCATTTTTTAATGCCACATTTGAAAGCTTCCTTTTTGGTCGTATTTTGAAGTGGGATCTTGGGTGTGGAGTTTAGGGGCTGGATTCTGGGGCAAGAGGGAGCTAGGATATTCTTGAGAGTGCGTGCTCTCCGGAAAGTGATGCCTGGTTGTTTTGGGAGAATATCTTTTAAGATGGGGTCTTTTAAAACAATGCCCCAATGTTTTGAGAGTAGTTGTCTGAGTACCTGGTGTTGAGCGCTATATCTGGTAATGAGGTTGAACTGGTGCCGGTTTTGGTCAGCGCTTTTGGTTTTGTTTTTATTGGGGGCGACGGGTTAAGGCTTCTTTTTGGTCAAGTTTGAGGACTCGTTGACTGGAGATCTTGATTAGACTTTTTGGGTAGCCTTATTCTAGGAAACGGTCTTTTAGTATGCCTCCGGATACGTTTCATCTGTCTGGTGAATTGATATTTGTGACCTTTCCATAGAAATTGGAGGTATGGTTGAGACATCGGGTGCATAGGCACCGTGAGGTAGGTGTCTTTAAGATCTATTTTGCAAGCCAATCTTTTTGTAAAAGTAGATCTCTCAGTAAATGGATACCGTCCATTTTGAAATGTCTGTAACTGACATAATTGTTGAGGGTTTTTAGGTTGATTACCGGTCTGTGGCCGTCGTCCCTCTTCTTCACTAAGAAGAGGTTGCTCAAAAAACTCGGAGATTGTATGGGTATTTCTAGGGAACCTGTCATCAAAAAATACCATTTAAATATATTAACAGTACCTCCTAGTGCCCGCAAACTGTGTCCACATGGACCTTTTCTTCCTTATTTCAGTGCTAGCGTCATAGAGAAAATGCACTTTTATTCTGCCGCGGCCCCGTGCTTCAAGTCAGGCTTGAAGTCATGGGGGCAGCGGCCTCGGCGTCTTTCACGGTCTTCTCCCCGCCCCCTGCCTCCTTGACTGACAGCCGTGATCGCATTGCCGGGACCGCGCTCTAAGGCCGCATGCGCAGTAAAGGGCGGCTGGAGCGCGGTCCCGGCTGCCGCACGTACTAAGCGCTGTCTTGCTTTCGCCGCACAGCGCATGCGCCTTGCCTCACGTCGGCTGCGCATAGATGCCAGGCGCGGGCGCGTTTACTACAGGCTTAGAGGCCTTAGAGCGCGGTCCCGGCAATGCGATCACGGCTGTCAGTCAAGGAGGCAGGGGGCGGGGAGAGGACCGTGAAAGACGCCGAGGCCGCTGCCCCCATGACTTCAAGCCTGACTTGAGGCACGGGGCAGCGGCAGAATAAAAGTGCATTTTCTCTATGACGCTAGCACTGAAATAAGGAGGAAAAGGTCCATGTGGACACAGTTTGCGGGCACTAGGAGGTACTGTTAATACATTTAAATGGTATTTTTTGATGACAGGTTCCCTTTAAGGCGCCCTTGGAACATAGTTCCTTGATTTCCGATTTTTATCAGACCCTGGTCTGTCTGTGAAAATATTATCAGGTGGGGTATTTGTGTTTGAATTGGTTTGTAGCAAAAATCGATTTGGTAACCTCTCACAGTGTTTAATATCCACGCGTCTGTTGAGATCATAGCCCAGACGTGGATAAAATGTTTTATTCGACCTCCCAAGGGAATGTGGGAAGAATGTAGAAGAAGATTCCTTACCTGCAGAGGATCTTGACCTTGGGAATCCTCTATTGCCTCTGGCACACCATGATCTATCTCTTGTGGGGAAGAAAGGGGTGGAGGTGGTTGGGAAGATAGAGTATTCTTGTTGAGGAGGTGGGGGGGCCTCTAAAATATTGTTTCTCATGGGACCCTCGGCTGGGAAACCGGCCCTTTCGTTTCACAGCTCTTCCGAAAACACAGTCTTGAAAAACTCACTTTAAAGATGTTTGTGCCTTATCCAGGGATGAAAATTATCTGGGCTATTATCTACAGTGGCAAGGTGTGCTAGTTGTGGGTCTAATCTCATCAGGATAGACCTTTTTCTTTCCGTGCATATAGTTGCATTGGTGTTACCCAATAAACATATGGCCCTTTCAGACCAACCCTTCGGGACTGATAAGTCCACTGGATTGCCCGAGGTGGAAGCCTGTTCGGGCAAATCTAAGATTTTTGTTAAAGGACTGACAACGTCTAATAATCTGTCTTGAATCGACCTAAAGGAACGATCTACTCCTTTTTGGATTTTTTTCCGGATTTGGATAACATTTTACAAGGGTTCGATTAATCTCAGGAGTATCCGAAATTTTATGTGGGAGAGTGGGTCTAGGGCATTCTGATCGTAATTTGTTTCTAGCTGATTTTCCTAATGGCTTTTTGAGCCATGAAGAAACAAATTTAGACACCTGAGGTAGTGGTACCCATTCTCCTGACCTAGGGTGTTTGATCATCCCAGGATCAAAGAAAGGGACACCTGACCCATCTAAAATAATAGGGGAAGAAATAGCTTCTTCTTCCAATTTTTTGTCTGCCTCATGGGAAACGTCCTTATACAAAGACATATCGTCACTGTCAGAAGTATAATCCTCTTCACAGGGGGATTCAGAAGGGGAAGAGTTGTATGAATCCAGCTTAACTCTTAAAGTCTTAGATGCCCGCTTCGTGCTGACAACCTCAGGGGCAGAGGGTTCAACATTAACTGCTTTAGCAGTGGTAAGTGTGCTTTTTGAAAAAGCTTTAGATTTGTCCTGATCCCATTTCTCCTGTAATTTTGGCAACTTTTTTGGAGTGGCATCTTTTTTACATTTTAGCGCAGTTTTTCCCTTATTTAATCCTACCGCTAAACGGGAAGTGGATTCTTCTGTAAACCAAAATTGGTCGGATGGGGGGGGGCGGAGCCTGGCAGCAGAGCCGGATGTTGGCATTTTGAGGAGCTCTGCTGCTGACCGGGCAAAACCGAGCTAAAAGCAGTGTGAATTTAGCCGAAAATGGGGAAGATCACCAAAGACAAAGCTAAAGATACCCCAGGGAAACCGAAACAAGCCCTGAACCAAGGCGACTTAGATAAATTCATCACGAAACCTGGGGCCCGTTATGCTGCCAAGATGGCCGCCGCGTGCCACACTTCTCCCCCGGCGGGAACTCATGGAGACTCCGATGCTGAAGAAGACAGCGACAGAGAGGATCGCACCCTGCAGGAAGACTTACCACTGTCGCGGGGCTTTATGAAGTCCCTCCTCGCAAAAGCGCTGCAACCTCTCCGCGATGACCTAGCGGATATAAAAAAGGAAATGCATCAACTTAACGTCCGGATGGACGACCTGGAAACTGCACAGAAGGCATCTCTGGACTTTCATGGTCGAGTGGCAAGTAATCTAGATCACACTCAAGCGCATGTGTAAGGCCAATTGATTTGGCCTGTGTTTGTGGGCGTGGCGCTGCCGTTCCCGTAAAGCACGACAGCGCCACACCCCCTTGGTACGTCGCTCTACGTTTGGGAGCGCTACGAGTACCTGGAGTCGAGCGGAGGAGCGGCGTTCCTGCGATCATCGCGCGTCCAGATCCTCATTGTATCAGCAGAGGTACGTTGTTGCCACGTCCAGCAACCCACCTCCATCACCGGTCGGCGGGGGTCGGTTCCCTAGGTGAGGGGGGACACCCCCGCACCGGCTCGGTCTGCCAGGGAGCATCGCAGTCTCCCCCGGCGCTCGGCGCTCCAGCCGGCAGGGTTCAGCTCCCCCACCGCTCGGGGGGAGCAGCCCGCACTGAAGTCCGCGCCGGGAGCTGCGCATGCTCCCCACGTGGCGACACTCCAGGGCACAGGGGAGAGCGCATCCCCGCATCATCGGCCCACAGCGCCTCTAAAGTCTCGCACGGGCCGCCGTGCGCTTAGGTAGGCAGGGAGTAGGGGGCGGGGCCACCCATATGCTCATGCCCGTCGCTCTGGGGTCTGCATAAGTAGTTAGGGAAATAGGTTGCAGCCTCACAGGCTCAGGTTAGGTTGCAGGGAAAAGAAAAAAAAAAAGGAACAAGGCGGTGTTTAAATGAAGGTAACGTCTAGTGAAGGAGTCGTGCATACCCACATGGTATGCAGGGCCAGTGTCACGGTAGTTTGGAAGGAATCATAATAATGAATTTTCAATAACTAGACCAAATACGAAAGGAAAAAAAAAAAAAAAAATGAAATGTTCGCATAGTTTTATAGGGCAGGTTTAGAGGCAGTAGCTAAGGGAGTTAGGTATCTGGTAAGAGGAACATAGGGGAAGCGAGCGGGATATTAAAATATATATATATATATATATAGATGAGTCGCTCAGAGATGAGGCAGCACTCAATGCAGATCAGGTGACCTATTTTATTCCAAAGCTACGTTTCTGCCTTCTCAATGAGGCCTTTGTCAAGGCCTTTGTCTTTTGCTTGACAAAGGCCTCATTGAGAAGGCAGAAACGTAGCTTTGGAATAAAATTGGGTCACCTTGATCTGCATTGGAGTGCTGCCTCATCTCTGAGCGACTATATGTGAGGAAGATTGTCCGTTTTCCTGAGGAATTGCACCCATCTACACCCCTACAGTGCTGCTTCATCTCGGTGTTTGTATATATATAATATATATATATATAAATCAAAACAGAGGGTCCTCTATTGCAGTGCCCACCAGAGCGCGAGGGTAGGTCCAGGGTCCATTTCCAGCTTGACCAACGCTATTGTTTGCTTCTAGGTGCCGTCCAGAGTTTGGCATATCAGCCAGGTAGAAGGGTTTATCGTCACATAGAGGCGTAGGGAGTGTTGGTTAGTGTTACTATATCTCGTTCACAATTCTACGTTCAGGTTCCACACCATACTACAACCGCCATCTTTAAATCCGCAGTCGCAATCTGTTGACGTTCAGCAGTCGGTAAGCCGGCCACGCTCTTCGTGTTTCTCCCTCAGGTGTCGGGATCTGCTCCTCCGCCTCACGGTCTCCTCTGTCTCTCACCTTTAGCATGTTGTGGTTTCACGGTATGGCCAGGATGCGGTGCACGTGTGGTAGGGTTTCTACCCCCAGGAGCGGGGACCAGGTGCTTAGCCATTTATTTACATTCTATCTTCCAACCAGGATGTCACGTGCTTCCGACATCGTGGAGGCATCCGTAGACGAGAATGCGCCAGGGTTCTCAGAAGGGGGCAGCATTCGGTCCCTGCGGTTGTGGACCATCCCTAGGCTCATCACGGAGTTGAATAAGAGGGGTATCCCTTCCCGGCCTCCGCCAGGAAGGCAGAGCTCTATCGGCTACTGAAAGACTCACTGGCCTCGCGTCAGGACGACGTTTCTACGGCCACTATGCAGACGTCCTTGACACAACTTCACATCATGCTGAACAGTCTGACTTCATCTCTCAATAGCCTCCAGGCGAGAATGGAGGTCATGGAAAGTCGTGGCTCGGTCGCCCCAGTCCACGTGTCCGATGTTCCCATCGCCTTTACCTCCACTGCAGGAGGCGCTCAGACGGCTCCACCAGTACCTACCGTCTCCCCTTCGCACTTCATTCCAACCAATGTTAGGAAGGACATCCTGGAGGGTAGGGACGTCAATCTTGCTTCCCTGTTGATCGCCTCTAGGGACTTGTCAGAGAGTAAGGTGATCGCTTGCGGTGAGGTCTCCGTGGTTCTGAAGGGCCGCGACCACAGGCTTTACCGCAAGCTGTCGATACCAGAGTTCGTCTTGGCGTTCAGCCTCTACCGGGATGTCATTTGCTCGGTTAGGCCGGAGAGGAGGGAGGAACTAGACCTCTACCTCTTCCGCGTAACCGAGTTGGGTTATAAATACGGTGGTAGTTCGTTCTACGACTACCACTGCTCCTTCTCTGCCAAGGCCGCAGCGGCCTTGACGCAATTCCAATTCGTTACTAACTGGTCCAACCTGGACACAGAGTTGTTCTGCAGACCCTTCGCAGGGCTCAGGGCACCGGCGTGTTCACTGTGCCATTCCATCTTTCACACAGCGGAGTGGTGCTACAAATCTATGTCCAATGCGTCGTCCAGCCCTTCCGGTTCGGCGGCTGCACCTCTAGACGTCTTCAAACCTCCTAATCCGGTCGACAAACTAGGCAGACCCATCGTACAGCTGGGCAGGGCTCAGCTCTGCAATAATTATAATTTTGGTTCCTGTAATTTCAGCCAGTGCCGCCTCCTGCATGTATGTACCAATTGTTTTAGGGCTCATCCTAAAACTATGTGCTCATTAAAGTCTATGAGAACTTATATGAGCGTCGTGGATTCCGCGTCACTTAGGAAGTCCTTAGAGGGTCACCACAACCCAGGGTTTGTGGAGTTCTTAATCTCCGGTTTTCAGACAGGGTTCCACACGGGGCTGATCACGACGCCCGAAAGTACGTATGAGTGTAAGAACCTGCAGTCAGCCGACAGATACCCCGACGCCGTTGATAGGCTAGTTAAAATTGAACTGGACAAGGGTTTTGTAATAGGTCCGTTTTCAGAGCCCCCTTTCAACGGTGGAGAGTCAGTCCCATAGGGGTAGTCACCGGCAAGTTTAGCGGCAAAGAGCGTCTCATAATAGACCTTTCTGCTCCACATGGTTCTCCCATACCCAGTCTCAACTCCTCATTCCGTCAGAGGAGGTAAGCATGAGGTACTCCTCCATCGACCAGGCAATCGCCATCCTCACCCGTTTAGGACCTGGTGCGTCTTTGTCCAAAGCTGACATATCCGACGCTTTTAAATTGCTCCCCATACTGCCGGCGCCTGGCAGTGGCATGGGGTCAAGTGGAGGGAGCAATACTATTTTGCTACCAAGCTGACGCTCGGCTCCAAGAGTAGCCCGTGGTTGTTCGATCAGCTGGCCCAGGCCCTCCACTGGATCCTAGAAAGCAAGGTCCGCTGCGAATTTGTCATACACTACCTGGACGATTTCCTGCTAATATAGAGGCCAGGGTCCGCCCCTGTAGGTTTAGGGAAACTCTTAGATCACTTCTCTCACTTAGGAGTCCCCGTCTCCCTCAAGAAGGTTGAGGGCCCATCTACCACCATCACCTTTCTGGGCATAGAACTAGATGCGCTACACATGCTAGCTAGGCTACCATCCGACAAATTTTTCAGAATCCGGGAAGTAGTCCATAGGTTCTCCGTCTCGCCCGCAGTCACCAAGGTTGAGTTACAATCATTGCTGGGCATGCTTAACTTTGCCATGCGGGTCATTCCGCAGGGCAGGGCATTCATTTCCCGGTTACTGGTGCTCCTCGCTCCCGCCTCTAATCAAGACAGCCCAGTCCACCTGGATAGTCAGGCTCGTGCTGATCTCCATATGTGGGATCATTTCCTCGCTCACTGGAACGGGGTGTCATTTTTTATCCCAGAGTTGTCGAGCTCTTCCCCTCTAGTTTTTTCCGATGCGGCAGCGACCACAGGTTTTGCCGCCATTTTTGGCCCCCATTGGGTCGCAGGTGAGTGGCCCGTAGAAGTCACGCAGATTCCAGGGTTCCTCCACACCTCTGCCCTGTTTGAGCTGTATCCCATAGTAGCAGCCGCGCATGTTTGGGGCAGCCAGTGGAAGAACAGTACTGTTCTGTTTGTGACAGATAACGCCGCAGTGGTCGACATCCTCACAAGCGGCACTTCCAAATCTCCACATGTCATGAGTCTCATGAGACGACTAGTATACCTGTCGCTCACTCATCACTTTCGTTACCTTAGTGCCCATTTACCCGGATCCCAGAATGTGGCAGCTGATGCCTTATCGAGGGCTAACCTTTCTCTTTTCTTGCAGGTAATGCCGGAGGCGGACGTCGTGGGTGCCACGGTCCCTCCTCACGAGGCTCTCATAATGGACTAGATACATACCTGGAAGTGGCCCACGCCTTGCTAAACAAATCCCTCTCTCCCAACACAGCTAGGGCCTATCGTACTGGGTGGGGACGTTTCGCAAGTTTCAGGAGCGGTGCCCACAGGGTCAGTCCACCTTCATAGAATATATACTAGCCTTCATCGGGTACTGCCACTCGAGCTCCGGCTGGCCCACAGCACGGTCAAGACTTATCTGTCCGGGGTCCAGCATTTCCTCTCAATTAGGCAGCCAGAGCGGGTCTCATTATTCTCGGCTCACACGGTTAAAGCTGCTCTCAGAGGCCTCTGTAAGATTGGTCCCAGCAGTCGAGGTCACAGGCAGGCCGTCTCGGGTCAGCTTTTCCGTGATCTGTCCGACTCTTTGGATAGGATGCCTTTCGGGACTATGCCCAGTTTGGTGCTCAAAGCCGCAGTATACCTCGCCTTCTACGGGTTCTTAAGACCCGGCGAGTTCACGTGCTCCACCACTAACTCCGGGTTCCTGACTATCAGTCAGCTAGTCCGGGGCCCGAGAGTTTCACGCTCCTCCTTCCTACCTCCAAAACCTCCCAGACCGGTCCCCGGTTGCGATATCCTACTTCCCCACGTCTCACCGGTGGTGTCCGGTCCAGGTCCTACACAGGTTACAGGCAGCCTTAGCAGGTCGTAGGCAGGACAGTCCTCTGTTACCCTTCGGTGCGTCACCTCTCACCACGCGTCAGTTCACAGCACATGTTCGATCCCTAGTCTCATGTCTGGGTGCGGACCCTTCCTCTATATCGGGTCACTCCTTTCGCATAGGGGCTGCGTCCGCCGCCTCGAAAAATCAGGTTCCAGCGCACGTGATTCAGAAACTGGGTCATTGGCGTTCCACTTGTTTCAGCCGCTACATTCCTCACCCCAAAGTTGAGATGTCTTTAGCTTTTGAATCTTTGGTGTGTGATTGATTTCTGTTAATAAACTATTCTGCCTAACCAGTATGTACTTTTGCCCACCTTCAGGCGTCCCCACTACGGCGCGGTTACGGCACAACTCAAACCGCTTGAGGTAGGGTAGTTTCGGGGTCCCGGGACCCACTCTGGTGGCCATGACCACAAGTGTAAGGCCAATTGATTTGGCCTGTGTTTGTGGGCGTGGCGCTGCCGTTCGCATAAAGCACGACAGCGCCACACCCCTTGGTACGTCGCTCCACGTTTCTCCCGCCCTCCCCCTTTTTCAAGCATCATACATGAAGGGATGCCCACCTTCAGGCGTCCCCACTACGGCGCGGTTACGGCACAACTCAAACCGCTTGAGGTAGGGTAGTTTCGGGGTCCTGGGACCCACTCTGGTGGCCATGACCACAAGTTAATTTTCTCTATTCACTGGTTGAAGACCAGGACAATAGAGCAAGGTGCAATAACATACGCCTAAAGGGGATACCCGAATCCATTGGCTCGGACATATTGGCGCAGGAGGTGGGGAGGTTTTTCATGTGCCTATTACCTGACCTACCGGCAGATAAATTTGAAATGGACAGAGTGCATAGGGCTTTGAGACCGCAGCCTAAACCCCAGGACCCTCCTAGGGATGTTATATGCCGGTTTGTGCATTTCCAAGTTAAAGAGCAACTTATACTTGCAGCTCGTGCAAACCGTTTGGCAGAAATTGAGGGTTCCACTGTAGCCCTCTACCATGATCTGTCTCCCATGACACTTCGGAAAAAGAGACAGTTGAAACCTTTATTGGACGTGAAGAACCAGAAGAAGATCACATACTGCTGGTTACATCCATTTGGACGCCCACCAGAAAGCAGGTCGTCAGGTCCCGTGCAGACATACCCAGGGTTTGTGTCGCCCTGGGAATACCTCCACTGGATATCCCTGACTGGTGTCCCGCGCAAAATATCTCCTCTTTACCGCCTATACCTGCATATGACGCCTGGCAAGAAGACTCCCCCAAGCACCAGAGAAATAGGAGACATCATGCCAAAGTCACGACCAGAGTGGAATCGAGTGCCATGGGAGCTCCGGATCATTGACTGACACCACATGGAACACGTATTGTATTCTAGGTTGCTAACCTGCGATCTATTGAGTCCTATATAATAGCACTGCTTGTATTTACTAGCTACACTACAGATATCTGTATTCTCCTTCTTAGTCTAATACCTCATATTAGTTAAGTCACATAGAAAAATAGGCTATATATTCCTTCAGCTATGTTACTTTTTGTCCTAAGGCGCCATCTAGTGGCGGTTAGATTGTATTGCTGTAGATGTTCGTCTGCACTTAAAAGTTCTTTGCCCATTGTAGCCAGCTCGGAGGGTGACTCGGTCCCTCGGTATAGCTGTCCACCCCTGTAATTATGTTCGGTTTTAATGTATGCCATTGTTCCTGTACCTTACTGGTATTATTATCATTGTCTTCCACGACAATTATTGTTCATGTTTTAGATCTGTTTCAACAGACCTACACCTACCCTTCCCCTTCCTCCTGGTCTTTCCTATTCCCTATCCCCTATTATATGCTCACACTATGGTCTTATTCTAGGCATTTGAGGTGTTTATATGTCTACAAATATGTTCCTACAATGTTAAAGGTCTTAACACTCCACAAAAAAGGAGCCAAGTTTGTCACTTCCTACATAAACATAGAATTCAGGTAGCCTGCCTACAAGAAACTAATTTCCACTCTAAACACGTCCCCAGATTATCACATCTATTATATAATCAGTGGTTTCATAGCACATCCCCCACACAGCGTCCAAGGGGTAAGCATAGCGTTTCATAAAACACACCATTTATCCATGTTGCTACACTGACGGATGTAGATGGTCGATATACTTATGTCAAAGGTACTATTCGTCCTCAATTATTCACCTTTGGCAATGTATATGCCCCGAATGTATCCCAAATTTCATGGCTCAAGGCAGCTTTGAATGATTTTATTGCATTTGAAGAGGGCATCACCATCCTCAGTGATGATCTAAACATTACTTTAATGCCTAGACTTGATTCTTCCATGGGATCGTCAGCGATTACTAGTTCTGCTCTGCGACAAATAAACACCACTCTATCGCGGATGGGTTTCATGGATGTGTGGAGATGTATGCACCCCAATGTAAAAGATTATTCCTTTTATTCAGCGGCCCACAAATCCTACCAGTGTTTGGATTATATTTTTGTTAAAGTTCAAACCCTCCAACATTGTACTTCCACTAATATTGGGAATATTTTGTTATCTGATCATGCCCCTGTTTTCATGTCAGTGGTAGCACCTAACATGCCGAAATCAGAGTATATGGAGGCTTAATGAGACATTACTTAATAGCTCTAATACCCCAAAATTATCCCAGCTTTTACAAGAATACTTCCAATTGAATAACACGGGCTACTTACCGTAAATGACTCTGTGGGCAGCCCACAAGCCGGTTGATAGCTTTAGGTAGTTATCTTAAAAAACAAAAGCAAAATAAAATTGAGGAACTTACCACGAGAATTACACAGCTCACGGTCTCCTCTGTCTCTCACCTTTAGCATGTTGTGGTTTCACGGTATGGCCAGGATGCGGTGCACGTGTGGTAGGGTTTCTACCCCCAGGAGCGGGGACCAGGTGCTTAGCCATTTATTTACATTCTATCTTCCAACCAGGATGTCACGTGCTTCCGACATCGTGGAGGCATCCGTAGACGAGAATGCGCCAGGGTTCTCAGAAGGGGGCAGCATTCGGTCCCTGCGGTTGTGGACCATCCCTAGGCTCATCACGGAGTTGAATAAGAGGGGTATCCCCTTCCCGGCCTCCGCCAGGAAGGCAGAGCTCTATCGGCTACTGAAAGACTCACTGGCCTCGCGTCAGGACGACGTTTCTACGGCCACTATGCAGACGTCCTTGACACAACTTCACATCATGCTGAACAGTCTGACTTCATCTCTCAATAGCCTCCAGGCGAGAATGGAGGTCATGGAAAGTCGTGGCTCGGTCGCCCCAGTCCACGTGTCCGATGTTCCCATCGCCTTTACCTCCACTGCAGGAGGCGCTCAGACGGCTCCACCAGTACCTACCGTCTCCCTTCGCACTTCATTCCAACCAATGTTAGGAAGGACATCCTGGAGGGTAGGGACGTCAATCTTGCTTCCTGTTGATCGCCTCTAGGGACTTGTCAGAGAGTAAGGTGATCGCTTGCGGTGAGGTCTCCGTGGTTCTGAAGGGCCGCGACCACAGGCTTTACCGCAAGCTGTCGATACCAGAGTTCGTCTTGGCGTTCAGCCTCTACCGGGATGTCATTTGCTCGGTTAGGCCGGAGAGGAGGGAGGAACTAGACCTCTACCTCTTCCGCGTAACCGAGTTGGGTTATAAATACGGTGGTAGTTCGTTCTACGACTACCACTGCTCCTTCTCTGCCAAGGCCGCAGCGGCCTTGACGCAATTCCAATTCGTTACTAACTGGTCCAACCTGGACACAGAGTTGTTCTGCAGACCCTTCGCAGGGCTCAGGGCACCGGCGTGTTCACTGTGCCATTCCATCTTTCACACAGCGGAGTGGTGCTACAAATCTGTGTCCAGTGCGTCGTCCAGCCCTTCCGGTTCGGCGGCTGCACCCTAGACGTCTTCAAACCTCCTAATCCGGTCGACAAACTAGGCAGACCCATCGTACAGCTGGGCAGGGCTCAGCTCTGCAATAATTATAATTTTGGTTCCTGTAATTTCAGCCAGTGCCGCCTCCTGCATGTATGTACCAATTGTTTTAGGGCTCATCCTAAAACTATGTGCTCATTAAAGTCTATGAGAACTTATATGAGCGTCGTGGATTCCGCGTCACTTAGGAAGTCCTTAGAGGGTCACCACAACCCAGGGTTTGTGGAGTTCTTAATCTCCGGTTTTCAGACAGGGTTCCACACGGGGCTGATCACGACGCCCGAAAGTACGTATGAGTGTAAGAACCTGCAGTCAGCCGACAGATACCCCGACGCCGTTGATAGGCTAGTTAAAATTGAACTGGACAAGGGTTTTGTAATAGGTCCGTTTTCAGAGCCCCCTTTCAACGGTGGAGAGTCAGTCCCATAGGGGTAGTCACCGGCAAGTTTAGCGGCAAAGAGCGTCTCATAATAGACCTTTCTGCTCCACATGGTTCTCCCATACCCAGTCTCAACTCCTCATTCCGTCAGAGGAGGTAAGCATGAGGTACTCCTCCATCGACCAGGCAATCGCCATCCTCACCCGTTTAGGACCTGGTGCGTCTTTGTCCAAAGCTGACATATCCGACGCTTTTAAATTGCTCCCCATACTGCCGGCGCCTGGCAGTGGCATGGGGTCAAGTGGAGGGAGCAATACTATTTTGCTACCAAGCTGACGCTCGGCTCCAAGAGTAGCCCGTGGTTGTTCGATCAGCTGGCCCAGGCCCTCCACTGGATCCTAGAAAGCAAGGTCCGCTGCGAATTTGTCATACACTACCTGGACGATTTCCTGCTAATAGAGAGGCCAGGGTCCGCCCCTGTAGGTTTAGGGAAACTCTTAGATCACTTCTCTCACTTAGGAGTCCCCGTCTCCCTCAAGAAGGTTGAGGGCCCATCTACCACCATCACCTTTCTGGGCATAGAACTAGATGCGCTACACATGCTAGCTAGGCTACCATCCGACAAATTGTTCAGAATCCGGGAAGTAGTCCATAGGTTCTCCGTCTCGCCCGCAGTCACCAAGGTCGAGTTACAATCATTGCTGGGCATGCTTAACTTTGCCATGCGGGTCATTCCGCAGGGCAGGGCATTCATTTCCCGGTTACTGGCGCTCCTCGCTCCCGCCCCTAATCAAGACAGCCCAGTCCACCTGGATAGTCAGGCTCGTGCTGATCTCCATATGTGGGATCATTTCCTCGGTCACTGGAACGGGGTGTCATTTTTTATCCCAGAGTTGTCGAGCTCTTCCCCTCTAGTTTTTTCCGATGCGGCAGCGACTACAGGTTTTGCCGCCATTTTTGGCCCCCATTAGGTCGCAGGTGAGTGGCCCGTAGAAGTCACGCAGATTCCAGGGTTCCTCCACACCTCTGCCCTGTTTGAGCTGTATCCCATAGTAGCAGCCGCGCATGTTTGGGGCAGCCAGTGGAAGAACAGTACTGTTCTGTTTGTGACAAATAACGCCGCAGTGGTCGACATCCTCACAAGCGGCACTTCCAAATCTCCGCATGTCATGAGTCTCATGAGACGACTAGTATACCTGTCGCTCACTCATCACTTTCGTTACCTTAGTGCCCATTTACCCGGATCCCAGAATGTGGCAGCTGATGCCTTATCGAGGGCTAACCTTTCTCTTTTCTTGCAGGTAATGCCGGAGGCGGACGTCGTGGGTGCCACGGTCCCTCCTCACGAGGCTCTCATAATGGACTAGATACATACCTGGAAGTGGCCCACGCCTTGCTAAACAAATCCCTCTCTCCCAACACAGCTAGGGCCTATCGTACTGGGTGGGGGACGTTTCGCAAGTTTCAGGAGCGGTGCCCACAGGGTCAGTCCACCTTCATAGAATATATACTAGCCTTCATCGGGTACTGCCACTCGGAGCTCCGGCTGGCCCACAGCACGGTCAAGACTTATCTGTCCAGGGTCCAGCATTTCCTCTCAATTAGGCAGCCAGAGCGGGTCTCGTTATTCTCGGCTCACACGGTTAAAGCTGCTCTCAGAGGCCTCTGTAAGATTGGTCCCAGCAGTCGAGGTCACAGGCAGGCCGTCTTGGGTCAGCTTTTCCGTGATCTGTCCGACTCTTTGGATAGGATGCCTTTCGGGGCTATGCCCAGTTTGGTGCTCAAAGCCACAGTATACCTCGCCTTCTACGGGTTCTTAAGTCCTGGCGAGTTCACGTGCTCCACCACTAACTCCGGGTTCCTGACTATCAGTCAGCTAGTCCGGGGGCCCGAGAGTTTCACGCTCCTCCTTCCTACCTCCAAAACCTCCCAGACCGGTCCCCCGGTTGCGATATCCTACTTCCCCACGTCTCACCGGTGGTGTCCGGTCCAGGTCCTACACAGGTTACAGGCAGCCTTAGCAGGTCGTAGGCAGGACAGTCCTCTGTTACCCTTCGGTGCGTCACCTCTCACCACGCGTCAGTTCACAGCACATGTTCGATCCCTAGTCTCATGTCTGGGTGCGGACCCTTCCTCTATATCGGGTCACTCCTTTCGCATAGGGGCTGCGTCCGCCGCCTCAAAAAATCAGGTTCCAGCGCACGTGATTCAGAAACTGGGTCGTTGGCGTTCCACTTGTTTCAGCCGCTACATTCCTCACCCCAAAGTTGAGATGTCTTTAGCTTTTGAATCTTTGGTGTGTGATTGATTTCTGTTAATAAACTATTCTGCCTAACCAGTATGTACTTTTGCCCACCTTCAGGCGTCCCCACTACGGCGCGGTTACGGCACAACTCAAACCGCTTGAGGTAGGGTAGTTTCGGGGTCCCGGGACCCACTCTGGTGGCCATGACCACAAGTGTAAGGCCAATTGATTTGGCCTGTGTTTGTGGGCGTGGCGCTGCCGTTCGCATAAAGCACGACAGCGCCACACCCCCTTGGTACGTCGCTCTACGTTTCTCCCGCCCTCCCCCCCTTTTTCAAGCATCATACATGAAGGGGATGCCCACCTTCAGGCGTCCCCACTACGGCGCGGTTACGGCACAACTCAAACCGCTTGAGGTAGGGTAGTTTCGGGGTCCTGGGACCCACTCTGGTGGCCATGACCACAAGTTAATTTTCTCTATTCACTGGTTGAAGACCAGGACAATAGAGCAAGGTGCAATAACATACGCCTAAAGGGGATACCCGAATCCGTTGGCTCGGACATATTGGCGCAGGAGGTGGGGAGGTTTTTCATGTGCCTATTACCTGACCTACCGGCAGATAAATTTGAAATGGACAGAGTGCATAGGGCTTTGAGACCGCAGCCTAAACCCCAGGACCCTCCTAGGGATGTTATATGCCGGCTTGTGCATTTCCAAGTTAAAGAGCAACTTATACTTGCAGCTCGTGCAAACCGTTCGGCAGAAATTGAGGGTTCCACTGTAGCCCTCTACCATGATCTGTCTCCCATGACACTTCGGAAAAAGAGACAGTTGAAACCTTTATTGGACGTGAAGAACCAGAAGAAGATCACATACTGCTGGTTACATCCATTTGGACTATTAATCAACACGCCCACCAGAAAGCAGGTCGTCAGGTCCCATGCAGACATACCCAGGGTCTGTGTCGCCCTGGGAATACCTCCACTGGATATCCCTGACTGGTGTCCCGCACAAAATATCTCCTCTTTACCGCCTATACCTGCATATGACGCCTGGCAAGAAGACTCCCCCAAGCACCAGAGAAATAGGAGACATCATGCCAAAGTCACGACCAGAGTGGAATCGAGTGCCATGGGAGTTCCGGATCATTGACTGGCACCACATGGAACACGTATTGTATTCTAGGTTGCTAACCTGCGATCTATTGAGTCCTATATAATAGCACTCCTTGTATTTACTAGCTACACTACAGATATCTGTATTCTCCTTCTTAGTCTAATACCTCATATTAGTTAAGTCACATAGAAAAATAGGCTATATATTCCTTCAGCTATGTTACTTTTTGTCCTAAGGCGCCATCTAGTGGTGGTTAGATTGTATTGCTGTAGATGTTCGTCTGCACTTAAAAGTTCTTTGCCCATTGTAGCCAGCTCGGAGGGTGACTCGGTCCCTCGGTATAGCTGTCCACCCCTGTAATTATGTTCGGTTTCAATGTATGCCGTTGTTCCTGTACCTTACTGGTATTATTATCAGTGTCTTCCACGACAATTATTGTTCATGTTTTAGATCTGTTTCAACAGACCTACACCTACCCTTCCCCTTCCTCCTGGTCTTTCCTATTCCCTATCCCCTATTATATGCTCACACTATGGTCTTATTCTAGGCATTTGAGGTGTTTATATGTCTACAAATATGTTCCTACAATGTTAAAGGTCTTAACGCTCCACAAAAAAGGAGCCAAGTTTGTCACTTCCTACATAAACATAGAATTCAGGTAGCCTGCCTACAAGAAACTAATTTCCACTCTAAACACGTCCCCAGATTATCACATCTATTATATAATCAGTGGTTTCATAGCACATCCCCCCACACAGCGTCCAAGGGGGTAAGCATAGCGTTTCATAAAAACACACCATTTATCCATGTTGCTACACTGACGGATGTAGATGGTCGATATACTTATGTCAAAGGTACTATTCGTCCTCAATTATTCACCTTTGGCAATGTATATGCCCCGAATGTATCCCAAATTTCATGGCTCAAGGCAGCTTTGAATGATTTTATTGCATTTGAAGAGGGCATCACCATCCTCAGTGATGATCTAAACATTACTTTAATGCCTAGACTTGATTCTTCCATGGGATCGTCAGCGATTACTAGTTCTGCTCTGCGACAAATAAACACCACTCTATCGCGGATGGGTTTCACGGATGTGTGGAGATGTATGCACCCCAATGTAAAAGATTATTCCTTTTATCCAGCGGCCCACAAATCCTACCAGCGTTTGGATTATATTTTTGTTAAAGTTCAAACCCTCCAACATTGTACTTCCACTAATATTGGGAATATTTTGTTATCTGATCATGCCCCTGTTTTCATGTCAGTGGTAGCACCTAACATGCCGAAATCAGAGTATAGATGGAGGCTTAATGAGACATTACTTAATAGCTCTAATACCCCAAAATTATCCCAGCTTTTACAAGAATACTTCCAATTGAATAACACGGGCTACTTACCGTAAATGACTCTGTGGGCAGCCCACAAGCCGGTTGATAGCTTTAGGTAGTTATCTTAAAAAACAAAAGCAAAATAAAATTGAGGAACTTACCACGAGAATTACACAGCTAGAGAAAAAACACAGACAATCTCAAACTGATGATACCCTAGCACATTTAGAGACCTCACGTTCAGAGCTCAAAAATCTGTTAAATGCTAATACAGCCAAACTTTTTCTTTCTACACAGTATAAATTCTATGCCCACGGTAATAAAGCCACGAAAGTGCTTTTGTCACAAATTAAGAAAAGGAAAGTGTCCTCATATATATCCGCCATTCAATCACCGGATTCCCAGTTAGTACGTGAAACAGACCTAATAGCGCAACAATTTTGCGACTTCTACGAGCAGTTATATAATTTGCGAGGGTCTCTTTGCCCATCTGGGATAGACCTACTGACACAAGCTACTGAGAAGTGGCTGGCTGATCTTAACCTTCCCGCTTTGACAAGGGATCAGGCATTATCTTTAGAAGCTCCTTTTACACTAATAGAATTACAAGCAGCATTAAAGGAGTCCCCAGTACATAAAAGTCCAGGTCCAGATGGTTTCCCAGTTTCCTACTACAACACTTTCAAAGAAGTTTTGCTCCCCGTTTTTCTACACACTTGCAATGAAGCGAAGGAGGGAGGGGCCTTTTCCCCTGACATGTTGCAAGCACAAATCTCTATTATACCTAAACCAAAAAAAGACCATTCACTCTGTGCAAACTACAGACCTATTTCGTTATTAAATAACGATCTTAAGTTGTACGCTAAAATGTTAGCGAATAGACTGAAGAAATACTTACCTGATCTGATATCTCCTGAGCAAGTGGGGTTCGTGCCTGGCAGAGAAGGTAAAAACAATATTATTAGGGTGATTCAGCTTATGCAGTTGGCAAAACGTACGGCGGTACCTCTGATCTTGCTCAGTATGGACGCTGAGAAAGCGTTTGACAGAGTGGACTGGTTCTTTATGTCTCAGGCTTTGAAAAAGTTTGGCATCCCTCAACCTTTTGTTTCTGGGGTAAAGGCGATGTATCAGCGACCAACGGCAAGGGTTCTGGTGAACGGCACTCTCTCTCCTTCCTTCAATATAACAAATGGTACCCCTATTGTTTATATTAACGATAGAGACTTTGTTACAGGCCTTTAGACAACGGTAAGAAATAGAGGGTATGACAGTAGGTAATGTCACCCACTCGGCAGCTGCCTTTGCGGATGATGTGTTATTGATAGTTACTAATCCGGTTGAGGCATTCCCAGTGGTCATGTCGGTTATTGACCAGTTTCATAATATCTCTAATTTCTCTGTCAACTTTTCAAAATCCACGGTACTTAACGTGTCCCTACCCGCCAGAGCAGAAGCAAATTTGAAAACAGCTACGCCCTTCCAATGGACAACTAAATCTATAACATTTTTAGGTGTAGAACTAACCCCTGAGTTTAACCACTTATTCCGGGAAAATTTCTCATCCCTCCCTCAACAATTGGAGGACCTAATAAATAGCTGGGACATTCCCTTTGTCTCTTGGTTTGGTCGTAGATCCCTGATTAAAACAATACTTTTACCTAAGGTGTTATATTATCTCCAAGCCCTACCGATCCCTATTCCCGGGACTTTCTTTAAGAAAGTTCAAAAACTTTTTCTTAAGTTCTTGTGGGGAGATAAAAAAGCAAGAATGCCCGTGGCGTATGTCATACGACACCCCAGGAATAGAGGTATGGGATTACCAGATTTATATAGTTATCATCGAGCTATTCTCTGTACCAGGTGCTTAGACTGGTTACGCTCGCCCTCTGGACGGTTGGATATATTGGTAGAAGAAGCAATGTCCAATCTTCCCCTTCGGTCCCTGCTATTCCTGGATAGGTCTAAGGTGAACAAGATGTTGATCACTCACAGTTCGATCACTCACCATACCGTAACCCATTGGTGGAGCAATGATATGTTAATGAATCTTACCCCTAAATACACAACGCTTATGCAAGTGAGGGACATTTTATGTCAGTCGAACCTCAGTTTCTGGGACACTCTAAAAGACACAGCTAAAAAGAATACTATACCTGTTCTATCTCTGTGCCCAGAGGAAGATTTGATGTCGTTTTCAGATTTCAAAGCACATCCCGCCATGTCACACTGCACCACCTTCCAGGTCATGCACTGCTACCACACCTTGAAAAAGTTGATTGGGTTACTTCTTGCTAAAAAAGAACATACAACATTTGAGAAAATGGCTTTACAAAGAGTAGAACCCAAAAAGAAAATATCACAACTATATTCCCTTATCCTTTCTCTTATGTCCACAGATAGATGCAAATGTATTGGTAAATGGGAGGAAGAATTAGATATAACATTTAATGAGCGAGAGCTGCCAAGAATATTGATTGCCCCAATTAAAGTCTCTAGGTGTGTAAAACTGCAAGAAAATAGCTATAAAGTCCTCACACAATGGTATTACACACCACAGCGTCTACATAAGTGTTAGCCCTATTTGCTGGAGGTGCGAAAGGGCTATTGGGTCTCAGAGTCATATTTGGTGGAAATGCTCCAAAATACATTCTTTTTGGCAGGAGATATGCAGGACACTCTCGCAGTTAGGCAAGGTTACTGTTTTGGCGTCCTCTAAGATGTGTCTTTTTGGGCTGATCGGAGATCTTAACTGTCCGAAACCAAGAGCCATGAGAAGCTTGTATACAAGTCTTCTAGCCTCGGCCCGCTTGCTTATTGCAGTTTACTGGCGGAAACCTGAATCTCCGCCTATGCAACATTGGTATCAGAAATGTGACCAGATCTACCGCTTAGAACAAATCGCACACTGGGACTCCTGTACACCCCATCGTTTCTCTGAAATCTGGGGTCCATGGAAACAATTTAGAGGTTTTGTTGATTGAGCCCACTTGATGTTAACATTGTTATATATTTCTACTATGTATTAATGTTACATTGGATATAAGACCATTAGTCTTTCACATCCTACAACCCCCCTCTTTCCCTTGGACTCTCCCTCTCCCCCCCCTCCCCCCAAAAAAAAAAAACATGTTATGGTTTGATTGTTATTGAGATATTCAATTTACATTTGCCTGTGCACCGTAAGTGTGCGTTCTTCCGTGCTTACTCTCTGCACATGTCTGTACTATTTCTGGATATTTGTTATCTTTCAAAACCAATAAAAATATTTTTAAAATAAAATATTGGTTGGACGGGGTAGCAGGATGTTTGGAATTTTGCGTGGTTTGCGCATTGGTAATAGCCATAGCCACAGATTGTGTGATGATATTTTGTAATGAGGACATGGCGGTATCGACCGCACATTGTACAGATTTTGCCACTGTCTCATTGACTATGGATTGGAGGAGGTCTTCATCTACAATAACTGAACCTGGAGTTTCAGGTATTTTATTGGGATTTTCAGCAGACATGACAGATAAAAGTATATATATATATATATATATATATATGAACACTTAAGGAAAATAATGAAAATTAAAAATAGTTAAAAGTTGTGAAATATAGTATAGAGAAGTAATGATTTGGCCAACATTAATGGGAATACATATAAAGGATATTATGAAGAATATCACTAGGTGGTAGTCAAGTATAATGAAGGAGCCAAGCTCTGAGGCAGTTGGTAGCGCTGAGCCTGACAGGAAACCGAGCAGGTTAGAAGAAAACCTTGACTGAGAGGAAAGGGCGCACAGGCTGAGGACCAGCCGCGCATGCGCACTGCAGACTGAGCGGTGAGGTAAACCAAAAGTGAGCAGTGACGGCAATAAGAAAGGGAAGGTAATAGAGGGGAAATGCAGCGAAAAAGCAGAATGGTTAAGCCTTTAATAGGGGGAAACGGAATGTGGGATAAGGTACACACAATAATGTGAGAAACCTAGGAAAACAATCCACAATTTAATAAGCGCTTCACAAGATTATGAAGCGGGCAAATACCAAATAAATAGGTATAATTAGCCAAGCAATAATATGTATATTATGTATATATTAATAATAATCATAAGAGGAAAATTTTTAATACATATCTTTCTGGGAGTCAGCAGCAAGAAAGAAGGACGTTACTATGTCGGGTTAAACCTTATATAACCTACGCTGGCAGTTCATTGGCTGTTCCTGAATGCTGATCTACATATTTTATAAAAAATGTTCTCTGTTTACGTTGTTAACTATTTTGCTGCTGGGAGTAAAAAGAAAGATCTTTAGCATAATGAAGTCTCCTGTCTTGACTTAAAATCTCAATTGTCTGGTTCTGGCAGATAATGTCAACATCTCATCTTCTCTCATACAAACAGAAAGTTATATAAGCAGAAGAAAAACCACATATAATAAAATAACAGAATCAATACATTGCCACATGGACTTAATGATTATATAAGGGATATCCCATATCATATACAAAGACTGTTTATTAAAACCACTTAGTGAATTATTATATAAGGGCCATGGTAATTAGACATATATAATAACAGTGTAAGAAAGCAGCTTTTGCCCATTAAATAAAGGAAATGAAAGGACTGATTATTCTTCACTGTCTCTTCTTATACTCAACAATCTTTATAAAACAAAATAAAGACAAATCATGACCATCATTTAAAGTCTTAGTTTAATCACTTATCTCACCACTATATATCCACCTAGTTTTCCATCATTATTTCACAACCTTCCACTGCTGTTTTCCCTTTCATACACTCGACAAAATTACATGCAGAGACAAAAATGGATACACTAAGTTTGCCCGAGTCCTTACTGTTGCGGGACTCCATGTCCACGCTTTTTCTCTGGTCTCTAGGACAGATAAGTAGGGTTGAGCAAATCAGTTTTGGATACAGAAATTCCAATATTTAAAAACTTTGTTAAGAATGTGGGCTCCATCCTACTGTAAAATGTATTGCCTCTGCTAAGGTCTTTCTGAAGTTTCAGCAAATATCGCGAGACTTACAGTACTTCGAACTTGGCTTCATGCCTCATTAACGAAGCCAAGTTCAGCTTAGTATTCTCTGGGTCAGTACGACTACTGCAGTACCAAATAATTTTTTATTTTTTTTACATTTTACTACTTTTACACTATAAAACCCCTTTTTAAAAGAGAAAATGTTTTTGCATTGCCACGCCAGAGATTTGTGTTTTTTTTTTTTGTGGTACATGTAGTTTTCATTGTTACCATTTTGGGATGTATTACTGTCACCACACACTACACCAGACACCACCCTTCACTCACTTCTTGGCTAGGCTTATTCTCAGAAACCTGTGGGTTTATGCAGAGGGCTATCCACAGACTACCCCAGGCTATACAAAGCTGGATACAGTACTCTGATCTATGGGACCCCATCCTTATCAGCTGGGACTCCTACCTATGCTAGGAATATTCCTACTCACTGCGCAGCAACCACAGAGGGTACCACACTCAGGCATCCAGAACAAGCTTCGTTCTGTGGCTACTGAGGAGGGGGCTAGTAGCCCCTAAATGCGTTTAGCCAGACTGAATTTAGGCAAGCGATCAGCTGTATTCATTTGAAATCTATCAACTGGATCGTTGCCGGTGTACTGAGCTGCTCCATAATACAATAGACCCGTGGAACTAAAGCACTCAGCAGACCAAAAATCACCATGGAGCATGCATACAACTCTGTTCACAGCTGAAGAGCCATGCACAAATCAGTGTACAGAGCTGCTTCAGCTATCCATAATACAACAGACCTGTGGAACTAAAGCACTCAGCAAACCAATGATCACCATAAAGCATGCATACAACTCTGTTCACATCTGAAGAACCCTGCCTGAATCAAAGCATTTCCTCACTGCTGCAGGACACTCCAAGTTGCGATCCATATACAGGCTATAAGGATTGGTAAAGTACACTATCATCTTCCATTACCTGTATTGTCGAGATATTGCCAGCGACACGCATTCTTTATAGGTTTATCAACGCTCAAGTGTGGCCACTAATTTTATGGTGCTATAAGAAAGATATTTGTACTTTTTTCACTAATTATTAATTGCATCACAGCAAACTGTGGGTCACATTTTTACTTAGACTCTTGCCATTTTTATTGTTGATTTTTATGGATTCTATTCTATTTCATGGATCCATGGGTGATGCTTCACTTACCTTGCTTCTTCATCTCCAGCGGCCCAAAACTGCCGCTGTTGTTCTGTTCCCTTGTGGCAGGTCTGACCGTGGGGGTCACATGTGTCCCAGTAAACTGCAGCCTGCTTAGTAAGGCTTCTCAGTAAGGCCTCATGCCTCTCCCCGGCTCTTAAAAGGCCAGCATGTGCATCCAAATTCACACCAATCAATAGCTTTTCACCTTTGGGTACATAAGGCACCTTCCCCTATGGGAGCGTGTCTGATCAATAGGTTATCTAGCCTGTAAGCTCCTATGCTGTATTCATTTGTCTGAGTGTGTAACGAGTTATTAACGTTTTCCAGATATTGACCCTCCATTGCCTACTTTACCTCTGCCTGAGCTCTCTATTGACCATTCACTGTCTGCCTTGACCTCAGACTGTTTATCAGATTGCTCGTACTTTGCCCATCCTGATCTTGGCCTGTTCTTGTCTACCATTTTGCCTGATCCTTTGGTATTCTGCACTGATGTCTCTGATTCCCACAGGTCAGCTGTCAATTACACAAAGACTACTGCCTGAGGTAGCGGCCTGTTGTTCCCCATATAGGGGCTAAAGGGTGAATATCAGGGGACTGCCAGGATAATGCAGAATTCTGTTTGTTAACACAGTGGTCTCACACCCACTTCCCTTACAGTTTGCTCAGGCCATGTACCCCGAAGGCTCAACCAAGATCGGCCTGTTTGAAGTTTATTAAAACTATTCTTTAAAAAACTAATGACTCAGCGTGGTCACTACGAGGGTTTGGACACAGCTTTCTGGGAGGGGCTCTGCGGTTGTATAAAAGCCAATACCTAATTGGCAGGTTGTGAAGTCCCATCTACCTTGGATGACCTGATTGCCACTCAAATTGATCTCCATTTCAGAGAGTGCTTTAAGGAATCAGCATGTGAAAGGATAATTCCTAAATTGGCACTTGCTTTCAACTCTTGCATATCCTGCATCGATCTTGGTGATCAGACACCGCATACCCACTGTGGGCCTGGAGATGTCCTTGGTGGTGACATCTGTCAATGGGATGATACTGCTGGAATTCATACAGAATCTCATCATACCCATACAACTTTAAGTGAGATTACTTCACACAGAACCTGCATCTACCTATAGCTACCAGTTCTCTTCTGCTGTACTTTGACTCAGAAGGAAACTTCCTGCACCAGGTCTGGGTAAGGGTGGGTTCGCACTTGCGTTATGGCATTCCGTTATATGTTCCGTTGATAACGGAATATAACGGAATGCCCAGATGAAATGCAAAACGGAAGCCTTTAAGAGGCATTACGTTTTGCTCCGTCATAATAGAAGTCTATGGGCAAGCTTAATCGATCGGTCTGGTTTCCGTTATGCAGAACAGATAAAAGTCCTGTCAACAAGACTTTGTTTTCCGTCCTGCATAACGGAAACCAAACGGATCCGTTATACTTCCCCATAGACGCAAGTGCAAACCCACCCTTTTGGGATTTTAGCAGCAGGGCAAATTTGGGTACTTCACTTGACCTTATATCAAATTTAGGAATTAGCCTAACATCTTCACCCGATACCCCTTGACCCTGGAGTCCTGAACATATGCACCAATCATAGACCTAACCTATAAAAGCAAAAAGCACAGAAGTTAAGGCATGTCGTCCAATTAAACAATACTATAAGTAATAACTAATTATACGTATATGTGTATCCTTCACTTACTAAGTCGAGTGCTATATGTGGGGCTACTTAGATCTATGTATATTATATGCATAGAAGCTATTAATGCTGAGAATCTTTGGATAATACTATCCGTGGGTCATACTCACTGGACTGGAACTTCTTCACAGCCCAAAACAACACTTGAAATGGACCATCAAATCGGGGCTCGAGGACTTTTCTAACGTGTCTCTTTACCACCACCCAAACTCCAGGCTCAAGTGGGTTCCTGGTACTTTGCCAGGATCTGGAAGTAAAGCAAAAACTCGAGAATGTATTTTGGCCAAATGCTTGTGCAAACTGATCACATAATCTGTCAGACTACATGTTGCACATGGAGCTGCTTTGCTAAATACAATCCTGTCCTAGGGGCTGACCCAAAGAGGACTTCATTAAGACTAAGGCCTATCTAACGGCTAGGTGTATACCTTGCTGAAAAGAAGGCTACCGGCAGGCACTCTGTCCATGGCTTACTAGTCTCTTCCATGGCTTTTTAAATCTTTAACTTTAGTGTCCCGTTCAGACTTTCTTCCCTACCTCTGCTTCTGCGGATGATACAAAGAATGTAAAGCCTGTTCTACACCCAAAGCTTTCATTATCTCCTGCATCACTTCACCTATGATGTGAGTACCTCTGTCACATTAAATGGCCGCAGGTACCCCATACCTGCATACAACTTTGGCCATAATCTTCTTGGCTGTGGCCTTAGCCACTGGATATGCTTCTGGCCACCCTTAAAACAAGTTAACACACACCAATACATACTCATACACGCCCACCTCGGGTAGTTGAATGTAGTCAATCTGCAAGCGTTGAAACAGATACAAGGGGTGAGGCATGTGCTAATGGGTTACCTTAACTACCTGACCCACATTGTTCTGGGCACAAATCATACATTGTGGCTGCTACAGTGCTGAACTCTGCCATGCGCTATGTACTAAATCACACATAGCGGTTTTTGACTGGTGTGTCACTCTATTGTGTGATCGTGGGGTAGAAGGACCTGGAAAGGCAGAGTTTCCCTTGGAAATGTATTAGGCCTTCCTCATTTGCAGTCACTCCTTTTGACATCTACTGGTCCCTTTCCTCTTTCCCCGCCTGGTTCTGTAAGGTCTTAAGAACTTCCAGGTGGACAGGAGGAGTTATTTCAGGGACCTGAGCTGTGGCCACTAAGGCAGGGGTCTTCCTAGGCAATAGAGCAGCTGCTTTTGATGCCTGATCTGCCCTGGCATTTCCCTTTGCATCCTCTGACTCTGTTTTACAGTGGCCTTTTGTTTTAATCACCGCCACTCTAGTTGGCAACATGAAGGCTTCCATCAGAGACCTTAACGCCTTCCCATTTTTGATGGGTTTACCTTAAGCGGTCAATAAGTCTCTGGCTTTATAAATGTGCCCATAGTCAAGGGCTATCTCAAAGACATACCTAGAACCAGTGTAAATGTTGGCTGTTTTTCCATTTGTATGTGTGCAAGCCATTTCCAGAGCCTATAGCTCTGTTTCTGGGGCAGACATGTGTTGTGGCAAAGGCTCTGCTTTTAGAGTCTCATGCGGAGTCACCACTGCCCAACCTGTGTAGTACATGCCATCCTGGCCATACCTCAATCCATCCATAAAGAGCACATGATCTGGATTATCTAATGGCTGGTCTACTACATGGTCAAACCCCGCTGTCTCCTGTGACATCATCTGCAAACAGTCATGAGCCTCTTCCTCTGGAAGAAAACGTTTTCAAGTGCTCTAACTTTTCCCTCCCTCCTTGCTCCAGAGTCAACAAGGTGGACAAGGTGGACAGTAACATTGTCAGGCAATAGGATGGAACACTGCATTCTCAAATAGCGGGCAACAGAAAGATGTTTAGGCTGTACTTGCGTTAGGATAGATGTAACATAATGAGGAGCTTTTATCAAGCATGGCTTGTACAGCTGCTACAGCCCTGACACAAGAAGGGGCACCTCTGGCCACAGGGTCAAGCCTGGCTGAATATTATGCCACAGGGCGTTGTTGCTGGCCATGCTGTTGGGTGAGGACAGCTGAGGCATGGCCATTCACTTCTGTACAATACAATCTAAATGGTTTGGCATAATCTGGTGGGCCCAGTGCGGGGGAGGACAAAATTGCCAGCTTTAGGGCATAAAAGGCATCCACCGCCTCATCTGTAAGGTGAAAGAGACTAGAAGACAAACAATGATCAAGAGGCTGCATCAAACTTGAGGCATTGCATATCCAAGGTCTGCAATAAGAAACAAGGCCCAAAAATGTCCTCGGTGCATTCATGTTTTTGGGCAAAGGGATGTCCTCCACAGCCTTCTTACGTTCGGGGTGAAATGTTTTACCCTAGGCCCCAAAAAGGTAACAGTAATGCAGCAAAATTGAAGTTTCGCTTTTGACACCTTGCAGCCATAATGAGCCAAAAAGGATTGCCTGTACTCCAGATGTCTCTGGAGGGACAGCAGAACAATAAGTCATCGACATTTTGCAGAAGCACGACCTTCGGATGTGTTAAGTTCCAATCTGACAAAAGTTGTGACATGGCTGCAGTATACATACTGGGCAAGTTCTGGGCCCCCTGCGGCAGTACCACCCAGGTATACTGTTTACCCTCATGTGTGACTGCAAACAAATACCAACTGTCTGCAGTAAAACTGAATAGAAAGCATTTGCCAGATCGATCATAGTGAAGTGGGTAGAGGTAGTGGGAACCTGAGCCAACAAGGTGTGTGGATTGGGAACAATGGGGGTGTTAAAAACTGCGGCTTCATTGACAGCAGGTATGTTATGTACCATAGGGTACTGAGTGGGTTTGCTCTTCTCACTTTTTCACTGGGTACAAAGGACTGTTACAAGGGCATACAATCTCTTTAATAACCTCTTTTTCAAAAAGTCCCAGACTGTTTGAATTATGGCATCTGACTGTGCCATACTCAAGGGATACTACATCTTCCTTGGAAGTGGGGCGCCAGGTTTCAGCTCCACTTTCACAGGAGGGACCAGGAGCTTGCGAACATCTGTGGGTCCGGCAGCCCAGAAGTGATCTGGTAGTCCCGCAAGCAGGGCTTCCTTCTAATCTTCTGGGAGTAGTGACTCATATATGCACCAGGGTGTTTTATCACTAGCAGCCAACATCTGGCAATGATGGGTGTTCGACGGCTTCATCATTTTATTAGTTTGCCAAAACTTTTGAAGGATGACCTTCGGGTTTGGCTGCAATTTTTGCATGTTTACGACGGTGTTTCTTATTTTCCGGAACTGGAAGTCGACAGTGATGCGTTATACCTCCTTACAGAGGCAGCAGATTCTTTTGGTTATGACGCAATTTTTACAGACCATTGATCGGTGTCCCAGTGGCCTCCAGATTGCTCAAGTCAAGGTTTGAAAAAAAACCTCCCTTGTTTGGAACTTTTTCCAATTGTTGTGGCTATTGAATTGTGGGCCCCTGAGAACAAACGTATTCAATTTTGGTCGGACAATAAAGGGTCGGTTATGGCAATAAATAGGCTGCCTTCTTATTCTTTGCCAGTATTAGCGCTGTTGTGTCTTCAACTGCGGACCGGATGGGCTTCTCATGCCCTGTGTTCTTCTGGGATCTGATGCTAACCGTCTGATGACATTGATACAGAATGCTGTGACACCCCCCACCTGGTCTAGTCACTGTAAAGCACGGTTAGAATGTTTGCAGAGGTGGACGCGTCGCTAGTCGATGAGTACTGCCACCAGGTCACGCTATTCTATTTGGGTCATCTCCACGACATGGTGAGTTCGTCCTCCATTGTCCAGAAAAGATTATCAGGCATTTCCTTTGCCTTTTGTTTGTTGGGTCTTCCTGATTTTACAGTTTTCCTGATTTTGAAGGGATGGATGAAAGAGTCCTGTCCGGTCTACAAACAGTGGCACTTATCATTAGTTTTGCTGCGCAGACTTTGCGACGTCCTCCCCTTTGTCTGCTTGTTGGATTTAAAACCTGACTTTTTTGTTAAGTTTTTTCTGCGCACAGTGAATTGATAGTGCCTTCGTGAACAGTGACCATTTCTCTGCTTAAGGACGATGTTTGTCTTTTTCCAGACATGGTAAAGGTCTGCATTTAACGTTTCAAGACAGTCGTGTATAGTTGATGCATTTGGCAATCGATCTCGTGGATTGATGATACCTTTTTTCCAGTGAACATTATTCTGTCTTTTTCAGAATTGTCCTCAGGTCCCCAATTATTTGGTTCACGCAGACAGTTTTCCAATTTATAACCTTTTTTAAACACTGTGGGACACATTTATTAAGATGCCGGTCTTAATTAGCTCCTGCGCTGGTGGAGGATTGCCGAAGTTATGTAGAGGTGCTGGCCTCTACATAACTTCAATGAACCCACCACCGATTCTAAATGCCTTGCCTAAACCAGGAGTAGAAAATGATTAATGAGATAGGCCAGTAGGCCCGTCCCCTTTTTCAGACCTGGCGTAAGCGAGGAAGAAGTCTCAGATTTTGCCGCATCATCGCATGCGACAGAATCTGCTCCAGATATATGCCACAAAAGTGGAGTATATCTGTTCGTAAATGACCCCCTGTATTGCCAAGTCAGGTTTGTCACCGCTGAATTCAGAAAACACATTCATTCAGAATTGGGACGGTCACAGTGACGGATACAGCAGGTATGCCGGAGGCTCAAGTTTGAGTTTGAGCGTGAGACTTGGGCACTGGAAATCTGAGCGGTTTCTCAGATATATAAACCCTGATCTGTTAACCTTTTGATGGTTCATTTTTCTTTCTAGGTTTTAGGAGACCAGCGATGTGGCTGATTGGTCCGTCCTATGTGTATTGGGCTGCGAAGAGAGCTTTATACCATCCAGGAAGCTTGCAGTTGTACTTTATGCATGCAGATGTCTCCTGGAGAGGTGTTTGTGGCCTAAAATGGCTTCATGTGCTACCAGAAATGGCGGTGGTGGTTAGCAGGGAATCTTGTAGTCCTACAGTTTTGGTTATATATGCAGGTAGCAACGATTTATGTCCTGATAAGATTTTGGAGTTGATTTTCATTATGCATTCAGACTTTGGCCATTTCCCGGCCTTTTTCAATGATGCAGTGTTAGCTTGGTCCGACATAGTTCTGCGCCGCCTACTTAACATGCGAGTTTCCAGGCATGGTAGCTCTAGGGTGGAGTAGTTGTTCACCATAGACAATTAGAGGGTGGACTACCAGAATTTGATGTTACCAGACTTTGTACACCTTTAGATATTTTCCTCTCTGGGTTGCAGGATGCAATTAACAGGGTCCTTTTATACTATTGGTGGTGGGGGAGGGTCAGAGCTCAGTGTAGGGTTACGCCCGACTCCGGTGGCGGAGGAGACCTTGTCTAAGAAGAAGATGGGGAAGTTGCAGTCACCTGAAGGTTCAACAAAGACATGCTCACCGCGACTGTGAGGGGATGTAGATGGACATCAGTTTTGGTGAAAAGTTTTAGACAATATCCTCCAATTTTTGTCTAATAAATCTGTATCCTCCCCCTATTGTTACCACAAAGGTCGCACAGCCCAAACACACAGAACATTAACCTAACTTCTGGGCTACAGGACCTTTCATGATGTCATGACCATGTGATCCTATGTGGGAGGAGTCATGCTCCAGGCTGTGCTGCTGGAGGAGGTAAAGGACCTGTGATGATGTCAGGTCCATGTGATCATGTGTGGGAGGAGTCAAGGGATCACATGACCAGGTGTGGATGTGCTTGATGGGTAAAACCTAGATTATAAAGGCTCCAGAGGGATTTAGGTCACGTGGTGGTGAAAGATAACATTTAGGTAAGTGTCCTGTGTGTTGGGGCTGTGGGACGTTCTCTCCATGTTCTGTGCGGTCTCCTGTGTGGGTTAGGATTAGGTACAGGTTTAAAGTCAGGGAGGTTTTGGTGGAGAACATTAGTTTTTAGAACAATTTGGGGGCGGGGCTACATTCTCTCAGAAGCCCATACATTTTAGGTGTGTACATGGTCACTATTCACACCAGGAGACGGTTTAACCGCTACAGGACCGCCTAACGCAGGGATGCGTCCTGCGGGTGGTCCTGTAGCTCTGAGACGACGCATCGGCGCGTCATCTCGTGAGAGCCGAGACTTCCTGTGAACGTGCGCCTCGGCAGTTCTGCTACAGCCTGCCAGCTATGATCCATCGCTGCCAGGCTGTAGATGCGAATTAAATCGCATCAAACAGCTATATCAGACGCTGTTTTGTGAACAGCATCTGATATAGCTGCTACCTGGTCCTCTGGTGGTCCCATTTGCTGGGATCGACCACCAGAGGACCAGGTAACACTGTAAAGTTGCACCAAACACTACACTAACCCCTACCCCCCACCCCCCTACCCCCCTACCCCCCTCACCTATTAACCCCTTGATCACCCCATCTGGACCCCCTGATCACCCCCCTGTCACTGATCACACCCCTTGTGTGGCTCCATTCAGACGTCCATATGTGATTTGCGGATCCGTGGATTCACGGATCCGCGGATCCTCAAAACACGGACACCGGCAATGTGCTTTCCGCATTTTGCAGATCCGCACATTGCCAGAACTACATAGGACATGTTCTATATTTTTGCAGAACGGAAGAGCAGACCCGGAAGCGCGGATCCGTAATTCCGGATCCGAGCGGGACAAAGTCTGTCCCCATAGAAATAAATGGGTCCGCAATTCCGTTCCGCAAACAGAATTGCGGACGTGTGAATGGGGCATAAGGGTCCCTTATCACCGCCAGTTAGTTAGCTACTTGTTAGGTAGCTAGCGCCCAGCCCACCGCACCGCAGTCACTGATTTTGGCAGAGATTTTTTCATCCACATTGATCGATGCGAATGAAAAAATCTGTGCCGTTCATTTTTATTTATTTTTTTCAGCCCAGCGGCTGAACGGAAAAAAAAAATCTCATTACCCGTATGCTCAATATAAGGAGAATCGTAGATACTCCTAATGCTGGCCATACGTGTAATGATTATGGAGACCCTCAAATGCCAGGGCAGTACAAACACCCCACATGTGACCCCATTTTAGAAAGAAGACACCCCAAGGTATTCCGTGAGGGGTATGGCGAGTTCATGCAAAATTTTATTTTTTGTCACAAGTTAGTGGAATATGAGACTGTAAAAAAATAAATAAAATCAATTTCCGCTAACTTGTGCCAAATTTTTTTTCTCTGAACTCGCCATGCCCTCACGGAATACCTTGGGGTGTCTTCTTTCCACAATGGGGTCACATGTGGGGTATTTATACTGTCCTGGCATTTTAGGGGTCCTAAAGCGTGAGAATCCAAATACGTAAAAATGCCCTGTGAAATCCTAAAGGTACTCATTGGTTTTAGGGCCTTTGCGATCTTGGCTGCAAAGTGTCACACATGGTATCGCTGTACTCAGGAGAAGTAGGGCAATGTGTTTTGGGGTGTATTTTTATATACCCATACTGTGTGTGAGAAATATCGCTGTAAACGACAACTTTTTACATTTTTTTATTCAAAGTTGTCAATTTACAGAGATATTTCTCTCACTCAGCATGGGTATATGTAAAAATATACCCTAAAACACATTGCCCTACTTCTCCTGAGTACGGCGATACCACATGAGTGACACTTTTTGCAGCCAAGATGCGCAAGGGCCCAAATTCTAATGAGTACCTTTTAGGAGGGCATTTTACGCATTTTCTTCTCACGCTTTGAGGCCCTAAATGCCAGGGCAGTATAAATACCCACATGTGACCCATTTTGGAAAGAAGACACCCCAAGGTATTTGCTGAGGGGCATAATGAGTCCATGAAAAATTAAACTTTTTGTCAAAAGTTAGCGGAAATGGAGACTTTGTGAGAAAAAACAATAAAAAATCAATTTCCACTAACTTGTGCCAAAAAACAAATCTTCTATGAACTCGCCATGCCCCTCATGGAATACCTTGGGGTGTCTTCTTTCCAAAATGGGGTCACATGTGGGGTATTTATACTGCCCTGGCATTTTAGGGGCCCTAAAGCGTGAGAAGAAAAATGCGTAAAAATGCCCTCCTAAAAGGTACTCATTGGAATTTGGGCCCCTTTGCGCATCTTGGCTGCAAAAAAGTGTCACACATGTGGTATAGCCGTACTCAGGAGAAGTAGGGCAATGTGTCTTGGGGTGTATTTTTACATATACCCATGCTGGGTGAGAGAAATATCTCTGTAAACTGACAACTTTGAATAAAAAAAATGTAAAAAGTTGTCGTTTACAGCGATATTTCTCACACGCAGCATGAGTATATGTAAAAATACACCCCAAAACACATTGCCCTACTTCTCCTGAGTACGGCGATACCACATGAGTGACACTTTTTTGCAGCCTGGGTGCGCAAAGGGGCCCTAAAACCAATGAGTACCTTTAGGATTTCACAGGGCATTTTTACGCATTTAGATTCTCACGCTTTAGGGCCCCTAAAATGCCAGGTCAGTATAAATACCCCACATGTGACCCCATTTTGGAAAGAAGACACCCCAAGGTATTCCATGAGGGACATGGCGAGTTCACAGAATTTTTATTTTTTGGCACAAGTTAGCGGAAATTGATATATTTTTATTTTATTTTTTTGTTTTTTACAAAGTCTCATATTCCACTAACTTGTGACAAAAATTTTTTTTTTACATGAACTCACCATACCACTCACGGAATACCTTGGGGTGTCTTCTTTCCAAAATGGGGTCACATGTGGGGTATTTATACTGTCCTGGCATTTTAGGGGCCCCTAAAGCGGGAGAAGAAGTCTGGAATCCAAATGCGTAAAAATGCCCTGTGAAATCCTAAAGGTACTCATTGGTTTTAGGGCCCCTTTGCGCACCTAGGCTGCAAAAAAGTGGCACACATGTGGTATCGCCGTACTCAGGAGAAGTAGGGCATGTGTTTTGGGGTGTATTTTTATATATACCCATACTTTGTGTGAAAATATCTCTGTAAACGACAACTTTTAAAAATTTTATACAAAGTTGACAATTTACAGAGATATTTCTCTCACCCAACATGGGTATATGTAAAAATACACCCCAAAACACATTGCCCTACTTCTCCTGAGTACGGTGATACCACATAAGTGACACTTTTTGCAGCCTGAGTGCAAAGGCCCAAATTCCAACGAGTACCTTTAGGTTTTACATGGCGGCTCACAATTTAGCCCCGCCCAAAATGCCAGAACAGTAAACACACCCCACAAATGACCCCATTTCGGAAAGTAGACACCCCGAGGTATTCACTGAGGGGCATAGTGAGTCCGTCTGAGATTTTTTTTTTTTTTGCCAGAAGTTAGCAGAAATTTAAACTTTTTTTTTTTTTTTCTCAGAAAGTGTCATTTTCCGCTAACTTGTGAAAAAAAATATAATGATACATGAACTCACCATGCCCCTCCGCGAATACTTTGGGGTGTCTTCTTTCTAAAATGGTGTCATTTGGGGGGTATTTATACTATCCTGACATTCTAGTACCTGAAGAAACATGACAGGTGCTCAGAAAGTCAGAGCTGCTTCAAAATGCCGAAATTCACTTTTTTGCACCATAGATTGTAAACGCTATAACTTTTACCCAAACCAATAAATATACACTTATTGGACTTTTTTTTTATCAAAGACATGTAGAACAATAAATTAAGAGAAAAATTTATATAGAAATGTAGTTTTAAAAAAAAAAAATACAACAGAAAGTGAAAAATGTCATTTTTTTGCAAAAATGTCGTTAAATTTGTATTAATGGCAAAAAAAGTAAAAATGTCAGCAACAATGAAATACCACCAAATGAAAGCTCTATTAGTGAGAAGAAAAGGAGGTAAAATTCATTTGGGTGGTAAGTTGTATGACGGAGCAATAAAAGGTGAAAGTAGTGTAGTGCGGAATTGTAAAAAGTGGCCTGGTCATTAAGGGTGTTTAAGCTAGGGGGGTTGAAGCGGTTAAGGGGTTTTCCGAGCACAGACCTCCTGGGAGTATTACCTCTATGCTGTACAGTGTTATAGGGTCATATGTGACTGATTAGCTGCGGACTAAGGCTGCATTCACACGGGCGAGTTTTCCGCGCGGGTGGAATCTGTGATGTGAACGCATTGCACCCGCACTAAATCCTGACCCATTCATTTCAATGAGTCTGTGTACATGAGCGTTTTTTTTTCACGCATCACTTGTGTGTTGCGTTAAAATCGCAGCATGTTCTATATTCTGCGTTTTTCACGCAGCCCTAGCCCCATAGAAGTGAATGGGGCTGCGTTAAAAACGCATTGCATCCGCAAGCAAGTGCGGGTGCGTTGCGTTTTTCACTGATTGTTGCTAGGAGATGTTGTTTGTAAACCTTCAGTTTTTTATGACGCGCGTGAAAAATGCATCAAAACGCATTGCACCTGCGCGGAAAAAACTGAAGAACTGAACGCAATCGCAGATAAAACTGAATGGCTTTGCCTGTGAAATTGCACAGTTTTCACTGAACGCATCCGCAACGCATCCGCACCTAATCCGGACACGCTCGTGTGAACCCAGCCTAACGCAGATTAGAGGCAGACTTTATTCCCTGCACTGGACGGGGTAAAATCCGCAGCAGAAATTAACATCCTGCAGATTTATAATCCACACCACAGGTCGGTTTCTGCCACGTGTAACTGAGAATTACTAAAAGCTCATTCACTTTGCTGGTTCTGTACAACGCTGCAGATTTACCACACAGAAATCCTCAAAGCAAACCTGCAGATAACCAGTCACATGTGAACCCCGTCTTATACTGCACTGCAGCCGTTCTCTATGTGCTATATGGCGGAATTATTACTATACCGTGCAATGGACGCAGCTGAAGTTGCTTTATTATTTTCATTATTAGCATTATTTTCTTGATAAATTTGTTAACTTATTATGCCAGGGTTCGACGTGGGAAAACACTGCCCAGCTCAATACACACTCACCGCAGGGAGTTAACTGATCAACAGGTTTATTTAGGAAAGAGTGAACAATGGTGATGAACATTAAGATGATGCAGGAACAAAGCACAGATTGCAATTGTGTCTAAGGAAAACCCCTGGTGAAGGGGGCGGTTATCTATAACAGTGAACAGTAATGGTGGTCACACACACTCACCTTTGGAGGGTAAAAGCAATACACGCTTCCAAGCTATCTGCTCCTAATACTCAGATGGCCATAAACTACTGCCTAGCAACTCACCCAGTCCGAATGTTGGGGCCTGATTGCAGAAAACATTGCAGGGGGACCAGCCTTTCCCCCTGGTCCCCCTGCTATTCGCTGCAGGAAGGAGCAAGTGTTCATGGGATTTGCAGTCCACTTCACCTCAGGAGTCCTTGCTTGTAATTGGCAGCAGCAGCAGCATCCACTAGACCCACTACTTTCTTTGCAACTGTTATATTTGGACTTAGATGAGACTCTAGGAGCAACGGGGGCGTTGCCATCACACCTAAAAGCTCTACTTTATCTGCAACTGCTGCACCCTCGGCATTTTAATTAACAGAGCCAGGCAGGCGTCATGACATTTACACTGCCTGGCCCTGTCGATCAAAGTGCTTAGCCTCTAGGTGTAACTGGCCTCGTTGCTGTTCCAGGCTCATTTTCATATATTAAAACATTTTCCTCAGCAATGCGGGCACATATGAACATGGGACCAACACAGATGCCTTCAGCTGCCAAGTGCATGTAAGCCGTGTACCGGGGTGGGCTCCAAAGGATACAGCGAAGTCACAAACAAAGAAAACAACTCCACCACCAGCTTTTGCAAAAATAGAATTTTACTTAAACGTGGTAATGAACACAACCACAAATGCTGGGAACATAAAATAAATTTACATACACCCAGCCAAAGGCTGAGACTCTTGTGCTGCACAGCGCGGCGCCCTCTGATGGATGTGGAAGGAAAGCGTGGTAATTTACCTACTGGTGGGCACAACTAAACTGCCACACCTTACCTGTTATTACCCTAAAAAAACAAGAACAACTGTTTGGGTGTGTGGTAGGGGCCAGCCTGCGGTGCAGCACAACAGCTTACAATCTTAAAAAGCTCTACAGTATTCCCCCTCCCATAACTGGTCCTGTAGCACGTGCCTGAGTATTCCTCCTGAGAAAACCGTCAGCCTGGCTTGAGTTTGTGGGAAGTTTATCAGCTCTCCAGTGTGAAATGTCCCTTTAAATTATGGAGTCCTTGCAATGAACAATAGAAACACTTGTGGCCTGACACAAACAGAGACCCTAACTAACTAACTAACTACAGGCCTGGTCTCCTATCTCTAGGCGCCAACACTGTAATGAGGTGAGTGCAAGACCTTACCGACCCGGGTCTGCTCTGTATCCACTGGTGACTCTGAACAGAACAAATGCCTCTCCAACAAGCATGTGGTCCCGCAGTGTATGTAGCTTTGCTCCTCAGCTCTGGTCACTGAGGGATGCTCTCAGACCTGGATGCCATCAGATCCCCTGCTGACACAGTTCCTCAGTCTCAGCTTCCTCTAAGTTGGCTGCTCTCTTTCTCTTCAGGCTCTGTGTAACGTCACCGTTCATGAATATGGAAATATATGCAGTCTGTAGCTGTGTTTAGGAAACAGCGGCATCTTGTGGCCAAACAACAAAATGTCAGTACAGATCATTTAAATTAATCTACAGAAACAGTGTTTAGACAATGAGAGCTGTTTCCCCATCTCTCATGCACATACAACAGGTCAGCCAGTTTCATAGATACAAATATGCTGACAGCTGCCCTTTAAATCTTGTGAGCCCAACTGATAGGACCAGAGCAGTCTGAGCTCTAGATCTATGAAGTGATCCTCCAGATTACAGTTTTATACTGGTATTACCGCTGCGACCTTCAATTGTGCAGATATAAAAGTGTGACTTGTGTTGACCTAAAACATGAAGGAACTGCCTTAATCATATATTCAACATCTACACTTTATTATCACCTCCAATGTTTCCTCTTATCTTCAGTAATTGCATTTTTACATGGGATTTTTTTTATTTTATATTGCCTCATCTTTTCATTCAGGTTCTTACAATATAGGATCCACCCAATGGATATCTCCTATATAAGATCATTCTCCTGACTGACCCATCAAAGATGGATAGGGATGTGGACAAGATGGCAGAGTGTATAATAAATCTCTACCTAGAGATCCTCTGTCGGCTTACTGGAAAGGTGAGAGATTCTGATGATGTCACATTACATCATCTTCTCTATGCTATGATGGACATGACTGGAAAGATGAGGGACTGGAAATGTATCGAGTGATATTTATTACTGTGTTCCTCCATTACCAGGACCTCTATTGAGCATTGTCAGGCCTCTGTATTTGAAGGACTGGGAGGAACTCTGAGCCCAATCTCTGAGCTGACATTGCACCCCCGATATATGAGAAAGTCAACAGAGAGAAGATCCTAGAGCTCACCAACAAGATCATTGAGCTGCTGACTGGAGAGGTGACATCGCTGAGAATGCAGGACATTATACAGTAACACTATGAAGGGATCTGGGTGATGACTGTATCATTGTGTTGTCAGGTTCCTATAAGGTGTCAAGATGTCGCCGTCTATTTCTCCATGGAGGAATGGGAGTATTTAGAAGGACACAAAGATCTGTACAATCATGTCATGATGGAGGATCACAAGCCCCTCACATCACCAGGTAATAGACATGACTAAATACAAACGTCCTTTCATTATTTATATGTAAGGAATTAATTCAGTCACTGTATTTCCTATAGTTAAAGAAGAGAGAACAACGCCGGAGAGATGTCCCAGTCCTCTTCTTCCACAAGATGATTCAGAAGAACATCACAATGTTCCGCAGTATGATCAGGTAGATGGAGATAAGGTCTCATGAAAGGTTCCTTATGATCTGTAGAAGGCTGGGAAGATCTTTTGTTCAATCTTGTTTTATTCAACAGTAGTATATGTGTTATCCTTGTATAATAAGAAATGTGCCTTTGAAATTTACAGGGCTGTAAAAAAGAGAAACATTCTGCAAAAATACAAAATGAACATCAGGTGGAAAAAGAGAGCAAACAAATCCCCAAAAGTTCTTTAAATATATAAATGCTAAAAAACCACGGTCAGAGCAGGTAGGTCACCTAAATAACGGAAAAGGGGGTCACTGAAGATAAGGAAATGGCAGAGTTACTAAATTAGTTTTTTAGCTCTGTATATACAAAAGAAGAGGAAGGAGCGGATATCGGTGGTGCCATGGCTGTTAGGGTGAGTAATTATGCATCAACTTGACCAATGAGGTTCAATGTGGATAAATGTAAAGTTCTGCATCTGGGTAGTAATGATCTCCATGCATTATTTGTGCTAGGGTAAGAAATACTGGGGGAGTATTTATGTGTCCTTGTAGATCGTAGTTTACATTACAGCATACAATGTTAATCAGCTGCTTCTAAGGCTACCAGAATATTGTAATTTTTTAAACGAGGCATGGACTTGCAGGGCAGTGATGTAATATTACAACTTTAGAAATCGTTGGTGCAGCCTCATCTGGAATATGCAGTTAATTTCTGGGCACCAGTCCATAGAAAAGGTGCTCTGCAGCTGGGGAGAGTACAAAGGAGAGCGACTAAACTGATAAGGGGCATTGTGACAGGCGCAGCACTATAAAGTGCCTTTTGCGCCGTGGCATTAGAAGAATTTGATATCTTTAACTTTTTAGTCCAACCAAACTCTCTATTACTCTGCTTCAGTCTTGTTTCTTTTGAGCTAATTCTTCTAGCGCCGTTCTATGGAAACAGTAGGCTTAAAGAGCACACCAAATGCTTGAAATAACTTCTTTAGTAACGTCAACTTTCCCTCATATATAACATTGCCACTTCCGCAGCAGATAGTCCATGTACAAACACGTGTTGCATAAAGTATCACAAAATGGTGGTATGCATAAAATAGTGGTTTAACTGTTCAATCTTGTCATTCAACATAAATGGTGGATATATTTCTCTCTTCAGTATCTGTACTATCACTCTAAGTTATTTAAGCACTTTAATCACTCTGAGATGTATATCTGAGGCTTAACCAATAGTTCTATTTGCACAGTTTGCGATATGATTTGCATAGTTTGGTCGCAGTTTGTGCGTAGTAGTTTGGTGGAACTATAAACAAACATATACAACTGGTCTCAGTATATAGTTCTTATCACAGTATTAACACTATGCACATTATATAACCGTTTTAAATACCTATTTGGCCTCTTGTTCCTATAAAACACAGCTCTGACTGCAAATGTCTGTCCAGCTCCTCTTCTCTGGTCTATACTTACTCCAGAAGATTCTGCTAGGGTATTTCCCACACATACTCAGTGTGAGGTTGTGAGGTATGCTTTCTGTTGTTAATTCTGCTGTGTTATTGAGCTTACCTTACATTCATTTACTGAATCTTAAAGGCATATTATCTTTTCTGCTTCTGTGAACACAATATATAACTGTTATATGACATCCAGAAACAGGAAGTCACTGTAAATAACTCTCTTTCTGTCTCGAATATATAAACATAGGAACTGTATTAAATTTATTGACAAGTCTAGCTATATAAACATGTAAGTCATATTGGCAACCTAGGAAAGGTCTTAGCTGACCAGCTACACTCCCATCAAAATTAACTATAATTCTATGTTCTTAGTGGTAGGACTTAAACATGAATTTGGGAAATTTTCCCTCAGGTTCTCAACTTTCCAAGTGTATTTTATCACTCTCAAGCAGAACAAATAACTTATGTATAGGACGTTCCAACCTGAGTGGAGTAGTGAGACGTTTTCCTGTTTTTGTCAAGTTTTGGGTCTCCTATTTGTAACAACACTCTTTTTACTAGTCTGCCTTCATCCTTTTGAACTTCTAGAACTTTAGCCAATCTCTATTGACTTCTAGGTAAATCTTTTTCTTTTACTAACACTATGTCACCAACTTGGACATTTCTTCTGGGTGTTTGCCATTTACTTCTTAGCATCAGATTGGCTAAGTACTCTTTCCTTCATATATTCCAAAGCTGTTCTGATAGATATTGAACTATTCGCCATCTCCTTTTAGCATATCCTCTTTGGTGAATTAGACAGGCTGTGGCTATATATAATCAGACTTAAGGTGAAGTAGATGGTTGGGAGTTAAAGGGTCCAAACTTGTTGGGTCGATGATGTTATCAACTGTAAGTGGACGACTGTTAACAATAGACATTACTTCATAGAATAGGGTTGTGTAACAATCCTACAGGCTCACCTAAGTCAGAGGACAGCTGGCTCTAGGTAGGAGCGGAGCCCAGTGGCAAGGACCGCAGGCAGGTAGTAGGTGGGTCAGGGCAGGCGGCAGTAAGAGTGGTCAGACAATCCAGATCGGCAACGGTGGTAGCAGTTCAGTAGGTAGGGACAAAGCAGAAGAGTAGTCGGTAGTCAATTCCTGGTCAGCAGTGGACTTATGGTAGTAGCAAGAGCAGCAGATGAGGAGTAGCTTGATCAAGGCTCAGGAGCTCAATAATCAGCAAGCTGGAGTGCAAGGAGCTGGACTTATATAGGGAAGTACCAGGTGTGGGGAATCAAGGGTGATGAGCAAGGCTTGGCAAGACTGAGGTTAAATAATAGGCTTCAGGGAGAAATGTCCAGAGAGGACGGTAGCCTAGTAAGCAGGGCTACCGCCTGGGATGTGACTGGTCACGGGTTCGAATCCCATCAGGTTGTAAGTGAAGCATCATCCATTCTTTCGGCGTTCTTTTTCAACACTGAACTTAATACATTTTTTACAGTTCTGATTTGTCTTTCCCAAACTCCTCCTGTATGGCTTGCATTTGAAGCATTCATGTGAAAATCACACAGTTTCTCTAACAAATACTCAGTTACCTTTTCTTTATCAATCTCCATTAGAGCTTTCTTCAATTCATTCTTTGCTCTGACAAAATTAGATCCTTGCAGATCTAAGCTCTCTGACAGTACCTCTAATTGCTATGAAACAATTTAAGGCGTTGATGAATGCGTCAGTTGACATATCTTCTAATATTTCCAGGTAAATCGCTCTGGAACTTAGAAATTTAAATATTAGTCCATATCTTTTGTACTCCTTGTGGTTCTGCTTGGTCATGAATGGGCCAAAACAATCCATTCCGCTATAAAGAAATGGTGGTGATGGGTTTACACGATCTGCCGGTAAATCTACCATTCTTTGTTCTTCGGTAGGTCTACGTGCCTTTCTATAGACTACGCATTTATGTATATACTTTGCTATAACTTTGCTACCTTTCACTATCCAGTAACCACCTTCTCTCAAACAGCTTTGGGTAATGCTTCTTCCCTGAAGTAAGGATTTCTAGGTAGAATTTTTGGGTAGAATTGCTGGATGCTTAACTCTGCTAGGTAACTATGTATTTTCCAATATCCCTCCCACCTTCAGTATACCATCCTGCAGATACTTTCTAAATCTACAGAGTACTCCAAGCAGAGTGTTCGTAAGATATGGTCCTTTTAATAGATGATCATTCAATGCAACACCATCGTATTTTGATAAGCAATCAAATACTACTCTAATCTTATCTGGTTTTCTTGAGTGTTAAACTCCTTGATGTGGGATGTACCACACTTCTTCTTTATGGTTCAATCATATTTTATTAAGACAAAAGTGAAAACAACACATATGGTCAGCTAGTCAAGTGAATAGAAGGACAATACAATCTGTGTCCAATTATAAGAAAGGGAAACAAAGCTATTAGAAAGCATGTAAATGAGTACAATGAGTCTGGACATATAAGACAAAGACAAGGGACTGGGAACGAAGGGAGAGGAAATACGGGGGGGGGGGGGGAGAAGGGAGCGGGAGAGAGGACATGTAGTAAGGATCATGAGCTTCCCACACTTCTTCTTTAGGTCGACTATTGACTTTCTATGCATGTCCTTCTTCGAGGATGCCTTCCATGAATTTCAAATAATCCTTCTTGAATTTGGGATCTCTTCCCATCTTTTTCTTCAAACATTTCAACCTTGCTAGGGCAAGATCTCTGTTATTTGTCAGACGAGGTCATTTCATAATGGTAAGGGCATTTCAAGATAACCTTGTTGATTCTGTTGAATGCTTTCTTCTAGAGTGTGTACGAACTTTATGTCTTCTTGGGATACACTCTTTTCTTTAGAACTTATGTCTTCAAAATCAGATTCAAGGATCTTGATTACTTTTGCTGGACTTACAGTTGGTAACTCTTGGACAGATATTCGATGACACAATCCTGTCATCTGTCTTGAGTTTGCAATCTGCTGTTTTCCTCCAACTACGCCACATCCTAGATCAGTTTGAACAGCGTAGGGTTCATTCTTCCCTCCTTCGGTACCAAAGCTTCGGGGCAACCGTAACCTATCAATCTATCAACAGTCCAACACCAAACTCCTTCAGCAGGGACATTTCATAAAATATGACAGATAGGTACTCCCATTTATTGGCTGTTTCAAGAAAGAGTGTGTGTGTGCGCAGGACCTACAGGCAGTAAGTACCATAAAACATTCCGCATGACTTCTCCATCAGTCTGCTGACTTTTACAATATTTGTTTCACAGCTTTTCAGTCCTATTAAAGATCTGAACATTATTAAGGTTGAAGAGACAGATATGGACAATTGTACAGATAACCACCCAGGTGAGTAGTAACCACTAAAGCAGAGAAGACTCACAGATTCTACTCCTTCACTGGCTACTGATTACTCCTTGTATAGTCTTTCCGACAGGTTCCCTTTACTACCACTGTAACTGTTGTTACAATCTGGTGTCCTGCAGTATTGACCAGAAGGTTAGGGTTATCACCTATTCCTTCTATAAACCCTCTTTCAGTAGTATTTAGGCTTCTTAACTTTTCAGAATTGGAAAGAGCCTTATGGCAGAGCCACCACAGGGACAGGTTAAAGAATTGAAATATAAAGAGCCACCAATAAACAGTAGCAGCTGCCTGTATGACAATAAAGATTTCACAATGTTCTGCCCTAAAGAAGTAATCATAGGAGGAAAAAATATCAGTGGTCAGTGAAATACAACCCCATAGCTTTATCCCACCTCCACCAAACTTTACAGCTGGCAAAATGCAGTCACACTGGTAACATCCTCCTGGCGTTCACCAAACCCAGCTTCATCCACCAGACTGCCACATAGAGAAGTGCGATTCATCAATCCACAGAACACATTTCCACTGCTCCAGAGGTAAGTATGATGTTCTAGAGCAGAATTCCTGCAATAGATAGTGATGATGCCATCAATATTGTAAAGTGAATACAGAGACCTCTGCTTAATGTATACATCCTGGGTGTATATGTCACATAAAACCCATAAATGTGATAGGAACAGAGCATTATATGTGCAGTACCTGCCGGTATTATTTATATGTATGTGGTATATGTACAATAAGATATTTACTACATCTGTGAGATGCTGGTTTCAACACAAGAATGGAAAATACAAGTGAACAGCCTGGTGACCTAACACCATCATCTACTGGTCCAGGCCACTGGTCTACTGTTAGATCAAGAATTTAATTTTAATCTGTATGGCTTTGTTTTATATAGAAATGTAAATAAAATATCAATATAGTGTTAAAGGGGTTGTCTCATCTCACCGTTACTAAGGCGAGTTGAGACACAGTCCTGACCACCTCCTGGCCAGGAAAGGTAGGTAAACGCCATAGCTTGCTGTGCTACCTGTTTCCGTGGCTCTCATGCACCGGAATGGGAGCTACTGCTGTTTCCCGGCCAGGAGGTGGTCAGGACTGTGTCTCATCTTGCCTTAGAGATGTGACAACCCGTTTAAGGTTATAGTATATAAAAATAATAATCAGATTTATCCTTTTCAGATGACTGTTCGGAAAGCTTAGAGGAACATCTGACATCATCATATTTTGAAGCAGATGAATGTAAGGTCCCAGAAGATACACAAGAAGAGCATGCCATTATCTCAGATGTGTCCTCTGATCCTTTGGATGGATTCAAATCTCCCGATTTATCACCGACTGTTAAGAAAAATAAAAGTCACAGAAGAAGTGTTCAACATCAAAGAACTCACACAGGGCAAAAGACATTTTCATGCTCAGAATGTGGAAAATGTTTTAACCGCAAATCAGTTCTTGTTACACATAAGATAATTCACACAGGGGAGAAGCCATTTTCATGTTCAGAATGTGACAAATGTTTTAATCGCAAATCAATTCTTCTTATACATGAGAGAATTTACACAGGAGAGAAGCCATTTTCATGCTTAAAATGTGAAAAACGTTTTAACCGTATGTCAGATCTGATTGTCCATGAGAAAATTCACACAGGGGAGACACCGTTTCCATGCTCACAATGTGGGAAATGTTTCAGCTATAAAGCACATCTTGCTAAACATCACATAATGCACACAATGGAGAAGCCATTTTCATGTTCAGAATGTGGGAAATGTTTTCACTGTAAATCACACCTTGTTAGACATGAGCTAATTCACACAGGAGAGAAGCCATTTTCATGTTCAGAATGTGGGAAATGTTTTAACCGTAAGTCACATCTTCTTAGCCACCAGAGAATTCACACATGCTTGTAGCCATTTTCATGTTCAGAATGTGGGAAACGTTACAGAGTTAAGTCAAGTCTTATCACACATCAGAGAATTCACACAGGAAAAATATTTTCATGTTTAAAATATGGAAAATGTTTTATTCATGTATCACCTTGAACATTAAAGGGATTCTGTTACCAGTAAATTCACTGGTAAACCCAGTTTTGTAGGGCTAGCTCAGCTGAATGTAATGATGCCTTTCATTTATGGATTTGTTGCTTAATTTTTTGCTTCAGTGCACTTAACTACTCGTTTTGCAATGAGCAGTCAACCCCTTAAGGACTCAGCCCTATTTCACCTTGAGGACTCGGCCATTTTTTGCAAATTTTCCAAGTTTCAATTTCTCTACTTCTATAATACATAGTAATAACGCTAAAAAAGTTATTGATTTACATTCCCCATATGTCTACTTCATGTATCGATCATTTTGGGAATGCTATTTCATTTTTTGGGGACGTTACAAGGCTTAGAAGTTTAGAAGCAAATCTTGAAATTTTTCAGAAATTTTCAAAAACCCACTTTTTAGGGACCAGTTCAGGTCTGAAGTCACTTTGTGAGGCTTACATAATAGAAACCACCCAAAAATGACCCCATTCTAGAAACTACACCCCTCAAGGTATTCAAAACTGATTTTACAAACGTCGTTAACCCTTTATGTTTTCCACAAGATTTAATGGCAAATGGAGATTACATTTCAGAATTTCGATTTTTTTTGGAAAAGTTTCCATTTTAATCAATTTTTTTCCAGTAACAAAGCAAGGGTTAACAGCCAAACAAAACCCAATATTTATTGCCCTGATTCTGTAGTTTGCAGAAACACCCCATATGTGGTCGTAAACTGCTGTATGGCCAAACAGCAGGGCACAGAATGAAGGAAACGCCATATGGTTTTTGGAAGGCGGATTTTGCTGGACTGGTTTTTGACACCATGTTCCCATTTGAAGCTCCCGATGCACACCTAGAGTAGAAACTCCATAAAAGTGACCCCAGTTTGGAAACTACGGGATAAGGTGGCAGTTTTGTTTGTACTATTTTAGGGTAATTATGATTTTGTTTGCTCTATATAACACAATCCCGCGCCTGCGCCTTACGTGTCTTCATTCGGCGCAGGTGCTCTGAGAGATGGACGCTTGCTTTATCAGCACTTCCACAGTGCGCCTGTGCCGACGACGTCTTCTCTTCCGGGTGCAGAGGTGACGTCATCGGCGCAGGCGCACTTTGGAAGTGAAGTTGAAGCAAGCGTCCTTCTCTCAGAGCGCCTGCGCTGAATGAAGACATGTAAGGCGCAGGCGCGGGATTTGAAATGCAGACAGGGCCAGCCGGAGGAGGAGGGCGCTCGTTGGCCCTGTTAATCAACCGGAGGAGGGGGCGTTTTTTTTAAAAGAGGATGCGGCGGCTACCAGCAAGTAACCGCCCTACTTGCTGGTAGCGAAGTAATTAACATATTATAAAAGTGCAATTTTTTAAAAAACTAAGCCACAGAAAAAGGTAAGAGCACTATATATTGAATAATCGCACAATAAGGATTTTAATAAGCCCAAAAATGAAAAATGACTTTTGGGGGGTGACAGAAGCCCTTTAACCACTTCAGCCCCCCTAGCTTAAACACCCTTAAAGACCAGGCCACTTTTTACAATTCCGCACTACACTACTTTACCCGTTTATTGCTCCGTCATGCAACTTACCACCCAAATGAATTTTACCACCTTTTCTTCTCACTAATAGAGCTTTCATTTGGTGGTATTTCATTGCTGCTGACATTTTTACTTTTTTTGCTATTAATCAAAAATTACCGAAATTTTTACAAAAAAATGACATTTTTCACTTTCTGTTGTAAAATTTTTTTAAAAAAACTACATTTCTATATAAATTTTTCTCTAAATTTATTGTTCTACATGTCTTTGATAAAAAAAAGTCCAATAAGTGTATATTTATTGGTTTGGGTAAAAGTTATAGCGTTTACAAACTATGGTGCAAAAAAGTGAATTTCGGCATTTTGAAGCAGCTCTGACTTTCTGAGCGCCTGTCATGTTTCTTCAGGTGCTAGAATGTCAGGATGGTATAAATACCCCCCAAATCACACCATTTTAGAAAGAAGACACCCCAAAGTATTCGCGGGGGGGCATGGTGAGTTCATGTATCATTTAATTTTTTTTCACAAGTTAGCGGAAAATGACACTTTCTGAGAGAAAAAATAAATAAAAAGTTTCAATTTCTGCTAACTTCTGGCAAAAAAAAGAAATCTCAGACGGACTCACTATGCCCCTCAGTGAATACCTCGGGGTGTCTACTTTCCGAAAAGGGGTCATTTGTGGGGTGTGTTTACTGTTCTGGCATTTTGGGCGGGGCTAAATTGTGAGCCGCCATGTAAAATCTAAAGGTACTCGTTGGAATTTGGGCCTTTGCGCATCCAGGCTGCAAAAAGTGTCACACATGTGGTATCGCCGTACTCAGGAGAAGTAGGGCAATGTGTTTTAGGGTGTATTTTACATATACCCATGTTGGGTGAGAGAAATATCTCTGTAAACTGACAACTTTGTATAAAAATTTTAAAAGTTGTCGTTTACAGAGATATTTTTCACACACAGTATAGGTATATATAAAAATACACCCCAAAACACATTGCCCTACTCTCCTGAGTACGGCGATACCACATGTGTGCCACTTTTTGCAGCCTGGTGCGCAAAGGGCCCTAAAACCAATGAGTACCTTTAGATTTCACAGGCCATTTTTACGCATTTGGATTCCAGACTTCTTCTCACGCTTTAGGGGCCCCTAAAATGCCAGGACAGTATAAATACCTCACATGTGACCCCATTTTGAAAGAAGACACCCCAAGGTATTCTGTGAGGGGTATGGTGAGTTCATGTAAAATTTTATTTTTGTCACAAGTTAGTGGAATATGAGACTTTGTAAAAACAAAATAAAAAAATAAAAAAACTATTTCCGCTGACTTGTGGCAAAAATAAAAATTCTGTGGACTCACCATGCCCCTCACGGAATACCTTGGGGTGTCTTCTTTCCAAAATGGGGTCACATGTGGGGTATTTATACTCACCTGGCATTTTAGGGGCCCCTAAAGTGTGAGAATCCAAATGCATAAAAATGCCCTGTGAAATCCTAAAGGTACTCATTGGTTTTAGGGCCCCTTTCGCATCTTGGCTGCAAAAAGTGTCACTCATGTGGTATCGCCGTACTCAGGAGAAGTAGGGCAATGTGTTTTGGGTGTATTTTACATATACCCATGCTGCGTGTGAGAAATATCGCTGTAAACGACAACTTTTTACATTTTTTATTCAAAGTTGTCAGTTTACAGAGATATTTCTCTCACCCAGCATGGGTATATGTAAAATACACCCTAAAACACATTGCCCTACTTCTCCTGAGTACGGCGATACCACATGTGTGACACTTTTTGCAGCCAAGATGCGCAAAGGCCCAAATTCCAATGAGTACCTTTTAGGAGGGCATTTTTACGCATTTTTCTTCTCACGCTTTAGGGCTCCTAAATGCCAGGGCAGTATAAATACCTCACATGTGACCTCATTTGGAAAGAAGACACCCTAAAGTATTCCATGAGGGGCATGGCGAGTTCATAGAATATTTTTTTTGGCACAAGTTAGTGGAAATTGATTTTTATTGTTTTTCTCACAAAGTCTCCCTTCCGCTAACTTTTGACAAAAGTTTAATTGTTCATGAACTCATTATGCCCTCAGCGAATACCTTGGGGTGTCTTCTTTCCAAAATGGGGTGACATGTGGGTATTTATACTGCCCTGGCATTTTAGGGGCCCTAAAGCGTGAGAAGAAAATGCGTAAAAATACCCTCCTAAAAGGTACTCGTTGGAATTTGGGCCCTTTGCGCATCTTGGCTGCAAAAGTGTCACTCATGTGGTATCGCCGTACTCAGGAGAAGTAGAGCGATGTGTTTGAGGTGTATTTTTACATATACCTATGCTAGGTGAGAGAAATATCTCTGTATATTGACAACTTTGAATAAAAAATGTAAAAAGTTGTCGCTATAGCGATATTTCTCACACCCAGCATGGGTATATGTAAAAATACACCCCAAAACACATTGCCCTACTTCTCCTGAGTACGGCGATACCACATGAGTGACACTTTTTGCAGCCAAGATGCGCAAAGGGCCCTAAAACCAATGAGTACCTTTAGGATTTTACAGGCCATTTTTACGCATTTGGATTCCAGACTTCTTCTCACGCTTTAGGCCTCTAAAATGCCAGGACAGTATAAATACCCACATGTGACCCCATTTTGGAAAGAAGACACCCCAAGGTATTCTGTGAGGGTATGGTGAGTTCATGTAAAATTTTATTTTTGTCACAAGTTAGTGGAATATGAGACTTTGTAAAAACAAAATAAAAAAAATAAAAAAACTATTTCCGCTGACTTGTGGCAAAAATAAAAATTCTGTGGACTCACCATGCCCCTCACGGAATACCTTGGGGTGTCTTCTTTCCAAAATGGGGTCACATGTGGGGTATTTATACTCACCTGGCATTTTAGGGGCCCTAAAGTGTGAGAATCCAAATGCATAAAAATGCCCTGTGAAATCCTAAAGGTACTCATTGGTTTTAGGGCCCTTTGCGCATCTTGGCTGCAAAAGTGTCACTCATGTGGTATCGCCGTACTCAGGAGAAGTAGGGCAATGTGTTTTGGGTGTATTTTACATATACCCATGCTGCGTGTGAGAAATATCGCTGTAAACGACAACTTTTACATTTTTTTATTCAAAGTTGTCAGTTTACAGAGATATTTCTCTCACCCAGCATGGGTATATGTAAAATACACCCCAAAACACATTGCCCTACTTCTCCTGAGTACGGCGATACCACATGTGTGACACTTTTTGCAACCAAGATGCGCAAAGGGCCCAAATTCAATGAGTACTTTTAGGAGGGCATTTTACGCATTTTCTTCTCACGCTTTAGGGCTCCTAAAATGCCAGGGCAGTATAAATACCCCATGTGACTCATTTTGAAAGAAGACACCCCAAGGTATTCCATGAGGGGCATGGCGAGTTCATAGAATATTTTTTTTTTTGGCACAAGTTAGTGGAAATTGATTTTTTATTGTTTTTTTTCACAAAGTCTCCCTTTCCGCTAACTTTTGACAAAAAGTTTAATTTTTCATGAACTCATTATGCCCCTCAGCGAATACCTTGGGGTGTCTTCTTTCCAAAATGGGGTGACATGTGGGGTATTTATACTGCCCTGGCATTTTAGGGGCCCTAAAGCGTGAGAAGAAAAATGCGTAAAAATACCCTCCTAAAAGGTACTCGTTGGAATTTGGGCCCCTTTGCGCATCTTGGCTGCAAAAAAGTGTCACTCATGTTGTATCGCTGTACTCAGGAGAAGTAGGGCGATGTGTTTTGGGGTGTATTTTTACATATACCCATGCTGGGTGAGAGAAATATCTCTGTATATTGACAACTTTGAATAAAAAAATGTAAAAAGTTGTCGTTTACAGCGATATTTCTCACACCCAGCATGGGTATATGTAAAAATACACCCCAAAACACATTGCCCTACTTCTCCTGAGTACGGCGATACCACATGAGTGACACTTTTTGCAGCCAAGATGCGCAAAGGGCCCTAAAACCAATGAGTACCTTTAGGATTTTACAGGCCATTTTTACGCATTTGGATTCTCACGCTTTAGCACTCCTAAAATGCCAGGGCAGTATAAATACCCACATGTGACCTCATTGTGGAAGAAGACACCTCAAGGTATTCCGTGAGGGGCATGGCGAGTTCACAGAAAAAAAAATTTGGCACAAGTTAGCGGAAATTTTTTTTTTTTTTTTTTTTACAGTCTCATATTCCACTAACTTGTGACAAAAATAAAATTTTGCATGAACTCACCATACCCCTCACGGAATACCTTGGGGTGTCTTCTTTCTAAAATGGGGTCACATGTGGGGTTTTTGTACTGCTCTGGCATTTGAGGGTCTCCGCAATCATTACACGTATGGCCAGCATTAGGAGTTTCTGCGATTCTCCGTATATTGAGCATACGGGTAATGAGATTTTTTTCCGTTCAGCCTCTGCGCTGAAAAAAAAAAATGAACGGCACAGATTTCTTCATTCGCATCGATCAATGTGGATGAATAAATCTCTGCCAAAATCAGTGACTGCGGTGCGGTGGGCTGGGCGCTAACTACCTAACAAGTAGCTAACTAACTGGTGGTGATAGGGGACACTTATGCCCCATTCACACGTCCGCAATTCTGTTTGCGGAACGGAATTGCGGACCCATTCATTTCTATGGGGACAGACTTTGTCCCGCTCGGATCCGGAATTACGGATCCGCGCTCAGGTCTGCACTTCCGCTCGCAAAAATATAGAACATGTCCTATTCTTGTCCGCAACTGCGGACAAGAAAAGCATTTTCTATATAGTTCTGGCAATGTGCGGATCTGCAAAATGCGGAAAGCACATTGCCGGTGTCCGTGTTTTGAGGATCTGCGGATCGGATCCGCGGATCGGATCCGCGGATCCGTGAATCCACGGATCTGTGAATCCACGGATCCGCAAAACACATATGGACGTCTGAATGGAGCCTTACAAGGAGTGTGATCAATGACAGGGGGTGATCAGGGGGTCTAGATGGGGTGATCAAGGGGTTAATAGGTGAGGGGGTGGGGGGTTAGTGTAGTGTTTGGTGCAACTTATTGTAGTTACCTGGTCCTCTGGTGGTCGATCCCAGAAAATGGGACCACCAGAGGACCAGGTAGCAGCTATATCAGACGCTGTTCATAAAACAGTGTCTGATATAGCTGTTTGATGCGATTTATATCGCATCTACAGCCTGCCAGCGATTGATCATCGCTGGCAGGCTGTAGTACAACTCTTCAGACGCCAGACGCTGTGAACGCGCGCGCGCCCGCCCGCGCGCTCGTTCACAGGAAGTCTCGCGTCTCGCGAGATGACGCCCCGGCGCGTCCGATCAGAAGAACAGGACCGCCCGCAGGACGCAATCCTGCGTACGGCGGTCCTGAAGCGGTTAAACTCATGAAATCGAGGACTAGGAATTATGGAATTAAAAGATCTTGCCTTTTCAGAGATTATCATGGAGTGGCGAGACATACACAGACTGACCACGTTTGGTGTTTGCACCTTGAGTGCTCTGTATTGTTGAAAGGCGTCAAGATAATTCTAGTACATACGGCGTGCGATCTCATAGATTATCCTAGGCCACGATGATCACGACATACAGTACATACTGGCATCATCGCTGTAACTACTGCTGTCATTGCAGGGAGGGTGCGGTGGTGGGGCCTCACTACACTCTAGCACCTGCATATATTACACATTGATAAGTGTTCCTGTCAGGCTGCCCAGCCATGATGACATATCATAGGCAGGATCATAGCATTACCATCTATTGTAGGGCAGTGCAGTGTATAGTGGAGGCGACCAGTTCCGCTCACATTCTAGGCCCAGTTGCTGGCGGCCATTTTAAATAATTGTACAAAAACACAAATGATGAGGTTCGACCAGTCCAGCTGAAATGGTTTGGTGCAACCAGCCAGTAAACCCCTGATTACCAAGGTACAATAATGAATGAATAATAACGGTTGGGTACTCAGATACTGGATCACCTGACAAAGCAGAGACTTGCTAGTATACAAAAAAATTTATTAAAACAGCATATAAAACAAATACATAAAACACTTGGATTCCTTAATAAACAATCAATATGGGTTGCTTGATTTCGATTAACTTGTCTCCATGATTGTAGGACCAGACTGCAATGTTAAAATGTTATAAAATATTCCTTGAATGTATATCTCCACTTTCAAGGGTAAGTGATAGTGCCCTCACTATCAATGGTAAGTCCAGATAATTCAACGATAGGCTTATATACCTCTGGCAATGGTACTTGGATACAATGCACAATTGGCCTAAAGTCACAATAATATGGGCATTTCTTAACCCCTTAAGGACACGGCCCTATTTCACCTTAAGGACTCGGCCATTTTTTGCAAATCTGACCAGTGTCACTTTATGTGGTGATAACTTTAAAACGCTTTTACTTATCCAGGCCATTCTGAGATTGTTTTTTCGTCACATATTGTACTTCATGACACTGGTAACATTTTGTCAAAAAAGTTCATTTTTTGTATAAAAAAATACAAAATTTACCAAAATTTTGAAAAATTTTCAAATTTTCAAGTTTCAATTTCTCCACTTCTAAAATACATAGTAATACCTCCAAAAATAGTTATTACTTTACTTTCCCCAAATGTCTACTTCATGTTTGGATCATTTTGGGAATGCCATTTTATTTTTTTGGGGACGTTACAAGGCTTTGACGTTTAGAAGCAAATCTTGAAAATTTTCTGAAAATTTAAAAAACCCAATTTTTAGGGACCAGTTCAGGTCTGAAGTCACTTTGTGAGGCTTACATAAAAGAAACCACCCAAAAATGACCCCATTCTAGAAACTACACCCCTCAAGGTATTCAAAACTGATTTTACAAACGTTGTTAACCCTTTAGGTGTTCCACAAGCGTTCATGGCAAATGAACATAAAATTTCAGAATTTCGATTTTTTTTTTTGCAAATTTTCCATTTGAATCAATTTTTTCCAGGAACAAAGCAAGGGTTAACAGCCAAACATAAACCAATATTTATAGCCCTGATTCTATAGTTTTCAGAAACACCCCATATGTGGTTGTAAACTGCTGTATCACCAAACGGCAGGGCACAAAAGGAAGGGAACGCCATATGGTTTTTGGAAGGCAAATTTTGATGGACTGGTTTATTTACACCATGGCCCAATTCAAGCCCCCCTGATGCACCCCTAGAGTAGTAACTCCAAAAAAGTGACCCCATTTTGGAAACTACTGGATAAGGTGGCAGTTTTTGTGGTATTATTTTTAGGGTAATCTAATACAAAAAAACTAGAGACCCTATTAAGGGAGGGTTCCATAGCAACAAAAAAACTTTGCTCAATTGAGCTCAATTCACCACTTTTACCCTTAATATTTAAATCAGTAAAACTTCACTTTTATTAGTAGTTCTCTAAAAATGTTTGTGAGTTTTGACACACTTGTTAAAACTACTGCTCGAATTTGCACACTGCTATCGCACAGGTTGCTAGTTATTTTTAGGGTACGTATGATTTTTTGTTGCTCTATAATACATTGAAACGTTGCTATATAATACATAGAAATTCAGAAATGTCATCTCCATTTGCCATAAACTCTTGAGTTTGTAAAATCAGTTTTGAATACCTTGAGGGCTGTAGTTTCTTATATGAGGTCACTTTTATGGAGTTTCTACTCTAGGGGTGCTTCAGAGGAGCTGCAAATGTGACATAGTGTCAAAAAACCAGTCTGTCAAAATCTGCCTTCCAAAAACCATATGGCGTTCCTTTCCTTCTGCGCCCTGCCGTTTGTCCATACAGCAGTTTACAACCACATATGGGGTGTTTCTGTAAACTACAGAATCAGGGCAATAAATATAGAGTTTTGTTTTCCTGTTAACACTTGCTCTGTTACTGAAAAAAAATTATTAAAATGGAACATTTGGAAAAAATAGCTGTTTTGGGACCGTATTTATTTTATTTTTGTGACTGTGTTCAGCTGAGGGGTAAGGTCATGTGTTATTTTTATAGAGAAGATTCTTACGAACGTGGCAATAGAGGAGGGGCGGGCAGAGGATCGCGCGCCCGCCCCCGCACCGCCTGCCGCACCGCCCGCAAGCCTCCCCCCCTCCCCGCACCACCCATCACAATGAGGCACAGGGGGGGAGGTTATAGGAATAAAAAAAAACATTTCCCGGCATTTCAAAGTATCTGATCCCCGTGGTCATAGACCGTGGGGATCAGATACATTGCAAAGCGCTGCAAACCGCAGGTCTGAATTGACCTGCGGTTTGCAGTGATCGTCGATACGGGGGGGTCACAGGACCCCCCTCGGCATATGAACATGGTCCCTGCTGCAGGATCGCAGCAGGAATCATGTTTCTAGTGATTTTTTTTTTTTTAAATACGGGATTTAATTTAGGACGTATGGGTACGCCCTGTGTCCTTAAGGACTCGGACATTAGGGCGTACCCATACGTCCTTTGTCCTTAAGGGGTTAAAGGTATATACTCGCTGTCCGACTGGATCAGCTGTTATCCGCGGGCAGCGTGTGTGGCGTCCCACACTTTCTTTGCTCTGCACCACTGGTTTTCTCGTAGTGTCGCGAGAACACCGTCGATCCCGTCAGAAACAGACAAGCAATTCAATATTGGCTTCCTTAACGTAGTCCATACGTGGCTGCCGGCAAACCACCTTAAATCTGTTGGGTACTGCACACTCCACTGTCAAAAGCGCCAGACGCATTTTGGGAACTCTGTATTTCTTGTTCCTTCCTCAGTGGCTGCCAGAGGTTATGTCACCACCATGTGATCATGTGTAGGCGGAGTCAAGGGATCACATGACCAGGTGCGGACGTGCTTGTTGGGTAAAGCCTAGAATGTATGAGCTCCTGAAAGATTTGGGTCATGTGACCAGGTAATGTGACTCTGAGATAGGTGTTGGTGATAAGTAAGGGTTAGGTAAGTGTCCTGTGTGTTGGGCTGTGGGACGTTCTCTCCATGTTCTGTGTGGGTTAGGATTAGGGACAGGTTTACAGTCAGGGAGGTTTTGTGGAGAACATTAGTTTTTAGAACAACTTGGGGGCGGGGCTACATTCTCTCAGAAGCCCATACATTCTATGTGGGTACATGTTGTGTACAGCAGGGCAGGTAGGTAGTCACTGCCAATGTCTGTCAGGATTACTAGGGCAGGGGTGTCATTAACCCCTTCACCACCAGCTCTATGCCGTACAGTTACCTCCTGGTCACTATTCACACCAGGAGGCGGTTAAAGGGGTTCTCCGAGCACAGACCTCCTGGGAGTATTACCTCTATGCTGTACAGTGTTATAGGGTCATATGTGACTGATTAGCTGCAGATCACCTGCTTGTAATCTGCAGCAGAAGAGGCAGGTAGAAGAGGAAGCATTAATTGATGTCCGTAAACTATGATGAAAGGAGTCTTGCCAGAGGAATTACTAAAATGGCTGTTGTAGAAAAACTCCGACCAGAGAAGCAAAGTGAATCATTCTACCAAGCAGAAATGATGTAGGTAGTTGACCAGGATCTGAATGATACACTCCACATAACTATTGGACTGTGGCTAATAGGCTGAGGAATAGTCCAGTTAGATTTCCGATAGATTGCAGCTGGCTTTCCAAAATTTAGAGGTAAGACATGGGCAATCCATGAAGCCAGAAAATGTGTCCCATGAATAACGGCCAAGTGACTTGAAGACGAAAGATCAGGTAGAGGCACAAAGTGGACCATTTTCAAGAATAGATCAACTACCACCCAGATTAGCCATGGGGAAGGGCTTTGCAGAGATTCCGTGCAGTATCGTGGCAGATTTGAAAGCCAATTTAAGGGACTGGAAAGTGCTTCTGCTTCAGGTGACCACTCATGTCATTCATCCCATACTGAGTCATAGCTGAAATTGGGGCTGTAAGGGTTTAAAAGTGCGCAATAAGTTGTCGGTAATAATTGGCAAAACCCAGGAACAGGCACAGCAGACAACTTCTCAGGATCATAAAAAAACAAACAGTAATTTTTCTAGTCCGTTTGGAAAATGGCGCTGCAGGATCCTATATGAAGTAGGTCCTCTTCAATAAGAGCTCATGTACAGGGCTGTGGTTTTGGTCTGCATCCGGATCGGATGTGGACCCATTAATTTCAGTGGGGCCGCAAAATAAGCTAACAACACAGTGTGTGCTGTTCACATCCGTATGTCCCATCCGTGACCCCGCGGAAAATAGAACATGTCCTATTCTTGTCCATTTTGTGGACAAGAATAGGTAATTCTAACAACTTGTATGATTTCGAGCTCTACAATATTGTTATTTATCTATATATACTGGTATGTTCCACTCATTGCACTTTATTTTACCAGACCATATTTGGTGTTCCTGATCTGAGGTGGTTGTTCTGTCTTTATATTTTCATGTCATATACATGGATCAAAGTGGTATTCTGGTTGTTTGAAGTTATCCCCTATCCACAGAGTAGGGGATAACTATTAGATTGATTGGGGTCTTACCACTCAGACCCCACTGATCACAAGAACTGAGGCCCCATAACCCCTGCAGTCCCTCTGAAATGAACAGAGCGGCTGGTCTGGCAGCCGCTCCATTAATTTCTATTGGATTTCTAGAGATGGCCGAGTGCTGTACTTCACTCAGAACTCTAATAGTGATGAATGGAGTGGACATGTGCATGTGCGACTGACCGCTCTGTTCATTTCAGGGAGGATGCACAGGGTACGTGGCCCTCGTTCTCATGATTGGGGGGTACCAGCGGTAGGTAATAATTATCCCCTATTATGTTGATGGGGATAACTTCAAACAACCGAAATACCCCTTTAAATAACATATCTACACTTGTTACATATGGCAGGGTGTGTGTGCTTTAATTGGTGAATATAGTGTGAACTGTTCATCTGCTTGGCAAATGGTTATTGATGCCCATTTTGTAAAAAAGTTTGTTTCTATGACAATCAAATGTTTTTTGTGGAAAAGTTAGTGACCCTTTAATATATTCATGAGATAAGTTATTGGATATCCCCTGGACTTGGACACATAGTTTACTTCTGATACTGCCTTAAAACAAGTTTTAAACATCAGCACCTACCTTTAAAAAAGTTATGGTCTTATAGCACTAGATTTATTATATATATATTTATATATATATATATATATATATATATATATATATACACACACTAGCAGAAGGACCCGGCTTCACACGGTATATTTCATGTATTTCATTTAATGTTTGTGTGTGTCATTTAAAAGATAAAAGATATAGACAGTATCCCCTATAACAGTGAAATCTACAGTACCCCGCCCCCTTGGGCCTTATTCACACGTCCGCAATTCTGTTCCGCATTTTGCGGAACGGAATTGCGGACCCATTAGTTTTAATGGGGACAGACGATGTCCCGGCCGGGTCCGCAATTGCGGATCCGCACTTCCGGGTCCGCAATTGCGTTCCCGAAAAAAATAGAACATGTCCTATTCTTGTCCGGACAAGAAAAGGCATTTTCTATGAGAGTGCCGGCGATGTGCGGTCCGCAAATTGCGGAAAGCACATCGCCGATGTCCGTGTTTTGCGGATCCGCGAATCCGCAAAACACGACGGACGTGTGAATAAGGCCTTAACGGTGACCTCCACAGCCCCCCACCCCTTAACACTGACCTTCACAGCAGCCTGCCCCTTTAACAGTGAGTTCCACAGCACCCCACCCCCTTGACAGTGACCTCCACCATTCCTGGCCCCCTTAACAGAGACCTCCACAGCGACTGACCCATTTAACAGTGACTGCCACAGTATCACGCTCCCTTAGCAGTGACCTCACAGCACCACGCTGCCCCTTTAATAGTGACCTCCACAGTGGCCTGCCCTCTTAACAGTTCCATCCACAGCACCCTCCCCTTTAACAATGACCTTCACAGCGTCCGCCCCTTTATTAGTGACCTCCACAGTACCCCGTCTCCTTAACAATAATTTCCACAATAACCCACTCTCTTAAGTGACCTCTACAGCATCTGCCCCATTAAGTGACCTCCACAGTCCACTGCACCTTTAACAGTGACCTCCACAGCGGCCGGCCCTTTATTTGTGATTTCCACAGTACCCCGTCTCCTTTGCAGTGATTTTCACAATAACCCACCCCTTAAAGTGACCTTCACAGAGCTCCATTCTCCTAAAATGTGACCTCCACAACACCCAGCCCCCTTAACAGTGACCTCTACAGCACCCCACCCCTTAACACTGACCTCCATAGCGGACCATCCCCTTAACTGTGACCTCCACAGTTTCCTGCCCCCTTAACAGAGTACTCCACAACGCCCACCCCTTTAACAGTGACCTCCACAGCATCTCTTCCCCTTAACAGTGATCTTCACAGTGGCCCGTCCCTTTATTAGTGACCTCTACAGTACCCCATCTCCTTAACAGTGATTTCCACAACACCCTGCCCCCTTAACAGTGGCCTCTACAGCAATCTGCCCCTTAACACTGACCTCCATAGTGGACCGTCCCCTTAACTGTGACCTCCACAGCACTCCGCTCCCTTAACAGTGTAATTTATAGCGCCCTGCCCCTTTAACCACCTAACTGTTTTGCCCGAGTTCAGCTCGGGCAGTGGGAGAAGTAGCTAACTGGAGGGGGTGGGCTGCTTTAGATGCTGCTATCTCCTGAATAGTAGCAGCTATAAACATGCAACTGGCCTTGTTTGAAAGCTTTCATACAAGACCAATATGACAGCTGAAGTCCAAGCAACAGAGGAAAAATCACTGTTAGAAATCGAGTTGGGAATAATTGTGGGTTTTTACTTTCACTTTCAGCTGCATTCACAGTGTGACGCTTTCTATCAGTGATATCTTCCCGTGTACTGAACATACTGCTGTCATTCTGGTATTGTCTGAAAGCTTGCATGTTTCTAGCTGCTACCATTCAGGAGATAGCAGCACCTAAAGCAGCCCTCCCCTTCAGTTAGCTACTTTACCCACTGCTGCAGCTGGACTGGGACAAAACAGTTAGGTGGATAAATCTGACCTGCAGCAGTGAAGAAAAATGGCTGGGTTTTTATGGAAACTTGGTGTAAAACTGTGTGTATGTGGAGACTAAGGGCTTGCAAGCTTCTATTAGCTGATAAGGGACATGTGACCGTGTGTATGGCAGTTGGGGTATGAGGAGAAAGACCTGCAGGCTTCTAGTGGCTAATGTAGATCATGTGATTGTGCCATATTAGCATTTTTGGGGAATATCTCAGGAACGGTACGTCCTATAGAGCTGAGACCCGGTCTAAAACCTTCCCGGACACCTGATGTACCTGTGTGCCAAATTTGGTGACTGTAAATGCGACGGTGCGGATTCCTTTAGCGGACATACATACACACATACATACACTCCGCTTTATATATTACATATATACACACTGTATATAAGCTTATAATGTGTATGAATGTTTGAGTAATGTGTATATACACGTGAAACTAGAAAAATTTGAATATCCTGCAAAGTTCATTTATTTCAGTAATGCAACTTAAAATGTGAAACTCATATATGAGATAGACTCATTACATGCAAAGCGAGATATTTCAAGCCTTTATTTGTTATAATTTGGATGATTATGGCTTACAGCTTATGAAAACCCCAAACTCACAATCTCAGGTACCCTTTGTTTAGGGGGTGTGGATTCATTAGCTGATTAGAGTGTGACATTTTGAGCCTAGAATATTGAACCTCTTCACAATATTCTAATTCAGGTTGCATTACTAAAATAAATGAACTTTTGCACAATATTCTAATTTTTCGAGTTTCACATGTATGTTTAACAGAGATATATTGCATGTATTCAGTATATACGTGTAGTTCATGTGTGTGATGTAATTTATGTATGTGTCTATGTACTTATATGGCCTCATGCACACGACCGTTGTTTGATTCCGTGTCCGTTGCTCCGTTTTTCGTGATTTTCTGCGGACCCATTGGTTTTCAATGGGTCCGTGGAAACCTCGGCAAATGCACCGTTTGTCCTCCGCGTCCGTGATTCCAGTCCGTCAAAAAAATATAACATGTCCTATTCTTGTCCGTGAAAAACGGTTCACGGACCCATTCAAGTCAATGGGTCCGTGAAAAAATGCGGATGGCCATCCGTGTGTCATCCGCGTTCCGTGTCCGTTTTTTTTGCGGATCCCTTGGCAGGCACTTGGGAAAAATTGTCAGCCTGTCTTTTGGTAAAATCTTTTGGGTCATGTCCGCTAAAAAAAACGGAAGACACACGGAAACACAACGGAAGGCAAAAACGGACACGGATCACTGAACAACGGAACCCCTTTTTGCGGACAGCATAAAAAAACGGTCGTGTGCATGAGGCCTATGTGTGTAATTTAATTAATCATAGACCTTTTTATATGTGTGAGTGAACCTATCTTATTATATAGGCTGGGTTCATGTCATGATCGCCATTTACGTTAAGTGTATGCATTGGGAACACTGCCAACATAAACGGTAAATGTGTCCAGAGACTTTTGGTCTCCATTTGGCTTATATACATTAGGATTCCATACAACTATATCGAGTAAAAAAATAAAAAATAAAGTCACTGTATGGTATCGGTCATACACATCAATTTAATGTATACATTCTGGGTGTATATGTTAGAGCCCATAAATGAGATATGAACAGAGCATTATATGTACAGTACATGCCGGTATTATTTATATGTATGTGGTATATGAGCAATAATATATTTACTATATCTGTGAGATAAAGAGAAGGTGGGCTTTCAGTATCAGTTTCTCTGGTGGGCCCAGTGTATCCCAGTCCGACACTGGTTACACTTGTTCCAAAATCATGACTCCTTTGTACATGACCACACTGCTCCTCTCCTCTGCTGTGTTCTGTAGCCGTCAGTGTGTGAGACGGACACCACCTAATGCCACTGATTCACAGATCTCTTCATAATTCTCCACCGAGCATTTCCCTAGAAAAGAGGAGCGATGAACACACTGAAATGTGAACCTATGAAGCACTGGCGGATCCAGAGCCTGGTCTCGGGAGGGGCACTTTGGGCGATTGATACGCCCCAGCTCCCATCACTACAGAAATACAGCCCCACTTACCTCTTCCATCCAGTGACGTCTCCTGTGATGTAGATGTTCTCTTTCCTCATCTTCTCCTTTCAGACCTTCAGACCAGACCGACAGGTTTCGTCTCTGCAGTTTGACAACAAAATAAATCTCAGTTACTACTTTTCCATCATCCTCCCATATTCTGGACAAATTATCCTACTACCCCCATATAAAATACATCAGTAATGTCCCCATAGTGCCCCCCGATCATGCGCTAGTGAAAAGTGCCAGTCTCCTCTCTCCCCCCATCATGTCCCCCCCCCCCACAATTATGTGCAGGCTCCTTTCCCCACCCATCCCCCTTCCCCCAAAATTATTTGCAGGCTCCTTTCCCCACCCCCCCCAAATCATGTGCAGGCTCCTTCCCCCCCCCCCTCCCCCCAAAATCATGTGCAGGCTTCTCCCCCAATATTGTGCAGGCATCTTTCCCCCTCCCCCAATATTGTGCAGGCTTCTTTCCCCTTCCCTCCCCCCAATATTGTGCAGGCTTCTTTTCCCCCTTCCCCCAATATTGTGCAGGCTTCTTTTCCCCCTTCCCCCAATATTGTGCAGATTTTCTTCCCCTCCCCCAATATTGTGCAGGTTTTCTTTTCCCCTCCCCCAATATTGTGCAGGTTTTCTTTTCCCTCCTCCCTCCCTCCTTGCAGCGCTGGATGCAGGCCTCTTCCGGCCTGTGTCCCGTTTCTGTCCTCTGCTCAGGCGGCGCGATGACGTCATCGCGCCGCCTGAACCTGCTCTGATAGGCTGTCGGCACGAGGCCGGCAGCCTATCAGAGGAGCAGGGAGGGAGACGCCTCTCCCTCCCCTGCCGCACTGCAAAGCGATCTGTATCGCTGTCCAGAGGACGGCGACACAGATCGCTATGGAGATGAACGCTTCCACAGTGGAAGCGTTCATCTCCTGTCACTGCCGCCGGTGCAGCCACAATATCGGGGGGGGGGGGGCAATTGCCCCGTTGCCCCCCCCCTGGATCCGCCACTGCTATGAAGATGCTGGCTTTAACACAAGAGTGGAAAAATAAACAGCCTGGTGACATAACATCATCATCTACTGGTCCAGGCTACTGCTTTACTGTCAGATTGTGATCTGTTTTCCCACCACTGTCAGTATGGATTTAATACAGAAATGTTATAACCTTTAAAATGATATTGATATTTTATATTATTTAAGATCTAGTCTTGGCAGATGATTGTACCAGGAGCTCAGAGAAACGTGTTATCTTTTTTTTTAACAGATGATTGTGGTGCCACACAAGATACACATGAAGAGCATGCCATTATCTCAGATATTCCCTCTGCATTGCACACAAAAGATCTATCATCTGATCCTTTGGATGGTCTCCAATCTCCTGATTCATCACAGGCTGTTAAGCAAAATAAAAGTCACAGAAGTGTTCCACATCAAAGAACTTGCACAAGAAAGAAGGCCTTTTCATGCTCAGAATGTGGAAAATATTTTAACTATAAATCAAATCTTGTTAAACATGAGAGAATTCACACAGGGGAGAAACCGTATTCATGTTTAGAATGTAGGAAAAGTTTTAATGATAAATCACATCTTGTTATACATGAGAGAATTCACACAGGGGAGAAGCCATTTTCATGCTCAAAATGCTCAAAATGTTTTATCCAGAAATCACATCTTGTTATACATGAGAAAATTCACACTGGGGAGCAGCCATTTTCATGTTGAGAATGTAGAAAACCTTTTAACTATAAATCAGAACTGGTTACGCATCAGTGAATTCATACAGGGGTGACGCTATTTTTATGCTCAGAATGTGGAAAATGTTTTCACTATAAATCAGAACTTGTTAAACATCAGAGAAGTCACACAGGCATGAAGCCATTTTCATGTTCAGAATGTAAAATATGTTTTAAACATAAAACACACCTAGTTGCACATCAGCGAATTCACACAGGGGAAAAGCCATTTACGTGCTTAGAATGCGAAAAACGTTTTAAACATAAATCACATCTTATTAAACATCAGAGAATTCACACAGAAGAGAAACCATTTTCATGCTTAGAATGTGAAAAATGTTTTAAACACAAACCAGATCTTGTTAACCATCAGAAAATTCACACAGGGGAGAAGCCATTTTCATGTTCAATATTTGAAAAACGTTTTCACCAAAAATCATATCTTAATATACATGAGAGAATTCACACAGGGAAGAAACCATTGTCATGCTCAGAATGTGGGAGATGTTTTAACCATAAATCAGATCTTATTAAAACATCAGAGAACTCACACAGGGGAGAAGCCATTTTCTTGTGTACAATGTGGTAAATGTTTTAACTATAAATCGGATCTTGTTAGACATCAGAAAACTCAAACAGGGGTGAAGATATTTTCATGTTTAATGTGTGAAAAACATTTTAACCAAAAATCATATCTCGTTATACATGAGAGAATTCACACAGGGGAAAAGCCATTTTCATGCCCAGAATGTGGGGGACATTTTTACTATGAATCAGATCTTGTTAAACATCAGAAAATTCATACGGGGGGGAGAAGCCATTTACATGTTCAATATGTGAAAAAGGTTTTAACCAAAAATCACATCTTGTTATATATGAGAGAAGTCACACAAGGGAGAAGCTATTTTCATGCTCAGAATGTGGGAGGCATTTTGACTATAAATCAGATCTTTTTAAACATCAGCGAATTCACACAGGGGAGAAGCCATTTTAATGTTCAGAACGTGGTAAAAGTGTGAACCATAAAGCAGTTTGTATCACACATCAGAGAATTCCCACAGGGCAAAGCCATTTTCATGTTCAGGATATAAGCTCTAATTGCACATCAGAGAACTTAAGAGGAAAAATTATTTCTTGTTCACAATATGGGAAACGTTATATCCACACATCACATCTTCTTAAAGATTAAAGGCATTCTGTCAGCAGGAAATTCAGTGATCAACCAAGCACAAAGCCTTGTAGGGCTAGCTGGGCTGTAATGACAGCTTTCACTTAGGGATTTGTTTTTTGTACTTTGAATGCATATGCAATGAGCAGTTAGGTGCACTGGAGGAGGACCTAAGCCACTCTGTGCACTCTTGCTCCTCCTGCTTCCTTTTCCAGCGCGTCCCTCTCCTGCTTGACTGACAGTGCCAAGCAAGATGACTACACAGAAAGAGAGAGAAGGGCTGACAAAGAAAATGCAGCAAACCCCTTTGGAAGCCAGTGTGGAGGATGGAATTTAGCAGGAAAGCCGCCATTTTTGTTAAATTTAACAAATGATGCAAGCATAAACCAAGTAAGTAAAGTCACGTGTCATCCAAGAGTAAAGGAAATCAGTTACTAACACTACATGACAATTATCTCTTGCAGTGGGGTCTAAGTGCGGCTCATCGCTAATTACCAGGACACACCTGTAATTGTTGTCCGGCACCTGAACTAGCACCATGTATGGGCAGCCTAAGAAATATACGTAATACTAATAAATGTCCATATGTGTCTTTACTGACCTATCTGAGAGGCCGAGCAGGGTTACTTACTTAGTTTGCCTTAGTAGTTTTCTTTAAATCAGGACCTGAGCTCTAGAGTCCAGTAAATGTAATACATAAGCTCTCGGGTCCTGAGTGATTTTAAGAAAACTACTGCATGAAACAAAGTAGATGACCCTGCGCTGTAATCAAAGGATCGGTCACATGATTCCCTTAGACTTTATATAACTGTGTCAAACATGTTGTTACCATATGTTAATAAATATCTGCACTTTGGGCCTATGTCTCTTTATTCTTTAGAATGATAAGATATTGCCCAAAACCTATGGAGTTAAGGAAGAGCTGTAGTCACTGTTGGGGGTCATTTATTAAGACCCGTTTTTTAGACGCCGGTCGCAAAAAGAAAATGAGTAGCTGAGCTCACCTGAATCAATTAGAATGGAAGCATGGGCGGTGCTGGAAACGCAGCACAAGTCCAAATGCAGAAAAAGGTAAAACCGGTCCAGCTTCCAAAAATATCACAACAGCCTTTATTACTTGATGCAGATAAAATCCAGTGTGAACACAACGTCTACGCGTTTCAGGTCCGGCAGTAATGACCCTTAATCATGACATGGTTGTGTTCCAAACTGAAGGTGTTTTATGTCAGCCACCGCCAATTAAGTTGTGGTGGGGTGGGGAAAACAAGTTAAATAAAAATAAAAAGACAACACGAATATCCACAAAGCAAGTAAGAAAACAAAAATCCTAAAAACATTAAAAGTGGAAGATTAAAATATATCTTCGGTTTAATTCTGTTGGTACGTGTCCCTAACTGAAAAAATCCAAAATGATTCTCTGTTGAGAAGCTTGAGTTTATGATCACCTCCTTGGATGGGTGAGGTAACTCGTTCAATGCCTTGTACCTGGAAACCTGTGGTATTGCCCTGGTGGACAATCGCAAAATGTAGACTAGCCGCAGACACATTTTTACCTATATAGTGTGGTATGTCTGATAAGTGTTTTCTTATCCTGATTTTTAATTCATTGGTAGTACAATAAAAGCAGCCAAACTAGAGACCGAGAGATTAAGTGCCAAAGAGAGTAAATCTAACCCTAAAATGTTCTTCAATTAAATAAATGGTAAAAAGTATAAATCTGAAGGTGTTGGCCCTTTACAGAGTAATGAGGGGGGAGTTGCAGAGATCGATGAGGAGAAAGCAAAGCTATTAAATATTTTTTCAGATGAAGTGCAAAATGTAAAAGTAAATTCCCCATTAAAAGTGCCCTGTCTGACCCAGGAAGAAGTACAGCGGCGTCTTAAAATGATTAAAATAGACAAATTGCTGGGACTAGATGGCATACACCGCCATATCCTAAGAGAATTAAGTAATGTTATACCCAGACCCTTATTTTCTATATTTAAGGACTCTATACTGACAGGGAGTGTTCCACAGGATTGGCGAATAGCAAATGTGGTGCCAATATTCAAAAAGGGTCCAAAAACCAAGCCTGGAAACTATAGGCCGGTAAGTTTAACATTTGTCGTGGGTAAACTGTTTGAAGGTTTTCTAAGAGATGCTATCTTGGAGTACCTCAATGAAAAAAAGCAAATTACACCATATCAGCATGGCTTCATGAGGGATCGGTCATGTCAAACTAATTGAATTAGTTTCTATGAGGAGGTAAGTTCTAGACTTGACCGCGGCTAATCAATGGATGTCGTATATCTGGACTTCTCCTAGGTATTTGACACTGTACCACATTAAAGGTTAGTATATCAAATGAGAATGCTTAGACTGGAGGACAATGTCTGTATGTGGGTAAGTAACTGACTCAGTAATAGAAAACAGGGTGGTTATTAATAGTACACCCTCAGATCAGGGTCACTGTTACTAGTGGGGTACCTCAGGGGTCAGTACTGGGCCCTATTCTCTTCAATATATTTATTAATGATTTTGTAGAAGGCTTGTACAGTAAAAAAAATTAGTTTATGTAGATGACACTAAAGTAACACAAAAGAGGACAGAATACTGCTACAGATGGATCTGGATAGAATAGAGGCTTGGGCAGAGAAGTGGCAGATGAGGTTTAACACTGACAAATGTAAGGTTATGCACATGGAAAGGAATAATGCAAGTCACCAGTACATACTAAATGGTAAAACACTCGGTAACACTGACATTGAAAAGGACCTAGGAATTTTAATAAACCGCAAACTAAGCTGAAGAAACCAGTGTCAGGCAGCTGCTGCCATGGCCAATCAGATAATGGGTTGTATCAAAAGGGGCATAGATGCCCGTGATGAGAACATAGTCCTGTCACTTTACAAATCGCTAGTGTAAGAGGGTGCAAGGTGTTGTATTTGATAGCAGGTACGTGTCACCGAGGTTGCTGGCCTCGGTGAGGTAAGAGCCGGGGTTTTTTTGTCTGCAGCAGCTAGTGCTGCTCTGTTAAATAGCATGGCTGCAAAGCCGATCCGGGCCGGCTCTTACTGGGAGCAGCTAAAGAGTAGGGTGGGTGGCTGCTCCCCACGGTCCAGTCCATGTTTTGGGCTGGGTATAAAACGCAGCCAGCAGCTGTGTCTGGGTGTGTGATTATCCTGGAGCCTGCAAACAGGGCTGAGGAATTCTCTGTCCTGGAGGAAGGAGCTCAGCAAGGTGGTGTTTCCCTGCGACCTGAAGGTGGAATCGCCTGCGGCTGAGCCGACTGCTAGGTGTGAACCCGCACCTAAACCACCCAAGGTGACTGGACCCTGTGTTGGCCTGTTTTTGTTTTGCCACAGTATTTCCGTTGTGTGTGAACTGTCACCAAGAGACTGTTTTCATTTCTGGTGTGCAAGTGTGAATAAAACACTGTTTGATGCACAATCTGGACTCCTTGTTTTGCCTCTAAACTGCACCCGCACCGCTGTCTACCAGAGCGACTCCCCACATTTGGTGTCGGATGCGGGCATGCGCAGTGAGGCTGGCGTGAACGCCGAACTTTGTTTGCTGAGCAAAAGTGTATGTCCTATATTAGGCCGGCAAAGTTGCAGCCTGTGATTTCTGGCAACATGGAGGCTGCTGTGAAAGCCCTCATAGAGGCTAACGTGCAGCAGCGGGAGACCAACCAGTTATTGCTGCAACATGTGATGGCATTACAGGCGGCAGGAGCGTCCCACCACGTCCATGATGCCCGGAAGCGGTCCGTGCGGCGATCCCAAAGATGACCCCGCAGACGACGTGGAGACATACCTAGCCGTCTTTGAGAAGGTCGCCGTGAGGGAAAAGTTACCCCGTGACCAGTGGGCCGAGGTGGTTGCTCCGTTCCTGGCAGCCGGGCCCCAGCAAGTTTTTTTCGACTTGGCAGATGTCCAGGCAGCTGACTACCCGACCGTGAAAGGTGAGATTCTAGCAAGACTGGGGGTGAATGTTTTGGTCCGGGCCCAGCGGGTGCATCAATGGGAATTTAACCCGGCTGAACCCGCCAGACCACAATACTATGACCTGCTACATCGGTTGCAAAAATGGCTGCAGCCAGACATACTGACTCCCACTGCTATGCTCGACCGTCTGTTAGCAGATGTATTCTGGAGGTCTCTGCCATACCCTCTCCAGCACTGGATCGGCCAGGTATCCCCCACCAATGCCCTTGAGATGGTCGACCTGGTGGAGCGATATGAGGCCACCAGAAACCTGCAGGGGGTTCTTTTGGGAGGAGGCCAGTCAAACCCCGGAAACCTCCACCCCAGTCCCGGCGGCCGGCCAAACCCGCCCGGGATGTACCCCTTGCAGATCCCTCCCCAGTAGTCTGCTGGCGGTGTCACGAGCCTGGCCACGTAAGGGCCGACTGTCCACAGTGGGGGAACCCATGGAGATTAATTATGGGTACCGGGCTTCCATGTATGCCCGGAGACTGTGTGCGACCGGCACCCCTGAGACAATAGACAATCGACATCTGTGCCAGGTGCAAATCGGGGATAACCTGGCAGTGGCGCTGTTGGACTCAGGGAGCCTGGTAACCCTGGTAAGTGCTGCCCTGGTACAGCCCACCCAGTATACGGGCCGGAAAGTTGGTGTGGTGTGTATACACGGAGACTTAAAGGACTATCCCACGGCTGTAATGTCTCTGTCCACGGCGGCCGGCACCTGGACTTGTGAAGTGGCGATCTCCACAAAGCTGCCCTATGAACTAATAATTGGTAGAGACTTCCCTGGTTTTCCGTCACTGTGGCCTGAGATGAAAGTGACTAATAGCCCTGAGACAGGGGTAACCCTAGCAGAGTGGCCTGATACCCCTGGAAGGCCAGAACCCTGGGAGCCCGAGTCTGAAGGGCCAGCGGTAGGGGTGACCACTGCTGCAGCGGTAGTGGGGAGACAACCCCACTGAGTGTAATGGTGGGAGACACGGAGGACTTGCCACCGGGGCCTGAGTTGGCAGACCTCAATGTCTCCGGGGAAAATTTTGGGACCGCACAACACCGGGACCAAACCCTAACCAGGGCCTGGGAGAATGTGCTGGAAATTGATGGCAAACCCCAGAAACCAGGGGCTGAATTAATGTTCCCACGATTTATTGTTCTGCAGGATATATCGGGTGAACCAAATCCGAGGTGAACCTGTTGAACAGCTGGTGGTGCCCACAGCGTATCGCAAGCTTGTCATGGAGCTTGCCCACCAACATGTTCTTGGGGGACACCTGGGGTGGCAGAAAACCCAGGACCGCATACTGCAGCGGTTTTATTGGCCCAGTGTGTTCAAGGAGGTAGAGAATTATTGTAAGTCCTGTCCGACCTGTCAGATAACTAGCCCCCAGCCACATTTCCGTAGTCCTCTGGTACCTCTGCCAATTATTGAAGTACCGTTCGAGCGAATCGCTATGGATTTAATTGGGCCTGTACCAAAGTCTGCCAGGGGCCACCAACACATTCTGGTAGTTCTCGACTATGCCACTCGGTATCCGGAGGCGGTGCCTCTGCGACATACCTCAGCTAAGCTCATTGCCAAAGAGTTAATGGAGATGTTTTCCCGTGTGGGCCTGCCAAAAGAGGTTCTGACAGACCAAGGGACCCCTTTTATGTCCAAAGTAATGAGGGAACTGTGTAAATTGTTGCGTATAAAGCAGTTACGGACGTCCGTTTACCATCCGCAAACAGACGGTCTTGTTGAGAGGTTTAACCAAACTCTAAAAAATATGTTAAAGAGGGTGGTGTCTAGAGATGGGAAGGACTGGGACCTGCTTCTGCCCTATCTCATGTTCGCAGTGCGAGAGGTACCCCAGGCCTCTACTGGGTTCTCGCCCTTCGAACTGCTTTATGGCAGACACCCTCGGGGCCTGTTGGATATCGCCAAGGAAGCATGGGAACAACAGCCTGTCCCCCACAAAAGTGTCATTGAGTATGTCACCCAGATGCAGGAACGGATAGAAAGGGTGTTGCCGCTGGTCCGGGAGCATATGGAGGCAGCACAACAAGCCCAGAGTAGGGTGTATAATCGTCAGGCTCGGTGCACGGGGCTTCAATCCGGGAGATCGAGTGTTGGTTCTGGTACCCACCCTTGACAGCAAATTCCTAGCTAGGTGGCAGGGCCCCTATGAGGTGATCGAGAAGGTAGGGGAAGTAAATTACAAGGTACACCAGCCAGGGCGGCGCAAGCCGAGCAGGTGTACCACGTGAATTTACTTAAGCCGTGGAAAGATAGGGACGCGGCCGACGACCACAGCCCCGACCAGGGCTTCTAGGTGAAAGGGTCCAGCCCCACAGTTCGAGGCCTGTGAAGCAGTAACCACGGTAAAAATTGCAGACAGCCTGTCTTCCAAACAAGTTCAGGAAGTCAGGAGTTCATCAGTCGGAACACGGATGTGTTCTCGGACCTCCCTGGCCGCACGTCTCTCATCCAACATGACATCGTCACTGAGCCTCAGGCCAAGATCCGGTTAAAACCATACCGGGTACCCGAGGCTCGGCGACGGGCCATCGCGGAGGAAGTACAGTTAATGTTGAAGCTCGATGTCATTGAGGAGTCGAAGAGTGAGTGGGCCAGTCCCATAGTCCTAATACCCAAGCCGGATGGGACGTTGCGGTTCTGCAACGACTTTCGCAAGTTAAATGAAGTATCCAAGTTTGACGCGTATCCCATGCCCCGAGTAGACGAGCTGGTTGAAAGTTTAGGACAAGCCCGTTATTTTTCTGTGCTGGACCTCACTAAAGGGTACTGGCAGGTACCCTTAACGGAGTCGGCTAAGGAAAAACCGCATTTGTTACCCGCAGGGCCTGTATCACTACAAGGTGTTACCCTTTGGCCTGCATGGCGCCCCGCCACTTTCCAAAGGTTAATGGACATAGTGCTGCGACCACATCGTCGGTGCGCCTCGGCCTACTTAGATGATGTAGTCATCCACAGCACCGACTGGGAAAGCCATTTACCCAAGGTGCAGGCGGTAGTGGATGCCCTGAGGAAAGCCGGACTGACCGCTAACCCAAAGAAGTGCTCCATAGGGTTAGAGGAGACAAAATATCTGGGATATGTAATTGGGCGGGAGTCATCAAACCTCAGGTAACCAAGGTAGAGGCCATTCGTAACTGGCCCCGACCGGTCACCACCAGGCAGGTAAAGTCGTTCCTGGGGATTGTAGGTTACTACATGAGGTTTGTGCCCCACTTTGCCACAATAGCAGCGCCGTTGACAGACCTGTTGAAGGGGCGAAAGTCTGGGAGGGTTAGCTGGAGTGAGAAGGCGGAGGAGGCTTTCGCCGCGTTGAAGTCGGCCCTGTGTGGGTCCCCGGTTTTGGTGACACCCGACTTCAACAAGGAGTTTGTCGTACAGACCGACGCCTCGGAGGTAGGCCTCGGTGCGGTACTGTCTCAGGAGGTCAACGGGAAGAACATCCCGTTGTCTTCCTGAGCCGTAAGCTCAATCCCGCCGAGTCCAGATATAGTATAGTGGAGAGGGAGTGCCTGGCTATCAAGTGGGCACTTGAATCTCTCCGCTACTACTTGTTAGGGAGGAGGTTCCGTCTGGTGACCGACCATTCCCCCCTCAAATGGATGAGTCAGGCCAAGGAGAGGAATGCTCGGGTCACCAGGTGGTTCCTATCTCTTCAGAATTTCAAATTCTCCGTGGAACACAGGGCAGGCCGCTTGCAGGGCAACGCAGATGCCCTGTCCCGCGTCCACTGCCTCACGTGTGTTCACCCCCTCAGGGTTGAACAAAGGGGGGGGGTGTGTAAGAGGGTGCCCGTGATGAGAACATAGTCCTGTCACTTTACAAATCGCTAGTGTAAGAGGGTGCAAGGTGTTGTATTTGATAGCAGGTACGTGTCACCGAGGTTGCTGGCCTCGGTGAGGTAAGAGCCGGGGTTTTTTTGTCTGCAGCAGCTAGTGCTGCTCTGTTAAATAGCATGGCTGCAAAGCCGATCCGGGCCGGCTCTTACTGGGAGCAGCTAAAGAGTAGGGTGGGTGGCTGCTCCCCACGGTCCAGTCCATGTTTTGGGCTGGGTATAAAACGCAGCCAGCAGCTGTGTCTGGGTGTGTGATTATCCTGGAGCCTGCAAACAGGGCTGAGGAATTCTCTGTCCTGGAGGAAGGAGCTCAGCAAGGTGGTGTTTCCCTGCGACCTGAAGGTGGAATCGCCTGCGGCTGAGCCGACTGCTAGGTGTGAACCCGCACCTAAACCACCCAAGGTGACTGGACCCTGTGTTGGCCTGTTTTTGTTTTGCCACAGTATTTCCGTTGTGTGTGAACTGTCACCAAGAGACTGTTTTCATTTCTGGTGTGCAAGTGTGAATAAAACACTGTTTGATGCACAATCTGGACTCCTTGTTTTGCCTCTAAACTGCACCCGCACCGCTGTCTACCAGAGCGACTCCCCACACTAGTCAGACCACACATAGAGTACTGTGTACAGTTCTGGGCTCCTGTGAACAAGGCAGACATAGCAGAGCTGGAGAGGGTTCAGAGGAGGGCAACTAAAGTAATAACTGGAATGGGGCAACTACAGGACCCTGAAAGATTATGAAAATTAGGGTTATTCACTTTAGAAAAAAGACGACTGAGGGGAGATCTAATAACTATGTATAAATATATCAGGGGTCAGTACAGAGATCTCTCGCATCATCTATTTATCCCCAGGACTGTCACTGTGACGAGGGGACATCCTCTGAGTCTGGAGGAAGGAAGGTTTCTACACAAACATAGAAGAGGATTCCTCACGGTAAGAGCAGTGAGACTATGGAACTCTCTGCCTGAGGAGGTGGTGATGGGGAGTACAAGAAAGGAATTCAAGAGGGGCCTGGATGTATTTCTGGAGTGTAATAATATTACAGGCTATAGCTACTAGAGAGGGGTCGTTGATCCAGGGAGTTATTCTGATGCCTGATTGGAGTCGGGTGAGAGAACTTTTTTCCCCTAAAGTGAGGAAAATTGGCTTCTACCTCATGTTTTTTTTTTTTTTGCCTTGCTCTGTATGGACAGATGTCTTTTTTCAGCCTTATAAACTGTTACCTCCAATCTTATATATATAAAAATTAATTTCTGTCTAGACGTTCTTTATGCACGACCAAATAACTGGACCGATCTTCACCAAATTTGGCAGAGGGGTACATCAGGTGTCCGGGAAGGTTTTAGACCAGGTCTCAGCTCTCTAGGACTTACCGTTCCTGAGATATTCCCAAAAAATGGCCTGCATTATTGCTAATACAAGCCAGCAAGCCTTTCACTTAAATCCCAACTGTCATTTACTGCTCGCTGCCAGTTCGGTAACCATAACAACCCCCAGCCATGTTCACTGCTGTAGATGAGATGAGGAAATCTGTCACCAGGATAATCACTATAGAAGTAATGCCAGGGCCTAATAGCACTTAGTACCTTATTTCCTGAGGTTTCCATAACAACTCGGCCATTTCTCTTCACTGCTGCAGGTCAGCTTTGAAGGGGCAGGGCGCTGTGGATGACAGTGTTAAGTGAGCGGAGTGGTATGGAGGTCACAGTTCAGGGGAAAAGTATAAGCCACACCTCTGATTCGGTTAGGCAATCCCCTCTCCCCTCCTCAGGTGGGAGGGATGGTGATTTTCTCCTGGCAGCTCACATTCAGACAGAACAGTGCTACTGTCTTAGAGTGAGCTGTTTAAAAGGATACGCCCCCAATCCTGTTAGGCCACGCCTCTCCACTAAGTGATCAGGGATTGAAAAAATAAAGTTAAAAATCAACTTTTAGGTCCGCTAAGCCACACCCCCGATACATTTAGGACACACACCTTCCCCCCCTGCAGCCAATGACAATTGACAAAATGAAGTTAAAATCAATTTCTGTCAGCTGCAGAGGTGGGAGGGACAGTGACTTTCTCTTTGCAGCTCACACTCACAGAAGACAGTGCTGCTGTCTTAGAGTGAGATGTTCAAAAGGACACGCTCCAATCCAGTTAGGCCCCCTCCCACTCAGCCAATATGAAAAAATAAAGTTAAAAATCAACTACTAGGTACATAGCTCAGCGGACAGGATATGATTAGATACACAGCTCTGCAGACAGTATCACACAGGATAGGATTAGATACACAGCTCCGCAGACAGTATCACACAGGATAGAATATTAGATACATGCTCAGCAGACAGTATCACACAGGATAGAATATTAGATATACGCTCAGCAGACAGTGTCACACAGGATAGGATTAGATACACAGCTCAGCAGATAGTATCACACTGGATAGAATATTAGATACACGCTCAGCAGACAGTATCACACAGGATAGGATTAGATACACAGTTTAGCAGACAGTATCATACAACATAAGATTAGATACACAGCTCAGCAGATAGTATCATGCAGGCTAGGATTAAATACACAGCTCAGCAGACAGTATCACACAGGATAGGATTAGAAACACAGCTCAGCAGACAGTATCACACAACATAAGATTAGATACATAGCTCAGCAGACATTATCACACAGGATAGGATTAGATACACAGCTCAGCAGACAGTATCACACAGGCTAGGATTAGATACACAGCTCAGCAGACGGTATCACACAGGATAGGATTAGATACACAGCTCAGCAGATGGTATCACCCAGGACAGGATTAGATACACAGCTCAGCAGACAGTGGGGCGAGGCACTGTAGAGGTCACTGTTATGGGGGATACTGTTGATATCTTTTTACGACACACGGAAACATGAAATGAAATAGATGAAATATACCCATGCCAAGCCGGCTCCTTCTGCTAGTATATTAAAAATTACAGACTGGGCAGGGGATACAATAGACTACATAGCTAGTGTTGCAATTATCATCGTATAATCTTGCCAGCTTGCATATATTGGCAACATATACTAATGTGATGTACACATTTAAAACCCCCTTTATGAACGGCGGCTGTTGTGTGCTGCTGTTCCCCTTCTTATCGCTGCGGTCCCGGGCACCGTGTTCATCGGTGATCTGTGGTCAGTGCTTCCCATTCACCTCTGCAGTCCTGGGCTCTGTCTCTGTAGGTACTGTTGTTCTGTGATCCGCTCCACAGTTTCCTCTCAGCCCTGGCCACAGCATACTTGCTGCTTGTTTCCTGTAGCACTTTCTTAAGGGCCAGCACGTATCACTTCCTGGGCTTTATGGATTAGGTCATGTGACCTCGCTGACCAATTCTAGCCCTCCTGCACATATATAAGTGGCTTAGCCCCTTCCCCGATGCCTCAGTGTCAAGGTCCTTGTGTCCTGCTAAGGTTCCTGACATCTGCTTGTGTTCCTGACTCGTAATTGTGCTCCTAGATTCTGCTACCCCTTTGATACCTGCCGACTTGCTTTGGACTCTCCTGTTGCCAACCCGGATTGCCTGACCTGTGCCGCCTGCCCTGACCTTTTGCCTGTCTGACTTCGCCTCTGCCTCATCCTTCAGTCCTGCATTGTTGCTCCTGGTAATGACTCTGCCTGCTGACAACGCTTGTACTTTTGGTATCTTTTTCAGGTACCTCCTGGTCCGACTGGACCAGCTGCCTTGTGTGCCTATCCTCCTCAAGAGGTAGAGACCTGGTGTTCCCCTGGGGAAAGTCTATCCCCACCATCAGGGGTACTGTGAAGATCAAGGGGTTCACTTAGACAACGCCCTTAGAGGAGGTAGGACAGGATGACTATTTTATGCTGAAACGATTGTAACTTAAGTAATTGGTTCCAAAGCCCTAAAATGTCATCCAAGATAAGAGAAAATGAAGATTTAAGAAAAATAAGCAGATAACTAAGACAGATAAAACCTTACATATAGCTATTTTACCAGAGAAGAGGCACTGATTGGTTGGATCTGAGTCTAAGGCATTGCATGTTGAGTCTAGTGTCAACTTCCGATGGTCAGAAAAGACCACTGTATGTTGAAAATATTGTATCCTGGGGCCATTGTATCTTGAGGGATCACTGTATATAAAGCTGAGTGTATGTATGTGTGTTTGTATGTCCGCTAAAGGAATCCGTCGCATTTATAATTATAAAATTTGGCACACAGTAATACTAGGTAAGGTTATAGACCGGGTCTCAGTTCTCTAGAACGTACCGTTCCTGAGACATTCCCAAAAAAATGCATTAGCCATTAGAAGCCTAGTCACATGACCCTTATCAGCAAATAGAAGCTCGCAGGCCCTTAGTCTCCACATACACACAGTTTTAAACCAGGTTTCCATAACAGCCGAGCCAGTTTTCTTCACTGCTGTACAGTTGTGTTCAAAATTATTCAACCCCCAATGCTGTGAAGGGTTTTAGGGAATTTAGTGTACATTTGTAATTGTGTTCAGAATGAAATCTTACAAGGACTTTTTAAAGTACCAAATGCAACTAAAATGACATGCATTGTTTTTGTAATACAGTATTAAATGTTTTTTTTGTGATTTCTTCATTGACACAATTATTCAACCCCTTAAAGACGACCACTCTTAAGAACAGAGGTTCATTCAAGTGTTTTCGATCAGGTATTGAAAACACCTGTGGATGTCAAGGAGCAGCAATCAAGCAGAATAAGCACCAATTAGGCAGATGTAAAATGACTGTGATACTCAGCTCCTTCTAGACATTTACTGGTGTGTTTACAAACATGGTGAAGTCAAGAGAATGGTCCAGGAAGACAAGAGAAGAGGTGATTTCTCTTCACAGGAAGGGCAATGGCTATAAGAAGATTGCAAAGATGTTAAACATACCAAGAGACACCATAGGAGCATCATTCGCAAATTCAAGGCAAAGGGCACTGTTGAAACGCTACCTGGTCGTGGCAGAAAGAAGATGCTGACTTCGACTGCTGTGCGCTACCTGAAGCGCAAAGTGGAGAAAAGTCCCGTGTGACTGCTGAGGAACTGAAAAAGATTTGTCAGATGCGGGTACTGAAGTTTCAGCTCAGACAATAAGGCGCACACTGCGTAATGAAGGCCTCCATGCCAGAACTCCCAGGCGCACCCCTTGCTGTCTCGAAAGAATAAGAAGAGTCGACTGCAGTATGCCAAAAGTCATGTGGACAAACCACAAAAGTTTTGGGATAGTGTTCTGTGGACTGATGAAACAAAATTAGAACTGTTTGGGCCCATGGATCAACGCTATGTTTGGAGGAGCAAGAACAAGGCCTATGAAGAAAAGAACACCTTGCCTACTGTGAAGCATGGCGGGGGTCAATCATGCTTTGGGGCTGTTTTGCTTCTACAGGTACAGGGAAGCTTCAGCGTGTGCAAGGTACCATGAATTCTCTTCAGTACCAGGAGATATTGGATGAAAATGTGATGCAGTCCGTCACAAACCTGAGGCTTGGGAGACGTTGGACCTTTCAACAGGACAATGATCCCAAGCATACCTCCAAGTCCACTAGAGCATGGTTGCAGATTAAAGGCTGGAACATTTTGAAGTGGCCATCGCAGTCACCAGACTTAAATCCGATTGAGAACCTCTGGTGGGACTTACAGAAAGCAGTTGCAGCGCGCAAGCCTAAGAATGTGACTGAACTGGAGGCTTTTGCCCATGAAGAATGGGCGAAGATACCTGTAGATCGCTGCAAGACACTTGTGTCAAGCTATGCTTCACGTTTAAAAGCTGTTATAACTGGAAAAGGATGTTGTACTAAGTACTAAGATTGAATGTCACTTGGGGGTTGAATAAAACTGATAATGATGTGAGCACAGAAAAGACATTTGTGGTTATTTCATTATAAATGTTATGTTATATTTGTCTGACTTACAAGGGCCTCTTTGATTTAATTGTAAACAAGATGACTGAAATGATCAAAATCAATGTCAAACTGGTCAAAACACTCAATTTCAGTGGGGGTTGAATAATTTTGAACACAACTGTAGGTCAGCTTTAAAGGGGCAGGGCGCTGTGGATGACACTGTTAAGGGAGCAGAGTGCTGTTGAGGTCACAGTTTAGGGGCAGGTAGGATGGCCATTCAGGCCACCCTCAAAAAACGGACCTAAAAGCCTGCTCCCGCTAAGCCACGCTCTGACACGGTTAGGCTACGCCAATTCTTACTCCGCAGCCAACAGGGATTGAAAAAATGAAGGTAAAAATCAATTTCTGTCAGCTGCAGGAGTGGGAGGGAAGGTAACTTTCTCCCTGCAGCTCACGCTCAGACAGCACAGTGCTGCTGTCTGAGAGTGAGCTGTTCAAAAGCACATCCCTGTGTCCATTCAGGCCCTGTGCCGGGCGGAGGACAGGGAGTCTGAAAGCCGGACTGTCCACCTTAGAGGCAGGCTCCTGTGGAGGTCACAGTTAAGAGACGGTCCGCTATGGAGGTCAGTGTTAGGGGGCAGATTGCTGTGGAGGTCACTGTTAAAGGGACGGCCGCTGTGGAGGTCACTGTTAAGGGGGCAGAATGCTGTGGGGGTCACTGTGGACGTCTCTGTTAAGGGGGTAGAGAATGGTGGAGGTCACAGTTAAGGGGACGGTCCACTATGGAGGTCAGTGTTAAGAGGCGGGGTTCTGTAGAGGTCACTGTTAAGGGGGCGGGATGTTGTGGGGGTCACATTTTAAGGAAACGGAGCTCTCTGGAGGTCACTGTTAAGGGGCAGAATATTGTGGAAATCACTGTTAAGGAGACGGGGTACTGTGGAGGTCACTAATAAAGAGGCGGCCATTGTGGAGGTCACGGTTAAAAGGGAAGGAGCTGTGGATGTTACTGTTAAAGGGGCCGGCCGCTGTGGAGGTCACTTTTAAAGGGGTGAGCACTGTGGAGGTCACTGTTAAGGGAGGAGAGGATGTGGATGACACTATTGAAGGGGCAGCTGGGTACTGTGAGGTCATTGTTAAGGCAGCGGGGTACTGTGAGGTCACTGTTAACCACCTCAGCCCCCCTAGCTTAAACACCCTTAATGACCAGGCCACTTTTTACAATTCTGCACTACACTAATTTCACCGTTTATTGCTCCGTCATGCAACTTACCACCCAAATGAATTTTACCTTCTTTTCTTCTCACTAATAGAGCTTTCATTTGGTGGTATTTCATTGCTGCTGACATTTTTACTTTTGTTTTCTATTAATCAAAAATGACCGAAATTTTTGCAAAAAAATGACATTTTTCACTTTCTGTTGTATATTTTTTTTAAAAAAATACATTTCTATATACATTTTTCGCAAAATTTATTGTTCTACATGTCTTTGATAAAAAAAATCCAATAAGTGTATATTTATTGGTTTGGGTAAAAGTTATAGCGTTTACAAACTATGGTGCAAAAAAGTGAATTTCGGCATTTTGAAGCAGCTCTGACTTTCTGAGCGCCTGTCATGTTTCTTCAGGTGCTAGAATGCCAGGATAGTATAAATACCCCCCAAATGACACCATTTTAGAAAGAAGACACCCCAAAGTATTCGCGGAGGGGCATGGTGAGTTCATGTATAATTTCATTTTTTTTCACAAGTTAGCGGAAAATGACACTTTCTGAGGAAAAAATAATAATAATAAAGTTTCCATTTCTGCTAACTTCTGGCAAAAAAAAAAAAAATCTTCCACGGACTCACTATGCCCCTCAGTGAATACCTTGGGGTGTACTTTCCGAAATGGGCTCATTTGTGGGGTGTGTTTACTGTTCTGGCATTTTGGGCGGGGCTAAATTGTGAGCAATAGGATGAGTGAGGTGCACTCTCTACATACGGGGCCAAAGGGTTAATTGACAAAGCAATAAATTAATTTATTCAAAGACTCCTCCAAATGGACTCAACAACTGTTCCAAAACATACCCAAATGTACAGGGTTAAAATAAACACAACCCTATTAATAATTCTGCCGTTAAAAAGGTCATCAGGATTTGCACAAAAAATCACAATAAAACGCAATAAAATCGCACCAATTAAAGCAGCCGCAATCTACTAGGTATCAATCGCAATATCCACTGTGTAGAGAGGTGTAAGACGCCTATATATAAGGCAATAAGTATCTGCCACTTAAAGTTCCATATAACTATAAACAATCCAGAGATCGAACCAGTCTTTTAGTTCTTTGTAAAGTTGGAACAAGAGCGGCGTCCCGCTCTATTTGGTTCACAGCGGCGTCCCGCTGATACAAAATGAAGCGATCGCCAGAAAAGTAATAATAAAAAATCGGAACAGTCTTACCAGGGGCCAAGGTGCCTGACGGAGTTCCCTACTGTATGCGATGGTAGCGATAATCACAATAGGCTTGTCTGTCGCTCTCCATCCAGTCTCGGGGGTCCAAATGTATATGGCGTTCTACCACGCTAGCAAGCAGGAATACACATGGATCTCCCGGCGGGAAATTGTCGGGTCCGTAGTGCAGATGCTGTTTTCTCACGCGGCTATTTGTTCGCGCCGATTTTCCTCTTTGCACCGATTTTACTCTTTCAGGTCTCCTGGTTTTAAAAATCAATGTCCGATTAATAAATTTGGGGGAACACCAAACCAGACGCGTTTCGGGGTTTTGAGTAATTTTTACCCCTTCCTCAGTGGTTAATTCCCCTATATGCTTCCCTTCATTTTATAGGATTCATGAGCCTATTCAAAAAGGTGGACTGGATCATTCTGGCATTCAAGGATCCTGACAAATGTAATGTCATACACACATAGAAAAGTGCCATAAAGCCAATTAAAAAATATTACATACAGTTGTTATCCATCATGTATTCAATCAACTATAAACTAGTCAGTTATTTCCATCAGTTAGGGCTCATGCACACGACCGTATATTCTTTCCGCTTCCAATTTTTTTTTTTATTGTTTATATATTTTATATGTAAAATTGGAAAAGGGGGTGATTCAAACTTTTAATATTTTGGTGTTTTAAGGCTAGAACTCTTATGCTATTCACCCTAATAGAGCTCTATTAGGCTGAATAGGATCTTACACTCTCCCTGCTGCCCTGGGCTTTGTGTACACAGCAGCAGGGAGCTTACCATGGCACCCAGGGCTTCAGTGGCGTCCTGGCTGCCTTGGTTACCGTCCTGGATGCCATGGCTCAGATCGGAAGCTGCCAAAGTGATACATGATGGGGTTAATGTGAGGCACAGGTCCAACCATTCCTAGTGATAATCCCCATGTGCCTCATAATAACCCTATCAAGTATCCATATCCTTGCATAATGGGCAACATGGGGTTAATGCATGAGATACATGAACAGTCACTTGCTATTGGCACAGTCAATCCATGTGCCTCATATTAATAAGTGGCCTGTATTCCGTAACTCACATTAACCCCATGTTGCCCATTATGTGGCATGTGCCCAGCGTGACATTAAAAATTAGTGACCCCCATCATGTTTAAAACATGACAGTGGCAAGATTGGGGTTAATGAGTTACATTAACCCCAATGTTACTGGCTGCTTGATACGTATTATTTTTTTTTTTTTGCCTGCCTTTATTTTGAGGCAGGCTAATCACTCTTGCACTCTGGCTGCTTTTCAGTGCACACTGACTCTGGGGCTCGGGCTGACGCTGGGGAGGACACAAGACACTCAGGAAGAGGAGGCTGCTGCCGTTCGCCAGGCTCACTAGCTCAGACGGCGCAGCAGTTTATTCCCTCCCCCGTCCATCCTCCTTCTTTAATTAGCCGCATTCATTGGTGGCAGTGGTGCGGGCAGCTTCAGAGCCCGCTCATTTCATTGGGCTCAGCGGAGGCTGCGTCATCCCTCCCTCCTTCTCCGCTGTCTGGCTACAGAACATAGCGCGTGCCGAGCGCCATGTTCTCTCATAAGAGGAGATATGCGCAGCCTAGTATCGCAATAATGCAAATTTCGGTACCGAATCGATGCTGGTATAAAAGTATTGATTGGGTATCGAAATTTCGATAACTCGTGCAACCCCACGGTCTTCCCTATGATAAAAATGCCTATTCTTGTCCGCAAAACAGACAATAACAGGACATGTTCTATTTTTTTTGCCGCACGGTCATGGAATGCACATGCAGTCATTTCCGGGTTTGTTTGCAAACCCACTGAAGTGAATGGTTCCACATACAGGCCACAAAAAAAACGGAACGGACAAGGAAAAAAAAAATAACTGCTCCGTTTTTTTTGTGGACCGTATGCGGAACCATTCATTTCAACCGATCCGCAAAAAATCAGAAGGTACTCCGTGTGCATTCCGTTTCCGTATTTCCGTTCTGCAACATTTTGAGTCTTGTCCTAATATTATCCGCATATCACGTTCCGTGGCTCCATTCAAGTCAATGATTCCGCAAAAATAATGGAATGCATATGTTTTTTGGGGATCCATGATTTTCTATATTTTCATTTTAATTTTCATTATATATAGGGGGTGTAAAAAATAGGCAGAGTCTAAAGTTAACTCATTCATGGTTCCGTTTTACCTCCGCAAAAAACTTAACAGAAACGGAAAGCATACTGAAGTCATAAGGACTGTATTTGCGGAATCACGAAACAGAAACACAACGGACCGCTAAAACTGAAAAACAGATCCATGGAAAAATCTATGGATCCGCAAAACACATACGGTCGTGTGAACAAGCCCTTAATTGATGGAAATAACGGACCAAATAACTGGTGTGAACTCAGCCTTAGGGACCATGCAGATGACCGTTGCATTGATCGTTTGCACAGAAGCGCACAGCATCATAAGTTACTATGGGTGCAGGACAGTAGTCCCCAGGGGGCCCGACACGCATAGCTTCATAGTAACCTATGATGCTGTGCTCTCCCGTACACACAAGCAATGCCGCTCCGGGACACATGGCCCACTCACAAACCGTATGTCTCGGAGGGCATACGGTTGTGTGCATGGGCCCTTAGGTCTCATGCACATGAACATATTTTGTTTCTGAGTCCGTTCTATTTTTTGTTTCTTTGCGGCCTGCATGTGGTTCCATTCATTTCAATTGGGCTGCAAAAAACACGAAATGACTCCATGGGAATTCCATTTCTGAATGTCCGTTCCGCAAAAAAATAAAACGTCCCATTGTCCACATAACAAAGAAGGATAGGGCTGCTCTCTTATGGCCAAGCTGTTCCGTTCCGCAAAATGCGGCATGCACACAGACGTCGTCCGTATTTTTTTGGCGGATCTGTGTTTTGCGGATAGCAAACTACATACAGTCGTGTGCATGAGCCTTTACCGTGGCAGGTCTTGACAGTTTCGGAAGAGTCCAGGGGGGGGAGGAACCGTATCCCCCTCACAGATGCCGCTATCGGCGATCCTTGTTCCCCATTATTGCAGCTGGCTGTCTGCTGTATGACACAGCCGGCACATGCTGCGTATGGTGCAGGCTCACTGCAGCAGGCCGCTCCATACAAGGAAAAGCTCTTCATGACGAATTGATTAATATCAATTCAAATTTCTTGGTGAAATTCGGCAAAGTGTACAAAACTAATTTTTTTAAATTTCACAGGTCCTTTACATACAACAGCAACACATCATGGAACCGGACTCCTCCCACACAGGATCACATGGTCCTGACATCATCAAAGGTCCTTTACATCCAATAGCAACAAAGCCTAGAGCGTGACTCCTCCCACACAGGATCACATGGTCCTGACATCATCAAAGGTCCTTTACATCCAATAGCAACAAAGCCTAGAGCGTGACTCCTCCCACACTGGATCACATGGTTATGACATCATCACAGGTCCTTTACCTCCTCCAGCAGCACAGCCTGTAGTCTGACTCCTCCCATATAGGATCACATGGTTATGACATCATGAAAGGTGTAGTGTAGGGCACCTGGTGAGGTAATGTGACTCTGAGATAGGTGGTGGTGATAAGTAAGGGTTAGGTAAGTGTCCTGTGTGTTGGGCTGTGGGACGTTCTCTCCATGTTCTGTGCGGTCTCCTGTGTGGGTTAGGATTAGGGACAGGTTTATAGTCAGGGAGGTTTTGTGGAGAACATTAGTTTTTAGAACAACTTGTGGGCGGGGCTACATTCTCTCAGAAGCCCATACATTCTATGTTGTGTACAGCAGGTAGGTGTGTGAGCTGAAGTCCTTGAATAACTTTGGCAGTTAATTTTTAACCCTTTTCCCCACGGAGATTTTTTTTTTTACTTTTTCGTTTTGCATCCCCTGGCTTCCCAGAGCCATAATTTTTTATTTGTCTGTTTACATAGCCATATGAGGGCTTTTTTTTTTTTTGCGGGACAAGTTGTACTTTTCAACGCCACGAGTGGGAAGCGAGAAAAGTATTTCAAATTGGGGGAAATTGCAAAAAAAAGCAATTCACCACAGTTTTACTGGTTTTTATTCGCAACGTTTGATGTGCGATAAAACGGACCAGTTACTTTTATTCTACAGGTCAGTACGAATCCGACGATACCTTATATGTATAGTTTTTCTTGCATTTTGATAGTGATAAAAAAATTAAAGTGTGAAAAAATCAGTTTTCTTTTTTTGTCGCCATATTTTGACCCCTTTAACTTTTTCGTAATTACGTGTACGGAGCTGTATGGGGGCTCATCTTTTGCGGAGCGAACTGAACTTTTCATTGATATCATTCTGGGGTGTGTATGAGTTTTTATTTTATTTTTTGTAGAAAATAAAGCGACCAAAAACAGCGAATCGGCCATTTGGACGCTTTTTTCCGTTTTGCCGTATGTGGAATATATTTTTATATTTTCATACTATGGGCGTTTTTGCACATTGTAACACCCATGGTGTGTATTTTTAAATTTTTTTTTTTAGTTTTAGCTTTTATTTTGGAAAAAGAACTTAGAATTCTTATGTGTTATTTATTTATTTTTTTAAACCTTTTTTTTACACTTTTTTATAGTTCCCATAGGGAACTATAACATGCAATCATCTGATTGCTATTATCATAGGCCCCTTTCACACGAGCGTGTCCGGATTAGGTCCGGATGCGTTGCGGAGGCATTTAGTGAAAACTGTGCGATTTTGCAGGCAAAGCCATTTAGTTTCGCCTGCGATTGCGTTCAGTTGTTCAATTTTTTCCACGCGGGTGCAATGCGTTTTGATGCGTTTTTCATGCACGTGATTTAAAACTGAAGGTTTACAAACAACATCTCCTAGCAACCATCAGTGAAAAACGCATCGCACCCGCACTAGCTTGCAAAAACGCAGAATATAGAACATGATGCGTTTTTCATGCAACGCAGAACTGATGTGTGAATAAAACGCTCATGTACACAGACCCATAGAAATAAATGAGTCAGGATTCCGTGCTGGTGCTATGCGTTCACGTCACACATTGCACCTGCGCGGAAAATTTGCTTGTGTGAAAGGGGCCATAGACTCCAATGCAGCAGCCTCCTGTCATTCAAGACGGGCCGGAGCACCAGGATTGACCACTGCATCTGAGGGGTTAAATGTCCGCGATCGGCATTACTGCCGGTTGTGGACATGAGCTGCGGGTGTCTGCTATAAGAAGCAGGCAGCCACCCGCGGCTATGGCTCCCGCAGCGAGCAGGAGTAGGCGCCATCTTTAAAGATCTAATCTATTAAATCTGACGTGTCACTTTATGTTAGAAACAATTTTGCTTATCTAAGCCGTTCTGAGGTTGTTTTCTCGTGACACATTGTACTTCATGACAGTCATAGATTTGAGTCAATATATTTCACCTTTATTTATGAAAAAATACAAAATTTACCAAAAATTTGGAAAAACTCACAATTTTCAGGATTTCAATTTCTCTACTTTTGAAACAGAAAGTGATACCTCATAAAATATTTATTACTTAGCATTCCCCATATGTCTACTTTATGTTGGCATCATTTTGTAAATGTAATTTTATTTTTTTAGGATGTTAGAAGGCTTAGAATTTTAGAAGCAATTCTTAAAATTTTTAAGAAAATTTCCATAACCCATTAAGTTCTGAAGTCACTTTGTAAGGCTTACATAGTTGACAACATTTTAGAAACTACACCCCTAAAGTTATTCAAAACTGATTTTACAAACTTTGTTAACCTTTTAGGTGTTCCACAAAATTTAAAGCAAAATGGAGGGGAAATTTCAAAATATCACTTTTTTGGGCGGGGGGGGGGGGGCGTCAGTTTTCTGATTTTAACCAATTTTATCTGTAACACATCAAGGGTTACCAACAAAACTCATTGTTTATTGCCCTGATTCTGTAGTTAACGGAAATACCCCATATGTGGTCATAAACTGCTGTATGGGCACACAACAGGGCGCAGAATGGAATGACCAACATAAGAATTTTGGAGAGCAGATTTTGCTAGAATGTTTTTTGGGAGCCACCTTGCATATGAAGACACTCTGAGGTACCCATAGTGGAAATCCCCAAAAAAGTGACCCCACTTTGGAAAATAAACCCCTTAGGGAATCTTTCAAGGTGTGTAGTGAGCACTTTGATTTCAAAGGTATTTCATAGAATTGGCTGTGAACATGAAAAAATTTCCAATAATAATTTGCTCTAGCCGAACATTTTTCACTTTCACAATGGGTAACAGGACAAAATGCACAATTTTGTTACCCATTTTCCACTGAATATGGCAACCCCTACGGTAATATGTGCTCAAAAACTGAGTGCCGTGTGGCTTTTGGAGGGAAGATTTTGCTGTAATGGTCTTTGAGAGCTATGTCACATATGAAGACACTCTAAGGTAGCCCTACAGTAGAAACCCACAGAAAGTGACCCAATTTTGGAAACTAAACCCCCTAAGGAATTTTTTTTAATGGAATAGTGAGCACTTTGGCCCAACAGGCTTTTCCTAGAATTTAGAAAGACTTAGCCCTAAAAATGAAAAATGGCATTTTTTTGCAAGAGACTGTCACTGTAGGTCCAAATATTTCATATACACAAGGTATAATAAAAAAAATAAATGCATCCCACGATTTTTTATCTTTTTTCTTCTGAATACAACAACACCCCATATATGGTTGCAAACTGCTGTGTAGACACACAGCAGGGCTAAAAAAAATGGGTTTTAGATGGCAGATTTCAGTGGAATAATTTTCAGGTGCCATGTCGCATTTTGAGACACCCTAAGGCAGTGTTTCCCAACCAGTGTGCCTCCAGCTGTTGTAAAACTACAACTCCCAGCATGCCCAAAGGCTGTGCGGGCATGCTGGGAGTTGTAGTTTTACAACAGCTGGAGGCACACTGGTTGGGAAACACTGCCCTAAGGTAACTATACAGTGGAAACCCCCGGACAGTGACCTCATTTATGCAGTAGTGAACACTTTGGCCCAATAGGCGTTTCATAGAATTTAGAAACAATTAGCTATGAAATTGAAAAATTGAATTTTTTTATGAAAATGTCACTTTAGGCCCACATTTTTAAATTTCCCAAGGGACAAAAGGAGAAAATGAACCCTACAATTTATTAACCGTTTACTCTTGAATATGGCAACAGCCCATACTTGTTCTTAAACCAATATATTGGCACAAAGCAGGGTACAGACGGAAAAGAGCGCCATATGGTTTTTGGAGGATAGATGTTGCTCTAATGGTTTTCAGGCACAATGTTTCATTTGAATAGATCCTGAGGTACCCCCACAGTGGAAACCCCCAATAAGTGACCACAATTTGGAAACTACTCCCACTAAGGTATTCATCTAGAGGTATAGTTTCATTATAATTTTTAAATTGAGTTTAGTTGGAATAAAAATTATACCAAAGGGGAGTGCAAAAAAATGATCCCTTAATCCCCAACCAATTTCCAATAGTGTTCCAAGATTTGGAGAAAAGCAATCTAGTCCTCTTATACCCCTGTTCCCCATTGGTTAATTGTCCAGATTCTAATAAAGTAAATATATTATCATATGGAGAGCCGTCTACCAAGGATTTACAAAAGGAACTTTTTTCCCACACGCTCCACATCCATATCTGTGCAGCAATAAAATACCCCTTAAAATATGGGAGTTTTAACCCTCCCCCCTCCAGGGGCTTATACATGTACTCTAGTTTCAGCCTTAGGCCTCTTTCACACGGGCGTCATGTTTGACGCCCGGATAAGAGGCGGGTGCGTTGCGGGAATATGCGCGTTTTTCCCGCGCGGGTGCAAACGTTTGCAACACGCTTTGCACGTGCGTGAGAAAAAACGCCATGTTTGGTACCCAACCCGAAGCCGGACTTCATCACTGAAGTCCGGTTTCGGGTCTACTGGAGAATTGATTATTTCCCCTTATAACATGGTTATAAGGGGAAATAATAGCATACTTAATAAAGAATGCATTGTTAAATGAAGAGGAAGGGGTTAAAAATAATAAAAGTTAACTTACCTTAGCCACTTGATCGCGTAGTCGCGATCTGTCCTCTCTTTCCTGCAGCATCTATGATCTAAGGACCTGTGATGATGTCACATCACATGGTCCAATCACATGGTCCATCTTACCATGGTGATGGACCATGTGATTGGACCATGTGATGTGACGTCATCACAGGTCCTTTAGATCATAGATGCTGCAGGAAGAGGACAGATCGCGACTACGCGATCAATGGCTAAGTAGTTAACTTTATTATTTTAACCCTTCCTCTTCATTTAACAATGCATTCTTTATTAGAATGCTATTATTTCCCCTTATAACCATGTTATAAGGGGAAATAATAGAGATTGGGTCCCGTTGCTAAGCAACAATGCGGGAAAATCGCAACGCATCCGCACTTGCTTGCGGATGCTTGCGATTTTCCCACAGCCCCATTCACTTCTATGGGGCCTGCGTTGCGTGGAAAACGCAGAATATAGAACATGCTGCGATTTTCACGCAACGCAGAAGTGATGCGTGAAAATCACCGCTCATGTGCACAGCCCCATAGAAATGAATGGGTCCGGATTTAGTGCGGGTGCAATGCGTCCTCCTCACGCATTGCACCCGCGTGGAAAACTCGCCCGTGTGAAAGGGGCCTTACTCTCTTACTTCCCCAAATTAAATCATTGACTAGTCTCTCCATTAATTTAAAAAACTTCAATCCAAATCGGTGAGTTTCTCTATACAAAAATTGAGGTAGAATTACCATTTTAACCAGAGAAATTCTATCTGCTCTAGATAAAGGGAAACAGAACAATAGCTGATCTCAGGGAGACCAGCTACAAAAAACACCGCAGAGCCTCAGTTAAGAGTCTCAACACAGCAATCCAAACTGCAAAGCTCCCTGGGAAACAGTAATATGCAAAATAAATGTGGAGCCCCAGTATTGGGTCTACAACACAATAAAAGCCAGATATCCCTCAAAGGAAGGAAAACCGAGCAAAGGGGTGTCTAGATAAAGGGAGCCTATTCCAAGTTGTAATCTTAGATCTTACTTTGGGTATTACTAGGGAAATGTTACTCTGTATATAATCTTCAACTTTGGGGGAAATAAATACCCCTAAATACTCAAGTGACTCAGAGACATTAATCATACTATCACTAGATAAATCAAATCTGTCTAATAACAGAGACTTCTCCAAACTTACTAACTGCTTGGACTATTCTTAGTAGAGTCATGTTAGTATGGTCTATGAAAAATAACACTTCATCTGCATATAAAGAGATACGTTCCTCCACCCCCAATACTCCGAACCCTTTAATTAGGGGATCTTGTCTCACACTGACAGCTAAGGGTTCAATATATATGCCAAATAATAGTGGGGAGAGTGGACATCCCTGTCTAGTACCCCTCACTAGTGCAATGGTGGGGGTCAAGTTCCCATTGATGTCGAGTCTCGCCATTGATGATCTATATAAAAGCCGGATCATACTCATTCCCATGATTTTCCATAGGAATTCCCATTCTACCCTGTCGAAGGCCTTGGTAGCATCCAACGACAGAATGGAACATGAACCCCCATGCAACACCTGCATGTTAGCAAACAGTCTATGTAGACTCTAATGGGTACCCTTATTTGGGATAAATCTAATTCTGATCAGGGTGAATAATCGTTGTAATGACTCTAGGAGCCTTGTAGCAAGGACTTTTGACAATAACTACATCAGTGTTCAATAGCGATATTGGTCTGTATGACCCCATATCCAAGGGGTCTTTTCCTTTTTTTGGGATTAGTATAATTACTGCTTCTGTCATAGATTCCTGGAGCTTACCATCGCAAGAGATTCCATAAAAACTTCCAACAGACGTGGCAAGATAACTTCCCCATACTTCCTATAAAACTCATATGGAAAACCATCTGAACCAGGAGAGGAGTTCCCTGAACACCCCTTAAGAACGTCCTCTAGCTCCCTAAGGGATATATCACTCTCGAGGGCCTTCTTCTGATCCTCTGTAACCTTCGGGAGAGTAATAAGGTCTACATAAGAATCCATCTTCTCTTCCATAATGTTATTATCGGATTGATAAATCTCTGAAAAATATAACCTAATTTGATCCGGATTTTCAATAATTGATCCCTTAATGGATCTTCAGTATTTCTTTTTCTGGAGCCTGATTCAATATTATAGTTGCTAACAGTTTACCTGGACGTCCTGCTTCTTAAAAAAAAAAAGTCTGCTGAGATTTATTCAATAAAAAGTCTGAGTAGTCCTGAGTTGCTTTTTGCATGGTCCTTCTATTTTCCTCAGTTTTATTTTTAGTAAACTTATTAATATAGTCTATAGTGGCGTATTTTGAAAGTTCTTTCTTTTATACCATATCCCTTCCTTATATTATAGATGTTACTAAAAAATAACCCCTTCATAAAAGCCTTAAAAGTGTCCCATATTATCTGGATCTTGGCTGATTTGTTATTAGCATCCCAAAAATAATTAATATCCTTTTAAACTAAATCATAGTTGTCTAAAACTGTTAACCAGTATGGATTCAATCTAAAGGATGGTCTTATACTATCCTGTATCCTGTTCAAACATAGCTCTACTAAAAAGGGTACGTGATCCGACAGGGCCCTGGCTTCATATCTGATTTGTTTCACAAGACCCCTATATTTTCTATTTATTAATGCCAGATCAATCCTAGACGGTGGAGCACTCTGGCCATTTCTCCATAAAGGTCAACAGGATATTAAGTACATAGAAAGAAAAAGGGGGAGGAATGTAGATAAAGGCCAAGATACATAGTCTACCATAAAGTTTCCCATAGAGGAAAACATATCTCCCCTGACTATCGATAGAGGATGCCTCGCAGGCAAAATCAACTATGAAAGAAGACTGACACTCCTCTGGAGTAGCTAGTAAATGTAGAATGGAATGTCTGCCAGACCCATCCTCTACCGACCCATCGTGTCGCCTCTTCAGTAAAGTGGGTCTCCACCAGACAAACCACTGCTGGTAAATGTCTCTGAATTAAATAAAATACAGCTTGTCTTTTAAGTTTATCTCCCAATCCCCGTACATTCCAAGTTAATATCCTGACCGACATTACCTAGTATAGATCAACTACAATCTAAACTCCTATTTGCCCCACCTCCCTACCCTCAGTCAACCCTAGAGACACACCGCAACCCTCCCCGCATCCCACAACCCCATAATCCACTACTATCCAGAAGCAGACCTTCACACTTAGACCAGGGATGGGCAAACCGCAGCTCTCCAGCTGCTGTACAACTACAATTCCCACCATGGCCTGCTGTAGGCTGATAGATGTATGCAGTCTTTGCATGCTGGGAGTTGTAGTTTTTCAACAGCTGGAGAGCCGCAGTTTGCCCATCCCTGACTTAGACCATCCTTCCCCCTCCCCACCAATCCTGCCCATATGATAAACAAGGAAAAAAGCCAGGAAATTTAAACATTGTTCTGGTCTAGCCATTCAGTGGCTAAGGCTGGAAAATAAAAAAATGTTTACTCCAAGTTACTCCATTAAAAATTATGCGCAATAGATGGGTACAAAAGGGAGTACTTAATGTCCTTGCTCTGTAGCCATTTTTTAACAGTACAAAAATTACGTCTCTTATCTTTTGAGAGATCTGGAAAGAAAGATAATTTACTCCCATTATATACTATTAGGGAACATTCCCTGGCCCGCTTTAAGATCATATCTCTGTCCTGGGAAACAAGAATCTTTGAAAAAAATACCCGTGGTTGATTTCCAGGAATTGGTTTCCCACCAGGGATTCGATGTGCCCTTTCAATTAAAAAAAAAGAAGAAAAATTATCAAAGATTAGCGACTGTAGCAATCTGACAGGATTCTTTCTCTCTGCGCCCTCAGGTAAGCCCACGATTCTTATGTTACATCGTCTTGACCTGTCTTCCAGATCCAGATTTTTTTTTTGTACATAATTATAGTCTGTCTTTAAGGAAGCAGAGTCGGATTTTAGTGAATTTACTTCATAATCCAGGGAGCCCCCAGACTTCTCCATTTTGATGATTTTTTTTTTAAAATAGTCTCATTAAAGTGATGTCAGACTGAACTACCCCCAACTCAGTAGCGATGTCTTGCACAATTTTTCCGTTATTTTCCTAATCGTGACTAAGATCTCGTCTAATAGAGAGCTTTCCCCTGTAGGGTTCTCAGGTTCATCCGTTCTCTCTCCCCTATCCTCTTGAGAGTGATCATTAACTGTCACAGCCTCCTCCACTCCAAAACCAATAGCATTTTTTTTTTTGGATTTATATCTTGCTTCCCCTTTTGTGCAGTTCTTATATTTACATTACGGAATTTCAAATAATGATCAATTTTAGAAGTATCTCCGGATTTCTGCCCAGTTTTGGAGAGGTCTGTAGATCGCCGATTTTGCTTTGGCGCCAGTTTCTTTCCCTTCTATTTTTTTCCTTTTTTCTTATTTTTTCCTCTCTTTCTCTCCCACCTTTCCTCTGTTCCTTCTCCTTTTTTCTTTCTCTCCTTTATGTCCCCTTTTTTCCGTTTTATGTTTTAGCGATACTGCTATAAAGGGGGGCATAGGTGGGAAAAGAGACAGAACACAAAAATATATAGACAGAGCACCATAAAAAGAAATGTAAGAAAAAAATCAATATGAGTAGGTCTCTCCAGAGTCCCAAGGTACGCGGAGTCTCAGGTTCCAGGATCTTATTTTCTTGGTTTTCTTAGTTTTCTTTTCCCTCTTTTTTTCTTCCTTTTCTTTTTCCCTTTCTTCCTCCCTTTAGTACAGGAGTGCAGCAGAGCCTTTAGAGGGCTATTCGATCCCTGCCGCCGCTTTCACATGGGAGAGATGATATCCCTCACGGAACAGGCAAAAAAATCACGACTGCAGCCAGAAGCGGGAGCAGATGGCGGCTGAAGGCAAGAGGGAGAGGGGAAGAGGCAGGATGCAGGAGCCGTGGAAGTGAACAAGGGCGCAGAGGGCAGGGAGACAGCGCAGGCCTGAACAGCTAGGCGAGAGGCAGAGCAGGAAACAGACCAGCGCCGAGGCGCAACCACACTCCAAAGACAGAGGTGCCGGCGTCTATGGACGCCGATCCCCGCTCACACGCAGGGCAGGAACAGAGCGCCACAGAACAATTCGCAGCAGGCGATGGAGCGATGCAGGGACCGGATGGAGGGAGGAGGAGGGAGTGACGTGTCCTCTTACGTCATCCCGGTCTGTTTTGATGCAAAGGCCAGGTTTTGATGGACATGTTTCACATTGATAGCTGGTTTCCTTTCTTATACAATTTTTGTAACATACACTGCAACATTTTAGCTGCTTGCTCTTTTTTGCAGTGGGATAAATTTCAGTGGGGAAGTGCTGTCCTGTAGAAGTGGTACTGGGGCTTGCCTTTATTATATTTTCTTGAAATTTAAGAAAAGTTCCCTCTTGGCCTGCATTTCTGTAAAGCACACATGCATTATATAATGCAACCTGTGTAAGGTGCACTACAAGTTTTTTATACCATATCCTGGATTTTCGAATGGCAATATAGGGTTTGAGTACCTAGTCTGACAGGTCTACCCCACCCATAAATTTATTATATTCTTGAATACACACTGGTTTAGGGGTTTCAGTGGCAGTACCTCTAACAGGTACAAGGGTGCTGATGTCACAATGTATTGTGGTTAACATAAGTACATCACTTTTGTCTTTATATTTAACGCACAAAACATTTTCGCTACAAAGTGCTCTGCCCCAGCAGTGTTTTTGGGAGGCTTTTTTGGTTCTTTCTTATTGTGCCACATGTCGCCGTACTGCTGTTAGCAAGGCACTAAAAAGGTGATATATTGAAATAAAAGTTGTCAAGGTACAGGTGGTATCCTTGATCCAGCGATGGGATCCCATACCATTTTTCCGCTTATTCCAAAGGTAGGGGGACATTTTTGGGGTTCTATTTTAGAATCCTTACCCTTGTTTATTTTAAAGCGATGTGTGTAGCCAGTTTTACTTTCACACAATTTATACAGTTTGATGCTGTATCTTCCCCTCTTGTTAGGCAAGTACTGTCGAAAATGCAGCCTTCCTTTGAAGTTCACTAGGGATTTGTCGACAACAATATGTTTTCCAGGGATATATATTTTTGCAAACATAGAATTGAAATGAGTGATTATGGGCCTTAATTTATACAATCTATCAAAATTGGGATCATCTTGGGGTGGGCATCTGTTATTGTCTCTTATATATATAAAAATTATTTTGTCTGTCTGTACTTTATGCGCGACCAAACGACTGGACCGATCTTCAACAAATTGGCACACAGGTACATCAGGTGTCCGGGAAGGTTTTAGACCGGGTCTCAGCTCTGTAGCACGTACCGTTCCTCAGATAATCCCAAAAAATAACCTGCATTAGCCAATACAAGCCTGCAAGTCTTTTAAAAAGATTCAAATAGACAAATCGCCAGGGCCGGATGGCATACACCCCCGTATTCTAAGGGAATTAATGTCATAGCCAGACCCTTGTTTCTGATATTTGTGGCCTCTATACTGACAGGGAATGTTCCACGTGATTGGCGCATAGCAAATGTGGTGTCATAGCAATATTATAGGCTGGTAAGTTTGACATCTGTTGTGGGGAAACTGAAGGGTTTCTGAGAGATGCTATCTTAGAGGATCTCAATAAAAATAAGCAAATAACGCCATATCAGCATGGCTTCATGAGGGATCGGTCATGCCACACAAATTTAATCAGTTTCTATTAGGAGGTAAGTTCTAGACTTGACAGCGGCGAATCAATGGATGTCGTATATCTGGACTTCTCCAAAGCATTTGACACTGTACTGCATAAAAGGTTAGTATATAAAATGAGAATGCTTGGACTGGGAGAAAAGGTCTGTAAGTGGGTAAGTAACTGGCTGAGTGACAGAAAACAGAGGGTGGTTATTAACGGTACCCCTGACGAAGCCGGACGTTGCCGGCGATACGCGTGGGGCTCTTTTTGTCGGCGGTTGTCCACATGGGGGTACCTGGCACAGACTTTGACTGATTGTTTTCATTTATACTCGTGTTGTTAGGTATGGTTCCTTGCATCATGCTGTTATACGGATTCAGTATATATATGTGTTCATGCTGTTGCCAGTACATTGTACTTTGATGCTATTTTTATTGTATTGTGCCCTGGACTCCGCCGTTGTGCAGGGTTATCTTACCCGCACCCGTCCAACATTGTATACAATTTTAAATTTTTTTGTGTGTCTTCCTTTGTATTTCTACTAATAAATTGAATTTTATAGATATATGATTGGATGTGCATTTGAGTGATAGTCTTCTTGGACTCTCTAGTGGTCCTCTTTGTTACATCAAAAATCATATGTATCCCCAAAATAGTACGAATAAAACCTTTAACCCTATTTTGTAGTTTCCAAAATAGGGTCACTTTTTTTTTTTTTTTTTTTACTGTAGTGGTCTTCAAATGTTACATGGCAACTTAAAACTGTCCCAGTGAAATCTGCCTTCCAAAATCAATATGTTGCTCCTTCCCTTCTGCGCCCTGTCGTGAGCCCATACAGCAGTTTACAACCACATATGGGGTGTTTCTGTAAACTGAAGAATCTGGGAAATAAACATTGAGGTAGGGCTGCAGCTATCGATTATTTTAGTAATCAAGTATTCTATTGATTCATTCAACGAATAATCAAGTGTTCCAATAAGAAATAACTAATTAAAAGAATGTTTTCCTTTATAAAAGGTCATCAGACCCCCCCCCCGTGCCATCAGTCCTTTATGCCATCAGTTACCCCCAGTGCCATCAGCTCCCCTATACCATCAGCCCCCCCCCCCCGGTACCATCAGTCCTCTGTGCCATCAGCTCTCCCCAGTGCCATCAGCTCCCTCCAGTGCCATCAGCTCTGTGCCATCACCTCTCCCCAGTGCCATCAGCTCTGTGCCATAAGCTCCTCCAGTGTCATCAGCTCTGTGCCATCAGCTCCCCCCAGTACCATCAGCTCTGTGCCATCAACTTTGTGCCGTCAGTGCCATCAGCTGTGCCATCAGCTCCCCTGTGCCATCATCGCCCCCCCATGCCAGCAGTTCTTTATGTCCTCAGCTCTCCCAGTGACACCATCTCCGCTCCTATCCATCAGTCCCAGTTTAACACTTACCTCTCCTGTAGGGGCACTGCTCCACAGCTCCTCCGTCTCAAACAGGGCCAGGTCATAGTGCACGCTTACGTGCACTACGAACTGACGATGTGTCAGGGTACAGTACAGTGCAGCGCGGTGCAGACCGGCAGGTGACCACGGAGCATGAGTAACAGCAAGCACTTCACTCACGCTCCATGGTCACATGACACAAACAAATCCTCGATGCAAAAAATCTGCATCAAGGATTTTTTGGTGTTGAAATACTCGATTCAATTGAGTAATCGTTGCAGTTCTACATTAAGGTTTATTTTGCTGTTAACCCTTGCTGTATTGCAGGAAAAAAATGGATTAACATAAAAAAGTCTTTAAACATAATGAAATATTAAAATTTCACCTTCATTTTCCTTTAAACTGTTGTGGAACTCCTCAAGAGTTAATAAAGTTTTTAACATCGGTTTTGAATAATTTGAGGGGCTTAGTTTCTAAAATGGGGTAATATATGGGTGGTTTCTATTACGTAAGCCCCTCAAAATCACTTTATAACTGAATTGGTGCTTAGAAAAGCGACTTTGGAAATTTTCTGGAAAGTTTTACTTCTAAAATTTTAAACCTTCTAACATCCTAAAAAAAAATCATACCGACATAAAGTACACATTAGGAGAAAATGTTGACTGATAACTATTTTATGAGGTACTATTTGTTTTAAAAGTAGAGAAATTCAAATTTAAGAAATTGTGAATTTTTCCAAATTTTCTGTAAATTTTTAATCTTCTTTATAAGTTTAGGAAAACAATTGACCTAGTTTTGGCGCTTACTTGAAGTGCAATGTGTTACCAGAAAACGATCTCCGAATTGGTTAGATAAGTAAAGCTATTTCAAAGTTATTATCACATAAATTAACACATGTCCGATTTGCAAACATAGGTCTAGGCTGGAAGGTGAAAATTGGTCTAGAGTAGAATTGATTAATATATGCAAATAAGCCTCTGGGAGCAATGGGGGTGTTGTCCTTACACCTAGAGGCTCCTTTTTATTTTTGCACCTGCAACGCCGTTTCCACTTTCATTGACCGGGCCAGGCACGTTTTCACTGCCTGGTTCTGTCAACCAAAGTGCAGAGGGTGCAGCAGTTGATGAGAGAGCAGAGCCTCTAGGTGTGACAACAACACCCTGGTTGCTCCTAGAGGCTCATTTGTATATATTAAAACATCATTTTTCTCAGCAATACAGGCACATATGTATATGGGACCAACACAGATGCCTTCAGCTGCCAATCGCACATGCCACAGGTCAGCCAGTTTCATAGGTACAAATTTGCTGACAGGTGCCCTTTAAATCTTGTGACTCCAACTGATCGGACTGGGGAAGTCTGAGCTCTAGATCTATGAAGTGATCTACCAGATTACAGCTTTATACAGGGATTACCGCTGTGACCTGTAATTGTCTATAGCGGTAATATGAAGGTGTGACATGTTTTTGACCTGAAACATGGAGGATCTGCCTTGATACACTTTATTATCTCCTCCAGTGTTTCCTCTTCTTATCTCCAGTAATTGTATTTTACATGGGATTTTCTATGATTTTACATCGGTTCATCTTCTTTCCATTCAGGTTTCTACAATATAGGATCCGCTCAGCGTATATCTCCTATATAAGATCATTCTCCTGACTGACCCCTCAAGGATGGGTAGGGATGGGGACAAGATGGCAGAGAGTATAATACATCTCACCCTGGAGATCCTCCTCCGGCTTACTGGAGAGGTGAGAGATTCTGATGATGTCACATTACATCATCTTCTCTATGTTACTAACAGATGGACATGACTGGAGAGGTGAGGGACTCTGGAGATGTATGGAGTGATATTTATTACTGTGTCTCTCCATACCCAGGAATACACAGTAGTGAAGAAGACCTCTAGTGAGCATTGTCAGGCCCCGGTATCTGAAGGATGGAGAAGAACTCTGAGCCCAATATCCAGGCCGACACCTCACATCCCGATACATGAGAAATTCCATAGAGAAAAGATCCTAGAACTCGCCAACAAGATCATTGAGCTGCTCACTGGAGAGGTGACATTGCTGGGAATGCCAGGACATTATACCTATTTCCTAACGAAGTAAACTAATTTAAGTCCAGAGTCGCAACAAAAGAAATGCGACTTCAGGACTCAGCTAAACTGTTCTTGATTCAACCACATTGTTGTTATTAACTCTTTTCTTTTCTAAATTTCATGTCTGTTACAATTGAAAATTTCAATAAAAATCATTTTAAATGCCAGGACATTATAAAGTAACACTATGAAGGGATCTGGGTGATGACTGCATCATTGTGTTGTCAGGTTCCTATAAGGTGTCAGGATGTCGCCTTGTATTTCTCCATGGAGGAGTCTGAATATTTAAAAGGACACAAAGATCTGTACAAGAACATCATGATGGAGGATCATCAGCCACCAGGTAATAGACATGACTAAATACACACATCCTCTCACTAGTTATATGTAAGAAATTAATTGTCACCATATGTTTTTCCTACAGTTAAAGAAGAGAGAACAACTCTCAGTCCTCTTCTCCTACAGGATGAGAGATGTCCCAGTCCTTTCCTTCTACAGGATGGTTCAGAAGAACATCAAATCATTCCAAATGATGATCCGATAGATGGAAATAAGGTATTGTAAAAGATCACGATTACTTACCGGTAATTGGATTTTCCGTTTAGCCTCCACAACGGCACTGAGCTGGAGGTTACTCCGCCTCCCAGGGACAGGAAACAACGTGGAGAACCAACCTTTAAAAGCCTCCTCCCCTTTACCTTCTCCAGTTAATATCCGAGGACAATAGGTGATGCTCAAATATTTTATTCTATAAACCTTTAGACAGGAAAAAGGAAAACAGATACGCAAAAAAAAAAAAAAGCCAACTAGGCCCAATAATTCATAAACAGTGAAAACAAACCATCATACATTGTCATGATACTCTCAATAGGGTGGGAAATAATCCCAGTGCCGTTGTGGAGGCTAAACGGAAAATCCAATTACCGGTAAGTAATCGTGATCTTTTCCATACGCCTCCCCAACAGCACTGAGCTGGAGGATTTGCAGAGAAATATCAGAACTTTTTAGGGTGGGATAACTACAGACAAGACTTTGCGCCCGAATGAGAGATCCCTGTCTGAATTAATGTCCAGTCTGTAATGTTTAAAAAAGGTGTTAGGACTGGACCAGGTTGCGGCTTGACATATTTGGGACAGAGAAGCCGAGGCACAATCTGCCCAAGACGTGGAGACCGCTCTTGTAGAGTGAGCAGTCAATCGTAAAGGAGGGGAACGATGTTTTTCTTTATAGGCACTGACAATAGTTGTTCGGATCCAACGTGAGATGGTTGCCTTTGAAACTCCTTTGCCCTTATTAGCTCCTGCAAATTGGATAAATAGACGATCTGATTTCCTAAAGGATCTTGTGGCCTCCAGGTAGGTAAGAACACATCTTCTCACATCCAGGTTGTGGAATTTTGCCTCTGTTTCAGAGCTGACCTGTTGGTAGAATGTAGGCAGTGAAATTTCCTGGTTACAGTGGAACCTGGAATACACTTTAGGCAAAAAGGAAGGTTCATGTCTCATAACGATTCTATCTTCAAGGATATTGAGATAGGGTGGACGGCAAGATAAGGCTTGAATCTCTCCTACCCTTCTAGCAGAGGTGATAGCAATAAGAAAAGCTGTTTTCTGAGACAGAAGACTGAGAGGGATCTCCGAGATAGGTTCGAAAGGTTTTTCCATCAGAACTGAAAGAACTAAGTTTAGATCCCAAGGGGAACTGTAGACCTCACTGTAGGTGATAACCTGGTGGCGCCCTTAAAAAATCTTTTGATTAGGGGCACCTCAGCAATTTTTGATCAAGAAAAGCACTAAGAGCAGCTACTTGGACTTTAAGGGTACTGACCCGCAGACCATTCTCCAGACCTCTTTGCAGGAAATCCAGGATTACCTTCACATCTGGATCTTCAGAGGGACTCCAGGTGGACTGTGAAAAATTAAGAAAAGCATTCCAGACTCTTTGGTAAATTTTTGTGGCAATGGGGTGTTGCCCTTACACCTAGAGGCTCCTTTTATTTTTGCACCTGCCACGCCGTTTCCACTTTCATTGACCGGGCCAGGCACGTTTTCACTGCCTTGTTCTGTCAACCAAAGTGAAGAGGGTGCAGCAGTTGATGAGAGAGAAGAGCCTCTAGGTGTGACAACAACACCCCGGTTGCTCCTAGAGGCTCATTTGTATATATTAAAACATCATTTTTCTCAGGAATACAGGCACATATGTATATGGGACCAACACAGATGCCTTCAGCTGCCAATCGCACATGCCACAGGTCAGCCAGTTTCATAGGTACAAATCTGCTGACAGGTCCCCTTTAAATCTTGTGACTCCAACTGATCGGACTGGGGCAGTCTGAGCTCTACATCTATGAAGTGATCTACCAGATTACAGCTTTATACAGGGATTACCGCTGTGACCTGTAATTGTCTATAGCGGTAATATGAAGGTGTGGCATGTTTTTGACCTGAAACTTGGAGGATCTGCCTTGATACACTATTATCTCCTCCAGTGTTTCCTCTTCTTATCTCCAGTAATTGTATTTTACATGGGATTTTCTATGATTTTACATCGGTTCATCTTCTTTCCATTCAGGTTTCTACAATATAGGATCCGCTCAGCGTATATCTCCTATATAAGATCACTCTCCTGACTGACCCATTAAGGATGAATAGGGATGGGGACAAGATGGGAGAGAGTATAATACATCTCACCCTGGAGATCCTCCTCCGGCTTACTGGAGAGGTGAGAGATTCTGATGATGTCACATTATATCATCTTCTCTATGTTACTAACAGATGGACATGACTGGAAAGGTGAGGGACTGGAAATGTATGGAGTGATATTTATTACTGTGTCTCTCCATAACCAGGAATACACAGTAGTGAAGAAGACCTCTAGTGAGCATTGTCAGGCCCCGGGATCTGAAGAACGGGGAGAAATCCTGAGCCCAATATCCAGGCCGACACCTCACATCCCGATACATGAGAAATTCCATAGAGAAAAGATCCTAGAACTCGCCAACAAGATCATTGAGCTGCTCACTGGAGAGGTGACATTGCTGGGAATGTCAGGACATTATACAGTAACACTATGAAGGGATCTGGGTGATGACTGCATCATTGTGTTGTCAGGTTCCTATAAGGTGTCAGGATGTCGCCTTGTATTTCTCCATGGAGGAGTCTGAATATTTAAAAGGACACAAAGATCTGTACAAGAACATCATGATGGAGGATTACCAGCCACCAGGTAATAGACATGACTAAATACACACATCCTCTCACTAGTTATATGTAAGAAATTAATTGTCACCATATGTTTTTCCTACAGTTAAAGAAGAGAGAACAACTCTCAGTCCTCTTCTCCTACAGGATGAGAGATGTCCCAGTCCTTTCCTTCTACAGGATGGTTCAGAAGAACATCAAATCATTCCAAATGATGATCAGATAGATGGAAATAAGGTCTTGTAAAAGATCTTTTGTTTAGTCTTGTTTTATAAACCAGTATGATATGCTTTATACTTTTATAATGAGAAAGGTAGAGATGGCAGGATTACAGACCTTACATGTCGCCTGGATCTGCTCACAGTTTTCTGGTCCGTAGATACTACTGGTTGGAATAAGGAACCAACCAGATGCATATACACTACAAAAAGTTAGGGATATTTTGGCTTTCAGTTAAAATTGATGGAAAACGTAAAAAGTTCACGCTTCAGTGATATTATATCATGAAAGTAGGGCATGGTACACTTGGTAGACTTTATAGCTTTGTCTGGCCTACCTAATGCTAAAACACTTGCTCAAGTCTTTGTTGACAACATTGTAAAACTTGATGGCATTCCCTCTGTTGTGGTTTTGGATTGTGGGACTCAGTTTGTGTCCACATTCTGGAAGGCGTTCTGTACTTGGCTGGGGGTACAGCTGTCTTTTTCTTCAGCTTTTCATCCTCAGTCGAACGGACAGACGAAGCGCACTATTCAGAGTCTGGAGACTTACTTAAAGTGTTTTGTCTCTGAGAACCCGGAGGAGTGGTCCTCGTTTTTGTCTTTGTCAGAGTTTTCCATAAAGTCCACTGATAAGGCGCCGTTTTTTGGGCATATGGGTTTCACTCGCAGTTTGGCACATTTTCTGGTTCAAATACTTCTGGTATTTCTGAGGAGGAACGTTTTTCGTCATCATTATCATATATATGGCAGAAAATTCAAAATAACTTGATGAATATGGGCAACAAGTATAAACATGTGGCTGACAGGAAACGTATGAAGGGTCCGGACCTAAGAGTGGGTGATTTGGTGTGGCTGTCCACAAGAAACATTAGGTTGAAGGTACCTTCTTGGAAGTTAGGTCGAAGGTTTATTGGTCCATATAAGATCATATAATAATCCTGTAGCTTTTCGCCTTGAATTTCTCCAGGTTCTGAAAATAGATAATCTGTTTCATAAATCTTTGTTAAAGAGATATGTTGAACCTTTTGAGCCGTCTTCCTTGCCACCCGCTTCTGTCATGGTGGACGGTAGTTTGGAATTCCAGATTGCCAAGATTATTGACTCTCGAGCTCTCTGTAGATCTCTTCAGTATCTTGTTCACTGGAAGGATTATGGACCAGAGTAGAGGATGTGGGTACCGGCATCTGACGTGAATGCCAGTTGTTTGGTGAAAGCTTTTCATAGGTCTCATCCGGATAAGGTCGGTCCTGGGTGCCTGGAGGTTATCCGTAGAAGGGGGGGTACTTTCACAGACGTACTGCGACATACAGACGTCCCTGTGACAGTGTGTGGCAGGAGATCTTTGAGACTGGCAACACGTGGTTTGATTTGACATGTTTAGCTTGTGGATTCAATAGGTGTTTATGTTGTTTCTGGTAGTTGCCACACCCTTAACGTCCAGGTGTCGCTATTGTGGTCATTTAACTTTCACTATATATAGTTGTTTCTCCCACGATGCTGTGCGGTTTATAGCTTAAGTTAGACCTGTGGATAGCTGGTGTTTGGATCTCGGCTGAGTTCCTGGTGCTGCCATAGCTTCTTGGAAGTTAAGTGTTACCTTTCCCTTTTGTATTTTATTTTAACTTTTCTGTGTGTTGCATTTCCTTGTTGTTTTGTATTAGACCTCAGGGAGACTCCCGTTCATCCTTCCTTTTGGAGGAACAGGTTGTCCCATTCCTGTCATTAGTACCAGGGTCCTTTAGGGTTAGATAGCACTTTAGGTATTCCTGTGTATGAACTCGCCTACCTTTGAGGTCTGGTCATACTGGTAATTGGTCAGGGCTTTGGTTAGGGGTTTCACTAGGAGGTGTCCATCTTCCTTCCCTAGTTTTCAGGCCTTATTTCTTTTCCCCTTTCCCTCTTATGTTCGGTGTGGGGTTTCCCTCCCACATTAGAGCGTGACATCTTGAAGGGCAGCCCTCAGGTCATTGAGGTTCTGAGGTACAGAGTTAGAAGCCTTCACACAGCGACTCAGCTGATCTCATAGGTTTTTAATAGGATTTAGGTCTGGAGAAAGTGCAGGCCACTCCACTATCTAATGACGTGACCTCTATGAGCTGGCACATTGTCCATGAAGATGAAATTAGGCCTGTGTTGTTAATGCAGAGGAACAATGACTGGATTAATGATGTTATTTAAGTAGTATGGGCTTGTCACTGTACTATTCACAAAGTGTAGGGCAGTTCTATATTGACTAGACAAACCTGCCAACACTGTACCACTACCACCACCAAAGGCTTGTCTGTTAAAAACAGTGGCTGATGCATAGCGCTCTCCTTGACGTCTACAACATCGTTGTCAGCCATCATTTCTGCTCAGCGTGAATCAACTTTCATCAGTGAACAGCACTGAGGCCCACTGATCCCTAGTCCAGCAGAGATGCTCCCTGGCCCATGCAAGACAATGACGCCTGTGCCTGGTGGTGTGGTCAGGTACCCTTGCAGGACGTCTAGCATGCAGACCATTCTGATATAATTGTTTTCGAATGGTCTGATGTGATACTTAGATGCTTCTCAATGGTCATCAGTGTGGGATGTGGTCAAAGGACGTCTACTTCTATGCCTTTCTGTGACTCTTCCAGTCTCTCTTTATCTCTGTTGCAACCTGCTGATGACAGTCTGTGACACTCTAAGCTCAGTGGCCACTTTTGTCTGAAAAAATCCTGCTTGAAGCCTCGCAATGGCGAGGTACTGTTGATCAACTGTTAGGTGTCGTATTGGTCTCATGATGTCAAAATGTGAACAGCATGATGAGGCGGACTGTTTAAATAGGAATTCTAATTCTTGAAACAGGAAAGTTATTGGGCGATTCATGGATCAAACACCTGTTGTGAATTTTGCTGTTAAGCTCCTTGTTAGAGAACAGCAAGTTGTACAAAAAGTATTGAAACATTGAACAGTTGGACATGTGCATTCAAAGGTTTAAAGAAGGTCACATTAAGTTCACCTTTTTAACCCCCTAAGGACGAAGGGCGTACATGTACGCCCTTCGTCCGCACTTTAAAGATGGCGCCCGCTCCCGCACGGAGCGGGCGCCCGAGCTGCGGGTAAACGCTTGATTCATCAAGCTGACACCCGCAGCTCATGTCCGCGACCGGCAGCGATGCCGATCGCGGACATTTAACCCCTCAGATGCCGTGGTCAATCCTGACCACGGCATCTGATCGCGCAAAAACCGAAAGTTTCACTTTCGGTTTGCTCGGCTCCCCTGATGGCCACAAGGGGGAGCCAGAGCATGCATTTAGTACCCTAGGTTTCTGTGAATGAAACCTAGGTTACTACTAAGTATTCCTATGGAGCCTATGACTGTAATAGGCTCCATAGGAAATATGCGATTTTCTAATATATTCCAATGCTATTGCATTGGAATATATGAGAATAGCAATCTGATGATTGCATCTTATAGTTCCCTATGGGAACTATAAGAAAGTGGTAAAAAAAAAAGTTTAAAAAATAAAAATTAAATAAAAAAAATATAAAAATTCAAATCACCCCCCTTTCCCCAAAATGAAAATAAAATAAATAAAAAAATAAAAAAATTACACATAATGGGTGTCGCAATGTGCGAAAACGCCCATACTATAATAATATTAAAAATATTCACCATACGGTAAACATAAAACGGAAAGAAAGCGTCCAAATGGCTAATTCGCCATTTTTGGACGCTTCATTTCCTAAAAAAATGAATAAAAAGTGATCAAAACATCATACGCACCCCATAATGGTATCAATTAAAAGTTCAGATTGCCCGCAAAAAATGAGCCCCTACACTGCTCCGTACGCATAATTACAAAAAAGTTATAGGGGTCAAAACATGGCGACAAAAAATAAAATAAAAAATTCCCACTTTTAATTTTTTTTTCACTATCAAAACGCAAGAAAAACTATACATATTAGGTATTGCCGGATTCGTACTGACCTGAAGAATAAAATTAACCAGTCAGTTTTATCGCAAATCGAACGTTGTAATTTAAAAACCCGTAAAACTGTGGTGAAATTGCTTTTTTTTTGCAATTTCACCCCATTTGGAATTTTTTTCCCACTACATCACATGCAAAAATAAATGGTAGCGTTAAAAAGTACAACTTGTCCCGCAAAAAATAAGCCGTCATATGGCTATGTGAGCGGAAATATAAAAATGTTATGGCTTTTGGAAGGCAGGGAGCGCAAAACAAAAACGCAAAAATCCCAAAACCCCCGGTCCTTAAGGGGTTAAGGTTAGAGTGCATCCTGAAATTTCACCCACAAGCCAAATATCCCTAACTTTTTGAAGTTTATACAGGAGACCTGCAGATATTTTTGGGTCAGATAATGAAACATTGCGCATGTGGATCTGATGTGTCTTGAACAGATTTGACTTGGTTCTGCTCCAAAGTGTGTTATGTAAGTGACCCTCTCCCTCTTTATCCCCTGTACAGGGATCTATTGCAGGGGAACCACTAGGCTGCTGCACTTGAAGTAGTTTCTGTACATCTGACTGCTGACACACAGGGTCAGTAAATGCAGAATATGTGCAGTCTGATAAATGGTCCATTGTCAGGACAAGCAGCTCAGGGTCAGAACGGAGATCAGGCAAGGGTCAGGTCAGGCAGCAAAGAGTCAAATCTAGAAGTCAGGCAGAAGTCTGTACACAGAACAGGCAAGCAAGCTTTGCATGAAACTAGCATAATAGAACCTACGATCATACTCCTTTCCATGTCTTGTAGAGATTAGAGTGCGTGCATGCTGGCCCTATAAGAGCCAGAGATAGTGTGTGCACAGTCATTGTCTAAGCTTGTGTGGGAGGAGAGCATTCCAGCAGCTAGGACCATTGGACCTGAAGAGAGGGATGCTGGTGGGGCTGGACCCCTGAAGCTATGGAGCAGGTAAACCAGGCAGCAGCCATGCCCACCAGCAGGAAGCAGAGAAGCTGGAGGCATGGATCACTGTCATAGCAGATAACATTTCATCACTTTTTGTCATTGTAATTGATTATCTTCTCTGGTCACATCAAACATCCCACACGACTTCTCCATGAGTCTTCTGACTTTTAGAATTTCTGTTTCACAGCTTTTAAATCCAGGTAAAGATCTGAGCAGTATTAAGGCTGAAGAGACATATGTGAGGGGTGATGAGCAGATCATAGAGGACATTCCTACAGATCACCACCCAGGTAAGTAGCAACCACTAAATGAAGCAGAGTAGACTCACAGATTCTGCTCCTTCACTGGCTGCTGATTACTCCTTGTATAGTCAGGTAGTGGTGGCAGTTTGGGGGTCACATATTGTACTTTCTGACAGGTTTTCCTTTATTAGCACACAATTGTTACCGATACCAGGTGTCCCACAGTATTGATCTAAAGGTTGGGGTTGTCATCTATTTTTCTATGAACCCTCTTTTAGACCAATCTCAGTATATGGTGCCCTAAAATATCTCATGGCAGCTGTTAAATGGTCCCCTTATTGACACCTCAGAGAACATGTTAATAGTCATGGTTTGGTAGCATATAGGATTAATGGCCGCCTTTTATATGCATAGAAACAGTTATAAACCATTTTCACTGGAATAATAAAAGTTATGTTACACCATTTCCCTCTTACTGTTCGGGTGTTGAACCCAGGACACCACCAGTTTAGGATTTATCTCTGGACTCCTGGATTGCAATTTTTGTTCATTTTTTTTGGCCCTTTGCTTGAGTTTTATTTTTCCCCTCACCCATAACGGCACCCATGTGACTGGGATCTCCCATCCAGGACAGGAAACCTGAAGAGATAAAATGGTTTGTACCCCCACCACGCCTCAGTTCAGGTTTCCTGTCCTGCAGATAGGATGTACCTAGGGAGCTCTTGCTCCTAGCTTGGGTTCACATCCTGGGGCTGGGGAAGGTCCAGGTCTTCTCACCGTGAAGGGGCCTGTCCCATGCGGTGTTAGTCTCCTTGGGGAGCAGTTTTCTAAGCCTGCCTCCTCCCAGTCCCATGGGGAGTCTATGTGGCTGTGGGCAGGTGGCTTCTGATTCAGTCCAGCGTAGTGTGCGGTTCTTCCTTTCACAAAGATGACCGCCTAGGGCAGATTTGCGCTCTGAGCATGCGCTCGGGGCAGGCGGCGGAACGCAGTTTCTGGCGACGCTGGATGTGGAGGAACCCTTGGCAGCTGGATTAGGGTTCTGTTCATCGTGTTTAAAGGAGGCCAAGGCACGTTACAAGTGGCAGCAGGAGAAGCCAGCCAGCTCTTCTTGCGCACATAGTGCTGTGCTGGATCTGGTGTCTGGATACAATGTTGAAGCTGGATGATACCTCACACGTTGACCCCTTGTAACCGTTGAGGCCCACAAGCCCGTTACTGGACCTGAGGAGTGGGGAAGTTTACCTCTGCATATGGTGAGAGATCTCGATCCTTATTAATTGTGGGTTGTTGTTTGCTTATTGTTGTTATAGGTAGCAAAAATACCTAAGAAGTTGTCTGGCAATTCTAAGCATAAGGAGTGTAGTGTATGTAGGGTAGCATTACCAACATCTTATCTTAGACCAGTATGTCAGGGGTCTGTGGGTAAATTGATTCTGGAGGAGCCACAGAATTTATTCAAGAATATTAAGGCATTGGTGAGATAAGAAGTTAAAGAGTAATTAAACCTTTGACTAAAATGTTAATAAGATGTCCCTAATGTCCTAATAAAACTATCTCTAATATACTTTATTAATAGATTTTCTATTTTTATTAGACTTTTCTCTACCTAAAGTGCATCATTCCCTGGCCCCATTCATAAAATGTCTACAGCTCATACTCCGTACACTGCTGAGCTGTCAGCAGTGTACGGAAATGTCCGTTTTAAGAGCACAGGGAATGGTGCACTTTAGGTACCGAAATCTAATAAAAATAAAAAAACATTAATAAAGTATATTAGAAAAAGTTTTATTATGGCATTAGGGACATCTTATTAAAATTTTAGTCAAAGGTTTAGTTACTCTTTAAAGCATCTCTTAAATCCCTGAGGGGATTTACGATGTTTACCAGAAAGGGCTGGTTGCAGTAAAAAAAAAAAACAGACTCTGGTGGGGAGGATTGTGATCTTGAGTCCAGCCAGAATATGTCAGATGATTTTTCTTCTTCAGAGGAGGATACAGCGAGGAGGGCTGTGTTTCCAACTGTCATCTGATGATCTGAAGTTAAAAAGAGATGCCAGCAGTGATAAGGAGGGCGTGGAGCTCTGGAAGGGGTGGTGGGAGGCCCGATAGATATGTGGGGGTGGGAGATTGGGGGCCCATGAATTTTTTTTTGCTATGGGGCCCATGCATTTCTAGCTACGCCCCTGCCTAGGCCCAAATCATAATAGGGTTTTTTCAGTACATAAGAATATGGAAGCCCTTATTAAAAAGTAGTGGAGAAATCCCAGTAGAAAATTATTTATACCAACAACAGTCAAAAGAAAACATCCCTTTGAGGAATCAGTATCGGAGGTATGGGACAGGACTCCTAGAGCGGATGCACCAGTAGCTAAGGCAGCCCAAAAAATCTGCGCTTCTATTTGAAGATTTGGGATGTCTGGGAGATCCATTAGATAAAAAAGCTGATATTTATTTGAAGATGGCTTGGGAATCAGCAGCCACTAGTCTTGGGTATAGTATTGCTGCTTCTTGGGTCTCCAGGTCCCTAAAGTTATAGTTAGGTCAGCTTGAATCTCACATAACGTCAAGGGAATTGCTTTATTCTCTTCCTACCTTTCTTAAGGCAGCTGATTTTCTAGCAGATGGATCTACTGATGCAGCTCTGTTTTCTGCAAAGGTCGAATGCAGCTGGATGTGCCATCTGGTTAAAGTCGTGGAAGGGACACCAGGGCTCTAAGGCTAGACTTTGTGCAATTACCTGTGAAGGTTCTAGGCTACTTGTCCCTTCATTAGATGATATTCTGGAAAGGGCTTCTGATAAAAAGAAAAAGTTCCTAGTTCCCCAAATGCCTACTTTTTTCATAAACCCCAGTCTAATTTCAGGAGGGCTGGCAAGGTGATAGGAGAGAGAAATTTCCTAAAAGATCTAGTGGATTTTTGTTCAAGCCCCAGTAGAATCAATCTTAGGACAAACAGAAATAACACCAGAAGTCAGATGGGGGGAAGTTTATCACATTTTTTTCCGTCCTGGGAGTCCATTTCCCAAATAGATAGATTCTAGAGGTCATAAAACAGGATTATCAGATAGAATTTCTTTCTCTTCCACAAGATTTTTTTATTCAGACAAAGTTCCCCTAAGATCTCGAAAAAAAAGGAAGCATTAGAGTTGGAAGTCATGGCTTTATTAAACAATGGGGTGGTTTGCCAGGTTCCCAGGGGAAAAAAGGAAAGGGTTTCTATTCCCCTCTTTTCTTGGTGATAAAAACCAAATAGTTCATTCAGAGTAATACTAAATCTGAAAAGACTAAATGTCCCTAACTTACAAAAAATTTCATATGGAGACAAAAGTCTCCAGAACTGTTTGATGCGAGCTTGGATCTGAAAGATGCTTACTATCACATTTCGATTCATGCCTAGTCCCAGAAATTCTTGAGGACAGCAGTTTGGATAAGAAGGAAGTTGTTACATCTTCAATACAGAGCACTTCCCTTTGGTGTATCTCAGGCACCAAGAGGTATAAAGGTGGTAGCAGAGATAGTGGCTTTTGTAAGATTAAGAGGAGTAGCTATAGTGACCTATCAAGATGATGGAGGAGGAGGATATATAAGAGGAGGGAGATATAAATGTTCTATTTTTTAACTTAAGGAGAACTTGGTAGCAGGTTTCTGAGTCGGACAACCCTAAGGCAGGGGGAATGGTGTCTAAACGAGGAGGTTTTCTGGAAGTAGTTCAGAGGTGGAGTCTTCCCACAGTAGGTCTGTTTGCTTTCAGAGTAGGGATGAGCGGACTTCAAGTTTTTAAATTCGGGTTCCGGTGTATGCTGGATTGCGTTATGGATTTCATTACCTCGGACCATAATGCAATTTCATGAGGGAATGCATAACGGAACATTCTGTCATAATAGAAGTCTATGGCCAGCATAGGACTGGCCATAGAGGACTTTTTTAAATTTTTTTTTATATTTTTAGATGTAGAATTGGGAAAGCGGGGGTGACTTAAAATTTTAATATTTTGATGTGTTTTTTTTTGCCTAGTGCATAGCTCAGCATGGAGATTGCCATGGCAGGCCTGGTACACTTTAGCAGCATCCAGGCTGCCATGGCAACCGATCGGAGCCCCATGATTTTTCTGTGGCGAATCCGATGAGAACTCATAGGTGCCGCGATCAGAGTTGAGCAGGTTTAATGACGGGGCGGCGTGGCCGCCGCTCTCAGTCATTGTGGCTGTATCATACAGCCGGCACCCTCCACGTATGGTGCGGGCTCACTGCTGAGCGTTAAGGGGTTAATTGATTATACACTTTATGGGATAATTACCACTTGTGTGTGTAAGGCCCTATGAGTGGTAGACTCTAAAACCAATAAGTTTATTGATATACATTAAAAAGGCAAACGTCCCAATGGATTTATATGCCCAAAATTATTCCCCAAGGAAAAATCCAAAATTATAATCCCATCAGGGAGAGAGAGGTAGATTGCGGCAGATGAACACCTAGGGGGAGGCAGGTGAAGTAACCCTACTATATCCCTTCCGTATCCCTAAGCCCGAGGGACTCACCTGATGGTGGTAAGTCCTTGTCCTCGTACCTAACCCTGTCACCCTAAGTATCCCTCAAAACACCTGCGTACCCCGACGCTTTTCCCCCTATTCAAGGGTTCATCAGGGGGTCACCAGAACAAATTAAGGTGTTAGTGAATGGTCATTGGTGTAACCATGAAGAAAGAGGGGGCTGGTGGTAACCAGCGGTACCTGATGCAGATAAGGCAGCACTCGTCGAATGACATATCTGTAGACAAAGATAAACAGATGTTTCTAAGTCAGTGACCGTTCCCTGCACAGCCGAACATAAACCAAACACAGTTAGCAGTAACTCACATATTGTAGCGGCCCTTCAGGTGTCCAGCCCCCTCATGGGTCCAACGATATCCAGGACCTGAGGGAGACTGGCGCCACCATGTTTTTAAATGGTGCTCCTGTTAACAAGCAACGTATACCGCATGTACGCCGGTCGGGCGTCGCATCCGAATCCGGTTGACGTCACTTCCGGGTAGTGTGTGGCGATGCGTTCCAAGGTGGAGCGCATCGCCAGCGGATGTATGGGGCGTCACATCCGGATAAGGTTAACGTCACTTCCGGGTTGGCGTATGCCGATGTGTTCCAGACTGGAGCGCATCGTCAGCAGCTATGTTAGAGGGTATCTAATATTACAGCGATATTTGGAGGTGGGATAAATAGTAAAAAATAAATAATAGAACCCCTACTTAGTATATCGCTGTAAATAAGATAAATTTAATACCCATTAGTAAACGGACAAGGAGAGGAAAGCACAGAATGGTAAATGATAAAGATCTGAGAACCTCAATATCATGATTTATGGTCATTAATAACGACGAAGCTGTACAGCACTCAGCAGAGTATGCCGTCTGTCATTGAATACTAAACTGCAAACTATATGATGGTGAAAAACTCGCTAGTCCCGAATGTCAGGGACAGGTACAGCATCACAGTAGCCCTCAAACATAGTCACACTTCTACACCATGTCTAGGGGGGAAGAAAAACCTCTAAAGATTAGGAGGAAAAAATAAAAAATAAACCATAAGGATAAAGATTGATACATTTTTACAAAGATATATATATATAGCCACAGCAAATTAGCTGCGGAACAGACCCTTTCGGACACTTATCGTGTCGCAGGTTAGCTGGATACATATTACTCTTATTTCTACTGAGGACAAAGTATCTTTTGAGACAAAGAGATTCAAAGAAAACAACTAAAGCTTAATCTATCATGAAGAGCCCTTGGAGACTGAGATCGAAATCTGTATATCCATTCAGTTTCTTTACAGAGGATTTTACGGTCCCAGTCCCCACCGCGTAACGGTTGTGGGATAACTTCAAGAGCCATACATTTTAATACACCAGGATCCCCTGAGTGTACGGAATTTACATGCTCAGCCACAGACGTATCCCTCTTATTACTCACATTGTTAATATGCTCACATATCCTCCTCCGAAATTCACATATGGTTTTTCCAACATAGTCGAGGGGACATGGGCATTGTACAACATAAATTACACCTCTAGTTCTACAGTTTGCAAATTGCCTAAGCGAAAAGAGGCGGCCAGTGGCCAAGCACGTAATAGACCTCCCTGTCCTAATGTATCTACATGCCTTACATTTTCCACATCTGAATGCGCCAGATTGTCTCTTCGTTAGCCAAGTACCTTCTGGGGATGGAGCGATGTAATGGCTCCAGACCAATCGGTCCCGAAGACTTCTACCCTTCCTATACATAATGCTCGGGTGCACCGAGAGGGACTCACTGATGTCGGGGTCTTTCTGGAGAATATGCCAATATTTTCCTAATATGGCTCTGACCTCTTTATTGGCGTTGTCAAACGTGGAAATAAGACGGGTAATCTGTGGCTCATCTGTAACCGATCTTGGGACTAGGAGATCATCCCTGACCCGTCCTTCCGCTTCCTGAAAGGCTTGGCGGAGTGTACCTACGGGATAGCCCCGTTCTCTGAATCGTTGGTATAAACGTCTGGATTCTTTATAAAAGTCAGCTGAGGTGGAACAGTTACGTTTGACCCAAAGGTATTGCCCTTTTGGAATTCCTCTTTTTTGGGGAACAGGGTGATGACTGTCCCACCTCAGCAGACTGTTGGTGGCCGTGGGTTTCTGATAGATGGTGGTGATCAGTTTCTCACCCCATTTCTGGACCTTAACATCCAGAAACTGAATCTCTTTTTCGTGAATCTCGCACGTAAAGGCGAGACCAAGTGTGTTGGTATTCAGTTCACGGACAAATAGATGAAACTCGGATGTGGTCCCGCCCCACAAAATAAATACATCATCAATGTAGCGGGACCACAATCCGATTTTGTCTTGCCACCACAAATGGTTGTCAGGAAAGACAATAGTCTCCTCCCACCAGCCCAGAAGGAGGTTTGCATAAGTGGGAGCACACGGGCTCCCCATGGCCGTCCCCCTGAGCTGGAGGTACAGACGACCGTTGTACAAAAAGAAGTTGTGCGTCAGCACGAATGACAGGATTTCCAAAACAAACTTATGTTCAGTACAATGTATGTCCCTGGTGTTAAGTAAATAATTAACTGCCCTTGTCATGGGGTATGCTGCTGTATAATGATTCAACATCGATGCTGGCTAGAAAACAGCCAGCATCCACAGTCAAGGTGTCTATTAAAAAGTCCGTGGTGTCGCGTGTATAGGAGGGTAAGGTAACAACAAACGGCCTTAACACCCGGTCGATATATATGCCACTGTTTTGCTTGAGGGAACCCACCCCTGACACTATCGGGCGGCCTTTTAGGGGGCTGGTCCCCTTGTGTATTTTTGGCAGCCCATCGAAGGTTGCTATCTGTGGGGTCTCCTCGGTTATAAATGCGGCCTCTGTTTTTGAAATTACCCCTCTCTCCAGACCATTTTTGAGAATAGTTTTAAGTTCAGAAAAATAAACTTGACTAGGGTCATCTCTTAGAATTTCGTAAGTAGTTACATCTTTAAGTAGGTTCATACACATTGTACAATATTGTTCGGGACTCAGCAGCACTAGATTACCTCCTGTGTCCGATGGTTTGATAACCACATTCTTATCACTCTCAAGGTCCCTAAGAGCGTCCCACTCAGTCATAGAGAGATTGGATCTATGTTGTACCTTTCCAATCCTTTCAATGTCAGCAATGACCATTTCAAGGAAAATCTCAATAAATTCATAGTTGGATCCTGGAGGCAATCTAGTGCTGCGAGGCCCAAGGTCAGTGAATGGTCCCTCACCTAGATCTCTCTGGCCTTCGTCCTGCAAATCTATTTATAGTTGGAGACTTGGGAGGTCAGTTTCCGCAATCCCCAATTTAGCACAAGTTTGTCTATTATAGTTTTTAAAGAAATTCCGCCATTTTAACTTCCTGCAAAATAAATGTAAATCTTTAATCCAAACAAACGGACTAAATGTTTCAGTAGGAAAAAAAGATAAACCCTTTACAAGTACCTCAGTCTCCACTTGTGTGTGTATGTATGTGTGTGTATATATATATATATATATATATATATATATATATATATATTTATACACTGTTTGGCACAAGACACATTGCTTGACAAAGGCTCCATTAAGTTGAGCTGAAATGTTGCAATAGCATAAGTGAATAAAACTCCAAATTTTTCACTATTTTGGAGTGCTGCCTCTTTTTCTATTTTTAGCAAACTTTGGATTCTGGTCAATGTTCCTGAAAGGTATTGCGCCGTCCACTTTTGATTGTGCTACTTTCCTTCTTTATACATTATGGGGGAGATTTATCAAATTGGTATAAAGCAGAACTGGCTTAGTGGCGCATAGCAACCAATGAGATTCCACCATTTATTTTCCAATGGAGCTGTGAAAAATGAATGGTGAAATCTGATTGGTTGCTAGGGGCAACTAAGCCAGTTCTACTTTACACCAGTTTGATAAATGACCCCATATATGTGTGTGTATGTATGTGTATATATACAGTATATGTGTACAGTATATTCATGTAATTTGTGTGTATGTGTCTATGTAGTGTGTACTTACATGTCTGTAATTTAAAGGGATTGGCCACTTTCTGGTTATTGCTGACCATTGTGTTTGTAAGATAATTATGACACTTACTACTATAGCCGGATAAAATTCTGCATCATTTTCTATCTTTTATAAGGTATCCTCCCGAATCTTTTGCACTGTCCACACAGAGGTCTTGTCCATAAAATGGCTGCAGATGGAGGGTCATGTGACCAGGCAAATCTCCTCCATGTCATATCTTCTCTGTTCAAACACACTGCACCTACACTAAACTTCCAACAGAACCAGTGTAGATGGCAGATGCAGTGTATTTGAGTCGAGGAGATATCACATGGAGGTGATTTGCCAGGTCACATGACATTTTATCAGCAGCCATTTTGTGGACAGCACAAAGTATTGTGTAAACAAAGGGCTAGGGCTGAAACAATTATTTAAATTAGTTGAGGCACAAAAATCCCTTGATGCAATATCCCCCCCCCCCCCCCGAGACTCTGGATTTTGTTTGAGCTGGGTTGGTCCCTTTCAAGCCACCTACCGCTCCTCTGACACTACCTTCATAGCTGCTAAGACACCTTGCTACTGGGTTCCCTCAAGGGACTGGGCTCAAATGCTAAGAGGCGTTTGGTGCTCGTTTGGTGCTCTGAAAGCTCCGCTACCTGGGGGAGATGTGGATTTTCTTCAGGAGACTCACTTCAACCAGACAGGATCCTTTAATTTTGCCAAGCACCACTACCCCCACTCCTTCCTAGCTAATCGTAGTCATCGAAAGGCAGGTGTTGCCATATTGTTTTTGGCCTCCTGTCCCATCTCCGTATCCTCCTCTCACATAGACCCCACTGGACGCTATGTCATTTTGGAAGGGACCTATCATGATCGCCCTATTGTACTCTGTAATGTGTATGCCCCCAACATCTACCAGCTTCCTATGTGTCGGGTCCTATGCAAACCTTCTATTCTGTTTACCTTCTAATAAGTGGAAACCCCTGTACATATTGCTACTAGGCCGCATAGTGGCGGTGAAAATCTTCCTCCTCCCAAAATTGCTTTACTACTTTGAGACCCTCCCAGTGCGTATGCCTATGTCAGAACTATGCCTCCTTCAACAGGCCGATATTGACTTCATATAGCAAGGTAAACGACATCACATAACCTGCAAGGTCATGATTGCGGCACAGATAGAGGCGGCCTATCGGTCCCCTTTTTTTTTTCTTTTTAATATATTTTTATTTCTTCCAAAAAAGAGCTAAAGTATACAAAGTACTTAAAAACACATTGCACCGTTATAACACTACACTTCAAAATTATTCACATTTTTAACCTTTAAACCCCACTTTCTTCTCAAAAAGCCCCCCATTTCCGCTGTTTCCACTGGATTCCCATCACAATCCAAGTACCACCAAATACCACCTAATTCCAATTACCCCAAATCTTTAACCAGGTTAATCTTCTTTTTTCTGTCTAAGCAAGTATATATTCATATTCCTTTACCTTTATCCATATACCCCTTCCATTTTTGGAGGTTAGGATATTTAACCAAGCCCCAGTACTTCACTATTATGATCTAAGCCAGAGTAATTGCTCCTTTTTTTTGTTTATTTGTCTCCTGGAGGTTACTTAGAATCACATATTCAATACAGGCATCATATTTTAAGAGGTAGCTATTCTGTATTTTCCCAAAAACGTTAAGCCAATATTCCCCAATACCTCGACATTTCCATAGTAGATGTTTATAATCTCTCTTATCCATGTGACATTTATAACATTTCTGTTCTTTATCTTTATAAATAGTGGATATTAATAGTGGTGTGTAATATAGACAATGTATTATTTTGAGAAGGATCCACATATGTGCTCGAGAGACTGTAGACTTTTTAATGTTCGTATAGACGATATCCCAAGAAATGTGTGAGTGACCCTATCTTATTATATAGGCTGGGATCATATCAAGTTTGCGATTTATGTTTAGTGTGTGTATTGAGAAAACTGCCAAAAAGATAAATGTGTCCAGAGGCTTTTGGTCTCCATGTGACCTGCATAGATCAGTATTCCATACAACTATATCCAGTAGAAAACAAACAATGAATTAAATGTCACTGTATGGTATCTGTCAGAGATCTCTGTTCAATGTCTACATCCTGGGCATAGAAGATTAATAGAGCCCATAAACGTTAAATGAACAGAGCATTATATGTACAGTACATTCCGGTATTATTTATATGTATGTGGTACATGTACGATTATATATTTACTAAATGTGCGAGATGGATAGGAGGTGGGCTTTCAGTATCAGTTTGTCTAGCCAACACAGTGTACCCTAGCCCGACACTGGTTACAATTGTTCCAAAGACGTGACTCCTTTGTGCATGACCATCCTGCTCCTCTCCTCTAGTGTATTCTGTGCTATAGTGCATGTAGCCGTCAGTGTGTAAGACGGACACCACCTAATCTCACAGACTCACAGATCACTTCATGATTCTCCACTGAACATTTCACTAGAAAAGATGTACACACTGAAATGTGAACCTAAGAAGATGCTGGCTTCAACACCAAGCCTGGTGACCTAACATCATCTACTGGTCCAGGCTACTGGTCTACTGTCAGATTGTGATCTGTTTTCCCATAGTCATTTGAATTTTGCTCCATGACTTATAATTTGTATGGATTTTTTTCTATATATAAAAATGCTAGAAAATATCAATATAATTTTAATGTTTTAATGTTAAAAATTGTAAAACTTAGATTTATTCTTGGCAGATGACTGTACCAGGATCTCAGAGAAACATCTGATATCGTCAGATTTTAGAATAGTTGATTGTGGTGTCACAGAAGATACACGTGAAGAGCATGCCATTATATCAGATGTGTCCTCAGCCTTTCACAGCAAAGATCTATTATCTGATCCTTTGGATGGATTTCAATCTTCTGATTCATCACAGACTGATAAGCAAAATAAAAGTCACACAGGGGAGAAGGCTTTTTCATGCTCAGAATGTGGGAAATGTTTTACCTATAAATCACAACTTGTTATACATGAGAGAATCCACACAGGGGAGAAGCCATTTTCATGTTCAGAATGTGAAAAACATTTTAACCGTAAATCACATCTTGTTAGACATCAGAAAATTCACACAGAGGAGAAGCCATTTTCATGTTCAGAATGTGAAAAACATTTTAAGTATAAAGCAGCTCTTGTTAGACATGAGAGAATTCACACAGGACTCAAGCCGTTTTCATGTTCAGAATGTGGAAAATGTTTTAGCCAAAAATCATATTGTGTTATGCATGAGAGAAGTCACACAGGGGAGAAGCCATTTTCTTGTTTACAATGTGGAAAATGTTTTAGATATAAATCATATCTTGTTCTACATGAGAGAAGTCACACAGGGGAGAAGCCATTTTCTTGTTCAGAATGTGGGAAATCTTTCATACAGAAATCAAGTCTTGTTGTACATCAGAGAATCCACATGGGGGAAAAGCCATTTTATTGTTTAGAATGTGGGAAATGTTTTACTGATAAATTAAGTCTTATTACACATCAGAAAAGTCACACAGGGGAGAGGCCATTTTCTTGTTTAGAATGTTGGAAATCTTTTACAAAGAAATCATATCTTGCTATACATCAGAGAATTCACACAGGGGAGAAGCCATTTTCATGTTCAATATGTGAAAAATGTTTTTACAAAAAATCAGATCTTGTTATACATAAGAGAATTCACACCGGGGAGAGGCCATTTTCTTGTTTAGAATGTGGGAAATCTTTCATACAGAAATCAAATCTTGTTACACATAAGAGAATTCACATTGGAAAGAAGCGATTTTAATGTTCTGAATGTGATAACTAGAGATGAGTGAACTTTTGAAAAATTGAATTCTGCAGTTCTAGAAGAAATTTGATTTGTTCCGAATTAATTTGTCACGAATCACTATGTTAAAACCCCATTCAGCCTATCTATCTATGAGACCATTTTTAATGGCCGCTTAGACAGAAGTCCACATGTCTAACAGCCGTTAAAAACTGTAATATGCTAGTACAATGTAGCCTTTTGGGTTAAAAAAAAAAAATCACCACTGGGAGAGCAGGTCCATCGACAGGTCTTTTTCAGTCAAAAGAGGAGTGGACTGCCTCTGTGCGAGAAAGTGGATGAGGTTAGTAATTGTTACCATGGAGCCCGAGGAAATTTGGCTTTGTTTAAAATTGAATCTTTCCTAAAATTCCTACTGAATTCCACTTCACATGGTTTACTTCGCTGAACACTAGTGATAGCCATAAAGCAAATCCACACGGGGAGAAATTATTTTCATGTTCTGAATGTGGAAAATGAAATAAAATTAAGTCAAGTCTTATCACACATCAGTGAATTGACACTGGGCCAAAGCCACTGTCATGTTCAGGATGTCATCTGTAATTGCATATCAGAGAAATGTTTTCCTACCAAGAGATATTTTTTACATTTTAATTTGTCAACTTCCAAGATAACTTTTATTAATTTTATGTAGCAGTATGAGGACTTGTTTTTTTGCGTTACAAGTTGTAGTTTTTATGGTGCCATTTTGGGGTACACATAACCTCATTTTATTAACTCTTTCTGGAAGAAAGATGGGGAAAAACAGCAATACTGTTTTTACGATATATAATTTGCAGCATTTATTTTTAGGCACAAATGACATTATAACTTTATTCATTGTTCATTATAGTGATACCAAATACATAGTTTTAAGTTGTACTATGGTTTACTACTGTTGCACAATAAAAACCTTATTTTAGTAGAAAACATTTTTTGCATTGCTACATCCCAAGACACAACTTTTTTTTATTTTTCTTTCCATGCAACTGTTTGAGGGCTTGATTTTTGCGGGATGACTTTTCATTGGTTTCATTTAATTTTTTATTCAGTTTTTTTTTGTTAAATAGGCAAAGCAGCAATACTGGATTTTTTTCTTGCCGTTCTCTGCACAGGATAAATTACATGATAATTGTGTAGTGCAGGTTGTTATGGATGTGGCAATAGTACTTTTCTTAAGGGCCCATTCACATGAGCATATGGTCGCCATGCCCCTGTTGTGGAAAGCAAATAGCAGGTCTGCAAAACTCAGGCACTTGCTGCGTGAACTCCATATCACATATGTGGACCCATTGACTTTAATGGGTCTGTGATCTGCAAGATAAGACAAAAGATAGGACATGTTCTATTTTTTGCCGAGCAGAGGCAGGGATCGGAAGCCCATAAAAAACACTCAGTAGCTCTTCAAAGGACTTTGGGGTCCGTGTCTCTACACCATAAAAGATTGGACATGTCCATCTTTTGATGTATTTTGCGGATCTCGGACTCATTCAAGTCAATGGGTCCGCAACACCATACTGAGTTCACATGGCCAGTGCCCGTGTTTTGCAGTCAGCAACAGGGGCACGGCAACCATACGTTTGTGTGAATGAGCCCTAAAATCAGGCCTAAATGACCCTGCGCTGTAATCAGGGGATCCGTCACATGATTCCCTTAGACTTTATATACTGTGTCAAACATGTTACCATTTGTTAATAAATATCTGCATTTTGGGCCTATGTCTCTTTATTCTTTAGATCATAAGTAGAGACCAGCAAAGTTTTCAAAAATTTTATTCGGACATTTAGTGGCTGAAGCAGGTGGCCAGAAGAAACTGGTCTGTCTTCACAAAATTTTGGTGTGGCACCCATAATGATTTAATCTGGTGCATCAGGCACTGGCGTGTGGAAATCCTGGGTGATCGACTCCTTATTCATCTTTACAAAGGTCAGTCTCTCAATATTTTGGGTGGAAAGGCCCCTACAGGGCTTAGGTGGCCATGAGATGTAGACGCCACATCTGTCCTCTGACCAGCCAGATTTATCAGCATCTGCTCCAGGACATAAAGGAATGGAATGATGTTGTTCATCCCGTAGTGCTGGCGACTGACAAATAAAGTGCCCTCCTCAAAGGGCCTGAGCAAACGGTAGGTGTCACGCATAAGCTGCCATTGGCTAATGTCGAAGTTACAGAGGGGGGTGCTCCTGTCTGCCTGCATCATCAAGAAATCATTTACGGCCTTCCTCTGCTCATATAGTCGGTCCAACATGTAGACGGTGGAGTTCCAATGGGTGGAAACGTTGCATATCAGGCAATGTTGTCGAACGCTATTTAATCTCAAGGAGGGCGTGTTTTGTAGTGTAAAGCCTCATTCACATGTCAGTGTTCAATGTACGTGTGCTGTACATGTTCTTCACAGACAGCACAGGCACCCATTCATTTTAATGTGTGCATACAGAGAGCTTATTAGCTCTAAAATAAACAAAACAGTAAATAAAATAAGCAATAACAGCCAATGATATGTTGGTCTCCGACATACCCGTCATACATGGAACCTGAATGAATCTCTGAGTGGAAATCGATCAAGCCATGGTTTCCAATGTTTATGAAAGCAGATCAGGGTATTGTTACGGTGAGCTAGCAACCGCTCATAAATGCAATGAGTAGAAAGCATCTCCATTATGTCCGAGACCACAGGGGGCTCAATGGACCTCCATCGTCGAGCCATTAGAAGTTTTGCTGCTGATAATATCTGGCAGAATAATTTTTGTGAGTACCAGGAACCTGCTCCACTCTTAGAGATAGGAGAGCTAGCCCAGGGGTTAAGGCTGGAGGGCTGGGCAGTTCCAGAATATGTGTAATAAATTACCAGGAGACCTCTGGCATCGCCAGCATTTGTTCTCTACATTCAGAAAAAGTGTGTTAGTTTAGTTGGGTTATAATACCATATGATCAGCAATTTATGATATAACTTTAATAAATTAGAGCACGAGGTGGCTCTAAGAGACGTATGAATCGCTGTACGCCATTCTTTGTGTTAGCAGATACAAGGCAGCTCTCACCTTCCTGCTTTGCCGTGAGCACGGAACAAACAGCCTCTGGAAACAGCTGGATTGAAGCAGAAAATCAAGAAAAAAGAGAGGGCTCCAGCTTCTCCGGTGCAGTGAAGAAATAATTTATTGAAGCGTACAGCTTTTCCAGTGCAAGTAAGAACAAATAGTCTACACGTTTCGGACTTTTACATGTTAGTCCTTAATCATGTGTGTATGATCTTTGAAGATCTTTCTCCCAAATTAATAGGTGAGCCTGTTTCTTTAGTTCTAAATCCCCCATCAGGGTCCTGTATATGTGTCTGGTGAGTATCAGAGTATCTCCTTTTGGGAGGGAGAGATAGTTGTAAAGAGGAAATGGGAGGGAGACTCCCAATTGAAGGCAACTTCCTAGTAGATGGATAATTCTCAGATACTCATAATATTTTGACTCTGGAACTGCTAAAATGGCTTGAAGGGATGGGAAAGGCCTTAAAGGGACATTGACAGGCCCAATAAGCATTTTTAGATATATATAGGCAGGCATAGGTCTTTTAATGTGTATTTCAAACATATAAGTATACCCCCTGTCCACCTTACAAACTTAGTAAAATCATCTTTTATATCCTCAGTGAATGACTTGCCTTTGTGCCCAAGGGGCAGTGTTTCTCCTCCACGTGTGCCCAGCCATGCCCCAACTGCCGTTTTCAAGCGCCTTCTGTCCCCGACGCTCCGAGATACCTTGCGTGGGATACCTTGCCTGGCACCCCGAGTGGCCACAATGTTACTGAGCCTGCGTCCCATTACATTTAGTGAGGCGCCCAGCAAAGTGAATAATAATGAGCTGGGCGGCGCTTGAAAACAGCAGTTAGGGCACAGCTGGGCACAAGTGGAGGAGAAACACCGCCCCTTGGGCACAAAGGCAAGTCATTCACTGAGGATATAAAAGATGATTTTACTAAGTTTGTAAGGTGGACAGGGGGTATACTTATATGTTTGAAATACACATTAGACCTATGCCTGCCTATATATATCTAAAAATGCTTATTGGGCCTGTCAGTGTCCCTTTAATGGTTCTCCTTCATATAAATCAGTAAGTAGGCGAATGCCTCGACTCCTCCAAAAGGAGGTAGACAAGTCTGCCAATAGAAACTCTAGTATCTCTATCGGGAGGGGGGTGTCTTTCAAAGGAGATTCCTGGGGGGTAGTTTTAAGCACTGCTTTCCATGCTTGAACTGAAGCTCTGAGAGACAGGGCAGAAGGCAGCGGATGCTCAGGTTTAATAGCATGTACCAATAAAAGGGATGTGAGTGATTTCCCCTTATTAAGCCTAGTCTCTATTGCGGGCCATCCGACAGTAGACTTTTGTCGCCACCAGTATCTCAGCAGTTTGAACAATATTGCTTCATAATAATGTTGGAGGTTTAGGCTCCCATTCCTACCTTTACCCTGTGGGCATATAAAATTGAGGCTGCGACTCTTGGTTTGCTTTTTTCCCAAATAAAAGAAAGCATTTGGAGCTGAAACTTGTGGAAAAGCAACTTCGGTAAGGGAACCGCTAGAGTGCGGAAATAGTATAGTATCTTCGGTATCACCATCGTCTTGTAGATGACTATTCAGCCTAGCCAAGTGAGTTATACTTGCGAGTACCTAGTCAGGTCTCTTTGTAAGGAAGTAAATAAGGGGTCACAATTACATGAAAGCAATCTGGTGAGTGGGAAGCATAGCTGGATCCCTAGATAGGTTATGGATTATGTTGCCCACGGAAAAGGGAACTCTTTTAAAATCGCAGATTTTAAATAATACGGGAGGCTCCTATTATATACAATCTCTTTCATTTAATTTTGCCACAGCAGTAAGGGTTAACAACCATAGAGAACGAAAAAAGTTGAATAGACAGTCCCATATGCAAATGACGACATCGCTAATCAGTTTAGTCTATAAATGTCTGTGTAATCCCTTCCAATTCCTCTTTCTTACTGCTGGCCACAGATGAAATATTTAAGTATTTAGTTACTGTATTGTTTGTTGGTTTATATATATATATATATATATATATATATATATAACTCCAACAAATTGGCGCAGCACTCCTTAGGTAAAGTGAACAAAATAGTGTTTATTCACACATGTTTAACACAGCAACGTTTCAGCTCTCTCACAGAGCCATTTTCAAGCCAAGTGAATAATACATATCAACATAGTATATTTATACAAAATTCATTATTGATTACACATGTGTATCATTAAAATCACGTGATAAATACTCTAGAAAAATCCAATGTGTCATTAATTCATTCTGTGCAAAGTTCATCCAAGAGGTCCCATGTCCCGCTCCAACGGAACAACTAATAGTGTATAATAAAATACATAATACAAAAGTGAAAGTGCGCTTGTGCATATATTTAAAAGAAGTCAATATATGCACAAGCGCACTTTCACTTTTGTATTATGTATTCTATTATACACTATTAGTTGTTCCGTTGGAGCGGACATGGGACCTCTTGGATGAACTTTGCACAGAATGAATTAATGACACATTGGATTTTTCTAGAGTATTTATCACGTGATTTTAATGATACACATGTGTAATCAATAATGAATTTTGTATAAATATACTATGTTGATATGTATTATTCACTTGGCTTGAAAATGGCTCTGTGAGAGAGCTGAAACGTTGCTGTGTTAAACATGTGTGAATAAACACTATTTTGTTCACTTTACCTAAGGAGTGCTGCGCCAATTTGTTGGAGTTGTAAAGAGACCCCGCAACCAGGGGTGGACGCGTGCACCATTGGATCATTTACACTGGAGGAGTGCTGCCTGATTTTGGCTTTTTATATATATATATATATATATATTGGGTTTGGACCAGGGTCCCAGTGTATCCCGGCAGATTGTGACGTAGTTGGTAATCAGTTACAGTCACATCTCTCTCCCTCCCCCCCTCTTTGCTCAGAAGTACTGGGTTTCCTCACTCAGCTGCTCTGTCCTGCGACAGTCAGTCTCTCTCTGCTCCGTGACGAAAGCTCATTGTATTCTCTCAGAATTATATCTTACCCAGTTCTGCCCCTATTGGTTGCTTCGGCTTACCACAATATATTCTACCAGACATTAGGCCCGTTACAATAACGGGCGCTAGAACATTAGTGCTGGCACTGTTATTGGGGGGGGGGGGGTCTGTGGCCGACGCACTGCTATGGGGGAGGGGGGTCTGTGGCCTACGCACTGTTATGGGGGGGGTCTGTGGCTGACACTATTATGGGGGGGGTCTGTGGCTGACACTGTTATGAGGAATCTGTGGATGACACTGTTATAGGGGGATCTGTGGCTGAAACTGTTATGGGAGATCTGTGGATGGCACTGTTATGGGGGATCTGTGGACAGCACTGGTATGGGGGATCTGTGGCTGACACTATTATGGGGGATCTGTGGATAGCACACTGTTATGGGGGTGGTCTGTGGCTGACACTGTTATTACACTGTTATGGGGGATCTGTGGATGGCACTGTTATGGGGGCTCTGTGGATGGAACACTGTTATGGGGTGGTCTGTGGCTGACACTGTTATTATACTGTTATGGGGGATCTGTGGCTGACACTTATGGGAATCATCTGTGTCTGACACTAATGGGGGTCTGTGGCTGACACTGTTATGGGGATCTGTGGCTGACAAAGTTATGGGGATCTGTGGATGACACTGTTATTGGGGATCTGTGGCGGTCACTGGTATTAGGGGGGGGGGGTCTGTGGCTGACACTGTTATGAGGGTGGTCTGTGGCTGACACTTATGAGTGGTCTGTGGCTGACACTTATGAGAGTGGTCTGTGGCTGACACTTATGAGGGTGGTCTGTGGCTGACACTTATGGGGGTGGTCTGTGGCTCACACTTATGGGGGTCGTCTGTGGCTGACACTTATGGGGGTCGTCTGTGGCTGACACTTATGGGGGTCGCCTGTGGCTGACACTTATGGGGGTCGTCTGTGGCTGACACTTATGGGGGTCGTCTGTGGCTGACACTTATGGGGGTCGTCTGTGGCTGACACTTATGGGGGTCGTCTGTGGCTGACACTTATGGGGGTCGTCTGTGGCTGACACTTATGGGGGTCGTCTGTGGCTGACACTTATGGGGGTCGTCTGTGGCTGACACCTTATGGGGGTCGTCTGTGGCTGACACTTATGGGGGCGTCTGTGGCTGACACTTATGGGGGGCGTCTGTGGCTGACACTTATGGGGGTCGTCTGTGGCTGACACCTATGGGGGTCGTCTGTGGCTGACACCTATGGGGGTCGTCTGTGGCTGACACCTATGGGGGTCGTCTGTGGCTGACACTTATGGGGGGCGTCTGTGGCTGACACTTATGGGGGTCGTCTAGGGCTGACACTTATGGGGGTCATCTAGGGCTGACACTTATGGGGGTCATCTAGGGCTGACACTTATGGGGGTCGTCTGTGGCTGACACTTATGGGGGTCGTCTGTGGCTGACACTGTTATGGGGATCTAAGGATGACACTGTTATGGGGGAATCTGTGGCTGAAAATGTTATGGGGATCTGTGGATGACACTGTTATGGGGGATCTGTGGCGGTCACTGTTATGGGGGTGGTCTGTGGCTGACACTGTTATGGGGTCGGTCTGTGGCTGACACTGTTATTATACTGTTATGGGGGATCTGTGGCTGACACTTATGGGAGTCATCTGTGTCTGACACTAATGGGGGTCTGTGGCCGACACTGTTATGGGGATCTGTGGCTGACACTGTTATTGGGGATCTGTGGCGGTCACTGGTATTGGGGGGGGGGGGTCTGTGGCTGACACTGTTATGGGGGCGCTGTGGCTGACACTGTTATGGGGGTGGTCTGTGGCTGACACTGTTATGGGGGTGGTCTGTGGCTGACACTGTTATGGGGGTGGTCTGTGGCTGACACTGTTATGGGGGTGGTCTGTGGCTGACACTGTTATGGGGGTGGTCTGTGGCTGACACTTATGGGGGTGGTCTGTGGCTGACACTGTTATGGGGGTGGTCTGTGGCTGACACTGTTATGGGGGTGGTCTGTGGCTGACACTGTTATGGAGGAGCTGTGGCTGACACTGTTATGGGGATCTGTGGATGACACTTATGGGGGATTTGTGGCGGTCACTGTTATGGGGGGGGCCTGTGGCTAAAAACTGTTATGGGGGCGCTGTGGCTGACACTTATGGGGCACTGTGGATGTCACTGTTATGGGGCACTGTGGATGTCACTGTTATGGGGCACTGTGGATGTCACTGTTATGGGGGTATCTGTGGATGACACATAGCATCTTATGCTATGTGTCATCCACCGTTCCCCCCCATAACAGTGTCGCTGTTTAGTGTGATTGTAATGGCAGCGGGGCCTGGTGCAGTCACTGTATTGCACCGGGCCCCGCTCAGAGAAGTAATACTATGAGTAGCTGCAATAATAATAACAACGATCTTCTCTTCTTAACATACCACATGGTGAGGCAGGAGGCCGGGCGGGCAGGCAAGCAGCGTACCTCACTACGTCATGCGCCTGCTTCATTCATGAAGTGGGTGGAGCAGGGGCGTCACTTAGTGAGTTACTCTGCCAGTGACAGCTACTCATAGTATTACTTCTCTGAGCAGGGCCCGGTGCAATACAGTGACTGCAGCGGGATAGGCTGCCATTACAATAGGATGCCGCACTGTAGTGTCCGTGGTGTGTGTACCGATTGGTCAGTGCGCCGCGCATGCGCACTTGAGTTTTCGGCACACACACACACCGCCTTTATTGGTATAGATATACTTACTAGACAGGTTAACATTATGGCTCCATAGTAGCCAGTTTAATATTTGTGCAGTTCTCTGCTGCTTTTCATTACATCATTCCTGTCAGTTTTTCTCACTGCTATTTTGTTCAGTATACCCTCTTCATTATGTCTAATGAGGAACATGTTACACCTATGCAGGTTCCTGAAGCCTTAGGTTTTTTATCAGAAGAGCATATTAAGTCTCAGGTTAATCTATCAGTACAAAAGTCTGTTCAGTCAGCTTTTCACTCAGTTATGACTGGCATGCAAGACTCAAATTGCTAAGACGGTATCCCTGGCTATATCCGAGGCAAAACCAATCGTGTCACCTGCAGTCATTCCCTCTACCCTGTCCGATCAATTTTGATCAGCAGAGGACTCGACCTCAAACATGGTCCAGGGCTTTAAGAAGTCCAGAAATTTTTTGCAAAAGAGGCGTATTCCTCAGACCGATCCCTAACCCTCCAAAAATAAAAAAACTTCAGTCAGAGGGATCAGGTGGCTGTTGATGGCTCGCTATTACAAAGCAGCACTAATACTGGTGTTTCTCATATACACCCCAGACCCTCTGCCTATGAGGAGGAACATAATAAAAGGGTTTCTAAGTCCTCATGTCGGGGAAAAACGGATTAATATAGAATCTCTTCCGGTAACTCTTCTTCTGACGAAGATGATTCATCTCCCTCTGAAGTAGATTCCGACTACCAAGATTTTTCTGAGAATGACGGTGACAATGAGCCTAATACTGTAAATGAGTCAGGTTCGATCCTGTTAGATTCTACCGGGCAACCATATTTTGACCCAGGTTCAATAAAACATCCCCGGTCTGGGGAGTGGCTCCCATGCCCTCACATCTAAAATTTTATAAGCTCCTGGATTAAGAAACCACTTGACAAGGCAGCCATAAAAAACTGAAGGCTGAATGTCCCAGGCCTACCCTTCCCAACCATCTCGCTGATACACCCGAGATCGACCCCACACTCATTAAGTTTTTGATAAAAACTGGGAAAAATCCCAAAAAGGGGATTGATCGCAGTTTTCGGTTTTGTCAAGATAAGCTCCTTGACATGTTAGGCCCCATAACAAAGATATTGGAGCTATCTGAGCAGGCCGCGGTTTCGGGCCAGCCGGTAGACACCTCGATTCTACGCGGTTGGGCCCAGAGATCTATGTGCCTCCTGGGCAACGCAAACGCGGCCTTATGTGCCAAAAGGAGGAGGTCCTTGCTTTTAAGACTGGACCCTCAACTGATCCAACTGGCCAACACCGAGCCTTCGGTGTCCCCTAACGCTCTCCTGTTTGGGAACTCGTTCATAAAAGAGATCAACCAATATGTAGGACTTTTTTCCACTTAAGAGAGAGCTCAGGCATCTCTTGAAAAGGGTTTTTCACTCCAGAGTTTTTGACAGGACTGGAAAACAGAGGGGCCGGTTTCCCAGCCGCCAATCCCATGAGGGATCCCAATTTAGAGGCCCCCCACCCCACATACCTCCACTGCTTTCCAGCCGCCCCCATTCTTCCCCACCAGAGGACGACCGTGGAGGGCAAGGGGATATAGAGGCTACCCGCTCTCCAGGACCACCTGCAGGTAAGCTCAACGCCTCAACATTCTTCCCAGCTACCATTGGGAGGAAGGATAAGGCTTTTTTTTCCATGCTTGGAGCCTAATAACTTCAGATGCTTGGATACTAAATACCATCCTGGGATATCAGATAGAGTTCATCTTTACCCCAATTCAGTCGATATTTCCTCAACCAATAGTATTCTGCAAAGAAGATCACGATCTTATATCTCAAGAGGTCACGGAACTCTGTTCCAAAGGTGCTATAATGCCAGTCGCTCCCACAGATATGGTTTTTCTCAGCAATCTATTCATTGTGAGCAAGAAAGACTGTGGCCACAGGACAGTTATAAATCTGAAAACACTGAACAATTTCGTCACCTACCAACATTTCAAAATGGAGGGCATGCACTTAAGAGACCTCCTTTTACAGGGCGATTGGCTTGTGAAGATAGACTTAAAAGACGCATATCTCATGGTCCCTATGCATCCGTTGTCACAACCTTATCTTCAGTTTTTATGGGAAGGCCAACTATGGCAATTTCTCCCATTTGGACTCTCCTCAGCCCCAAGGTGTTTCACCAAAATGTTAAAACCTGTGGTAGCCGCATTAAGGAGAAGAGGTGTACGACTTATTTTATACCTAGACGATATTCTAATCATGGCCCAGTCTCTATCTTCCATTCATCTACACATGCAATGGACATTATCCCTTCTATGGGATCTTGGTTTTCTGATCAACGATCAGAAGTCGATTCTGACTCCTACAAAAGAGATAGAATATCTGGGTTTTCTAATCAATTCCGAATCTGCTATCCTAAGTCTCCCTACCAGGAAATTGAAAATGATTTGGAAGAAGATTCGTTCAATCTTGAACAAAAGTTTAATATCGTTACGGACTATTGCCAGAGTCTTGGGTCTACTCTCTGCCTCCATACAGGCCATTTCCCCAGCTCCCCTTCACTATCGGGCCCTACAAAGATTAATAGCTCAACATTTAAGAGAAGTTCTAGCCTAAACGGACAAAATATCCCTTACACCAGAGACCAAGGAAAAACTTCTCTGGTGGCTGCATCATATTCAGGAATGGAATGGGAAAGCAATCACATTGTTGCATGTTATTACACGTGGACAATATTTCAGCAGTCCAATATGTGAACCGCTTAGGAGGAACCAAATGAAAACTCTGATTTCTGGCATTTTTGCTTGGATCGCAACATCGTCTTGACAGTGGAATATATTCCGGGTCTTTCCAATTCTGTAGCAGATTGTAATTCCAGCTATCTTTCGGATTCCAGCGACTGGACTCTGGATCCTCGTGTCTTTAAACAAATAAATTCACTTTTGGGTCCTCTCCAACTCAATCTTTTTGCCTCTCGACTCAACAGACGACTAACAAAATATTTCAGTTGGCGCCCGGACCCTGAGGCCATAGGCGTAGATGCCTTTCTACTACTATGGCCGTCACGTCCTCTATACGCGTTTCCTCCTTTCAACCTCATTCCGAGAGTCCTTCTCTCTTGTCGTCTTCAGAAATCGACGCTTGTTCTGATCACCCCATGGTGGCCTTCCCAAATCTGGTTTACACAAATCTTGAAACTTGCAATCGATTATCCTCGTTTTCTACCGTCTTTTCCATCCATCCTCCTGAATCCTTTTGGAGATTGTCACCCTCTAATCCTATCGGAAACCCTAACACTAGTAGCATGGTTGATTTCGGGTCACCAGAATTTAATTCAGAACTTTCAGGTACAGCTAATGAAATCCTTGCAGCAACCTGGGCTCCAGGTACCAGGTACGCTTACAGATCAGCCTGGAAGATTTGGGCTGATTGGTGTTTACGACGGTAATTGGATCCCGTACAAGCACCTCTCTCAAACATCATAAATTTTCTTTCACAATCTTTCGATCTGGGCAAGGCTTAGGCCTCTTTCACACTTGCGTTCTGAGGATCCGGCGGGCACTTCCGTCCCGCCGGATCCGTCTGAACGCAAGTCGCCTGAAAGCATTAGAAGACTGATCAGGATCCTGATCAGTCTTCGAAATGCTTTCAGGTTACCATGGCAGCCAGGGCGCTATTAAAGTCCTGGTTGCCATAGTAGTAGTGGGGAGCAGGGGAGCAGTATACTTACAGTCCGTGCGGCTCCCGGGGCGCTCCAGAATGACTTCAGAGCGCCCCATGCGCATGGATCACGTGATCCATGTGATCCATGCGTGTGGGGCGCCCTGACGTCACTCTGAAGCGCCCCGGGAGCAGCACGGGCGGTAAGTATACTGCTCCCCACTACACTTTACCATGGCAACCAGGACTTTAGCGTCCTGGCTGCCATGGTAACCATTCAAAAAAAGCTAAACGTCGGATCCGGCGATGCGCCAAAACGATGTTTAGCTTAAGGCCGGATCCGGATTAATGCCTTTCAATGGGCATTAATTCCGGATCCGGCCTTGCGGCAAGTGTTCAGGATTTTTGGCCGGAGCAAAAAGAGCAGCATGCTGCGGTATTTTCTCTGGCCAAAAAACGTTCCGGTCCTGAACTGAAGACATCCTGATGCATCCTGAACGGATTTCTCTCTATTCAGAATGCATTGGGATAATCCTGATCAGGATTTTTCCGGCATAGAGCCCCGACGACGGAAAAGAAATACGCAAGTGTGAAAGAGCCCTTATAGGACTATCCATGTATATCACTCTGCTATATCTTCTTATCATGCTCCTATCAATTCTTTACCAATAGGGAAACATCCCTTGGTTTGTAGACTTACCTCCTGTTCCCAAATACCACTCTACTTGGGACGTATCAATCCAACTAAATTTCCTAATATCTTGGGGCGATAACAAATCTTTATCCCTTAAATTTTTATCCTTCAAGTTTACAGTTCTTCTATGTCTTATCTCTCTCAAGAGAGTATCTGACATCACGGCCTTAGACGTTTCCTGCAAACAATTGCTTCCTCATGGGGTTCGTTTTACTGTTTACAGTCGCACAAAATCTGATCTACAATCAGTATTTTATCCTGCTTTCCCACATAACCAAGACCTTTGTGTGGTAAAATGCTTTGAATCTTATGAACTTAGAACTTCCTCTCTTCGAGACCCTTTATCTTCACAACTCCTCATATCCTATTGTACTCCATTTGGTCCGGTTTCTTTACCCACCCTGGCTAGGTGGGTTAAGCAAACCATGTCTTTGGCTGGTATTGATGTTTCCACTTTTGGAGCCCACTCCACTAGAGGTGCAATGTCATCTAAGGGTACTTTCACACTGGCGTTTTGGATTCTGTTTGTGAGATCCGTTTCAGGGCTCTCACAAACGGTCCAAAACGGATCAGTTAAGCCCCAATGCATTCTGAATGAATAAGGATCCGTTCAGAATGCATCAGTTAGGCTCCGTTCCGCTTCTATTCCGTTTTGGAGGCGGACACCTAAACACAGCATGCAGCATTTTGGTGTCCGTCTGAAGAGGCGGAGCCTAACGGATCCGTTTTTAATTACAATGTAAGTCAATGCGGACGGATCCGTTTTCAATGACACAATATGGTGCATTTGAAAACAGATCCGTTCCCCATTGACTTTCAATGTAATTGAAAACGGTTCCGTTTTGAACTTTGTCATTTTTCTTTTAACTATTGCAAACGGATCCGTTCTGAACGGATACAAACGTTTGCATTATAGGTGCGGATCCGTCTGTACAAATAAACAGACGGATCCGCACCAACACAAGTGTGAAAGTACCCTAAGGTATTCAAATGGGGAGCTTCTCTTTCAGATATATTAAAAGCAGCCAACTGGTCTTCCGAGTCCACTTTTAGGGAATTTTATTTTAAACCTGATTCTCACATGTCTATGTCAATACTTTAAGTAATCTGTTTAACATATTGTGTTATTTACTGTATATGTTTATATATATATTAGCTTTGAACTTGCATATAATAGAAGCCTCCCGTATTATTTAAACTTGAAAATTTTCCTACGTTTAGTGACGGAAAATATAGATTTTAATATTGACGGGAGGCGACTATTATCTCACCTCTCACCCACCCTATTTCTATATTTCTTATTATGTTTTTCAGCTTGATCTTCACTCACATGGAAGAGTTCTCCTCCTACGTCCGGATCCTTCTACACTGCTTCTACATTACGTACGTTACTTTATCCACATCGTTATTTGATCTATGTTTGCTGTTTAAGAAAGAGGAATTGGAAGTGATTACACAGACATTTATAGACTCACCTGATTGGTTATGTCTTCATTTGCATATGGGACTGTCTGTTCAACTTTTTTCGTTCTCTATGGTTGTTAACCCTTACTGCTGTGGCAAAATTAAATGAAAGAGATTGCATATAATACTCGCCTCCTGTCATTATTAAAATCTATACTTTCTGTCACTAAAGGTAGGAAAATCTTCAATTTTAGGGATGGTGAGATCTTGATAGTTAGTAATTGTGATTTTGTCTCACTGATCTTGTAATAAGAAACCTCCCCAAACGACAAGATGATGAATGAAGCTGCTCTTAAAGAAGACGGGGCATCTGCCATAGTCAGTATTACATTGCCAGCAAACAAGCCTAACTTGTGTTGTCAGCCACCCGCTGATATGCCCTGATTGTCTCTGACATTCAGATTTTCTTGGTGAACGGCTCCATCACCATCAGGAACAGAAAGGGAGATAGAGAACACCCCTGACGCGTGTCATTAGTGATGGAGAATGCCTGAGAGAAAGTGCCATTTATTAGCACACGGGCCAATGGTCGGGAAAGAGGGTCTGAATAGCCTGTAAAATAGGTCCCTGGCATCCGAACTTGGAAAAAACCGCAAAGACAAATCCCCAATGAATACGATCAAACGCCTTCTCTGCGTCTAGAGTAAGGAGCAGAGAAGGTGTTTATAGTCTTCTCGTCTGCGCCATGAGTCCTAAAACTCGTCTTGTGCCATCTGGAGTTTGTCTGCCTCTAGTTAACCCCACTTGGTCACTATGGAAGAACTTGTAGTAGTCTATGTGACAGTATCTTACCAGTACAGTTTTCCATCGCAGTTAAAGAGGTTCTCCGGGAATTAAGAAAATAAAAATACTTACTTAAATATTAATTTATGGTAAATATATTCTTAAATACCTTTCATTAGTTATTATGGCTCGTTTTGTCTGTGGAGCAATCATTAGGAGAAATAAAATGGCTGCCATCCTAGTAGTACACACAGAACCTGTCCTAACCTCACAGCAGGACAAGGTACTTCACAACACTGAGCTAAAGAGCTGCCTCATCCTCCTCTCTGCTCTGCTTGTCAGTATACAGTTGATAAGATCTTCAGCTTAATCTCTGTAAGAATGGAGTTCATGAGAAGACATGAAGTACAGAGCGGAGGGTATGGATAATGAGTAGCAGCTCTTGTATGCAGTTCTTTTAACACAGTCTGTCCTGTCTGTACTTCATGTCTCCTCATGGACTCCATTTCTACAGTGATTTAGCTGAAGATCTTATCATCTGTATTCAGGATCATAACCCCTGACAGGTAGAGCAGAGATGGGGCAGCTCTTTAGCTCAGTGATGTGAAGTACCTTGTCCTGCTGTGTGATTAGGACAGATTTTGTGTGTACTAACAGGACGGCGGCCATTTTGTTTCCCCTGATGATTGCTCCCTAGACAACGTGAGGCATTATAACTAATACTAGGTATTTGGGAATATATTTATTATAAAGTAATATTTAAGCATTTTCATTTTCTTAATTCCCGGAGAACCCCTTTAAGTAGGAATATAGGGCGGAAGTTGGCTGGGGCATCAGCGGGTTTGCCTGGCTTTGGGATAGTAACTATTGTGGCTTGTAACATTTCTGTAGGAAATTGTTTCCCACTCATCACTGGATTAAACATAGCCACCAAATGAGGAGACAGTGATGAAGCAAATAACTCATAATATTCATCAGAATATCCATCGGGCTCGGGAGCCTTATGGGGTTTGACGGATTTTATTGCCGACACATGCAGGCTCTATTTTATCCATGTTTATGAATCTATCACGCCCATTATAGTCTATGGGTCCGTGAAAACCATGGATGCCATCCGTGTTTCACGGATCATTAGGAAGAGATGCTTTGAAAATAATTTTTCAGCTGTGCAGTGTCAGTGAAACAAGGATGACAGATGGACAGCAAAAAACAGACACACAGATTCATCACGGACATCTTCATGGAGGCATCACTGACCACCTTTTTGCGGATTTAAACACGGACGTGTGAATTGTGGCTGAAGTGCATGCATAGTTTCCTGGCCATTTTCAGGATGTCCTGCAGTTGAGTGGAAGACTTGAGGAACTGCTTTACAGCTAGATTATAGGTCAGCGCCTTGGCGCGGAGCCAACACAATGTTCTTCCCGTTGTCAGTGACCATGGTTCCGATTTTCAGTTGGCGAAGAGAGAGCAGGATTCAATTTCCTCTTGAAGGGCGCGGAGAAGTTACTACCCTGTGTGACTTAGTTCGTCCAGGCAAACCAAGTGCAGAAAAGCGTGACACCGCCGTGATCTGCACATGTGGTATGCTGGAGGAGGACTCCAAATTGTGCCTCCAGTGGAGGCTGAGGACAAGGTTGAGGAGGACATTGGCGCAGGACTCACAGCTTGAAAACAAGGAGGCAGCAGTGTTGTCACCTTTGCAGACACGACCGGCTCAAGGACTGGCCCACCTTCTGTTCAATATATATAGCTGGTACAACCTTCTTGGAGAAGTTATGACGACTTGGGATTATCCACCTTGGCTCGGCACAAGCCATCAGTTCTCTGAAAGGTGCAGAGTTCACCACATGGAAAGGGAAGGACTGCAGCACCAGCAACTTGGCCAGGAGCACAATCAGCTTCTGCGCAGTTGGATGAGTGCACACATACTGTTGTCTCTTTGCAATCGCCTCAGTGATCAATTGCTGGCGAAACGCGTGACAAGGAGAAGGAGCAGCATCAGGACTAGTAGATGATGGGAAGGAAACACAGCTCCCTTCTGCTGAGATGGTGGAGCCTTGACTGCTGGAGAAGGGGTGCGGGCCACAGGGGGATTCAGCGATTGCTGTGTCAGGCTGTACTAATACAGGAAAAAATCAGAAATCCGTCCATTAACAAAAAAAAACTCTTTTTAGGCCTGATATTAGATCCAGAGAAGATGACCTTGTATCTGCCACAAGACAAAGTGACCATTATTTGTCTCTTTAAACTCAAGACAAGAGGTTTCCATTCAATATGCCATGAGGACGTTAGGCCTTCTCACATCAGCTATGGAGGCCAAAGCACACTTCAGAGACCTGCAACACGATATCCTGGACTCATGGATTGCAATCCCTTCAACCTGCTAGCCCCAGTGCATTTCCGAGTGATCACTCTTACAGGTCTTGTTTGGTGGACGGGAGAATTTGACAAAGGGAAAATCGTTTAAAAATAATCACCAAGATGTAATAACAACAGATTAGAGATGAGCGAACTTGTGGTAATCGCCGCATCCCGTTATGGATTCCACTACCGCGGACTATCGCGGCATAGGGAATCCATAAGGGGCGGCTTCCACTAACCCGAACTGTTGATCAGCCGAAGGACCTGGGGTGACGTCACCGTCATGTGATCAGTGCAGGGGGCGTGGCTCAGCACGGGATCAAATCCAGTGCTGAGTCACGCCCCCTGCACTGATCACATGACGGTGACGTCAGCCCAGGTCTTTCGGCTGTTCAACAGTTCGGGTTCGTGGAAGCCGCCCCTTATGGATTCCATATGCCGCGATAGTGGAATCCATAACGGGATGCGCGAATTACCACAACCCGAACGCCAAACTTTTTTTTAAAGTTCGCTCATCTCTACAACAGATGCTTTAGCCTCAGGTTGAGGAGCGGAAATGGAAAACCATCAGGTTGGCACCTCTACACTTCAAGAAGTATATTGTGAGGAAACATGTGTTAGACCAGCTGGACAATCTAACATATGTCTTTTACATAAACCGGGCCAACCAGGAGCTAAATGTTACTTGAGGAGTGCAAAAAAAATCTTCGATTGTGAAGACTCTGTATTGTCGCAAGACTGATTCCTTCGGAATGGGAACTGAATCCCGAATATTTCATGCAGATAGTGGTGAGATTGGGGAATGGCAGAGATGGATCTGATGGCCAACTGGGAGAAAAAGAAGATCCACAAGTTTTGCTCTCTGTGTCCAATAGGGAATCCAGTGGCAGCGGATGCTTTATCACTTAGTGGCGGACAATCCATCGGTCATTCTGATAGCCCCATTTTGGCCTTGGTTTCCTCTTCTGCTACAACTGTCCAAGGGGGAGTTCTAGACACTTCTTATACATCAGGACTTCAAGGATTCTTTCATCGTCATCTGGACAGATTACCCTTAACGGTTTGAAGGGTGAGAGAGAAAAACTTCTAAAAACAATGCTCTTTCTAATCCGGCGGCAGATCTGCTGCATCTTAGGAAAGACTCCACAAATAACTTTTATAGCAGACTTTGGAAAAAATGTATAACTTGGTTAAAAAAAATCTGCTCATGCCTCAGTTTCTCGAAGAAGGGTCCAAAAGGGGCTAAAATTCAATACTTGCAATCAATTGTATGATGGATAAATCTGCAACCAATCCTTAATTACCAGATTTATTTAGAGCTATAAGACCTTCTGTTCCTTCATGGGATCTTTCTTTGGTCCTTAAAAGTTCATATTAGATGATTATCCCTTAAGGTCCTGTTCCTGGTGGTAATAACATCTGCAAGAAGGCTCTATCCTCCAAATATCCATATTGAAGAATTTTACAAGATGGCGTTGTTCTCAGTTTCTATATTCATTACATAAGTAAGACGTGTCATGCATTGCCTTTATAGGGAGCTGAATTAATCACAGCTAGTTGTTTTCCATACAGAGATAGCTTTGCTGCATACACATCACACAGACAGCTCTGCTACATACACATCACATGGAGGCAGCCTGCTACATACACATCACATGGAGGCAGCCTGCTACATACAAATCACATGGAGGCAGCCTGCTACATACACATCACATGGAGGCAGCCTGCTACATACACATCACATGGAGACAGCTCTGCTACATACATATTACAAGGAGACAGCTCTGGACAAACATATGACACAGAGACAGCTCTGCTACACACACACACACAGAGACAGCTTTGCTGCATATGGATTACACAGAGGCTGCACTGATACATACACATCAAAGGAAACCGGTCTGCTACATACACATCACATAGAGACAGCTCTGCTGCATACACATCACACAGAGACAGCTCTGCTACATACACATTACACAGAGACAGCTCTGCTACATACACATCACATACAGACAGCTCTGCTGCATACACATCACACAGAGACAGCTCTGCTACATACAGACCACACAGACACAGTCTGCTGCATACACATCACACAGAAACAGCTCTGCTGCATACACATCACACAGACACAGCTCTGCTGCATACACGTTAAAGGGAAACAGCTCTGCTACATATCACATAGAGACAGCTCTGGTGCATACAAAGAGACATTTCTGCTACATACACATCTCATACAGATATAGCTCTGCTGCATACACACTGTAATTACATCCTTATGCGACACATTAACCTCAGGTCAGTCAGCGTTGAACACATCCAGCACAGACTTACCTGATCATGTGATCCATTGACACCTCCCACACATGATCACATGAACATGACATCATTACAGGTCCTTTACCTCCACCAGCAGCACAGCATGAAACTTGACTCCTCCCATACACGGTGATGACGTAATCACAGGTCCTTTACCTCCTCCAGCTGCACAGCCTGGAGCCTGACTCCTCCCACATAGGATCACATGGTTATGACATCATGAAAGGTCCTATAATCCAGGGTTTGGTGAGTGTTCTGTGTCTTGGGGCGTTTTCTCCATGTTCTGTGCGGTCTCTTGTGTGTATTATTAGGTTTATAATAAAGGTGGTCGTACACATTATACCTCAGTCACACCTCAGTGTTCGGTCAGTGATTTTCAGCCAAAACCAGATGTGGCTCTAAGCACAGAACAGGTGCAGATCTTTCCCTTATACCTAGGGTGGCCAGACGTCCGGTTTTCTAGCTTCCTGTCCAACGTCCAGCGCAGTGCCTGGACGGACGCAGGAATCAGCTACTGTATGAGCGTGAGCTGCAGTAACTGACTGAGGCTTTTCTCTTCCCCAGTCAGTCACTATAGCTGCAGACATGGCTCCCTGTGGCTGACTGAGGGAGAGAGAAGCGCCCCGAGCTGCTCCCGCTCACCTTCCTGTATCAAAGTTCTTGTTTTTCCCCCACCTCCCCTGTGGTTTTTTTGGCTGACAGTGGGGGGGGGGGGGTGTCATGGAAGCGGTGGGCGTGGTTCCACGAAGGTTTCTGTCATTGTGGGCGTGGTTTGATGGGCATGGTTTGGGGCGTGGCCGATGAGGTCCGGCTTTCTAGGGTGAAGCCAGTGGCCACCTTACTTATACCTTATGTCTGTGGAGGCTCCAGTCCTGGTTTTGGCTCCAATCACTGATGGAAAACACTGACGTGTAAATGAGGCTTTAGCCTAAAGTTGATCAAAATGGACGATTTCAACCAAAATGAACGCTCAGAGGTAGAGATGAGCGAACTTCTATTTTTAGTTTGGCGTCCAAAGTTCGGGTTATCGTAGCATCCCGTTATGGATTCCGCTACTGCGGACCATAACGGCATTTGGAATCCATAAGGGGCTGCTTCATTGAACCCGAACCTTGGACAACCCTAAGGACCTGGGGTGACGTCACCATCATGTGATCAGTGCAGGGGGCGTGGCTCAGCACTGGATCACCTCTTATCCAATCCAGTGCTGAGCCACGCCCCCTGCACTGATCACATGACGGTGACGTCACCCCAGGTCCTTAGGGTTGTCCAAGGTTCGGGTTCAATGAAGCAGCCCCTTATGGATTCCAAATGCCGTTATGGTCCGCGGTAGCGGAATCCATAACGGGATGCTACGATAACCCGAACTTTAGACGCCGAACTAAAAATAGAAGTTCGCTCATCTCTAATCTTAAATTCTGTAGCTGGAGCAGAACAGAAGATTTTTTCAATAGTCTCTATAATCTCTTCTCTTGGTACATACTTTGTGCACATAAACAGTAGCCTAAGCAACACATATGCTATTAGGATAACTATGGCGACTTGGACAATCATTTGAAGAATTCCCATGAACCACCCTCCCAAAGTTTTGAACCAGTTGGCAGGGTTGAGGAAGGAAAAGGTGCCTCCCCACCATGAGTCTTTCTCTGCACTATTTTCCTGTAACCATTTGTCTCTTATGGCTTTCACCTTTTCTATTCTAGCTTTTACCTATAAGTTAGGGGATCTATATAACAGCAACAAGTAGGTCCTACAACCTGACACATACCTCCCTCCTTTGCTGTCAGGTAGTCTAAAACCAAAGTGTGTTGATTGGTGACAATGATTACCTGGTTCTGGACAATGTTAGAGGTGTTCATGAGTCTTAACACCTCCCATATCTAATCATACAAATAATCAGTTACCACCAGTAGCTTGTCTCGTATCTGCATTACCATGGGGTACAGAACAAGGTACTAAAAATATTATTAGAGATGCTCATCTCTACTACTTGAGGTTTACCATTTGGTCTGGGTGTATTGTCCTTGGCCCTTCGATACAGAGTATGTTTAGGTACAGCGTTCAAATCTATGTCGGAATGGGGTATTATAAAGGTTGCAGGAGTAAGCCGGGCAATTGTACATAAACCAGTGACATTTCTGGGCAACCACTTGTATGCCTTATGCCCACAGACCAGGAATATATCTTCTGGGACTGCAACCACCGTACTATTAAACAACTGAGTTATCAATTTGGCCAGTCTGACACCTTCTGCCAGTTTGGGTCCCTTTTCCTGACCCTCTGAGGAGTTAGAGGTTATTCCAGCAATTAAATCCACTAAGGTACGGTTGTTGCAGGCCAGATTCTTACCCTTTACAGAATCTATACCAACACACTGCACCAGGCTGTTCAGGTTAGAGTCATTGCAGCCGAATTTGTTATGAGGACTAACAGACATACCTTTCGACTATATTTGCAAACAATAACAGTGTGTCCAACTTGGAAAGCATGACACATTGCACCACATGTTCTCGTTCCAGGGGGTAGAGCTATAATCAACTGGTGGTTCTGATCTGTTTACCATAAGCCAGGGGGGCTCAACCCATCCTGCAACAGGTAAGGGTGCTTCCCTGTCTCTAGTTTTAGACTTAACCTGCTTCATGCCTGAGAAAAAGATAGTAGAGTTGGCCAGTTCAGTCAATTCAGAAAAATTGAGGGGCATGGCAAAATAGGGCATATAGTAGAGTTGGCCAGTTCAGTCAATTCAGAAAAATTGAGGGGTATGGCAAAATAGGGCATACTGGCTGAACTCACAGGACTGTGAGTACAGATCAAACAATCCCTCATCTTCTCAATGTCAGTCAGTCCTTCAAACAGCACCTGATGGTGCCGTATCAAAGCATTGTCCCATTTATCATTCAGTGGACGAAACACTGCTGACACGTTCAGGGTCAGAGCCACTGTCAGCAGGAGGATTTTCATCCTGTGGTTCCAAGACATTCTTGCAGTGAGAAGCGTGTATTCAGTTGGGTTTTCCTTCAACCTTTACAGTGGTGTAGGTGGTCAACAGAACTTGAAAGGGACCATCGAATCTTGGATCTAGTCCTTTTCTAACATGCCTCTTTATCACCACCCAGTCTCCGGGCTGCAAGCTGTGAGTTCCATCTACTGAATCAGGATCTGGAAGTGAAGCAAACACTTGTTTATGAGTATGTTCAAGCTGTTTTGTGAGGGCCTGGCCATACCCAGGGATATTGTCATTGTTTATCTGTAACTGCTGGGCGAAGTACCCCCCAAGCCTAGGAGCGCACCCAAACAAAATCTCAAAAGGAGACAGTCCTGTTTTTCGGTTGGGAGAGATCCTAACAGAATATAGGGTGATGGGCTGGCATTCTGGCCAAGGTGTTTGGGTTTCCTGCATGGCTTTCTAGATCTTTAACTTCAATGTGCCGTTGAGTCTTTTAACTCGGTCGCTACTTTGGGGTTGGTAGGCGGTGTGGAACGCTTAAATGATCCCTAGCGACTGCATGACCTCCCTCATTACTTCTCCTGTGAAATGGGACCCTCTATCTGATTCAGTGACTTCAGGAACACCGTACCTGCATATCAGTTGAATGACCAACTTCTTGGTCGTATTCTTTGCATTTGCCTTTGCTACTGAAAAGGTCTCCGGCCATCCTGAAAAGAGATCAACACACACAAGAACAAACTCATACACACCTACCTAAGGTAGCTCTATATAGTCTATCTGCGATCTCTGAAATGGGTAAAATGTCCTTGGGGTGTGCTTGCTTGGAGTCTTCACCACTTGACCGGGATTATTCAATGCACAAATCATACACCCTTGTACAAACCGAGCTGCTACTGTGGAAAACCCTAGTGCAATCCAACCAGCATTTACAACACTTACCATAGCACCTTTAGACAGATGGGTAGGCCCATGGGCCTCCTTTGCCATAGCACAATACATTAGACCTTTCTTTGTTTCTCCAGATTCCTTGTTCATCAACCTTGGCCCCGTGCTTTGCCCAAAGTTCTTTTTCCTCAGAAGGGGCTTGATCAGTCATTTTCTGGAGCATACTTACAGACACGTCTTCAGCTTTCAGGATTTTTACCGGGGTGGGGACAGTCTTTAAGGGCGGTAGTGCTGCTTGTTTGGCCGCTTTGTCAGCTCGATCGTTACCTTTTGCCTCCACCATGGTGTGCCTTGACCTTGATGATGGCAACTTCCTCTGGTAACAACAGAGAGTTCATAAGTTCTAGTACAGAGACTTTATTCTTTATAGGCTGGCCTGCAGATGTTAGGAAATCCCTGGCCCGCCAAATAGGTCCATAGTCATGTGCAATACCAAAAGCATACCTTTAGTCTGTGTAGATGTTCACCTTGTTCCCCTTGGCCATTTTTCACGCCTCAGTGAGCGTCTTCAACTCCGCCTCTTGTGCTGATATATGAGGTGGGAGTGATTCAGTTATACCTATCTCGTGCTGTGTGACCACTGCATATCCAGTATGGAACCGACCATCCTCTCTCATGAACCTGCTTCCATCTACAAAATACTCAAAGTCAGGATTAGAAAGAGGATTTTCATGAACATGTTCAAAACCAGACGTTTCCCACTGCATTAATTGTACACAATCATGAGGGTCATGTTCAACAAGATCAGTAAAAGTTCTGATACACCTTCCTCCCCCATTTCTGAATCTGTAACAGAGTAGCAGGATTCAGAGTAGTACAACGTTTCAATGAGATGTTTGCAGACATGAGGAGTGCACACTGTAGTCTCAGTTGTCTGGCCATGGAGATATGTTTTGGTTGCACTTGAGTGAGAATGCTTTGAATGTCATGAGGAGTTTGAAGAGTTACAGGGTAGTTCAGAACAATTTCAGAAGCTCTTTGAATCATGGCTTGCACTACCGCTACTGCCCTGACACAAGAGGGGGCGCCTCTGGCAACAGGATGGAGGCGAGCGGAAAAGTAGGCAACAGGGCGTTGCCGATCTCTGTGTTTCTGAGTCAATACAGCAGTGCTATGCCCCTGCATTTCAGAACAAAGCAAACAGAAAGATTTGTCATATTTTGGAATGCCCAGAGCAGGGGCAGACAGTATGCACAGTTTCAAAGTATTAAAGTTATTAACAGCTTCTTCTGTAAGATCAAAGGGATCAGAAGACAAACAGTCATAGAGGGGCTGCATTAACATAGATGTGTGCCATATCCAGGGGCGGCAGTATGAGACAAGACCCCAAAATACTCTCAAGTTCTGTGTTCCTTTAGGCACCTGTATCTTTTCCACTTCCTCTATTCATTCGGAGGTAAGGTGTCGGGCACCGTGCGAGAGGCAATGTCCAAGAAATATCACTTTGTCTTTACAAAACTGCAGTTTATGCCTAGAAGCATTACACCCATTTTCTTAAACAAAAATTAGGAGTGACAGAGTGGCGGCTTGACAGCTGGTCTCTGTTTCAGCACACAAAAGTAAGTATATTGCAATAAGACCACAGTTCCAGGAGGGGACCAGTTGGCTTGGACAGACTGTAGGACCTGACTGTACATGGTGGGCGAGTTCTAGGCCCCCTGGGGTAAAACAGTCCATGTATACTGGTTTCCCTTGAAAGTGAAAGCAAAAAGATACTAACAATCTGGATGCAGATATACACTGAAAAATGCATTTGCCAGGTCAGTCACAGTGAAACGGGTAGCTGTGGACGGAACTTGGGACAGCAGAGTGTGCGGATTGGGCACTATTGGGGTTTGTAGGACTGTGACTTTGTTGACCTCTCGAAGACCATTCGATATGTGACTGGCTGATCCTTAACAGCCACCTTTTTCACTGGAAATAGGGGAGTGTTTGCCGGGACACAGTCTTGTTGAGAACACCTGCTCGGAGAAAATCATCTATTTGGCTGGACACTGTTATTTCCTGAGCGTGACTCAATGGGTACTGTTTAACCTGCGGGGGCTGACACCTGGGCTTTAGAGACACAATCACACACAGGTAATTTGCCTATGTCTGTCTTTGAGGTGGCCCAAAGGCCCCTTAGGGTTTTGGCTGAGCAGACTTTTCAGATTCTGTCCAATCAGGAAGGTTTAATTCAGTGACCGTTATAGAAGCCATTATTGGGCAGAGAACTTCTTCTGGGGCTCCAAAGTTTACGTGACTAGTCCCATTTGGGTGTAGATGGATACTGGCCCTGAGCGCTTGGAGTAGATCAGTTCCCAGAATAGGTTCAGGAAGAACATCCTTTACCAAAATTTGAGTGATAACAGTACTGTCTTTGATTAGTTTGACTGGTTCAGACTCACGGACAAGCACAGTTTCCCCAGTGAAACCCATGGCTGGGATGTGGTACGGACTGATTGGATAGGGTTTTAAAAAGTTCTGGTCAACAACTGTTTTGGCTGCCCTCACTGCCTTTTTATTTTTTAGGGATACCGGAATATGTATTTGGGGGCCCACGGACTCTACTTTTACAGGCAGAACCGTCACGGGGATACAGTGTCTATGCAAACCATCAGAAGGCCTTTGCAAAACATTGGGCTACCAGCCAGACATCCAGCTACAGATGTTTTTATTAACCTGACGCAACTGCTCTCAAAGGCTATCGGTGCACAACAAGACAGCAATGGAGGCTGAAATGAAGGTTTATTGCCTTCAGTGATGGTTCCCACTTTTATCTCAGATGCAGTGATAGACGTAGATTGGTCTGGAGACCACGTGGACCACGCCCACAAGAAAATGTAACTATGGTCCTACACCTTATAGGATTATAGTGTAGATAGCTGGACCTCTCTGGGATATTATTGGTTGGCAATTGCAAAAGGAGCCAGCAGCGGATCTTGATGATCTGCGTGCCAAAGTGCATTCAGCATGGCAAAACATTCCTCAGGCAACCATTAATAACATCACTGACAGCAAGCCAAAGCATTTAATTAAGTGTATTTTTGAGCGACACTTATACTTGATACTGAATAAGTGTCTATCCTTCCTGTTTTTTCCATAATTCCATGACTTTTTCATCTTGGTGTTGCAATTGCAATGTTGAGGAGTGTATTTTTAATAGCTCCAAGTCGAACTGTATTTTGGTTTAAACCTTGCATTTCCAACTGATAGGACTAGGGCAGTCTGAGCTCTAGATTTATGAAGTGATCTACCAGATTACAGCTTTATACTGGCATTACCACTATGACCTGTAATTGTCTTTGGTGGTAATATGAAGGTGTGACATGCTTTGACCTGAAATATAGAGTAATGGACTTGATATGATATTCAGTGTCTACACTTTATCTCCTCCGGTGTTTCTGTCACTGCCTGCCCTGTGAGAGGCCTGAGAAGATCTGATAGACTTGATGCAAGTGAGTCTATCTGACAGATCTTTCTCTTTTTCCTTGCTCTTTGTTGTTGTGGGCAGGATTCCACCTCTCCACAGGTTCTGCTCATTAGATGTTTAGTGGCTCTATCTATACCTGCCTCTCACTGGAGCTAGTGTTTGATGGATCTTCCTTCCCTTTTGTTGTGTGTTCTGATTAGGCCTCAGGGAGACGCTGGTTCCTTCACGGTGGAAGGAACCTGTTATCTTTCTCCTTCTCCCTAGCGGAGAGTTTGTTTCAGTTTCAGCAGGTCTTAGGTTCCAGCTCATGAGTACTTCCACCTTTAGGATTTGCTCATGCTGTCAGCAGTCAGGGAAAGGCTCAGGTGGTGACCTTTCCCTCTTCCCTAGCTTTGGGGCCTAGTCTGGTGTTTTGTTACTGTTGTTGTATTTGGCTTTCATCCCTTCTTTCACCTACCGTGACAGTTTCCACTTATTATCTCCAGTAATTGTATTTTACATGGGATTTTGTACGATTTTATATTGTTCATCTTCTTTCCATTCAGGTTACTACAAGATAGGGTCCACTCAGTGGATATCTACTATATAAGATCATTCTCCAGATTGACCCGACAAGATGGCAGAGAGTATAATAAATCTCTACCTAGAGATCCTCTTCCTGCTTACTGGACAGGTAAGAGATTCTGATGATGTCACATTACATCATCTTCTCTATGTTACTAACAGATGGACATGACTGGAGAGGAGAGGGACTCTGGAGATGTATGGAGTGATATTTATTACTGTGTCTCTCCATAACCAGGAATACACAGTAGTGAAAAAGATCTCTAGTGAGAGCTGTCAGGACCCTTTGTTTGAAGGAAGGGGAAGAACCTCAAGGCCAATCGCTGGGCCAACACCTCACATCCCGATACATGAGAAAGTCAACAGAAAGAAGATCCTAGAGCTAATCAACAAAATAATCGAGCTGCTGACTGGAGAGGTGACATTGCCGGGAAAACTGGGACATTATACAGTAACACTATGAAGGGATCTGGATGGTGACTGTATCATTGTGTTGTCAGGTTCCTATAAGGTGTCAGGATGTCGCCGTCTATTTCTCCATGGAGGAATGGGAGTATTTAGAAGGACACAAAGATATGTACAAGCACGTCATGATGGAGGATCACCAGCCCCCAGGTAATAGACATGACCAAGTACACATGTCCTCCCATTATTTATATGTAAAGAATGATTTCAGCCACTGTATGTGTTTCCAACAGTTAGATCCAATAAGAGAGCAACGCCGGTGAGATGTACTAGTCCTCTTCTTCCACAGGATGATTCAGAAGAACATCAAAATGTTCCGCAATATGATCAGGTAGATGGAGATAAGATCTCATGAAAGGTGCACTATGATTCTTGTATGTATAATGATAAGGGTGGAGATGGGAGGATTATACAGTAGCTGATCATAGACATTACTTGTCATCTTGATCTCACAATTTTCTTGCTATGGTTGTCATGATATAATTAATAATCTTTTCTGGTCTTCTAAAACATGGCACACGACTTCTCTACAACTGTCTGCTGACCATTACTATATTTGTTTCACAGCTTTTGAACAATATTAAGGCTGAAGAGACATATGTGAGGGGTGATGAGCAGATCATAGAGGACATTCCTACAGATCACCACCCGGGTGAGTAGTAACCACTACATAAAGCAGAGAACTTTTGGAAGGTTAACGAGCATGCAATTATTATTTAATTTTTGGCAATTGGAAAGCCCTAAGGCAGAGCGACCACAGAGGCAGGCTAAACAGTTGAGATAAAGAGAACCTCCACTAAGCATTACATCTGCTTTTCTGTCAAAAAAGATATAGCAATATTTTGGCCTAAGGTGTAATTACAGGAAAAACTATCCCCAGTAGTCAGGGTCAGATTGTTGGCCATTCTGCCCATCCTGTTAAAGACTTCAAGGCTATACCGAATCCTTCCCTGACCAATCTCTCTGTTTGGACACTTAAGGACATATTTAGGATTAGTGAGAATTAGTTCGAGTTATTGTATGTACAGTGTGGTTTTTAAAGGTGAGCAGTTCTATATGTACTGTACACCAGGTGTTGTCAAGATCCTAGACATAAATTGTAAACCCGGTGGTGTCCTAGGTTTCACGCCCAAACAGGGAGGGGGAATTGTTTTAATCCCATCAACCCCTTCAATTACTGTCCCCAATCCAGATGCAGTGATTAACAGAGATCAAGGCATCCATCATCCATAATGTAAGGCAGAGGGATGGGGCTCCCTCTGCCTTCTGATCAGAGCCCCCGCAGTGAAATTGTGGAGCTCCAATTAGTTACCATGGCAGCCTGGGCCTTGCTGAAGCTTCCTAGGGCTGCCATGGTAAGTGTCTTTCTAAGCTGTACACAAGGCACAGCTCAGCAGGGAGCGTGTCAAAATTTAATTCACCCTAGTAGATTTCTATTAGTGTGAATGGGACCAGGGATCAAAAGATCTTAGGTTCTAGAACTCTAAGGGTTCTAAAAGTAACTGTTAAAAAAAAAAGTCTAAAAAAATATAAAAAAAAAAAAAAACAACTAAAATATTAAGTTTAGATCACACCTTTTCACAATTTCACATATAAAAATATATATAATAAATATATCGGGTATCACCGCGTCCGAAATTCTTTTTTCCTGTGGGTTGAGCGCTGTAAAGAAAAAAAATATAGTCATTTGCCATTTTTAGTCACCTTGTCCCCCCCAAAAAAATTGAATAACAGTGATCAAAAAGTCTTATGTACCACAAAAATGGTACCAATAAAAACGATAGTTCGTTCCGCAAAAAACAAGCCCTCGCACAGCTCTGTAGATCGAAATATAAAAACATTATAGTTGTCAGAAAATGACGATGCAAAGAAAATGTAGATTTTTTTTATTTTTTTTAACTTAGTTAGTTTGGTATCAGCACATTTTTATCGATCTGCAGAATAATTACCGTATTTTTTGGCCTATAAGACACACTGGCCCATAAGACGCACCTAGGTTTTAGAGAAGGACAATAAAAAAAAATGTTTTTCATTAGACCTCAATTGAGACCACCAATCAGACCCCTAATGTTAATCAGACCTCAGCTCACAGCCACAATCAGACCCCCAATGTTAATAAGACCCACAATCGGACCTCAGCTCAGACTCCAATGTGAATGACCCCCAATCAGACCTCAGATCAGCACCCATGCCACAGATCAGCTCCCAGCCTCACAGCAAATAAAATAAAAATAAAAACACTTACCTCTCCTCCTCCGAATGCGGCCACTTCTCACCTCCAGTGCTCTGTCTTCTTCCTGTCGTTGGTTGTGCTGTGACCTATCATGCACGGCATGTGGTCACAGAGCGCCCCTCATGCTGTGCGCAGCCACAGCACAGAGGACCAGAAAGTGATGAGTGCAGAGCCTTCACCATTTCCCGATCCTCCGGTACTTATAAGCGCTTCCATAATGGAAGCGCTCATTAGTATTCACCCCATAAGACGCATGGACATTTTCCCCCCAATTTGGGGGAAAAAGTGCGTCTTATGGGACAAAAAATACAGTATGTAATTTTTAGCGTGCAGTAAACTCTGTAGAGTTTAACTCCACAAAAAATTTTTCCCCCCGTTTTCCAATACAAGACATGGTAAATTAAATTGTGTTATTAAAAATACAACTTATCTAGCAAAACATAAGCTTTCATATGGCTATATGAACGGAAAATGTATAAAAAAGATATGACTAGTGTTGAGCGAACAGTTCGAGCATAGTTCGGGTTCGTACCGAATTTTGGGGTGTTCGGGACCCGGACCCGGACCCGAACATTTTCAAAAAAGTTTGGGTTCGGGTTCGTTGTTCGGCGATTTCTTCCCGCTTTCTGAAGGGCTGCCCAGCAGCCAATCAGCTAGCGTTTTACTTCTTGCCCTAACAGCCCATCACAGCCATGTCTACTAATGGAATGGCTGTGATTGGCCAAGTGCAGCATGTGACCCAGCCTCTATTTAAGCTGGCGCCGCACGTCACACTGCTCTGATTAGTGTAGGGAGAGGACGCAGCTGCTGTGAGGGCGAGATTAGGCAGGGAAAAGTCAGCAAAAGTGATCGATCTACAGCTGTGAATGATTGAACTTCTGCTAGTTACTTGCTTACTGGTTTTTAGGCTGCACAGAGCGTTTTTCTGTCACTTATTTTCTGGGGTGATCAGCGGCCAATTTGTGACTTGTGGTGCACCTGAACAAGCTGCCACCAATTCCATCAAT